>JABWTJ010000438.1:45272-711732 GCA_016801875.1 Solanum sitiens | reverse complement strand
ATCCGGATCACCCAAAAAATGGTTTGCTATATCACACGAAAATCTTCGAAATGGGGGGTATGAGCGCTTCGTGGCTCGTTTGACATTGAAAATGGGTCGAAATGGCCGTGAGGGCCAACCGGATGCATAGCCAAGGTCTTGACGGACGTCCACAAATAATTTTGGCATTTTTGACGACGGAATTTGGATTACCCAAAAAATGGTTTGCTATAGCACACGAAAATCGTCGAAATGGGGGGTATGCGCTCTTCGGGGCTTGTTTGAGCTTGAAAATGGGTCGGAATGGCTGTGAGGGCCAACCGGATGCATATCCACGGTCTTGACGGACGTCCATAAATAATTTTGACATCAGAATCCGGATCAACCAAAAAATGGTTTGCTATAGCACACGAAAATCGTCGAAAATGGGGGGTATGTGCGCTTCGGGGCTCGTTTGACCTTTAAAATGAGTCGGAATGGCCGTGATGGCCAACCGGATGCATATACAAGGTCTTAATGGACGTCCACAAATAATTTTGGCATTTTTGACGTCGGAATCTTGATCACCCAAAAAATGGTTTGCTATAGCACACGAAAATCATCTAAATGGGGGATATGCGCGTTTTGAGGCTTGTTTGACCTTGAAAATGGGTCTGAATGGCCGTGATGGCCAACTGGATGCATAGCCTAGGTCTTGACGGACTTCCACAAATAATAATGTCATTTTTTACATCGGAATGCAGATCACCCAAAAAATGGTTTGCTACAGCACACGAAAATCATCGAAATGGGGGGTATGCGCGCTTCGGGGCTTGTTTGACCTTTAAAATGGGTTGGAATGGCCGTGAGGGCCAACCGGATGCATAGCCAAGGTCTTGAAGGACGTCCACAAATAATTTTGGCATTTTTGATGTTGGAATCCGGATCAACCAAAAAATGGTTTGCTATAGCACACTAAATCGTCGAAATAGGAGGTATGCGCGCTTCGGGGATCGTTTGACCTTGAAAATGGGTCTGAATGGACGTGAGGGCCAATCGGATGCATAGACAAGTTCTTTATGGACGTGCACAAATAATTTTGGCATTTTTTGACGTCGGAATCTGGATCACCCAAAAAAGGTTTGCTATAGCACACAAAAATCATCTAAATGGGGGATATGCGCGTTTTGGGGCTTGTTTGACCTTGAAAATGGGTCGGAATGGCCGTGAGGGCCAACCGGATGCATAGACAAGGTCTTGACGAACTTCCACAAATAATTATGTCATTTTTTACGTCGGAATCCAGATCAACCAAAAAATGGTTTGCTATAGCAAATGAAAATCGTCGAAATGGGGGTATGCGCGCTTCGGGGCTTATTTGACCTTGAAAATGGGTCGGAATGGCCATGAGGGCCAACCGGATGCATAGCCAAGGTCTTGACGGACGTCCACAAATAATTTTGGCATTTTTGACGTCGGAATCCGGATCTACCAAAAAAAAGTTTGCTATAGCACACGAAAATCATTGAAATGGGGGGTATGCGAGCTTTAGGGCTCGTTTGACCTTGAAAATGGGTCGAAATGGCCGTGAGGGACAACCGGATGCATATCCAAGATCTTGACGGACGTCCACAAATAATTTTGGCATTTTTGACGTCGGAATCCGGATCAACCAAAAAATGGTTTTCTATAGCACACGAAAATCATCAAAATGGGGGTATGCGCTTCGGGACTCGTTTGACCTTGAAAATAGGTCGGAATGGCCATGAGGTCCAATTGTATGCATAGACAAGGTCTTAATGGACGTCCACAAATAATTTTGTCATTTTTGACGTTGGAATCCGGATCACCCAAAAAATGGTTTGCTATAGCACACGAAAATCATCGAAATGGGGGGTATGTGCGCTTCGAGGCTCGTTTGACCTTGAAAATGGGTCGGAATGGCCGTGAGGGCCAACCGTATGCATATCCAAGATCTTTACGGACGTCCACAAATAATTTTGGCATTTTTGACGATGGAATCCGGATCACCCAAAAAATGATTTGCTTTAGCACATGAAAATTGTCTAAATGGGGGGTATTAGCGTTTTGCGGCTCGTTTGACCTTGAAAATGGGTCGGAATGGCCGTGAGGTCCAACCGGATGCATAGCCAAGGTCACGGACATCCACAAATAATTGTGGCATTTTTGACGTCGGAATCCTAATCACCCAAAAAATGGTTTCCTACAGCACACGAAAATCATCGAAATGGGGGGTATGCGCGCTTCGGTGCTCGTTTGACCTTGAAAATGGGTCGGAATGGCCGTGAGGGCAATCGGATGCATATCCAAGGTCTTGACAGACGTCCACAAATAATTTTGGCATTTTGGACGTCGGAATCTGGATCAACCAAAAAATGGTTTGCTATAGCACACGAAAATCGTCAAAATGGGGGGTATACGCGCTTCGGGGCTCGTTTGACCTTGAAAATGGGTCGGAATGGCCGTGAGGGCCAACCAGATGCATATCCAAGGTATTGACGGATGTCCACAAATAATTTTGGCATTTCTGACGTCGGAATACAGATCACCCAAAACAAGGTTAGCTATAGCACACGAAAATCGTCGAAATGGGGGGTATGCGCGCTTCGGGGCTTGTTTGACCTTGAAAATGGGTTGGAATGGCCTTGAGGGCCAACCGTATGCATAGAAAAGGTGTTGTCGGACGTCCACAAATAATTTTGACATTTTTGACATCGAAATTCGTATCACCCAAAAAATGGTTTGCTACAGCACACGAAAATCTTCGAAATGGGGGGTATACGCGCTTCGGGGCTTGTTTGACCTTTAAAATGGGTTGGAATGGCCGTGAGGGACAACCGGATGCATATCCAAGGTCTTGACGGACATCCACAAATAATTTTGGCATTTTTGACGTCGGAATCTGGATCAACCAAAAAATGGTTTGCTATAGCACACAAAAATCGTCGAAATGGGGGGTATGCGCACTTCGGGGCTTGTTTGACCTTGAAAATGGGTCGAAATGGCCGTGAGGGCCAACCGGATGCATAGACAAGGTCTTTACGGACGTCCACAAATAATTTTGGCATTTTTGACGTTGAAATCCGGATCACCCAAAAAATGGTTTTCTATAGCACACAAAAATGATCGAAATGGGGGATATACGCGCTTCGGGGCTTGTTAAACCTTGAAACTGGGTCGAAATGGCCATGAGGGACAACCAGATGCATATCCAAGGTCTTGACAGACGTCTACAAATAATTTTGGCATTTTTGACATTGGAATCCGGATCAACAAAAAAATGATTTGCTATAGCACACGAAAATAATCGAAATGGGGGGTATGCAAACTTCGGGGCTCGTTTGTCCTTGAAATGGGTCGGAATGGCCGTGAGGGACAATCGTATGCATAGCCAAGGTCTTGACGGACGTCCACAAATAATTTTGGCATTTTTGACATCGGAATCCGGATCACCCAAAAAATGGTTTGCTATAGCACACGAAAATCTTCGAAATGGGGGGTATGCGCGCTTCGGGGCTCGTTTGACCTTGAAAATGGGTCGCAATGGCCGTGAGGGCCAACCGGATGCATATCCAAGGTCTTGCCGGACGTCCACAATTAATTTTGGCATTTCTGACGTCGGAATACAGATCACCCAAAAAAAGGTTTGCTATAGCACACGAAAATCATCGAAATGGGGGGTATGCACGCTTCGGGGCTCGTTTGCCTTGAAAATGGGTTGGAATGGCCTTGAGGGCCAACCGGATGCATATAAAAGGTCTTGTCGGACGTCCTCAAATAATTTTGGCATTTTTGATGTCGGAATCCGGATCACCCAAAAAATGGCTTGCAACAGCACACGAAAATCGTCGAAATGGGGGGTATGCGCGCTTCGTGGCTTGTTTGACCTTTAAAATGGGTTGGAATGGCCGTGAGTTCCAACCGGATGCATAGCCAAGGTCTTGACGGACGTCCAAATAATTTTGGCATTTTTGACATTGGAATCTGGATCAACCAAAAAATGGTTTGCTATAGCACACGAAAATCGTTGAAATGGGGGGTATGCGCGCTTTGGGGCTTGTTTGACCTTGAAAATGGGTTGGAATGGCCTTGAGGGCCAACCGGATGCATATAAAAGGTCTTGTCGGACGTCCTCAAATAATTTTGGCATTTTTGATGTCGGAATCCGGATCACCCAAAAAATGGTTTGCAACAGCACACGAAAATCGTCGAAATGGGGGGTATGCGCGCTTCGTGGCTTGTTTCACCTTTAAAATGGGTTGGAATGGCCGTGAGTTCCAACCGGATGCATAGCCAAGGTCTTGACGGACGTCCAAATAATTTTGGCATTTTTGACATTGGAATCTGGATCAACCAAAAAATGGTTTGCTATAGCACACGAAAATCTTCGAAATGGGGGGTATGCGCGCTTCGGGGCTCGTTTGACCTTGAAAATGGGTCGGAATGGCCGTTAGGGCCAACCAGATGCATATCCAAGGTCTTGACGGACGTCCACAAATAATTTTGGCATTTTTGACATTGGAATCCAGATCACCCAAAAAATGGTTTGCTATAGCACACGAAAATCGTCGAAATGGGGGGTATGTGTGCTTCGGGGCTCGTTTGACCTTGAAAATGGGTCGGAATGGCCATGAGGGCCAACCGGATGCATAGCAAAGGTCTTGACGGACGTCCACAAAACTTTGGCATTTTTGACGTCGGAATTTGGATCAACCAAAAATGGTTGCTTCTATAGCACACGAAAATTGTCGAAATGGGGAGTATGTGCGCTTCGGGACTCGTTTGACCTTTGAAAATGGGTTGGAATGGCCTTGAGGGCTAACCGGATGCATAGCAAAGGTCTTGTCGGACGTCCACAAATAATTTTGGCATTTTTGACGTCGGAATCCGGATCACCCAAAAAATGGTTTGCTACAGCACAAGAAAATCGTCGAAATGGGGGGTATGCGCGCTTCGGGGCTTGTTTGACCTTTAAAATGGGTTGGAATGGCCGTGAGGGCCAACCGGATGCATAGCAAAGGTCTTGTCGGACGTCCACAAATAATTTTGGCATTTTTGACGTCGGAATCGGATCACCCAAAAAAATGGTTTGCTACAGCACAAGAAACTCGTCGAAATGGGGGTATGCGCGCTTCGGGGCTTGTTTGACCTTTAAAATGGGTTGGAATGGCCGTGAGGGCCAACCGGATGCATATCCAAGGTCTTGACGGACGTCCACAAATAATTTTGGCATTTTTGATGTTGGAATCCGGATCAACCAAAAAATGGTTTGCTATAGCACACGAAATCGTCGAAATAGGGGGTCTGCGTGCTTCGGGGCTCGTTTGATCTTGAAAATGGGTCGGAATGGCCGTGAGGGCCAATCGGATGCATATACAAGGTCTTTACGGATGTCCACAAATACTTTTGGTATTTTTTATGTCTGAATCCGGATCACCCAAAAAAGGTTTGCTATAGCACACGAAAATCATCTAAATGGGGGATATGCGCGTTTTGGGGCTCATTTGACCTTGAAAATGGGTTTGAATGGCCGTGAGGGCCAACTGGATGCATAGCCAAGGTCTTGACGGACTTCCACAAATAATTATGTCATTTTATACGTTGGAATCCAGATCAAACAAAAAATGGTTCGCTATAGCACACGAAAATCGTCGAAATGGGGGGTATGCGCGCTTTGGGGCTTATTTGACCTTGAAAATAGGTCGGAATGGCCGTGAGGGCCAACAGGATGCATAACCAAGGTCTTGACGGACGTGCACAAATAATTTTGGCATTTTGATGTCGGAATCCGGATCTACCAAAAAAAGGTTTGCTATAGCACACGAAAATCGTCGAAATGGGGGGTATGCGCGCTTCGGGGCTCGTTTGACCTTTAAAATGGGTCGAAATGGCCGTGAGGGACAACCGTATGCATAGCCAAGATCATGATGGACGTCCTTAAATAATTTTGGCATTTTTGACATAGGAATCCGGATCATCCAAAAAATGGTTTGCTATAGCACACGAAAATCATCAAAATGGGGGGTATGCGCGCTTCGGGGTTCGTTTGACCTTGAAAATGGGTCGGAATGGCCGTGAGGTCCAACTGGATGCATATCCAAGGTCTTGATAGACGTCCACAAATAATTTTGTCATTTTTGACGTTGGAATCCGGATCACCCAAAAAATGGTTTGCTATAGCACACGAAAATCGTCGAAATGGGGGGTATGTACGCTACGAGGCTCGTTTGACCTTGAAAATGGGTTGGAATGGCCGTGAGGGCTAACCGGATGCATATCCAAGGTCTTTACGGACGTCCACAAATAATTTTGGCATTTTTGACGACGTAATCTGGATTACCCAAAAAATGGTTTGCTGTAGCACAGGAAAATCGTCGAAATGGGGGGTATGAGCGCTTTGCGGCTCGTTTGACCTTGAAAATGGGTTGGAATAGCCGTGAGGGCCAACCGGATGCATAGACAAGTTCTTAACGGACATCCACAAATAATTTTGGCATTTTTGACGTCGGAATCCTAATCAACCAAAAAATGGTTTGCTATAGCACACGAAAATCGTCGAAATGGGGGGTATGCGCGCTTTGGGGCTTGTTTGACCTTCAAAATGGGTCGGAATGGCCGTGAGGTCCAACCGAATGCATAGCCAAGGTCTTGACGGACGTCCACAAATAATTTTGGCTTTTTTTACGTTGGAATCCGGATCTCCCAAAAAATGGTTTGCTATAGCACACGAAAATCTTCAAAATGGGGGGTATGCGCGCTTCGAGGCTCGTTTGACCTTGAAAATTGGTCGGAATGGCCGTGAGGGCCAACCGGATGCATAGCCAAGGTATTGACGGACGTCCAAAAATTATTTTGGCATTTTTGACGTTGGAATCCGGATCACCCAAAAAATGGTTTGCTATAGCACACGAAAATCGTCGAAATGGGGGGTATGCGCGCTTCGAGGCTTATTTGACCTTGAAAATTGGTTGGAATTGCCATGAAGTCCAATCGGATGCATATCCAATGTCTTGACGGATGTCCACAAATAATTTTGGCATTTTTGACATTGGATTCCGGATCAACCAACAAATGGTTTGCTATAGCACACGAAAATCGTAGAAATGGGGGGTATGCGCGCTTTGGGGCTCGTTTGACCTTGAAAATAGGTCGGAATGGCCGTGAGGGACAACAGGATGCATAGCCAAGGTCTTCACGGACGTGCACAAATAATTTTGGCATTTTGATGTCGGAATCTGGATCTACCAAAAAAGGTTTGCTATAGCACACGAAAATCGTCGAAATGGGGGGTATGCGCGCTTCGGGGCTCGTTTGACCTTGAAAATGGGTCGAAATGGCCGTGAGGGACAACCGGATGCATAGCCAAGATCATGATGGACGTCCATAAATAATTTTGGCATTTTTGACATCGGAATCCGGATCATCCAAAAAATGGTTTGCTATAGCACACGAAAATCATCAAAATGGGGGGTATGCGCGCTTCGGGGTTCGTTTGACCTTGAAAATGGGTCGGAATGGCCGTGAGGTACAACTGGATGCATAGCCAAGGTCTTGATAGACGTCCACAAATAATTTTGTCATTTTTGACATTGGAATCCGGATCACCCAAAAAATGGTTTGCTATAGCACACGAAAATCATCGAAATGGGGGGTATGTGCGGTTTGAGGCTCGTTTGACCTTGAAAATGGGTCGGAATGGCCGTGAGGGCCAACCGGATGCATATCCAAGGTCTTTACGGACGTCCACAAATAATTTTGGCATTTTTCACGACGTAATCCGGATAACCCAAAAAATTGTTTGCTGTAGCACAGGAAAATCGTCGAAATGAGGGGTATGAGCGCTTTGCGGCTCGTTTGACCTTGAAAATGGGTTGGAATAGCCGTGAGGGCCAACCGGATGCATAGACAAGTTCTTAAAGGACATCCACAAATAATTTTGGCATTTTTGACGTCGGAATCCTAATCAACCAAAAAATGGTTTGCTATAGCACACGAAAATCGTCAAAATAGGGGGTATGCGCGTTTTGGGGATTGTTTGACCTTCAAAATGGGTCGGAATGGCCGTGAGGTCCAACCGAATGCATACCCAAGCTCTTGACGGACGTCCACAAATAATTTTTGCTTTTTTTACGTCGGAATCCGGATCACCCAAAAAATGGTTTGCTATAGCACACGAAAATCTTTGAAATGGGGGGTATGCGCGCTTCGAGGCTCGTTTGACCTTGAAAATTGGTCGTAATGGCCGTGAGGGCCAACCGGATGCATAGCCAAGGTATTGATGGACGTCCAAAAATTATTTTGGCATTTTTGACGTCGGAATCCGGATCACCCAAAAAATGGTTTGCTATAGCACACGAAAATCGTCGAAATGGGGGGTATGCGCGCTTCAAGGCTTGTTTGACCTTGAAAATTGGTTGGAATGGCCATGAAGTCCAATCGGATGCATATCCAATGTCTTGACGGATGTCCACAAATAATTTTGGCATTTTTGACGTTGGATTCCGGATCAACCAAAAAATGGTTTGCTATAGCACACGAAAATCGTAGAAATGGGGGGTATGCGCACTTTGGGGCTCGTTTGACCTTGAAAATGGGTCGGAATGGCCGTGAGGGACAACAGGATGCATAGCCAAGGTCTTGACGGACGTCCACAAATAATTTTGGCATTTTTGACGTTGGAATCCAGATCAACCCAAAAATGGTTTGCTATAGCACACGAAAATCGTCGAAACGGGGGGTATGCGCGCTTCGGGGCTTGTTTGACCTTGAATATGGGTCGGAATGGCTGTGAGGGCCAACTAGATGCATAGCCAAGGTCTTGACGGACGTCCACAAATAATTTTGGCATTTTTGATGTCAGAATACGGATCAACCAAAAAATGGTTTGCTATAGCACACGAAAATCATCGAAATGGGGGGTATGCACAATTCGAGGCTCGTTTGACCTTGAAAAAGGGTTGGAATGGCCATGAGGGCAAACCGGATGCATAGAAAAGGTCTTGATGGACGTCCACAAATAATTTTAGCATTTTTGACGTCAGAATCCGGATCAACCAAAAAATGGTTTGCTATAGCACACGAAAATCGTCGAATGGGGGGTATGTGCGCTTCGGGGCTCGTTTGACCTTGAAAATGGGTCGGAATGGCCTTGAGGGCTAACCAGATTAATAGAAAAGGTCTTGTCAGACATCCACAAATAATTTTGGCATTTTTGACGTCAGAATCCGGATCAACCAAAAAATGGTTTGCTATAGCACACGAAAATCGTCGAAATGGGGGGTATGTGCGCTTCGGGGCTCGTTTGATCTTGAAAATGGGTCGGAATGGCCATGAGGGCCAATCGGATGCATATCCAAGGTCTTAACGGACGTCCACAAATAATTTTGGCATTTTTGACGTCGGAATCTGGATCACCCAAAAAATGGTTTGCTATAGCACACGAAAATCGTCGAAAGGGGGGGTATGAGCGCTTCAGGGCTTGTTTGACCTTGAAAATGGGTCGGAATGGCCTTGAGGGCTAACCAGATTAATAGAAAAGGTCTTGTCAGACTTCCACAAATAATTTTGGCATTTTTGACATCGGAATCCGGATCAACCAAAAAATGGTTTGCTATAGCACACGAAAATCATCGAAATGGGGGGTATGCGAGCTTCGGGGCTCATTTGACCTTGAAATGGGTCGGAATGGCCGTGAGGGCCAATCGTATACATAGCCAAGGTCTTTACGGACGTCCAAAAATAATTTTGGTATTTTTGACGTCGGAATACGGATCACCCAAAAAATGGTTTGCTATAGCACTCGAAAATCTTTGAAATGGGGGGTATGCGTGCTTCGGGGTTCGTTTGACCTTGAAAATTGGTCAGAATGGCCGTGAGGGCAAACCGGATGCATAGCCAAGGTCTTGACGGACGTCCACAAATAATTTTGGCATTTTTGACGTCAGAATCAGGATCAACCAAAAAATGGTTTGCTATAGCACACGAAAATAATCGAAATGGGGCGTATGCGCGCTTCGGGGCTCGTTTGACCTTGAAAATGGGTTGGAATGGCCGTGAGGGCCAACCGGATGCATATACAAGGTCTCGACGGATGTCCACAAATAAGTTTGGCATTTTTGACGTCGAAATCCGAATCACCCAAAAAATGGTTTGCTATAGCACACGAAAATCTTTGAAATGGGGGGTATGCGCGCTTCGGGGCTCGTTTGACCTTGAAAATGGGTCGGAATGGCCGTGAGGGCAAACCGGATGCATATCCAAGGTCTTGACGGACGTCCACAAATAATTTTGGCATTTTTGACGTCAGAATCTGGATCAACCAAAAAATGGTTTGCTATAGCACACAAAAATAATCGAAATGGGGCGTATGCGCGCTTCGGGGCTCGTTTGACCTTGAAAATGGGTTGGAATGGCCGTGAGGGCCAACCGGATGCATATACAAGGTCTCGACGGTTGTCCACAAATAAATTTGGCTTTTTTTACGTCAGAATCCGGATCACCCAAAAAATGGTTTGCTATAGCACACGAAAATCGTCGAAATGGGGGGTATGCGCGCTTCGGGGCTCGTTTGTCCTTGAAAATGGGTCGGAATGGCCGTGAGGGCCAACCGGATGCATAGCCAAGGTCTTGACAGATGTCCACAAATAATTTGACATTTTTTACGTCGGAATCTGGATCAACCAAAAAATGGTTTGCTATAGCACACGAAAATCATCAAAATGGGGGGTATGCGCGCTTCGGGGCTCGTTTGACCTTGAAAATGGGTCGGAATGGCTGTGAGGGCTAGCCGGATGCATAGCCATGGTCTTGACGTATGTTCACAAATAATTTTGGCATTTTTGACGTCGTAATACAGATCACCCAAAAAAAGGTTCGCTATAGCACACAAAAATTGTCGAAATGGGGGGGTATGCGCGCTTCGGGGCTCGTTTGACCTTGAAAATGGGTTGGAATGGCTGTGAGGGACAACCGGATGCATAGAAAAGGTCTTGTCGGACGTCCACAAATAATTTTGGCATTTTTGACAACGTAATCCGGATCACCCAAAAAATAGTTTGCTACAGCACACGAAAATCGTCGAAATGGGGGGAATGCGCTTTGGGGCTTGTTTGACCTTTAAAATGGGTTGGAATGGCCGTGAGGGCCAACCGGATGCATAGCCAAGGTCTTGACAGACGTCCACAAATAATTTTGCATTTTTGACGTCGGAATCTGGATCAACCAAAAAATGGTTTGCTATAGCACACGAAAATCGTCGAAATGGGGGGTATGCGCGCTTCGGGGCTCGTTTGACCTTGAAAATGGGTCGAAATGGCCGTGAGGGCCAACCGGATGCATAGACAAGGTCTTGACGGACGTCCAAAAATAATTTTGGCATTTTTGACATCGGAATCCGGATCACCCAAAAAATTGTTTTCTATAGCACACAAAAATCATCGAAATGGGGGATATGCGCGCTTCGGGGCTTGTTTGACCTTGAAACCGGATTGAAATGGCCGTGAGTGACAACTAGATGCATATCCAAGGTCTTGACGGATGTCCACAAATAATTTTGGCATTTTTGACGTCGGAATCTGGATCAACCAAAAAATGGTTTGTAATAGCACAAGAAAATCATCGAAATGGGGGGTATGCGAGCTTCGGGGCTCGTTTGACCTTGAAATGGGTCGGAATGGCCGTGAGGGCCAATCGTATGCATATCCAAGGTCTTGACGGACGTCCACAAATAATTTTGGCATTTTTGACGTCGGAATCCGGATCTACCAAAAAAAGGTTTGCTATAGCACACGAAAATCATCGAAATAGGGGGTATGCGCGCTTTGGGGCTTGTTTGACCTTGAAAATCGGTTGGAATGGCCGGTAGGGCCAACCAGAAGCATAGCCAAGGTTTTGACGGACGTCCACATATAAGTTTGGTATTTTTGACATTGGAATCCGGATCAACCAAAAAATGGTTTTCTATAGCACATGAAAATTATTGAAATGGGGGGTATGTGCGCTTCGGGGCTCGTTTGACCTTGAAAATGGGTCGGAATGGATGTGAGGGACAACCGGATGCATAGACAAGGTTTTGACGGACTTCCACAAATAATTTTGGCATTTTTGACGTCGGAATCCGGATCACCCCAAAAATGGTTTGCTATAGCACACGAAAATCGTCGAAAGGGGGGGTATGCGCTCTTCGGGGCTCGTTTGACCTTGAAAATGGGTTGGAATGGCCGTGAGGGCCAACCGGATGCATAGCCAAGTTCTTGATGGACGTCCATAAATAATTTTGGCATTTTTGACGTCAGAATTCGGATCAACCAAAAAATGGTTTGCTATAGAACACGAAAATCATCGAAATAGGGGGTATGCGCGCTTTGGGGCTTGTTTGACCTTGAAAATCGGTTGGAATGGCCGTGAGGGCCAACCGAAAGCATAGCCAAGGTTTTGACGGACGTCCACATATAAGTTTGGTATTTTTGACATTGGAATCCGGATCAACCAAAAAATGGTTTGCTATAGCACACAACAATCATCGAAATGGGGGGTATGCGCGCTTCGGGGCTCGTTTGACCTTGAAAATGCGTTGGAATGGCCGTGAGGGAGAACCGGATGCATAGCCAAGGTCTTTATAGACGTCCACAAATTATTTTGACCTTTTTGACATCGTAATTCGGATCACCCAAAAAAGAGTTTACTATAGCACACGAAAATCATTGAAACGGGGGGTATGCGCGCTTCGGGGCTCGTTTGACCTTGAAAATGGGTCGGAATGGCCGTGAGGGCCAACCGGATGCATAGCAAGGTCTTGATGGATGTCCACAAATAATTTTGGCATTTTTGACATCGGAATCCAGATCAACCCAAAAATGGTTTGATATAGCACACGAAAATCGTCAAAACGGGGGGTATGCACACTTCGGGGCTCGTTTGACCTTGAAAATGGGTCGGAATGGCCGTGAGGGACAACAGGATGCATAGCCAAGGTCTTGACGGACGTCCACAAATAATTTTGGCATTTTTGACATCGAAATCCGGATCACCCAAAAAATGGTTTGCTATAGCACACAAAAATCGTCGAAATGGGGGGTATGCGCGCTTCGGGGCTTGTTTGACCTTGAAAATGGGTCGGAATGGCCGTTAGGGACAACCGTATGCATAGCCAAGGTCTTGACGGACGTCCACAAATAATTTTGGCATTTTTGACGTCGGAATCTGGATCACCCAAAAAATGGTTCGCTATGGCACTCGAAAATCGTCGAAATGGGGGGTATGCGCGCTTTGGGGCTCGTTTGACCTTGAAAATGGGTTGGAATGGCCGTGAGGGCCAACCAGATGCATAGCCAAGGTCTTGAAGGACGTCCACAAATAAATTTGGCATTTTTGACGTCAGAATCCGGATCAACCAAAAAATGGTTTGCTATAGCACACGAAAATCGTTGAAATGGGGGGTATGTGCGCTTCGGGGCTCGTTTGACCTTGAAAATGGGTCAGAATGGATGTGAGGGACAACCGGATGCAAAAACAAGGTTTTGACGGACTTCCACAAAGAATTTTGGCATTTTTGACATCGGAATCCGGATCACCCAAAAAATGGTTTGCAATAGCACACGAAAATCATCAAAATGGGGGGTATGCGCGCTTCGGGGCTTGTTTGACCTTGAAAATGGGTCAAAATAGCCTTGAGGGACAACCGGATGCATAGCCAAGGTCTTTACGGACGTACACAAATAATTTTGGCATTTTTGACGTCGGAATACGGATCAACCAAAAAATGGTTTGCTATAGCACACGAAAATCGGTGAAATGGGGGGTATGAGCGCTTCGGGGCTTGTTGACCTTGAAAATTGGTTGGAATGACCGTGAGGGCCAACCGGATGCATATCCAAGTTCTTGATGGACGTCTATAAATAATTTTGGCATTTTTGACGTCAGAATCCGGATCAACCAAAAAATGGTTTGCTATAGCACACGAAAATCATCGAAATAGGGGGTATGCGTGCTTTGGGGCTTGTTTGACCTTGAAAATCAGTTGGAATGGCCGTGAGGGAGAACCGGAAGCATAGCCAAGGTTTTGACGGACGTCCACATATAAGTTTGGTATTTTTGACATTGGAATCCGGATCAACCAAACAATGGTTTGCTATAGCACACAACAATCATCGAAATGGGGGGTATGCGCGCTTCGGGGCTCGTTTGACCTTGAAAATGGGTCAGAATAAATGTGAGGGACAACCGGATGCATAGACAAGGTTTTGACGGACTTCCACAAATAATTTTGGCATTTTTGACGTCGGAATCCGGATCACCCAAAAAATGGTTTGCTATAGCACACGAAAATCGTCGAAAGGGGGGGTATGCGCTCTTCGGGGCTCGTTTGACCTTGAAAATGGGTTGGAATGGCCGTGAGTGCCAACAGGATGCATATCCAAGTTCTTGATGGACGTCCATAAATAATTTTGGCATTTTTGACGTCGGAATCCAGATCAACCAAAAAATGGTTTGCTATAGCACACGAAAATCATCGAAATAGGGGGTATGCGCGCTTCGGGGCTCGTTTGACCTTGAAAATGGGTCGAAATGGCCGTGAGAGACAACCGGATTCATAGACAAAGTTTTGACGGACGTCCACAAATAATTTTGGCCTTTTTGACGTTGGAATCTGGATCACCCAAAAAATGGTTTGCTATAGCACACGAAAATCATCGAAATGGAGGGTATGCGCGCTTCGGGGCTCGTTTGACCTTGAAAATTGGTCGGAATGGCCATGAAGTCCAATCGGATGCATATCCAATGTCTTGACGGATGTCCACAAATAATTTTGGCATTTTTGACGTTGGATTCCGGATCAACCAAAAAATGGTTTGCTATAGCACACGAAAATCGTAGAAATGGGGGGTATGCGCGCTTTGGGGCTCGTTTGACCTTGAAAATGGGTCGGAATGGCCGTGAGGGACAACAGGATGCATAGCCAAGGTCTTGACGGACGTCCACAATAATTTGGCATTTTTGACGTTCGGAATACAGATCAACCCAAAAATGGTTTGCTATAGCACACGAAAATCGTCGAAACGGGGGGTATGCGCGCTTCGGGGCTCGTTTGACCTTGAAAATGGGTCACAATGGCCGTGAGAGACAACCGGATTCATAGACAAAGTTTTGACGGATGTCCACAAATAATTTTGGCCTTTTTGACGTTGGAATCCGGATCACCCAAAAAATGGTTTGCTATAGCACACGAAAATCGTCGAAATGGAGGGTATGCGCGCTACGGGGCTCGTTTGACCTTGAAAATTGGTCGGAATGGCCATGAAGTCCAATCGGATGCATATCCAATGTCTTTACGGATGTCCACAAATAATTTTGGCATTTTTGACGTTGGATTCCGGATCAACCAAAAAATGGTTTGCTCTAGCACACGAAAATCGTAGAAATGGGGGGTATGCGCGCTTTGGGGCTCGTTTGACCTTGAAAATGGGTCGGAATGGCCGTGAGGGACAAAAGGATGCATAGCCAAGGTCTTGACGGACGTCCACAAATAATTTTGGCATTTTTGACATCGAAATCCGGATCAACCAAAAAATGGTTTGCTATAGCACACAAAAATCGTCGAAATGGGGGGTATGCGCGCTTCGGGGCTTGTTTGACCTTGAAAATGGGTCGGAATGGCCATTAGGGCCAACCGGATGCTTAGCCAAGGTCTTGACGGACGTCCACAAATAATTTTGGCATTTTTGACGTCGGAATCCGGATCACCCAAAAAATTGTTTGCTATAGCACACGAAAATAATCATCAAAATGGGGGGTATGTGCGCTTTGGGGCTTGTTTGACCTTGAAAATGGGTCGGAATGGCCGTGAGGACCAATCGGATGCATAGCCACTGTCTTGACGGATGTCCAAAAATAATGTTGGCATTTTCGACGTTGGATTCCGGATCAACCAAAAAATGGTTTGCTATAGCACACGAAAATCGTAGAAATGTGGGGTATGCACGCTTCGGGGCTCGTTTGACCTTGAAAATGGGTCGAAATAGCCGTGAGGGACAACCGGATGCATATCCAAGGTCTTGACGGACGTCCACAAATAATTTTGGCATTTTTGACGTCGGAATCCGGATCACCCAAAAAATGGTTTGCTATAGCGCACAAAAATCGTCGAAATGGGGGGTATGCGCGCTTCTGGGCTTGTTTGACCTTGAAAATGGGTCGGAATGGCCGTGAGGTCCAACCGGATGCATAGCCAAGGTCTTGACGGACGTCCACAAATAATTTTGGCATTTTTGACGTCGGAATCCGGATCACCCAAAAAATGGTTTGCTATAGCACACGAAAATCATCAAAATGGGGGGTATGCGCGCTTCGGGGCTTGTTTGACCTTGAAAATGGGTCGGAATGGCCGTGAGGGCCAACCCTATGCATATCCAAGGTCTTGATCGACGTCCATAAATAAATTTCACATTTTTTATGTCGGAATCCGGATCAACCAAAAAATGATTTGCTATAGCACACGAAAATTGTCAAAATAGGGCGTATGCGCGCTTCGGGGTTTGTTTGACCTTGAAAATGGGTCGGAATATCCGTGAGGGCCAACCGGATGACGTACACAAATAATTTAGGCATTTTAGAAGTCGAAATTCGGATCACCCAAAAAATGGTTTTCTATAACACACTGAAATCATCGAAATGGGGGGTATGCGCGCTTCGGGGCTCGTTTGACCTTGAAAATGGGTCGGAATGGCCATGAGGGCCAACCATATGCATAGCCAAGGTCTTGAAGGACGTCCACAAATAATTTTGGCTTTTTTGATGTCGGAATCCTGATCAACCAAAAAATGGTTTGCGATAACACACGCAAATCATCGAAATGGGGGGTATGGGCGCTTTGGGGCTCGTTTGACCTTGAAAATGGGTCGGAATGGCAGTGAGGGTAACCCGGATGCATAGCCAAGGTCTTTAAGGACGTCCACAAAGAATTTTGCCATTTTTGACATCGGAATCCGGATCACCCAAAAAATGGTTTGCAATAGCACACGAAAATCATCGAAATGGGGGGTATGCGCGCTTCGGGGCTTGTTTGACCTTGAAAATGGGTCAAAATAGCCGAGAGGGACAACCGGATGCATAGCCAAGGTCTTTACGGATGTCCACAAATAACTTTGGCATTTTTGACGTCGGAATCCGGATCACACAAAAAATGGTTCGCTATAGCACACGAAAATTGTCGAAATGGGGGGTATGCGCGCTTCGGGGCTTGTTGACCTTGAAAATTGGTCGGAATGACCGTGAGGGCCAACCGGATGCATAGCCAAGGTCTTAACGGACATCCACAAATAATTTTAGCATTTTTGACGTCGGAATCTGAATCAACCAAAAATGGTTTGCTATAGCACACGAAAATCGTCGAAATGAGGGGGTATGCGCGCTTCGGGGCTTGTTTAACCTTGAAAATGGGTCGGAATGGCCGTGAGGGCCAACTGGATGCATAGCAAGGTCTTGACGGATGTCCACAAATAATTTTGGCATTTTTGACGTCGGAATCCAGATCAACCAAAAAATGGTTTGCTATAGCACATGAAAATCATCGAAATGGGGGGTACGCGCGCTTCGGGGCTCGTTTGACCTTGAAAATGGGTCAGAATGGCCATGAGGTACAATCGTATGCATAGCCAATGTCTTTACGGATGTCCACAAATAAGTTTGACATTTTTGACGTTGGAATTCGGATCAACCAAAAAATGGTTTGCTATAGAACACGAAAATCGTAGAAATGGGGGGTATGCGCGCTTCGGGGCTTGTTTGACCTTGAAAATGGGTCGGAATGGCCGTGAGGGCTAACCGGATGCATAGCCAAGGTCTTGACGGACGTCCACAAATAATTTCAACATTTTTGTCGTCGGAATCCGGATCACCCAAAAAATGGTTTGCTATAGCACACAAAAATCGTCGAAATGGGGGGTATGCGCGCTTCGGGGCTTGTTTGACCTTGAAAATGGGTCGGAATGGCCGTGAGGGCCAACCGAATGCATAGGCAAGGTCTTGACGGACGTCCACAAATAAATTTGGCATTTTTGACATCGGAATCCGGATCACCCAAAAAATGGTTTGCTATAGCGCACAAAAATCGTCGAAATGGGGGTATGCGCGCTTCTGGGCTTGTTTGACCTTGAAAATGGGTCGGAATGGCCGTGAGGGCCAACCGGATGCATAGCCAAGGTCTTGACGGACGTCCACAAATAATTTTGGCATTTTTGACGTCGGAATCCGGATCACCCAAAAAATGGTTTGCTATAGCACACGAAAATCATCGAAATGGGGGGTATGCGCGCTTCGGGGCTTGTTAGACCTTGAAAGTGGGTCGGAATGGCCGTGAGGGCCAACCCTATGCATATCCAAGGTCTTGATCGACGTCCACAAATAAATTTCACATTTTTGATGTCGGAATCCAGATCAACCAAAAAATGATTTGCTATATCACACGAAAATTGTCAAAATGGGGCGTATGCGCGCTTCGGGGTTTGTTTGACCTTGAAAATGGGTCGGAATGTCCGTGAGGGCCAACCGGATGACGTCCACAAATAATTTAGCCATTTTTGAAGTCGGAATTCGGATCACCCAAAAAATGGTTTTCTATAACACACTGAAATCATCGAAATGGGGGGTATGCGCGCTTCGGGGCTCGTTTGACCTTGAAAATGGGTCGGAATGGCCATGAGGGCCAACCATATGCATAGCCAAGGTCTTGAAGGACGTCCACAAATAATTTTGGCTTTTTTGATGTCGGAATCCTGATCAACCAAAAAATGGTTTGCGATAACACACGCAAATCATCGAAATGGGGGGTATGGGCGCTTTGGGGCTCGTTTGACCTTGAAAATGGGTCGGAATGGCAGTGAGGGTAACCCGGATGCATAGCCAAGGTCTTTAAGGACGTCCACAAAGAATTTTGCCATTTTTGACATCGGAATCCGGATCACCCAAAAAATGGTTTGCAATAGCACACGAAAATCATCGAAATGGGGGGTATGCGCGCTTCGGGGCTTGTTTGACCTTGAAAATGGGTCAAAATAGCCGAGAGGGACAACCGGATGCATAGCCAAGGTCTTTACGGATGTCCACAAATAACTTTGGCATTTTTGACGTCGGAATCCGGATCACACAAAAAATGGTTCGCTATAGCACACGAAAATTGTCGAAATGGGGGGTATGCGCGCTTCGGGGCTTGTTGACCTTGAAAATTGGTCGGAATGACCGTGAGGGCCAACCGGATGCATAGCCAAGGTCTTAACGGACATCCACAAATAATTTTAGCATTTTTGACGTCGGAATCTGAATCAACCAAAATGGTTTGCTATAGCACACGAAAATCGTCGAAATGAGGGGGTATGCACGCTTCGGGGCTTTTTTGACCTTGAAAATGGGTGGGAATGGCCGTGAGGGACAACCGGATGCATAGAAAAGGTCTTTAGAGAACTCCACAAATAATTTTGGCATTTTTGACGTCGGAATCTGGATCAACAAAAAAATGGTTTGCTATAGCACACGAAAATCATCGAAATGGGGGGTATGCGCGCTTCGGGGCTCGTTTGACCTTGAAAATGGGTCGGAATGGCCGTGAGGGACAACCGGATGCATAGCCAAGGTCTTGACGGACGTCCACAAATAATTTTGACCTTTTTGACATCGGAATTCGGATCACCCAAAAAATGGTTTGCTATAGCACACAAAAATCATCGAAATGGGGGGTATGCGCGCTTCGGGGCTTGTTTGACCTTGAAAATGGGTCGGAATGGCCGTGAGGGCCAACCGGATGCATAGCAAGGTCTTGACGGATGTCCACAAATAATTTTGGCATTTTTGACGTCGGAATCCAGATCAACCAAAAAATGGTTTGCTATAGCACACGAAAATCGTCGAAACGGGGGGTATGCGCGCTTCGGGGCTTGTTTGACCTTGAAAATGGGTGGGAATGGCCGTGAGGGCCAACCGGATGCATAGAAAAAGTTTTGACAGACGTCCAAAAATAATTTTGGCCTTTTTGACGTCGGAATCCGGATCACCCAAAAAATGGTTTGCTATAGCACACGAAAATCGTTGAAATGGGGGGTATGCGCGCTTCGGGGCTCGTTTGACCTTGAAAATAGGTCAGAATGGCCATGAGGTCCAATCGGATGCATAGCCAATGTCTTGACGGATGTCCACAAATAATTTTGGCATTTTTGACGTTGGAATTCGGATCAACCAAAAAATGGTTTGCTATAGAACACGAAAATCGTAGAAATGGGGGGTATGCGCGCTTCGGGGCTTGTTTGACCTTTAAAATGGGTCGGAATGGCCGTGAGGGCCAACCGGATGCATAGCCAAGGTCTTGACGGACGTCCACAAATAATTTTGGCATTTTTGTCGTCGGAATCCGGATCACCCAAAAAATGGTTTGCTATAGCTCACAAAAATCATCGAAATGGGGGGTATGCGCGCTTCGGGGCTTGTTTGTCCTTGAAAATGGGTCGGAATGGCCGTGAGGGCCAACCGAATGCATAGGCAAGGTCTTGGCGGACGTCCACAAATAATTTTGGCATTTTTGACGTCGGAATCCTGATCACCCAAAAAATGGTTTGCTATAGCACACGAAAATCATCAAAATGGGGGGTATGCGTGCTTCGGGGCTTGTTTGACCTTGAAAATGGGTCAGAATGGCCGTGAGGGCCAACCGTATGCATAGCCAAGTTCTTGATTGACGTCCACAAATAAATTTTGCATTTTTGACGTCGGAATCCGCATCAACCAAAAAATGATTTGCTATAGCACACGAAAATTGTCAAAATGGGGCGTATGCGCGCTTCGGGGCTCGTTTGACCTTGAAAATTGGTCGGAATGGCCGTGAGGGCCAACCGGATGATGTCCACAAATAATTTTGGCATTTTTGAAGTCCGAATTCGGATCACCCAAAAAATGGTTTTCTATAGCACACGGAAATCATCGAAATAGGGGGTATGCGCGCTTCGGGGCTCGTTTGACCTTGAAAATGGGTCGGAATGGCCATGAGGGCCAACCGGATGCATATCCAAGGTCTTGAAGGACGTCCACAAATAATTTTGGCATTTTTGACGTCGGAATCCGGATCAACCAAAAAATGGTTTGCGATAGCACACGCAAATAATCTAAATGAGGGGTATGGGCGCTTCGGGGCTCGTTTGACCTTGAAAATGGGTCGGAATGGCCGTGAGGGTAACCCGGATGCATAGACATGGTCTTGAAGGACGTCCATAAATAATATTGGCATTTTTGACATCGGAATCCGAATCACCCAAAAAATGGTTTGCTATAGCACACGAAAATCGTAGAAATGTAGGGTATGCACGCTTCGAGGCTCGTTTGACCTTGAAAATGGGTCGGAATAGCCATGAGGGACAACCGGATGCATATCCAAGGTCTTGACGGACGTCCACAAATAATTTTGGCATTTTTGACGTCGGAATCCGGATCACCCAAAAAATGGTTTGCTATAGCGCACAAAAATCGTCGAAATGGGGGGTATGCGCGCTTCTGGGCTTGTTTGACCTTGAAAATGGATCGGAATGGCCGTGAGGGCCAACCGGATGCATAGCCAAGGTCTTGACGGACGTCCACAAATAATTTTGGCATTTTTGACGTCGGAATCCGGATCACCCAAAAAATGATTTGCTATAGCACACGAAAATCATCGAAATGGGGGGTATGCGCGCTTCGGGGCTTGTTTGACCTTGAAAATGGGTCGGAATGGCCGTGAGGGCCAACCTATGCATAGCCAAGGTCTTGATCGACGTCCACAAATAAATTTCACATTTTTGATGTCGGAATCCGGATCAACCAAAAAATGATTTGCTATAGCACACAAAAATTGTCAAAATGGGGCGTATGCGCGCTTCGGGTTTTTTTGACCTTGAAAATGGGTTGGAATGTCCGTGAGGGCCAACCGGATGACGTCCACAAATAATTTAGGCATTTTTGAAGTCGGAATTCCGATCACCCAAAAAATGGTTTGTATAACACACTGAAATCATCGAAATAGGGGGTATGCGCGCTTCGGGGCTCGTTTGACCTTGAAAATGGGTGGGAATGGCCATGAGGGCCAACCGTATGCATAGACAAGGTCTTGAAGGACGTCCACAAATAATTTTGGCATTTTTAATGTCGGAATCCTGATCAACCAAAAAATGGTTTGCGATAGCACACGCAAATCATCGAAATGGGGGTATGGGTGCTTTGGGGCTCGTTTGACCTTGAAAATGGGTCGGAATGGCAGTGAGGGTAACCCGGATGCATAGCCAAGGTCTTTAAGGACGTCCAAAAATAATTTTGGCATTTTTGACATCGGAATCCGGATCACCCAAAAAATGGTTTGCAATAGCACACGAAAATCATCAAAATAGGGGGTATGCGCGCTTCGAGGCTTGTTTGACCTTGAAAATGGGTCAAAATAGCCGTGAGGGACAACCACATGCATAGACAAGGTCTTTACGGACGTCCACAAATAATTTTGGTATTTTTGACGTCGGAATCCGGATCAACCAAAAAATGGTTTGCTATAGAACACGAAAATCGTCGAAATGGGGGGTATGCACGCTTCGGGGCTTGTTGACCTTGAAAATTGGTCGGAATGACCGTGAGGGCCAACCGGATGCATAACCAAGGTCTTAACGGACATCCACAAATAATTTTAGCATTTTTGACGTCGTAATCTGAATCAACCAAAAAATGGTTTGCTATAGCACACGAAAATCGTCGAAATGAGGGGGTATGCGCGCTTCGGGGCTTTTTTGACCTTGAAAATGGGTGGGAATGGCCGTGAGGGCCAACCGGATGCATAGCCAAGGTCTTGAGAGAACTCCACAAATAATTTTGGCATTTTTGACGTCGGAATCTGGATCAACAAAAAAATGGTTTGCTATAGCACACGAAAATCATCGAAATGGGGGGTATGCGCGCTTCGGGGCTCGTTTGACCTTGAAAATGGGTCGGAATGGACGTGAGGGACAACCGGATGCATAGCCAAGGTCTCTACGGACGTCCACAAATAATTTTGACCTTTTTGACATCGGAATTCGGATCACCCAAAAAATGGTTTGCTATAGCACACAAAAATCATCGAATGGGGGTATGCGCAGCTTCGGGGCTGTTTGACCTTGAAATGTGTCCGGAAATGGCCGTGAGGGCCACGGGATGCATAGCCAAGGGTCTTTGACGGATGTCCACAAATAATTTTGGCATTTTTACGTCAGAATCCGATCACCAAAAGAATGGTTTTAGCTATAGGCAAAGCACACCGAAAATCGTCGACCCGGGGGGTTGCGCGCTTCGGGGCCTTGTTTGACCTGGAAAATGGGTGGGAAATGGCCGTGAGGGCCAACCGGAGTCATGAAAAAGTTTGAACAGACGTCCAAAAATATTTTTGGCCTTTTTGACGTCTGATCCGGATCACCCAAAAAATGGTTTGCTATAGCACACGGAAAATCATTGGGAAAAATGGGGGGGGGGGGGGTATGCTCGCTTCGGGGCTCGTTTGACCTTGAAAATAGGTCCAGAATGGCCATGAGTCCAAATAGGATGCATAGCCAATTCATTTTACGGATGTCCACAAATAATTTTGGCATTTTTGACGTTGGAATTCGGATCAACCAAAAAATGGTTTGCTATAGAACACGAAAATCGTAGAAATGGGGGGTATGCGCGCTTCGGGGCTTGTTTGACCTTTAAAATGGGTCGGAATGGCCGTGAGGGCCAACCGGATGCATAGCCAAGGTCTTGACGGATGTCCACAAATAATTTTGGCATTTTTGTCGTCGGAATCCGGTTCACCCAAAAAATGGTTTGCTATAGCTCACAAAAATCGTCGAAATGGGGGGTATGCGCGCTTCGGGGCTTGTTTGACCTTGAAAATGGGTCGGAATGGCCGTGAGGGCCAACCGAATGCATAGGGAAGGTCTTGACGGACGTCCACAAATAATTTTGTCATTTTTGACGTCGGAATCCGGATCACCCAAAAAATGGTTTGCTATAGCACACGAAAATCATCAAAATGGGGGGTATGCGCGCTTCGGAGCTTGTTTGACCTTGAAAATGGGTCAGAACGGCCGTGAGGGACAACCGTATGCATAGCCAAGGTCTTGATCGACGTCCACAAATAAATTTCGCATTTTTGACGTCGAAATCCGGATCAACCAAAAAATGATTTGCTATAGCACACGAAAATTGTCAAAATGGGGCGTATTCGCGCTTCGGGGCTCGTTTGACCTTGAAAATTGGTCGGAATGGCCGTGAGGGTAACCCGGATGCATAGACAAGGTCTTGAAGGACGTCTATAAATAATATTGGAATTTTTGACATCGGAATCCGAATCACCCAAAAAATGGTTTGCTATAGCACACGAAAATCGTAGAAATGTAGGGTATGCATGCTACGGGGCTCGTTTGACCTTGAAAATGGGTAGGTCAGAATGGCCATGAGGTCCAATCGGATGCATAGCCAATGTCTTGAAGGATGTCCACAAATAATTTTGGCATTTTTGACGTCGGAATCTGGATCAACCAAAAAATGGTTTGCTATAGAACACGAAAATCATAGAAATGGGGGGTATGCGCGTTTCGGGGCTTGTTTGACCTTTAAAATGGGTCGGAATGGCCGTGAGGGCCAACCGGATGCATAGCCAAGGTCTTGACGGACGTCTACAAATAATTTTGGCATTTTTGTCGTCTGAATCCGGATCACCCAAAAAATGGTTTGCTATAGCACACAAAAATCGTCGAAATGGGGGGGTATGCGCGCTTCGGGGCTCGTTTGACCTTGAAAATGGGTCGGAATGGCCATGAGGGCCAACCGGATGCATAGCCAAGGTCTTGAAGGACGTCCACAAATAATTTTGGCATTTTTGACGTCGGAATCCGGATCAACCAAAAAAATGGTTTGCGATAGCACACGCAAATATCTAATGGGGGGTATGGGCGCTTCGGGGCTCGTTTGACCTTGAAAATGGGTCGGAATGGCCGTGAGGGTAACCCGGATGCATAGAAAAGGTCTTGAAGGACGTCCATAAATAATATTGGCATTTTTGACATCGGAATCCGAATCACCCAAAAAATGGTTTGCAATAGCACAGGAAAATCGTCGAAATGGGGGGTATGCGCGCTTCGGGGCTTGTTTGACCTTGAAAATGGGTCGGAATAGCCGTGAGGGACAACCGGATACATATCCAAGGTCCTTACGGACGTCCACAAATAATTTTGGCATTTTTGACATCGGAATCCGGATCAACCAAAAAATGGTTTGCTATAGCACACGAAAATCATCGAAATGGGGGGTATGCGAGCTTCAGGGCTAGTTTTACCTTGAAAATGGGTCGGAATGGCCATGAGGGACAACCGGATGCATAGCCAAGGTCTTTATGGACGTCCACAAATAATTTTGGAATTTTTGACGTCGAAATCTGAATCAACCAAAAAATAGTTTTTTATAGCACACGAAAATCATTGAAATGGGTGGTATGCGCTCTTCGGGGCTTGTTTAACCTTGAAAATGGGTCGGAATGGCCGTGAGGGCCTACCGGATGCATAGCCAAGGTCTTGACAGACGTCCATAAATAATTTTGGCATTTTTGACGTCGGAATCTGGATCAACCAAAAAATGGTTTGCTATAGCACATGAAAAACATCAAAATGGGGGGTATGCGCGCTTCGGGGCTCGTTTGACCTTGAAAATGGGTTGGAATGTCCGTGAGGGCCAACCGGATGCATAGACAAGGTCTTTACGGACGTCCACAAATAATTTTGGCATTTTTAGCGTCGGAATACAGATCACCCAAAGAACGGTTTGCGATAGCACACAAAAATCGTCGAAATGGGGGGTATGCGCACTTCGGGGCTCGTTTGACCTTGAAAATGGGTTGGAATGGCCGTGAGGGCCAACCGGATGCATAGAAAATGTCTTGTTGGACGTCTACAAATAATTTTGGCATTTTTGTAGTCGGAATCCGGATCACCCAAAAAATGGTTTGCTACAGCACACGAAAATCATCGAAATGAGGGGTATGCGTACTTCGGGGTTTATTTGACCTTTAAAATGGGTTGTAATGGCCGTAAGGTCCAACCGGATACATAACCAAGGTCTTGACGGACGTCCACAAATAATTTGGCATTTTTGACGTCGGAATCTGGATTAACCAAAAAATGGTTTGCTATAGCACACGAAAATCGTCACAATGGGGGGCATGCGCGCTTCGGGGCTCGTTTGACCTTGAAAATGGGCCGGAATGTCCGTGAGGGACAACCGGATGCATAGCCAAGGTCTTGATGGACGTCCACAAGTAATTTTGGCATTTTTGACATTGGAATCCGGATCACCCAAAAAATGGTTTGCTATAGCACACGAAAATAGTCGAAATGGGGGGCATGCACGCTTCGGGGATCGTTTGACCTTGAAAATTGGCCGGAATGGACGTGAGGGACAACCGGATGCATATCCAAGGTCTTTACGGACGTCCACAAATAATATTGTCATTTTTTACATTGGAATTCGGATCAACCAAAAAATGGTTTACTATAGCACACGAAAATCATCGAAATGGGGGGTATGCGCGGTTCGAGGCTCGATTGACCTTGAAAATGGGTCGGAATGGCCGTGAGGGCCAATCAGATGCATAGACAAGGTCTTGTCGGACGTCCACAAATAATTTTGGCCTTTTTGACGTCGGAATACGTATCACCCAAAAAATAGTTTGCCATAGCACAACAAAAATTATCGAAATGGGGGGGATGCGCGCTTCGGGGCTTGTTTGACCATGAAAATAGGTTGGAATGGCCTTGAAGTCCAAACGGATGCATATCCAAAGTCTTTAAGGTTGTCCACAAATAAGTTTGGTATTTTTGACGTCAGAATCTGGATCAACCGAAAAATGGTTTGCTATAGCATACGAAAATAGTCGAAATGGGGGTATGCGCGCTTCGGGGCTCGTTTGACCTTGAAAATGGGTTGAAATGGCCGTGAGGGACAACTGGATGCATAGACAAGGTCTAGATGGACGTCCACAAATAATGTTGGCCTTTTTGACGTTGGAATCCGCATCACCCAAAAATGGTTCGCTATAGCACACAAAAATCATCGAAATGGGGGGTATGCGCGCTTCGGGGCTCGTTTGACCTTAAAAATGGATCGGAATGGCCATGATGGCAAACCGGATGCATAGACAAGGTCTTGACGGACGTCCACAACAAAATTTGGCATTTTTGACGTTGGAATCCGGATCAACCAAAAAATGGTTTGCTATAGCACACGAAAATTGTCAAAATTGGGGGTATGCGCGCTTCGGGGCTCGTTTGACCTTGAAAATTGGTCGGATTGGCTGTGAGGGCCAACCGGATGCAAAGCCAAGGTATTGAAGGACGTCCACAAATAATTTTGGCATTTTTGACATCGGAATCCGGATCAACCAAAAAATGGTTTGCTATAGCACACGAAAATCATCGAAATGGGGGGTATGCACGCTTCGGGGCTCATTTGACCTTGAAAATGGGTCGGAATGGCCGTGAGGGCCAACCGTATGCATAGCCAAGGTATTGTCGGACGTCCACAAATAATTTTGGCCTTTTTGACGTCGGAATTGGGATCACCCAAAAAATGGTTTGCTATAGCACACGAAAATCATCGAAATGGGGGAGTATGCGCGCTTCGGGGCTCGTTTGACCTTGAAAATCGGTCGGAATGGCCATGAGGGCCAATCGGATGCATAGCCAATGTCTTGAAGGACGTCCACAAATAATTTTGGCCTTTTTGACGTCGGAATTCGGATCACCCAAAAAATGGTTTGCTATAGCACACGAAAATCGTCGAAATGGGGGGTATGCGCGCTTCGGGGCTCGTTTGACCTTGAAAATGGGTCGGAATGGCCGTGAGGGCCAACTGGATGCATACAAGGTCTTTACAGACGTCCATAAATAATTTTGGCATTTTTGACGTCGGAATCCGGATAAACCATAAAATGGTTGGCTATAGCACACGAAAATCGTCGAAATGGGGGTTGTGCGCTTCGGGGCTCGTTTGCCTTGAAAATGGGTCAGAATGGGACATGAGGGCCAATCGGATGCATATCAAGGTCGTGATGGAACGGTCCACAAATAATTTTGGCCTTTTTGACGTCGGAATCCGGATCACCCAAAAATGGTTTGCTATAGCACACAAAAATCGTTGAAATGGGGGTATGCGCGCTTCGGGGCTCGTTAGACCTTGAAAATGGATAGGAATGGCCATGAGGGCCAACAGGATGCATATACAAGGTCTTGAAGAACATCCACGAATAATTTTGGCCTTTTTTACGTGGGAATCCGGATCAACCAAAAAATGGTTTGCTATAGCACACGAAAATCGTCGAAATGGGGGGTATGCGCGCTTCGGGGCTCGTTTGACCTTGAAAATGGGTCGGAATGTCCGTGAGGGCCAGACGGATGCATATCCATGGTCTTCACGGACGTCCACAAATAAATTTGGCATTTTTTACGTCGGAATTCAGATCAACCAAAAAATGGTTTGCTATAGCACACGAAATCATCCGGAATTGGGGGTATGCGCGCTTCGGGCTCGTTTGACCTGAAAATGGGTCGGAATGGCGTGAGGAACAACTGCATAGGCATAGCCAAGCCTTGACGATGTCCACAACTAAGGTGGCATTTTGACGTCGGAATCCGATCACCCAAAATGGGTTAGGCTATAGCACACAAAATCGTTTGAAATGGGGTATGCGCCTTCGGGGCTGTTGGAACGAAAATGGGTTGGATGGCTGTGGGGGCCAACCGGATGCTATCCAAGGTCTTGACGGATGTCCACAAATAATTTTTGGCAGGTGACGTCGGAATCGAATCAACAAAAAATATTGGTTTGCTATGCACACAAAATCGTCGAAATGGGGGTATGCGCACTTCGGGGCTTGTTTGACCATGAAAATGGGTCAGAATGGCTGTGAGGGCCATACGGATTTATAGACAAGGTCTTGACGGACGTCCACAAATAATTTTGGCATTTTTGACGTCAGAATTCGGATCACCCAAAAAATGGTTTGCTATAGCACACGAAAATCGTCGAAATAGGGGGTATGTGCGCTTCGGGGCTCGTTTAACCTTGAAAATGGGGAGCAATGGCCATGAGGGCCAACCGTATGCATATCCAAGGTCTTCACAGACGTCCACAAATAATTTTGGTATTTTTGACGTCGGAATCCGGATCAACCAAAAAATGGTTTGCTATAGCACACGAAAATCGTTGAAATGGGTAGTATGCGCGCTTCGGTGCTCATTTGACCTTGAAAATGGGTCGGAATGGCCGTGAGGGCCAACCGGATGCATAGAAAAGCTCTTGACAGACGTCCACAAATAATTTTGGTATTTTTGACGTCGAATCCGGATCACCCAAAAAATGGTTTGCTATAGCACACGAAAATCGTCGAAATGGGCGTATGCCCGCTTCGGGGCTAGTTTGACCTTGAAAATGGGTCGAAATGGCTGTGAGGGCCAACCGGATGCATAGCCAAGGTCTTGACGGACGTCCACAAATAATTTTGGCATTTTTGACGTCGGAATCCGGATCAACAAAAAATGGTTTGCTATAGCACACGAAAATCGTCGAAATGGGGGGTATGCGCGCTTTGGGGCTCATTTAACCTTGAAAATGGGTCGGAATGCCTGTGAGGGACAACCGGATGCATATCCAAGGTCTTGATGGATGTCCACAAATAATTTTGGCATTTTTGATGTTTGAATCCGGATCACCCAAAAAATGGTTTGCTATAGCACACAAAATATCGTCGAAATATGGGGTATGTGCGCTTTGGGGCTCGTTTAACCTTGAAAATAGGGCGCAATGGCCGTGAGGGCCAATCAGATGCATATCCATGGTCTTCACGGACGTCCACAAATAAATTTGGCATTTTTTACGTCAGAATTCAGATCAACCAAAAAATGGTTTGCTATAGCACACGAAAATCATCGAAATGGGTGGTATGCACGCTTTGGGGCTCGTTTGACCTTGAAAATGGGTCGGAATGGCCGTGAGGGACAACTGGATGCATATCCAAGGTCTTGACGGACGTCCACAAATAATTTTGGCATTTTTGACGTCGGAATCCGGATCAACCAAAAAATGGTTTGTTATAGCACACGAAAATCATCGCAATGGGGGGTATGCGCGCTTCGGTGCTCATTTGACCTTGAAAACGGGTCGGAATGGCCGTGAGGGCCAACCGGATGCATAGCCAAGGTCTTTCAAGGGACGTCCACAATATTTTGGCATTTTTGACGTCGGAATCCGGACTCACCCAAAACAATGGTTTGCTTATAGCACACAAAAACTCGTCGAGATGGCGGGAGTTTATGCGCGCTTCGGGGAATCGTTTGACCCTTGAAATGGGTCGGAATGTCCGTGAGGGACACATCGGAATGCATTAGACAACGTCTTGACGGACGTTCCACACATAATTTTAGCATTTTGATGTCGGAATCCGGATCAACCAAAAAATGGTTTTGCTATTGCAAACGAAAATCGTCGAAAGGGGGGTCATGCGCCGCTTAGGGGCTCGTTTGACTTGATGAAAAATAGGTCGGAATGGCCGTGAGGGACAAACGGATGCAAGCCAAGGTCTTGACGGACGTGCACAAATAATTTTGGCATTTTTGACGTTAGAATCCGGATCACCCAAAAAATGGTTTGTTATAGCACACGAAAATCGTCGAAATGGGGGATATGCGCCCTTTGGGGCTCGCTTAACTTTGAAAATGGGGCGCAATGGCCGTGAGGGTCAACCGGATGCATAGACAAGGTCTTGACGGACGTCCACAAATAATTTTTGCATTTTTGACGTCAGAATCCGGATCAACCAAAAAATGGTTTGCTATAGCACACGAAAATTGTCAAAATGGGGGGTATGCGCGTTTTGGGGCTCGCTTGACCTTGAAAATGGGTCGAAATGTCCGTGAGGGCCAACCGGATGCATATCCAAGGTCTTGACGGACGTCCACAAATATTTTGGCATTTTTGACGTCGGAATCTGGATCAACCAAAAAATGGTTTGCTATAGACACAAAAATCGTCGAAATGGGGGGTATGGGCGCTTCGGGGCTCGTTTGACCTTGAAAATGGGTCGGAATGGCCGTGAGGGCAACCCGGATGCATAGACAAGGTCTTAAGGGCCGTCCACAAATAATTTTGGCATTTTTGACGTCGGAATACGGATCAACCAAAAAATGGTTTGTTATAGACACGAAAATCGTCGAAATGGGGGGTATGGGCTCTTCGGGGCTCGTTTGACCTTGAAAATGGGTCAGAATGGCCGTGAGGGAAACCCGGATGCATATACAAGGTCTTGAGGGACGTCCACAAATAATTTTGGCATTTTTGACGTCGGAATCCGGATCACCCAAAAAATGGTTTGCAATGGCACACGAAAATCGTCGAAATGGGGGGTATGAGCGCTTCGGGGTTTGTTTGACCTTGAAAAAGGGTCGAAATGGACGTGAGATCCAACCGGATGCATATCCAAGGTCTTGACGGACGTCCACAAATAATTTTGGCATTTTCGACGTCGGAATCCGAATCAACCAAAAAATGGTTTGCTATAGCACACGAAAATCGTCGAAATGGGGGGTATGCGCGCTTCGGGGCTTGTTTGACCTTGAAAATGGGTCGGAATAACCGTGAGGGCCAAACCAGATGCTATCCAAGGTCTTGACGGACGTCCACAAATAATTTTGGCATTTTTACGTCGAATCTTGATCAACCAAAAAATGGTTTGCTATAGCACATGAAAATCGTCGAAATGGGGGGTATGCGCGCTTTGGGGCTCGTTTGACCTTGAAAATGGGTCGGAATGGCCGTGAGGGCCAACCGGATGCATAGCCAAGGTCTTGACGGACGTCCACAAATAATTTTGGCATTTTTGACATCGGAATCCCCATCACCCAAAAAATAGTTTGCTATAGCACATGAAAATCGTCGAAATGGGGGGTATGCGCGCTTCGGGGCTTGTTTGACCTTGAAAATGGGTCGGAATGGCCATGAGGGACAACCGGATACATAGACAAGGTCTTGACGGATGTCCACAAATAAATTTAGCATTTTTGATGTCAGAATCCGGAACACCCAAAAAATGGTTGCTATAGCACACGAAAATCATCGAAATGGGGGGTATGCGCGCTTCGGGGATAGTTTGACCTTCAAAATGGGTCAAAATGGCCGTGAGGGATAACCGGATGCATATCCAAGGTCTTGACGGACGTCCACAAATAATTTTGGAATTTTTGACGTCTGAATCCGAATCAACGAAAAAAGGGTTTGCTATAGCACACGAAAATCATTGAAATGGGGGGAATGAGCGCTTCAGGGCTCGTTTGACCTTGAAAATGGGTTGGAACTGCCGTGAGGGCTAACCGGATGTATAGCCATGGTCTTGACAGACGTCCACAAATAATTTTGGCATTTTTGACGTCGGAATCTGGATCAACCAAAAAATGGTTTGCTATAGCACACGAAAATCGTCAAAATGGGGGGTATGCGCGCTTCGGGGCTTGTTTGACCTTGAAAATGGGTTGGAATGGCCGTGAGGGCCAACCGGATGCTTAGCCAAGGTCTTGACGGACGTCCACAAATAATTTTGGAATTTTTGACGTCAGAATCTGGATCAACCAAAAAATGGTTTGCTATAGCACACGAAAATCGTCGAAACGGGGGGTATGCGCGCTTCAGGGCTCGTTTGTCCTTAAAAATGGGTCAGAATGGCCGTGAGGTCCAACCGGATGCATATCCAAGGTCTTGACGGACGTCCACAAATAATTTTGGCAATGTTGACGTCGGAATCCGGATCAACCAAAAAATGGATTTGCTAAAGCACACGATAATCGTCGAAATGGGGGGTATGCACGCTTCGGGGCTCGTTTGACCTTGAAAATGGGTCGGAATGGCCGTGAGGGCCAACCGGATGCATAGTCAAGGTCTTGACGGACGTCCACAAATAATTTTGGCATTGTTGACGTTGGAATCTGGATCACCCAAAAAATGGTTGTCTATAGCACACGAAAATCGTCGAAATGGGGGGTATGCGTGCTTTGGGGATCGTTTGACCTTGAAAATGGGTTGGAATGGCCGTGAGGGCCAACCGAATGCATAGCCAAAGTCTTGACGGATGTCCACAAATAATTTTTGCATTTTTTACGTCGGAGTCCGGATCACCCAAAAAATGGTTTGCTATAGCACACAAAAATCGACGAAATGGGGGCTATGCGCGCTTCGGGGCTCGTTTGACCTTAAAAATGGGTCGGAATGGCCGTGAGGGCCAACCGGATGCATAGCCAAGGTTTAACGGACGTCCACAAATATTTTTTGCATTTTTGACGTCGAAATCCGTATCAACCAACAAATGGTGTGCTATAGCACACAAAAATCATCAAAATGGGGGGTATACGCGCTTTGGGGCTCGTTTGACCTTGAAAATGGGTTGGAATGGCCGTGATGTCCAACCGGATGCATAGCCAAGGTCTTGATGGACGTCCACAAATAATTTTGGCATTTTTGACGTCGTAATCCGGATCAACCAAAAAATGGTTTGCTATAGCACATGAAAATCGTCGAAATGGGGGTATCCGCGCTTCGGGGCTCGTTTGACCTTGAAAATGGGTCAGAATGGCTGTGAGGTCCAACCGGATGCATAGCCAACGTCTTGACGGACGTCCACAAATAATTTTGGCATTTTTGACGTTGGAATCCATATCACCCAAAAAATAGTTTGTTATAGCACACGAAAATTGTCAAAATGAGGGGTATGCGCGCTTATTTGACCTTGAAAATGGGTCGGATTGGCCATGAGGGCCAACCGGATGCATTGCCAAGCTCTTGACAGACGTCCACAAATAATTTTGGCATTTTTGACGTCGGAATCCGGATCACCTAAAAATTGGTTTGCTATAGCACACGAAAATCATCGAAATAGGGGTATGCGCGCTTCGGGGCTCGTTTGACCTTGAAAATTGGTCGGAATGGCTGTGAGGGCCAACCGGATGCATAGCCAAGGTCTTGACGGACGTCCACAAATAATTTTAGCATTTTTGACGTTGGAATCCGGATCACCAAAAAATGGTTTGCTATAGCACACGAAAATCATCGAAAAAAATTGGGGGGTATTGCGCCGCTTTCACGGCTGTTTGACCTTGAAAATGGGTCGGAATGGCCATGAGGGCCAAATTTATGAATATCCAAGGTCTTTACGGACGTCCACAAATAATTTTAGCATTTTTTACGTCAGAATTCGGATCAACCAAAAAATTGTTTGCTATAGCACACGAAAATCGTCGAAATGCGGGGTATGACTGCTTTGGGGCTCTGTTGACCTTGAAAATGGGTCGGAATTGGCGTGAGGGCCAACCGAATGAATATCCAAGGTCTTGACGGACGTCCACAAATAAATTTGGCATTTTTGACGTCGGAATTCGGATCAACCAAAAAATGGTTTGGCTATAGCACACGAAAATCATCGGGAATAGGGGGTATGCGCGCTTATCGAAATAGGGGGTATGCGCGCTTCGGGGCTCATTTGACCTTGAAAATGGTTCGGAATGGCCGTAAGGGCCAACCGGGTGCATAGCCAAGGTCTTGCCGGACGTCCACAAATAATTTTGGCATTTTTGACGTCCGAATCTGGATCACCCAAAAAATGGTTTGCTATAGCACACGAAAATCGTTGAAATGGGGGAGTATGCGCGCTTCCGGGCTCGTTTGACCTTGAAAATAGGTTGGAATGGCCGTGAGTGCCAACCGGATGCATATGCAAGGTCTTTACGGACGTCCACAAATAATTTTGGCATTTTTGACGTCGGAATCCAGATCAACCAAAAAATGGTTTGCTATAGCACACGAAAAATGTCAAAATGGGGGGTATGTGCTCTCAGGGCTCGTTTGACCTTGAAAATGGGTCGAAATAGCCGTGAGGGACAACCGGATGCATAGCCAAGGTCTTGACGGACGTCCACAAATAATGTTGGCCTTTTTGACGTCGGAATACGGATCACCCAAAAAATGGTTTGCTATAGCACACAAAAATCGTTGAAATAGGGGTATGCGCGTTTCGGGGCTCGTTTGACCTTGAAAATGGGTAGGAATGGCCATGAGATCCAACCAGATGCATAGACAAGGTCTTGACGAACGTCCACGAATAATTTTGGCCATTTTTACATTGGAATCCGGATCACCCAAAAAATGGTTTGCTATAGCACACGAAAATCGTCGAAATGAGGGTATGCTCGCTTCGGGGCTTGTTTGACCTTGAAAATGGGTCGGAATGACCGTGAGGGCCAACCAGAAGCATATTCAAGGTCTTGACGGACGTCCACAAACAATTTTGGCATTTTTGACATCGGAATCCGGATCAACAAAAAAATGGCTTGCTATAGCACGCGAAAATCATCGAAATGGGGGGTATGCGTGCTTCGGGGATCGTTTGACCTTGAAAATAGGTCGGAATGGACATGAGGGCCAACCGGATGCATAGCCAAGGTCTTGAAGGACGTCCACAAATATTTTGGCAATTTTGACGTTGGAATACGGATCAACCAAAAAATGGTTTGCTATAGCACACGAAAATCGTCTAAATGGGGGGTATGCGCGATTCGAGGCTCGTTTGACCTTGAAAATGGGTCGGAATGACCGTGAGGGCCAGCCGGATGCATATCCAAGGTCTTCATGGACGTCCACAAATAAATTTGGCATTTTTGACGTCGGAATTTGGATCAACCAAAAAATGGTTTGCTATAGCACACGAAAATCATCGAAATGGGTGGTATGCGCATTTCGGGGCTCGTTTGACCTTGAAAATGGGTCGGAATGTCCGTGAGGGCCAACCGTATGCATAGCCAAGCTCTTGACAGACGTCCACAAATAATTTTGGCATTTTTGACGTCGGAATCCGGATCACCCAAAATATGGTTTGCTATAGCACACGAAAATCGTCGAAATGGGGGTATGCGCGATTCGGGGCTAGTTTGACCTTGAAAATGGGTCGGAATGGCTGTGAGGGCCAACCGGATGCATAGAAAAGGTCTTGACAGACGTCCACAAATAATTTTGGCATTTTTGACGTCGGAATCCGGATCACCAAAAAATGGTTTGCTATAGCACACGAAAATCATCGAAATGGGGGGTATGCGCACTTTGGGGCTCGTTTGACCTTCAAAATGGGTCGTAATGCCCGTGATGGACAACCGGATGCATGGCCAAGGTCTTGACGGACGTCCACAAATAATTTTGGCATTTTTGACGTCAGAATCCGGATCACCCAAAAAATGGTTTGCTATAGCACACAAACAATCGTCGAAATAGGGGGTATGTGTGCTTCGGGGCTCGTTTAACCTTGAAAATGGGGCGCAATGGCCGTGAGGGCCTGCATATCCAAGGTCTTGACGGACGTCGACAAATAATTTTGGCATTTTTGACGTCGGAATCCGGATCAACCAAAAAATGGTTTGCTATAGCACACGAAAATCATCGAAATGGGGGGTATGCGCGCTTTGGGGCTCATTTGACCTTGAAAATGGGTCGAAATGGCCGTGAGGGCCAACCGGATGCATAGCCAAGGTCTTGCCGGACGTCCACAAATAATTTTGGCATTTTTGACATCGGAATCCGGATCAACCAAAAAATGGTTTGCTATAGCATACGAAAATCGTCAAAATGGGGGGTATGCGCGTTTTGGGGCTCTTTTGACCTTGAAAATGGGTCGGAATGGCCGTGAGGGACAACCGGATGCATATCCAAGGTCTTGATGGACGTGCACAAATAAATTTGGCATTTTTGACATCAGAATCCGGATCACCCAAAAAATGGTTTGCTATAGCACACGAAAATCGTCAAAATGGGGGGTATGCGCGCTTCGGGGCTCGTTTAACTTTTAAAATGGGGCGCAATGGCCGTGAGGGTCAACCGGATACATAGCCAAGGTCTTGACGGACGTCCACAAATAATTTTTGCATTTTTGATGTCATAATCCGGATCAACCCAAAAATGCTTTGCTATAGCACACGAAAATTGTCGAAATGGGGGGTATGTGCGCTTTGGGGCTCGCTTGACCTTGAAAATGGATCAAAATGTCCGTGAGGGCCAACGGGATGCATGTCGAAGGTCTTGATGGACGTCCACAAATATTTTGGCATTTTTGACGTCAGAATCCGGATAAACCAAAAAATGGTTTGCTATAGACACAAAAATCATCGAAATGGGGGGTATGGGCGCTTCGGGGCACGTTTGACCTTAAAAATGGGTCGGAATGGCCGTGAGGGCAACCCGGATGCATAGACAAGGTCTTGAGGGACGTCCACAAATAATTTTGGCATTTTTGACATCGGAATCCGGATCAACCAAAAAATGGTTTGCTATAGACACGAAAATCGTCGAAATGGGGGGTATGGGCGCTTCGGGGCTCGTTTGACCTTGAAAATGGGTCGGAATGGCCGTGAGGGCAACCCGGATGCATAGAAAAGGTCTTGAGGGACGTCCACAAATAATTTTGGCATTTTTGACGTCGGATTCCGGATCACCCAAAAAATGGTTTGCAATAGCACACGAAAATCGTCGAAATGGGGGGTATGCGCGCTTTGGGGCTCGTTTGACCTTGAAAATGGGTCGGAATGGGCGTGAGGGCCAACCGGATGCATATACAAGGTCTTTACGGACGTCCACAAATTATTTTGGCATTTTTAACGTCGGAATCTGGATCACCCAAAAAATGGTTTGCTATAGCACACGAAAATCATCAAAATGGGGGGTATGCGCGCTTAGGGGCTCATTTGACCTTGAAAATGGTTCGGAATGTCCGTGAGGGCCAACCGGATGCATAGCCAAGGTCTTGCCGGACGTCCACAATTAATTTTGGCATTACTGACGTCGGAATCCGGATCACCCAAAAAATGGTGTGCTATAGTACACGAAAATCGTCGAAATTGGGAGTATGCGCGCTTCGGGGCTCGTTTGACCTTGAAAATGGGTTGGAATGTCCGTGAGGGCCAACCGGTTGCATAGCCAAGGTCTTGACGGACGTCCACAAATTATTTTGGCATTTTTAAAGTTGGAATCTGGATCACCCAAAAAATGGTTTGCTATAGCACACGAAATTCATCAAAATGGGGGGTATGCGCGCTTCGGGGCTCATTTGACCTTGAAAATGGGTTGGAATGTCCGTGAGGGCCAACCGGGTGCATAGCCAAGATCTTGACGGACGTCCACAAATAATTTTGGCATTTTTGACGTCGGAATCCGGATCACCCAAAAAATGGTTTACTATAGCACACGAAAATCATCAAAATGGGGGGTATGCGCGCTTTGGGGCTCGTTTGACCTTGAAAATGGGTCGGAATGGCCGTGAGGGACAACCGGATGCATAGCCAAGGTCTTGACGGACGTGCACAAATAATTTTGGCATTTTTGACGTCAGAATCTGGATCACCCAAAAAATGGTTTGCTATAGCACACGAAAATCGTCGAAATGGGGGGTATGCGCGCTTCGGGGCTCGTTTAACTTTGAAAATGGGGCGCAATGGCCGTGACGGTCAACCGGATGTATAGCCAAGGTCTTGAAGGACGTCCACAAATAATTTTTGCATTTTTGATGTCAGAATCCGGATCAACCAAAAAATGGTTTGCTATAGCACACGAACATTGTCGAAATGGGGGATATGCGCGCTTTGGGGCTCGCTTGACCTTGAAAATGGGTCGAAATGTCCGTGAGGGCCAACGGGATGCATAGCCAAGGTCTTGACGGACGTCCACAAATATTTTGGCATTTTTGACGTCGGAATCCGGATCAACCAAAAAATGGTTTGCTATAGACACGAAAATCGTCGAAATGGGGGGTATGGGCGCTTTGGGGCTCGTTTGAAGTTGAAAATGGGTCGGAATGGCCATGAGGGCCAACCGGATGCATAGACAAGGTCTTGACGGACGTCAACAAATAATTTTGGCATATTTGACATCGAAATCTGGATCAACCAAAAAATGGTTTGCTATAGCACACGAAAATCATCGAAATGGGGGGTATGCGCGCTTCGGGGCTGGTTTGACCTTGAAATTGGGTCGGAATGTCCGTGAGGGACAACCGGATGCATATACAAGGTCTTGACGGACGTCCACAAATAATTTTGGCATTTTCTACGTTGGAATCTGGATCAACCAAAAAATGGTTTGCTACGTTGGGGATTGTTTGACCTTTAAAATGGGTTTGAATGGCCGTGAGGGCCAACCGAATGCATAGCCAAAGTCTTGACGTACGTCCACAAATAATTTTGGTATTTTTGACATCAGAATCCGGATCACCCAAAAAATGGTTTGCTATAGCACACAAAAATCGACGAAATGGGGGCTATGCGCGCTTCGGGGCTCGTTTGACCTTGAAAATGGGTCGGAATGGCCGTGAGGGACAACCGGATGCATATCCAATGTCTTCATGGACGTCCACAAATAAATTTGGCATTTTCTACATCGGAATACGGATCAACCAAAAAATGGTTTGATATAGCACACGAAAATCATTGAAATGGGGGGTATGCGCGCTTTGGGGCTCGTTTGACCTTGAAAATGGGTCAGAATGGCCGTGAGGTCCAACCGGATGCATATCCAAGGTCTTGACGGACATCCACAAATAATTTTGGCATTTTTGACATCGAAATCCGCATCACCCAAAAAATAGTTTGATATAGCACACGAAAATTGTCAAAATGGGGGGTGTGCGCGCTTCGGGACTTGTTTGACCTTGAAAATGGGTCGGAATGGCCATGATGGTCAACCGGATGCATATCTAAGGTCTTGACGGACGTCCACAAATAATTTTAGCATTTTTGATGTCGCAATCCGGAACACCCAAAAAATGGTTGCTAAAGCACACGAAAATCATCGAAATGGAGGGTATGCGCGCTTCGGGGCTCGTTTGACCTTCAAAATAGGTCAAAATGGCCGTGAGGGACAACCGGATGCATATCCAAGGTCTTGATGGACGTCCACAAATAATTTTGGAATTTTTGACGTCTGAATCCGGATCACCCAAAAAATGGTTTGCTATAGCACACGAAAATCATCGAAATGGGGGGTATGCGCGCTTCGGGGCTCGTTTGACCTTGAAAATGGGTCGGAATGGCTGTGAGGGCCAAACGGATGCATAGAAAAGGTCTTGACGGACGTCAACAAATAATTTTGGCCTTTTTGACGTCGGAATCTGGATCACCCAAAAAATGGTTTGCTATAGCACAGAAAAATCATCGAAATGGGGGGTATGCGCGCTTCAGGGCTCGTTTGACCTTGAAAATGGGTTGGAATGGCCGTGAGGGCCAACCGGATGCATAGTCACGGTCTTGATAGATGTCCACAAATAATTATGGCATTTTTGACGTCGGAATTTGGATCAACCAAAAAATGGTTTGCTATAGCACACGAAAATCGTCATAATGGGGGTTATGCGCGCTTTGGGGCTTGTTTGACCTTGAAAATGGGTTGGAATGGCCGTGAGGGCCAACCGGATGCTTAGCCAAGGTCTTGACGGACGTCCACAAATAATTTTGGAATTTTTGACGAAATCTGGATCAACCAAAAAATGGTTTGCTATAGCACATGAAAATCGTCAAAATGGGGGGTATGCGCGCTTCAGGGCTCGTTTGACCTTGAAAATGGGTCAGAATAGCCGTGAGGTCCAACCGGATGCATATCCAAGGTCTTGACGGACGTCCACAAATAAATTTGGCAATTTTGATGTCGGAATCCGGATCAACCAAAAATGGATTTGCTAAAGCACACGAAAATCGTCGAAATGGGGGGTATGGGCGCTTCGGGGCTCGTTTGACCTTGAAATGGGTCGGAATGGACGTGAGGGCCAACCTGATGCATAGTCAAGGTCTTGACGGACGTCCACAAATAATTTTGGAATTTTTGACGTCGAAATCCGGATTAACCAAAAAATGGTTTGCTATAGCACACGAAAATCATCGAAATGGGGGGTATGCGCGCTTCGGGAATCGTTTGACCTTGAAAATGGGTTGGAATGGCCATTAGGGCCAACCGAATGCATAGAGGTCTTGACGGACGTCCACAAATAATTTTGGAATTTTTGACGTTGTAATCCGGATCAACCAAAAAATGGTTTGCTATAGCACATGAAAATCGTCGAAATGGGTGCTATGCGCGCTTCGGGGCTCGTTTGACCTTGAAAATGGGTCAGAATGGCTGTGAGGTCCAACCGGATGCATAACCAAGATCTTGACGGACGTCCACAAATAATTTTGGCATTTTTGACGTCGGAATCCGCATCACCCAAAAAATAGTTTGTTATAGCACACGAAAATCGTCGAAATGGGGGGTATGCGCGCTTGTTTGACCTTGAAAATGGGTCGGATTGGCCATGAGGGCCAATCGGATGCCTATCCAAGGTCTTGACGGACGTCCACAAATAATTTTAGCATTTTAGACGTCGGAATCCGGATCACCCAGAAAATGGTTTGCTATAGAACACGAAAATCGTTGAAATGGGGGGTATGCGCGCTTCGTAGCTCGTTTGACCTTGAAAATGGGTCTAAATAGCCGTGAGGGACTACCGAATGCATAACCAAGGTCTTGACGGACGTCCACAAATAATTTTGACATTTTTGACGTCGGAATCCGGATCAACCAAAAAATGGTTTGCTATAGCACATGAAAATCATCGAAATGGGGGGTACGCGCGCTTCGGGGCTCGTTTGACCTTGAAAATGGGTCGTAATGGCCATGAGGGCCAACCGGATGCATAGCCAAGCTCTTGAAAGACGTCCATTAATAATTTTGGCATTTTTGACGTCAGAATCCGGATCAACCAAAAAAGGGGTTTGCTATAGCATACGAAAATCATCGAAATGAGGGGTATGCGCGCTTCGGGGCTCGTTTGACCTTGAAAATGGGTCGAAATGGCCGTGAGGGCCAATCAGATCCATAGACAAGGTCTTGACGGACGTACACAAATAATTTTGGTATTTTTGACATCGGAATCCGGATCAACCGAAAAATGGTTTGCTATAGCACACGAAAATCGTCAAAATAGGGGGTATGCGCGCTTCGGGGCTCGTTTGACCTGAAAATGGGTCGTAATGGCCGTGAGGGCCAACCGGATGCATAGCCAAGGTCTTGACGGACGTCCACAAATAATTTTGGCATTTTTGATGTCGGAATTCGGATCACCCAAAAAATGGTTTGCTATAGCACACAAAAATCTTCGAAATGAGGGGTATGCGCGCTTCGGGGCTTGTTTGACCTTGAAAATGGGTCGGAATGGCCGTGAGGGCCAACCGGATGCATATCCAAGGTCTTGACTGACGTCCATAAATAATTTTGGCATTTTTGACATCAATATCCGAATCACCCAAAAATGGTTTGCTATAGCACACGAAAATCGTCGAAATAGGGGGGTATGCGCGCTTCGGGGCTTGTTTGACCTTGAAAATGGATTGTAATGGCCATGAGGGCCAATCGGATGAATATCCAAGGTTTTTACGGACGTCCACAAATAATTTTGGCATTTTAGACGTCGGAATCCGGATCAACCAAAAAATGGGTTTGCTATAGCACAAGAAAATCATCTAAATGGGGGGTATGCGTGCTTCGGGGTTCGTTTGACCTTGAAAATGGGTCGGAATGGCCATGAGGGCCAACCGAATGCATAGACAAGGTCTTGACGGACGTCCACAAATAATTTGGGTATTTTTGACATCGGAATCCGGATCACCCAAAAAATGGTTTGCTATAGCACACGAAAATTATCAAAATGGGGGGTATGTGCGCTTCGAGGCTCGTTTGACCTTGAAAATGGGTCGGAATGGCCTTGAGGGCCAACCGAATGTATAGGCAAGGTCTTGACATACGTCCACAAATAATTTTGGAATTTTTGACGTCTGAATCCGGATCAACCAAAAAAGGGTTTGCTGTAGCACACGAAAATCATCGAAATGGGGGGTATGCGCGCTTCGGGGCTCGTTTGACCTTGAAAATGAGTCGTAATGGCTTTGAGGGCCAAACGAATGCATAGCCAAGGTCTTGACGGACGTCAACAAATAATTTTGGCCTTTTTGACGTCGGAATCTGGATCACCCAAAAAATGGTTTGCTATAGCACACAAAAATCGTCGAAATGGGGGGTATGCATGCTTTGGGGCTCGTTCGACCTTGAAAATGGGTCGGAATGGCCGTGAGGGTCAACCGGATGCATAGCCACGGTCTTGACAGACGTCCACAAATAATTTTGGCATTTTTGACATCGGAATCCGGATCAACCAAAAAATGGTTTGCTATAGCACGAAAATCGTCAAAATGGAAGGTATGCGCGCTTCGGGGCTTGTTTGACCTTGAAAATGGGTTTGAATGGCCGTGAGGGCCAACCGGATGCTTAGCCAAGGTCTTGACAGACGTCCACAAATAATTTTGGAATTTTTGACGTCGGAATCCGGATCACCCAAAAAATAGTTTGCTATAGCACACGAAAATCGTCGAAATGGGGGGTATGCGCGCTTCGGGGCTCGTTTGACCTTGAAAATGGGTCGGAATGGCCATGAGGGTCTTGTCGGACGTCCACAATAATTTTGGCATTTTTGACGTCTGAATTCGGATCACCCAAAAAATGGTTTGCTATAGCACCCGAAAATCAACGAAATGGGGGTATGCGCGCTTCGGGGCTCGTTTGACCTTGAAAATGGGTCAGAATGGACGTGAGGTCAGACCGGATGCATAGCCAAGGTCTTGATATACGTCCACAAATAATTTTGGAATTTTTGACATCGGAATCCGGATAAACCCAAAAATGGGTTTGCTATAGAATACGAAAATTGTCGAAATGGGGGGTATGCGCGCTTTGGGGCTCGTTTGACCTTGAAAATGGGTCGGAATGGCCATGAGGGACAACCGGATGCATATCCAATGTCTTTATGGACGTCCACAAATAATTTTGGCATTTTTGACATTGGAATCCGGATCACCCTAAAAATGGTTTGATATAGCACACGAAAATCATCGAAATGGGGGGTATGCGCGCTTCGGGGCTTGTTTGACCTTTAAAATGGGTCGGAATAGCCGTGAGGGCCAACCGGATGCATATACAAGGTCTTGACGGACGTCCACAAATAATTTTGGCATTTTCTACATTGGAATCAGGATCAACCAAAAAATGGTTTGCTATAGCACACGAAAATTGTTGAAATGTGGGGTATGCACGCTTCGGGTCTCGTTTGACCTTGAAAATGGGTCAAAATGGCCGTGAGGGCCAACCGGATGCATAGTTAAGGTCTTGACGGACGTCCACAAATAATTTTGGCATTTTCGACATCGGAATCCGAATCAACCAAAAAATGGTTTGCTATAGCACACGAAAATCGTCGAAATGGGGGGGTATGCGCGCTTCGAGGCTTGTTTGACCTTGAAAAATGGGTCGGAATGGCCGTGAGGGCCAACCGGATGCTTAGCCAAGGTCTTGACGGACGTCCACAAATAATTTTGGCATTTTTTACGTCGAAATCTTGATCAACCAAAAAATGGTTTGCTATAGCACATGAAAATCGTCGAAATGGGGGGTATGCGCGCTTTGGGGCTCATTTGACCTTGAAAATGGGTCAGAATGGCAGTGAGGTCCAACCGGATGCATATCCAAGGTCTTGACGGACGTACACAAATAATATTGGCATTTTTGACATCGGAATCCGCATCACCCAAAAAATAGTTTGCTATAGCACACGAAAATCGTTGAAAGGGGGGTATGCGCTTTCGGGGCTGTTTGAAACTTGAAACTGGGTCGGAATGGCCATGAGGGTCCAACCGGCGCATAGCTTTAAGGTTTGATGGAGTCCACTAAATAATTTTAGCATTTTTGATGTCGGAATCCGGAAACACCCAAAAATGGTTTGCATATAGCAACCCGAACTCATCGGAATGGGGGGTACTCGCGTTCGGGGTCGTTTTAACCTTCAAAATGGGTTCGAAGCTGCGCCGTGAGGGCCCAAAACACGGGGCAATACCAAGGTTCTGACGGCCGTCCACAAATAATTTTGAATTTTGACGTCTGAATCCGGATCAACCACAAAAAGGGTGTGCTATCGCACACGAAAATCATTCGAAAGGGGGATATGCGCGCTTCGGGGCTTGTTTGACCTTGAAAATGGGTTGGAATGGCCGTGAGGGACAAACGGATGCATAGACAAGGTCTTGACGGACGTCAACAAATAATTTTGTCCTTTTTGACGTCGGAATCTGGATCACACAAAAAATGGTTTGCTATAGCACACAAAAATCGTCGAAATGGGGGGTATGCGCGCTTCAGGGCTCATTTGACCTTGAAAATGGGTTGGAATGGCCATGAGGGTCAACCGGATGCATACCCACGGTCTTGACAGACGTCCACAAATAATTATAGCATTTTTGATATCGGAATCCGGATCAACCAAAAAATGGTTCGCAATAGCACACGAAAATCGTCAAAATGGGGGGTATGCGCGCTTCGGGGCTTGTTTGACCTTGAAAATGGGTTGGAATGGCCGTGAGGGCCAACCGGATGCTTAGCCAAGGTCTTGACGGACGTCCACAAATAATTTGGAATTTTTGACGTCGAAATCTGGATCAACCAAAAAATGGTTTGCTATAGCACATGAAAATCGTCAAAATGGGGGGTATGCGTGCATCAGGGCTCGGTTGACCTTGAAAATGGGTCAGAATGGCCGTGAGGTCCAACCGGATGCATATCCAAAGTCTTGACGGACGTCCACAAATAATTTTGGCAATTTTGACGTCAGAATCCGGATCAACCAAAAAATGGATTTGCTAAAGCACACGAAAATCGTCGAAATAGGGGGTATGCGCGCTTCGGGGCTCGTTTGACCTTGAAAATGGGTCGGAATGGCCGTGAGGGCCAACCGGATGCATAGTCAAGGTCTTGACGGACGTCCACAAATAATTTTGGCATTTTTGACGTCGGAATCTGGATCACCCAAAAAATGGTTTGCTATAGCACACGAAAATCGTCGAAATGGGGGGTATGCGCGCTTCGGGGATCGTTTGACCTTGAAAATGGGTTAGAATAGCCGTGAGGGCCAACCGAATGCATAGACAAAGTCTTGACGGATGTACACAAATAATTTTGGCATTTTTGACGTCGGAATCTGGATCACCCAAAAAATGGTTTGCTATAGCACACAAAAATCGACGAAATGGGGGCTATGCGCGCTTCGGGGCTCGTTTGACCTTGAAAATGGGTCGGAATGGCCGTGAGGGCCAACCGGATGCATAGCCAAGGTTTAACGGACGTCCACAAATATTTTTTGCATTTTTGACGTCGAAATCCAGATCAACCAAAAAATGGTTTGCTATAGCACACAAAAATAATCGAAATGGGGGGTATGCGCGCTTCGGGGCTCGTTTGACCTTGAAATGGGTTGGAATGGCCTTGAGGTCAAACCGGATGCATAGACAATGTCTTGACGGATGTCCGCAAATAATTTTGGAATTTTGACGTTGTAATCCGGATCAACCAAAAAATGGTTTGCTATAGCACATGAAAATCGACGAAATGGGGGCTATGCGCGCTTCGGGGCTCGTTTGACCTTGAAAATGGGTCAGAATGGATGTGAGGTCCAACCGGATGCATAGCCAAGGTCTTGAAGGACGTCCACAAATAATTTTGGCATTTTTGACGTCGGAATCTGGATCACCCAGAAAATGGTTTGCTATAGCACACAAAAATCGTCGAAATGGGGGGTATACGCGCTTTGGGGCTCGTTCGACCTTGAAAATGGGTCGGAATGGCCGTGAGGGTCAACCGGATGCATATCCATGGTCTTTATAGACGTCCACAAATACTTTTTGCATTTTTGACGTCGGAATCCGGATCAACCAAAAAATGGTTTGCTATAGCACGAAAATTGTCAAAATGGGGGGTATGCACGCTTCGGGGCTTGTTTGACCATGAAAATGGGTTGGAATGGCCGTGAGGGACAACCGGATGCTTATCCAAAGTCTTGACGGACGTCCACAAATAATTTTGGAATTTTTGACGTCGGAATCCGGATCACCCAAAAAATAGTTTGCTATAGCACACGAAAATCGTCGAAATAGGGGGTATGCGCGCTTCGGGGCTTGTTTGACCTTGAAAATGGGTCGGAATGGCCGTGAGGGCCAACCGGATGCATATCCAAGGTCTTGACTGACGTCCACAAATAATTTTGGCATTTTTGACATCAAAATCCGAATCACCCAAAAATGGTTTGCTATAGCACACGAAAATCGTCGAAATAGGGGGGTATGTGCGCTTCGGGGCTCGTTTGACCTTGAAAATGGATTGTAATGGCCATGAGGGCCATTCGGATGAATATCCAAGGTTTTTACGGACGTCCACAAATAATTTTGGCATTTTTGACGTCGAAATCCGGATCAACCAAAAAATGGGTTTGCTATAGCACAAGAAAATCATCGAAATGGGGGGTATGCGCGCTTCGGGGTTCGTTTGACCTTGAAAATGGGTCGGAATGGCCATGAGGGCCAACCGAATGCATAGACAAGGTCTTGACGGACGTCCACAAATAATTTGGGTATTTTTGACATCGGAATCTGGATCACCCAAAAACTGGTTTGCTATAGCACACGAAAATTATCGAAATGGGGGGTATGCGCGCTTCGAGGCTTGTTTGACCTTGAAAATGGGTCGGAATGGCCGTGAGGGCCAACCGAATGTATAGGCAAGGTCTTGACATACGTCCACAAATAATTTTGGAATTTTTGACGTCTGAATCCGGATCAACCAAAAAAGTGTTTGCTGTAGCACACGAAAATCATCGAATGGGGGGTATGCGCGCTTCGGGGCTCGTTTGACCTTGAAAATGAGTCGTAATGGCTTTGAGGGCCAAACGGATGCATAGCCAAGGTCTTGACGGACGTCAACAAATAATTTTGGCCTTTTTGACGTCGGAATCTGGATCACCCAAAAAATGGTTTGCTATAGCACACAAAAATTGTTGAAATGGGGGGTATGCGCGCTTCAGGGCTCGTTTGACCTTGAAAATGGGTTGGAATGGCCGTGAGGGCCAACCGGATGCATAGTCACGGTCTTGATAGACGTCCACAAATAATTATGGCATTTTTGACGTCGGAATTTGGATCAACCAAAAAATGGTTTGCTATAGCACACGAAAATCGTCATAATGGGGGTTATGCGCGCTTCGGGGCTTGTTTGACCTTGAAAATGGGTTGGAATGGCCGTGAGGGCCAACCGGATGCTTAGCCAAGGTCTTGACGGACGTCCACAAATAATTTTGGCATTTTTGATGTAGGAATTCGGATCACCCAAAAAATGGTTTGCTATAGCACACAAAAATCTTCGAATTGAGGGGTATGTGCGCTTCGGGGCTTGTTTGACCTTGAAAATGGGTCGGAATGGCCGTGAGAGTCAACCGGATGCATAGACAAGGTCTTGACGGACGTCCACAAATAATTTTGGCATTTTCGACGTCGGAATCCGAATCAACCAAAAAATGGTTTGCTATAGCACACGAAAATCGTTGAAATGGGGGGTATGCGCGCTTCGAGGCTTGTTTGACCTTGAAAAATGGGTCGGAATGGCCGTGAGGGCCAACCGGATGCTTAGCCAAGGTCTTGTCGGACGTCCACAAATAATTTTGGCATTTTTTACGTCGAAATCTTGATCAACCAAAAAATGGTTTGCTATAGCACATGAAAATCGTCGAAATGGGGGGTATGCGCGCTTTGGGGCTCGTTTGACCTTGAAAATGGGTCAGAATGGCAGTGAGGTCCAACCGGATGCATATCCAAGGTCTTGACGGACGTACAAAAATAATATTGGCATTTTTGACGTCGGAATCCGCATCACCCAAAAAATAGTTTGCTATAGCACACGAAAATCGTCGAAATGGGGGGTATGCGCTCTTCGGGGCTTGTTTGACCTTGAAAATGGGTCGGAATGTCCATGAGGGCCAACCGGATGCATAGCTAAGGTCTTGATAGACGTCCACAAATAATTTTAGCATTTTTGATGTCGGAATTCGGATCACCCAAAAAATGGTTTGCTATAGCACACAAAAATCTTCGAATTGAGGGGTATGTGCGCTTCGGGGCTTGTTTGACCTTGAAAATGGGTTGGAATGGCCGTGAGGGACAAACGGATGCATAGTCAAGGTCTTGACGGACGTCCACAAATAATTTTGGCATTTTTGACGTCGGAATCTGGATCACCCAAAAAATGGTTTGCTATAGCACACGAAAATCATCGAAATGGGGGTATGCGCGCTTCGGGGATCGTTTTGACCTTGAAAATGGGTCGTAATGGCCATGAGGGCCAACAATATGCATAGCCAAGGTCTTGACGGATGTACACAAATAATTTTGGCATTTTTGACGTCGGAATCCGGATCACCCAAAAAATGGTTTGCTATAGCACACAAAAATCAACGAAATGGGGGCTATGCGCGCTTCGGGGCTCGTTTGACCTTGAAAATGGGTCAAAATGGCCGTGAGGGCCAACCGGATGCATATTTAAGGTCTTGACGGACGTCCACAAATAATTTTGGCATTTTCGACGTCGGAATCCGAATCAACCAAAAAATGGTTTGCTATAGCACACGAAAATCGTCGAAATGGGGGGTATGCACGCTTCGGGGCTCGTTTGACCTTGAAAATGGGTTGGAATGGCCTTGAGGTCCAACCGGATGCATAGACAATGTCTTGACGGATGTCCACAAATAATTTTGGAATTTTGACGTTGTAATCCGGATCAACCAAAAAATGGTTTGCTATAGCACATGAAAATCGACGAAATAGGGGCTATGCGCGCTTCGGGGCTCGTTTGACCTTGAAAATGGGTTGTAATGGCCATGAGGGCCAATCAGATGAATATCCAAAGTTTTTACGGACGTCCACAAATAATTTTGGCATTTTTGACGTCGGAATCCGGATCACCCAGAAAATGGTTTGCTATAGCACACGAAATCGTCGAAATGGGGGGTATGCGCGCTTTGGGGCTCGTTTGACCTTGAAAATGGGTCAGAATGGCTGTGATGTCCAACCGGATGCATAGCCAAGGTCTTGACGGATGTCCACAAATAATTTTTGAATTTTTGACGTCTGAATCCGGATATACCAAAAAAGGGTTTGCTATAGCACACGAAAATTATCGAAATCGGGGGTATGTGCGCTTCAGGGCTCGTTTGACCTTGAAAATGGGTCGAAATAGCCGTGAGGGACAACCAGATGCATAACCAAGGTCTTGACGGACGTCCACAAATAATTTTGATATCTTTGACGTCGGAATCTGGATCAACCAAAAAATGGTTTGCTATAGCACATGAAAATCATCGAAATGGGGGGTACGCGCGCTTCGGGGCTCGTTTGACATTGAAAATGGGTCGTAATGGCCATGAGGGCCAACCGAATGCATAGCCAAGCTCTTGAAGGACGTCCATAAATAATTTTGGCATTTTTAACGTCGGAATCCGGATCAACCAAAAAATGGGTTTGCTATAGCACACGAAAATCATCGAAATGGGGGGTATGCGCGCTTTGGGGCTCGTTCGACCTTGAAAATGGGTCAAAATGGCCGTGAGGGTCAACCGGATGCATAGCCACGGTCTTCACAGACGTCCACAAATAATTTTGGCATTTTTGACATCGGAATCCGGATCAACCAAAAAATGGTTTGCTATAGCACAAAAATCGTCAAAATGGGGGGTATGCGCACTTCGGGGCTTGTTTGACCTTGAAAATGGGTTTGAATGACCGTGAGGGCCAACCGGATGCTTAGCCAAGGTCTTGACGGACGTCCACAAATAATTTTGGAATTTTTGACGTCGGAATCCGGATCACCCAAAAAATAGTTTGCTATAGCACACGAAAATCATCGAAATGGGGGGTATGCGCGCTTCGGGGCTCGTTTGACCTTGAAAATGGGTCGGAATGGCCGTGAGGGTCAACCGGATGCATAGACAAGGTCTTGATGGACGTCCACAATAATTTTGGCATTTTTGACGTCTGAATTCGGATCACCCAAAAAATGGTTTGCTATAGCACCCGAAAATCAACGAAATGGGGGTATGCGCACTTCGGGGCTCGTTTGACCTTGAAAATGGGTCGGAATGGCTGTGAGGGCAACCCGGATGCATAGAGAAGGTCTTGACGGACGTCCATAAATAATTTTGGCATTTTTGATGTCGGAATCTGGATCACCCAAAAAATGGTTTGCTATAGCACACGAAAATCGTCTAAAAGGGGGGGTATGCGCGCTTTCGGGCTTGTTTGACCTTGAAAATGGGTCAAATGGCCGTGAGTGCCAACCGGATGCATATCCAAGGTCTTGACTGACGTCCACAAATAATTTTGGCATTTTTTACATCGAAATCCGAATCACCCAAAAAATGGTTTCCTATAGCACACGAAAATAGTCGAAATAGGGGGGTATGCGCGCTTCGAGGCTCGTTTGACCTTGAAAATGGGTTGTAATGGCTATGAGGGCCAATCGGTTGAATATCCAAGGTTTTTACGGACGTTCACAAATAATTTTGGCATTTTTGACGTCGGAATCCGGATCAACCAAAAAATGGGTTTGCTATAGCACACGAAAATCATCGAAATGGCGGTATGCGCGCTTCGGGGCTCGTTTGACCTTGAAAATGGGTCGGAATGGCCATTAGGTCCAACCGAATGCATAGCCAAGGTCTTGACGGACGTCCACAAATAATTTGGGTATTTTTGACATCGGAATCCGGATCACCCAAAAAATGGTTTGCTATAGCACACGAAAATTATCAAAATGGGGGGTATGCGCGCTTCGGGGCTCGTTTGACCTTGAAAATGGGTCGGAATGGCCGTGAGGGACAACCGGATGTATAGGCAAGGTCTTGACATACGTCCACAAATAATTTTGGAATTTTTGACGTCTGAATCCGGATCAACCAAAAAAGGGTTTGCTATAGCACACGAGAATCATCGAAATGGGGGGTATGCGCTCTTCGGGGCTCGTTTGACCTTGAAAATGAGTTGGAATGGCCGTGAGGGCCAAACGGATGCATATACAAGGTCTTGACAGACGTTAACAAATAATTTTGGCCTTTTTGACGTCGGAATCTGGATCACCCAAAAAATGGTTTGCTATAGCACACAAAAATCGTCGAAATGGGGGGTATGCGCGCTTTGGGGCTCGTTCGACCTTGAAAATGGGTCGGAATGGCCGTGAGGGTCAATCGTATGCATATCCACGGTCTTGATAGACGTCCACAAATACTTTTGGCATTTTTGACGTCGGAATCCGGATCAACCAAAAAATGGTTTGCTATAGCACGAAAATTGTCAAAATGGGGGGTATGCACGCTTCGGGGCTTGTTTGACCATGAAAATGGGTTGGAATGGCCGTGAGGGACAACCGGATGCTTATCCAAAGTCTTGACGGACGTCCACAAATAATTTTGGAATTTTTGACGTCGGAATCCGGATCACCCAAAAAATAGTTTGCTATAGCACACGAAAATCGTCGAAATAGGGGGTATGCGCGCTTCGGGGCTTGTTTGACCTTGAAAATGGGTTGTAATGGCCATGAGGGCCAATCGGATGAATATCCAAGGTTTTTACGGACGTCCACAAATAATTTTGGCATTTCTGACGTCAGAATCCGGATCAACCAAAAAATAGGTTTGCTATAGCACACGAAAATCATCGAAATGGGGGGTATGCGCGCTTCGGGGCTCGTTTGACCTTTAAAATGGGTCGGAATGGCCATGAGGGACAACCGAATGCATATACAAGGTCTTGACGGACGTCCACAAATAATTTGGGTATTTTTGACATTGGAATCCGGATCACCCAAAAAATGGTTTGCTATAGCACACGAAAATTATCGAAATGGGGGGTATGCGTGCTTCGAGGCTCATTTGACCTTGAAAATGCGTTGTAATGGCCATGAGGGCCAATCGGATGAATATCCAAGGTTTTTACGGACGTCCACAAATAATTTTGGCATTTCTGACGTCAGAATCCGGATCAACCAAAAAATAGGTTTGCTATAGCACACGAAAATCATCGAAATGGGGGGTATGCGCGCTTCGGGGCTCGTTTGACCTTTAAAATGGGTCGGAATGGCCATGAGGGACAACCGAATGCATATACAAGGTCTTGACGGACGTCCACAAATAATTTGGGTATTTTTGACATTGGAATCCGGATCACCCAAAAAATGGTTTGCTATAGCACACGAAAATTATCGAAATGGGGGGTATGCTCGCTTCGAGGCTCATTTGACCTTGAAAATGGGTCGGAATGGCCGTGATGGCCAACCGGATGTATAGGCAAGGTCTTGACATACGTCCACAAATAATTTTGGAATTTTTGACGTCTGAATCCGGATCAACCAAAAAAGGGTTTGCTATAGCACACGAAAATCATCGAAATGGGGGGTATGCGCGCTTCGGGGCTCTTTTGACCTTGAAAATGGGTCGTAATGGCCATGAGGGCCAACCGGATGCATAGCCAAGGTCTTGACGGATGTCAACAAATAATTTTGGCCTTTTTGACGTCAGAATCTGGATCACCCAAAAAATGGTTTGATATAGCACACAAAAATCGTCGAAATGGGGGGTACGCACGCTTTGGGGCTCGTTCGACCTTGAAATGGGTCGGAATGGCCGTGAGGGACAACCGGATGCATAGCCACGGTCTATACAGACGTCCACAAATAATTTTGGCATTTTTGACATCGGAATCCGGATCAACCAAAAAATGGTTTGCTATAGCACAAAAATCGTCAAAATGGGGGGTATGCGCGCTTTTGGGCTTGTTTGACCTTGAAAATGGGTTAAAATGGCCGTGAGGGCCAACCGGATGCTTAGCCAAGGTCTTGACGGACGTCCAGAAATAATTTTGGAATTTTTGACGTCGGAATCCGGATCACCCAAAAAATAGTTTGCTAAAGCACACGAAAATCGTCGAAATGGGGGGTATGCGTGCTTCGGGGCTCGTTTGACCTTGAAAATGGGTCTGAATGGCCATGAGGGTCAATCGGATGCATAGCCAAGGTCTTGACGGACGTCCACAATAATTTTGGCATTTTTGACATCTGAATTCGGATCACCCAAAAAATGGTTTGCTATAGCACACGAAAATCATCGAAATGGGGGGTATGCGCGCTTCGCGGCTTGTTTGACCTTGAAAATGAGTCAGAATGGCCGTGAGGTCCAACCGGATGCATAGCCAAGGTCTTGATATACGTCCACAAATAATTTTAGAATTTTTGACATCTGAATCCGGATCAACCAAAAAAGGGTTTGCTATAGCACACGAAAATTATCGAAATGGGGGGTATGCGCGCTTCGGGGCTCGTTTGACCTTGAAAATAGGTCGGAATGGCCGTGAAGGCCAACCGGATGCATATACAAGGTCTTGAAGGACGTCCACAAATAATTTTGGCCTTTTTGACGTCGGAATCTGGATCACCCAAAAAATGGTTTGCTATAGCACACAAAAATCGTCGAAATGGGGGGTATACGCGCTTTGGGGCTCGTTCGACCTTGAAAATGGGTCGGAATGGCCGTGAGGGTCAACCGGATGCATATCCATGGTCTTTATAGACGTCCACAAATACTTTTTGCATTTTTGACGTCGGAATCCGGATCAACCAAAAAATGGTTTGCTATAGCACGAAAATTGTCAAAATGGGGGGTATGCACGCTTCGGGGCTTGTTTGACCATGAAAATGGGTTGGAATGGCCGTGAGGGACAACCGGATGCTTATCCAAAGTCTTGACGGACGTCCACAAATAATTTTGGAATTTTTGACGTCGGAATCCGGATCACCCAAAAAATAGTTTGCTAAAGCACACGAAAATCGTCGAAATGGGGGGTATGCGTGCTTCGGGGCTCGTTTGACCTTGAAAATGGGTCTGAATGGCCATGAGGGTCAATCGGATGCATAGCCAAGGTCTTGACGGACGTCCACAATAATTTTGGCATTTTTGACATCTGAATTCGGATCACCCAAAAAATGGTTTGCTATAGCACACGAAAATCATCGAAATGGGGGGTATGCGCGCTTCGCGGCTTGTTTGACCTTGAAAATGAGTCAGAATGGCCGTGAGGTCCAACCGGATGCATAGCCAAGGTCTTGATATACGTCCACAAATAATTTTGGAATTTTTGACATCTGAATCCGGATCAACCAAAAAAGGGTTTGCTATAGCACACGAAAATTATCGAAATGGGGGGTATGCGCGCTTCGGGGCTCGTTTGACCTTGAAAATAGGTCGGAATGGCCGTGAAGGCCAACCGGATGCATATACAAGGTCTTGAAGGACGTCCACAAATAATTTTGGCCTTTTTGACGTCGGAATCTGGATCACCCAAAAAATGGTTTGCTATAGCACACAAAAATCGTCGAAATGGGGGGTATACGCGCTTTGGGGCTCGTTCGACCTTGAAAATGGGTCGGAATGGCCGTGAGGGTCAACCGGATGCATATCCACGGTCTTGATAGACGTCCACAAATACTTTTTGCATTTTTGACGTCGGAATCCGGATCAACCAAAAAATGGTTTGCTATAGCACGAAAATTGTCAAAATGGGGGGTATGCACGCTTCGGGGCTTGTTTGACCATGAAAATGGGTTGGAATGGCCGTGAGGGACAACCGGATGCTTATCCAAAGTCTTGACGGACGTCCACAAATAATTTTGGAATTTTTGACGTCGGAATCCGGATCACCCAAAAAATAGTTTGCTATAGCACACGAAAATCGTCGAAATAGGGGGTATGCGCGCTTCGGGGCTTGTTTGACCTTGAAAATGGGTCGGAATGGCCGTGAGGTCCAACCGGATGCATATCCAAGGTCTTGACTGACGTCCACAAATAATTTTGGCATTTTTGACATCAAAATCCAAATCACCCAAAAATGGTTTGCTATAGCACACGAAAATCGTTGAAATAGGGGGGTATGCACGCTTCGGGGCTCGTTTGACCTTGAAAATGGATTGTAATGGCCATGAGGGCCAATCGGATGAATATCCAAGGTTTTTACGGACGTCCACAAATAATTTTGGCATTTTTGACGTCGGAATCTGGATTAACCAAAAAATGGGTTTGCTATAGCACAAGAAAATCATCGAAATGGGGGGTATGCGCGCTTCGGGGTTCGTTTGACCTTGAAAATGGGTCGGAATGGCCATGAGGGCCAACCGAATGCATAGACAAGGTCTTGACGGACGTCCACAAATAATTTGGGTATTTTTGACATCGGAATCCGGATCACCCAAAAAATGGTTTGCTATAGCACACGAAAATTATCAAAATGGGGGGTATGTGCGCTTCGAGGCTCGTTTGACCTTGAAAATGGGTCGAAATGGCCGTGAGGGCCAACCGAATGTATAGGCAAGGTCTTGACATACGTCCACAAATAATTTTGGAATTTTTGTCGTCTGAATCCGGATCAACCAAAAAAGTGTTTGCTGTAGCACACGAAAATCATCAAAATGGGGGGTATGCGCGCTTCGGGGCTCGTTTGACCTTGAAAATGAGTCGTAATGGCTTTGAGGGACAAACGGATGCATAGCCAAGGTCTTGACGGACGTCAACAAATAATTTTGGCCTTTTTGACGTCGGAATCTGGATCACCCAAAAAATGGTTTGCTATAGCACACAAAAATCGTCGAAATGGGGGGTATGCGCGCTTTGGGGATCGTTCGACCTTGAAAATGGGTCGGAATGGCCGTGAGGGTCAACCGGATGCATAGCCACGGTCTTGACAGACGTCCACAAATAATTTTGGCATTTTTGACATCGAAATCCGGATCAACCAAAAAATGGTTTGCTATAACACGAAAATCGTCAAAATGGAAGGTATGCGCGCTTCGGGGCTTGTTTGACCTTGAAAATGGGTTTGAATGGCCGTGAGGGCCAACCGGATGCTTAGCCAAGGTCTTGACGGACGTCCACAAATAATTTTGGAATTTTTGACGTCGGAATCCGGATCACCCAAAAAATAGTTTGCTATAGCACACGAAAATCGTCGAAATGGGGGGTATGCGCGCTTCGGGGCTCGTTTGACCTTGAAAATGGGTCGGAATGGCCATGAGGGTCTTGTCGGACGTCCACAATAATTTTGGCATTTTTGACGTCTGAATTCGGATCACCCAAAAAATGGTTTGCTATAGCACCCGAAAATCAACGAAATGGGGGGTATGCGCACTTCGGGGCTCGTTTGACCTTGAAAATGGGTCAGAATGGACGTGAGGTCCAACCGGATGCATAGCCAAGGTCTTGATATACGTCCACAAATAATTTTGGAATTTTTGACATCTGAATCCGGATCAACCAAAGAAGGGTTTGCTATAGCACACGAAAATTATCGAAATGGGGGGTATACGCGCTTCGGGGCTTGTTTGACCTTGAAAATGGGTCGGAATGGCCGTGAGGGCCAACCAGATGCATATCTAAGGTCTTGACTAACGTCCACAAATAAATTTGGCATTTTTGACATCAAAATCCGGATCACCCAAAAATGGTTTGCTATAGCACACGAAAATCGTCGAAATAAAGGAGTATGCGCGCTTCGGGGCTCGTTTGACCTTGAAAATGGGTTGTAATGGCCATGAGGGCCAATCGGATGAATATCCAAGGTTTTTACGGACGTCCACAAATAATTTTGGCATTTCTGACGTCAGAATCCGGATCAACCAAAAAATAGGTTTGCTTTAGCACACGAAAATCATCGAAATGGGGGGTATGCGCGCTTCGGGGCTCGTTTGACCTTTAAAATGGGTCGGAATGGCCATGAGGGACAACCGAATGCATATACAAGGTCTTGACGGACGTCCACAAATAATTTGGGTATTTTTGACATTGGAATCCGGATCACCCAAAAAATGGTTTGCTATAGCACACGAAAATTATCGAAATGGGGGGTATGCGCGCTTCGAGGCTCATTTGACCTTGAAAATGGGTCGGAATGGCCGTGATGGCCAACCGGATGTATAGGCAAGGTCTTGACATACGTACACAAATAATTTTGGAATTTTTGACGTCTGAATCCGGATCAACCAAAAAAGGGTTTGCTATAGCACACGAAAATCATCGAAATGGGGGGTATGCGCGCTTCGGGGCTCGTTTGACCTTGAAAATGGGTCGTAATGGCCATGAGGGCCAACCGGATGCATAGCCAAGGTCTTGACGGATGTCAACAAATAATTTTGGCCTTTTTGACGTCAGAATCTGGATCACCCAAAAAATGGTTTGATATAGCACACAAAAATCGTCGAAATGGGGGGTACGCACGCTTTGGGGCTCGTTCGACCTTGAAATGGGTCGGAATGGCCGTGAGGGACAACCGGATGCATAGCCACGGTCTATACAGACGTCCACAAATAATTTTGGCATTTTTGACATCGGAATCCGGATCAACCAAAAAATGGTTTGCTATAGCACAAAAATCGTCAAAATGGGGGGTATGCGCGCTTTTGGGCTTGTTTGACCTTGAAAATGGGTTAAAATGGCCGTGAGGGCCAACCGGATGCTTAGCCAAGGTCTTGACGGACGTCCAGAAATAATTTTGGAATTTTTGACGTCGGAATCCGGATCACCCAAAAAATAGTTTGCTAAAGCACACGAAAATCGTCGAAATGGGGGGTATGCGTGCTTCGGGGCTCGTTTGACCTTGAAAATGGGTCTGAATGGCCATGAGGGTCAATCGGATGCATAGCCAAGGTCTTGACGGACGTCCACAATAATTTTGGCATTTTTGACATCTGAATTCGGATCACCCAAAAAATGGTTTGCTATAGCACACGAAAATCATCGAAATGGGGGGTATGCGCGCTTCGCGGCTTGTTTGACCTTGAAAATGAGTCAGAATGGCCGTGAGGTCCAACCGGATGCATAGCCAAGGTCTTGATATACGTCCACAAATAATTTTGGAATTTTTGACATCTGAATCCGGATCAACCAAAAAAGGGTTTGCTATAGCACACGAAAATTATCGAAATGGGGGGTATGCGCGCTTCGGGGCTCGTTTGACCTTGAAAATAGGTCGGAATGGCCGTGAAGGCCAACCGGATGCATATACAAGGTCTTGAAGGACGTCCACAAATAATTTTGGCCTTTTTGACGTCGGAATCTGGATCACCCAAAAAATGGTTTACTATAGCACACAAAAATCGTCGAAATGGGGGGTATGCGCGCTTCGGGGCTCGTTCGACCTTGAAAATGGGTCGGAATGGCCGTGAGGGTCAACCGGATGCATAGCCACGGTCTTGACAGACGTCCACAAATAGTTTTGGCATTTTTGACGTCGGAATTCGGATCAACCAAAAAATGGTTTGCTATAGCACGAAAATTGTCAAAATGGGGGGTATGCGCGCTTCGGGCTTGTTTGACCTTGAAAATGGGTTGGAATGGCCGTTAGGGCCAATCGGATTCTTAGCCAAGGTCTTGACGAACGTCCAGAAATAATATTGGAATTTTTGACGTCGGAATCTGGATCAACCAAAAAATGGTTTGCTATAGGCACACCGAAAAATCGTCAAAATGGGGGGTATGCGCGCTTTGGGGCTCATTTGACCTTGAAAATGGGTCAAAATGGCTGTGATGTCCAACCTGATACATAGCCAAGGTCTTGACGGATGTCCACAAATAATTTTGGAATTTTTGACGTCGGAATCCGGATCACCCAAAAAATAGTTTCCTATAGCACACGAAAATCATCAAAATGGGGGGTATGCGCGCTTCGGGGCTCGTTTGACCTTGAAAATGGGTCGAAATGGCCATGAGGGCCAACCGGATGCATAGCCAAGGTCTTGACGGACGTCCATAAATAATTTTGGCATTTTTGATGTCTAAATCCGGATCATCCAAAAAATGGTTTGCTATAGCACACGAAAATTATCGAAATGGGGGGTATGCGCGCTTTGGGGCTCGTTTGACCTTGAAAATGGGTCAGAATGGCCGTTAGGGCCAATCGGATGCATAGCCAAGGTCTTAACGGACGTGCACAAATAATTTGGGATTTTTGACGTCTGAATCTGGATCACCCAAAAAATGGTTTGCTATAGCACACGAAAATCATCGAAATGGGGGGTATGCGCTCTTCGGGGCTCGTTTGACCTTAAAAATGGGTCGTAATGGCCATGAGGGCCAACCGTATGCATAGAAAAGGTCTTGACGGACGTCGACAAATAATTTTGGCATTTTTGACGTTGGAATCCGGATAAACCAAAAAATGGGTTTGCTATAGAATACGAAAATTGTCGAAATGGGGGGTATGCGCGCTTTGGGGCTCGTTTGACCTTGAAAATGGGTCGGAATGGCCATGAGGGACAACCGGATGCATATCCAATGTCTTTATGGACGTCCACAAATAATTTTGGCATTTTTGACGTTGGAATCCGGATCAACCAAAAAATGGCTTGCTATAGCACACGAAAATTATCGAAATGGGGGGTATGCGCGCTTCGGGGCTTGTTTGACCTTGAAAATGGGTCGGAATAGCCGTGATGTCCAACCGGATGCATAGCCAAGGTCTTGACAGACGTCCACAAATAATTTTGGAATTTTTGACGTCGGAATCCGGATCACCCAAAAAATAGTTTCCGATAGCACACGAAAATCATCGAAATGGGGTGTATGCGCGCTTCGGGGCTCGTTTGACCTTGAAAATGGGTCGGAATGGCCATGAGGGCCAACCGGATGCATAGCCAAGGTCTTGACGGACGTCCACAAATAATTTTGGCATTTTTGACGTTTAAATCCGGATCACCCAAAAAATGGTTTGCTATAGCACACGAAAATCATCGAAATGGGGGGTATGCGCGCTTTGGGGCTCGTTTGACCTTGAAAATGGGTCAGAATGGCCGTTAGGGCCAATCGGATGCATAGCCAAGGTCTTAACGGACGTCCACAAATAATTTGGGATTTTTGACGTCGGAATCTGGATCACCCAAAAAATGGTTTGCTATAGCACACGAAAATCATCGAAATGGGGGGTATGCGCTCTTCGGGGCTCGTTTGACCTTGAAAATGGGTCGTAATGGCCATGAGGGCCAACCGTATGCATAGAAAAGGTCTTGACGGACGTCGACAAATAATTTTGGCATTTTTGACGTCGGAATCCGGATAAACCAAAAAATGGGTTTGCTATAGAATACGAAAATTGTCGAAATGGGGGGTATGCGCGCTTTGGGGCTCGTTTGACCTTGAAAATGGGTCGGAATGGCCATGAGGGACAACCGGATGCATATCCAATGTCTTTATGGACGTCCACAAATAATTTTGGCATTTTTGACGTTGGAATTCGGATCACCCTAAAAATGGTTTGATATAGCACACGAAAATCATCGAAATGGGGGGTATGCGCGCTTCGGGGCTTGTTTGACCTTGAAAATGGGTCGGAATAGCCGTGAGGGCCAACCGGATGCATATACAAGGTCTTGACGGATGTCCACAAATAATTTTGGCATTTTCTACATTGGAATCAGGATCAACCAAAAAATGGTTTGCTATAGCACACGAAAATCGTTGAAATGTGGGGTATGCACGCTTCGGGTCTCGTTTGACCTTGAAAATGGGTCAAAATGGCCGTGAGGGCCAACCGGATGCATAGTTAAGGTCTTGACGGACGTCCACAAATAATTTTGGCATTTTCGACGTCGGAATCCGAATCAACCAAAAAATGGTTTGCTATAGCACACGAAAATCGTCGAAATGGGGGGTATGCGCGCTTCGAGGCTTGTTTGACCTTGAAAAATGGGTCGGAATGGCCGTGAGGGCCAACCGGATGCTTAGCCAAGGTCTTGACGGACGTCCACAAATAATTTTGGCATTTTTTACGTCGAAATCTTGATCAACCAAAAAATGGTTTGCTATAGCACATGAAAATCGTCGAAATGGGGCGTATGCGCGCTTTGGGGCTCATTTGACCTTGAAAATGGGTCAGAATGGCAGTGAGGTCCAACCGGATGCATATCCAAGGTCTTGACGGACGTACACAAATAATATTGGCATTTTTGACATCGGAATCCGCATCACCCAAAAAATAGTTTGCTATAGCACACGAAAATTGTCGAAATGGGGGGTATGCGCTCTTCGGGGCATCTTTGACCTTGAAAATGGGTCGGAATGTCCATGAGGGCCAACCGGATGCATAGCTAAGGTCTTGATGGACGTCCACAAATAATTTTAGCATTTTTGATGTCGGAATCCGGAACACCCAAAAAATGGTTGCTATAGCACACGAAAATCATCGAAATGGGGGGTACGCGCGCTTCGGGGCTCGTTTGACCTTCAAAATGGGTCGAAATGGCCGTGAGGGCCAACCGGATGCATATCCAAGGTCTTGACGGACGTCCACAAATAATTTTAGACTTTTTGACATCTGAATCCGGATCAACCAAAAAAGGGTTTGCTATAGCACACGAAAATAATCGAAATGGGGGGTATGCGCGCTTCGGGGCTTGTTTGACCTTGAAAATGGGTTGGAATGGCCGTGAGGGACAAACAGATGCATAGACAAGGTCTTGACGGACGTCAACAAATAATTTTGGCCTTTTTGACGTCGGAATCTGGATCACACAAAAAATGGTTTGCTATAGCACACAAAAATCATCGAAATGGGGGGTATGCGCGCTTCAAGGCTCATTTGACCTTGAAAATGGGTTGGATTGGCCATGAGGGCCAACCGGATGCATACCCACGGTATTGACAGACGTCCACAAATAATTATAGCATTTTTGATATCGGAATCCGGATCAACCAAAAAATGGTTCGCAATAGCACACGAAAATCGTCAAAATGGGGGGTATGCGCGCTTCGGGGCTTGTTTGACCTTGAAAATGGGTTGGAATGGCCGTGAGGGCCAACCGGATGCTTAGCCAAGGTCTTGACGGACGTCCACAAATAATTTGGAATTTTTGACGTCGAAATCTGGATCAACCAAAAAATGGTTTGCTATAGCACATGAAAATCGTCAAAATGGGGGGTATGCGCGCTTCAGGGCTCGGTTGACCTTGAAAATGGGTCAGAATGGCCGTGAGGTCCAACCGGATGCATATCCAAAGTCTTGACGGACGTCCACAAATAATTTTGGCAATTTTGACGTCAGAATCCGGATCAACCAAAAAATGGATTTGCTAAAGCACACGAAAATCGTCGAAATGGGGGGTATGCGCGCTTCGGGGCTCGTTTGACCTTGAAAATGGGTCGGAATGGCCGTGAGGGCCAACCGGATGCATAGCCAAGGTCTTGACGGACGTCCACAAATAATTTTGGCATTTTTGACGTCGGAATCTGGATCACCCAAAAAATGGTTTGCTATAGCACACGAAAATCGTCGAAATGGGGGGTATGCGCGCTTCGGGGATCGTTTGACCTTGAAAATGGGTTGGAATGGCCGTGAGGGCCAACCGAATGCATAGACAAAGTCTTGACGGAACAAATAATTTTGGCATTTTTGACGTCGGAATCCGGATCACCCAAAAAATGGTTTGCTATAGCACACAAAAATCGATGAAATGGGGGCAATGCGCGCTTCGGGGCTCATTTGACCTTGAAAATGGGTCGGAATGGCCGTGAGGGCCAACCGGATGCATAGCCAAGGTTTAACGGACGTCCACAAATATTTTTTGCATTTTTGACGTCGAAATCCAGATCAACCAAAAAATGGTTTGCTATAGCACCCGAAAATCAACGAAATGGGGGTATGCGCGCTTCGGGGCTCGTTTGACCTTGAAAATGGGTTGGAATGGCTGTGAGGGCAACCCGGATGCATAGAGAAGGTCTTGACGGACGTCCAAAAATAATTTTGGCATTTTTGATGTCGGAATCTGGATCACCCAAAAAATGGTTTGCTATAGCACACGAAAATCGTCTTAAAGGGGGGGTATGCGCGCTTCCGGGCTTGTTTGACCTTGAAAATGGGTCGGAATGGCCGTGAGGGCCAACCAGATGCATAGCCAAGGTCTTGACGGACGTCCACAAATAATTTTGGCATTTTTTACATCGAAATCCGAATCACCCAAAAAATGGTTTCCTATAGCACACGAAAATAGTCGAAATAGGGGGGTATGCGCGCTTCGTGGCTCGTTTGACCTTGAAAATGGGTTGTAATGGCCGTGAGGGCCAAACGGATGCATATACAAGGTCTTGACGGACGTTAACAAATAATTTTGGCCTTTTTGACGTCGGAATCTGGATCACCCAAAAAATGGTTTGCTATAGCACACAAAAATCGTCGAAATGGGGGGTATGCGCGCTTTGGGGCTCGTTCGACCTTGAAAATGGGTCGGAATGGCCGTGAGGGTCAACCGATGCATAGCCACGGTCTTGACAGACGTCCACAAATAATTTTGGCATTTTTGACATCGGAATCCGGATCAACCAAAAAATGGTTTGCTATAGCACGAAAATCGTCAAAATGGAAGGTATGCGCGCTTCGGGGCTTGTTTGACCTTGAAAATGGGTTTGAATGGCCGTGAGGGCCAACCGAATGCTTAGCCAAGGTCTTGACGGACGTCCACAAATAATTTTGGAATTTTTGACGTCGGAATCCGGATCACCCAAAAAATAGTTTGCTATAGCACACGAAAATCATCGAAATAGGGGGTATGCGCGCTTCGGGGCTTGTTTGACCTTGAAAATGGGTCGGAATGGCCATGAGGGTCAACCGGATGCATAACCAAGGTCTTGACGGATGTCCACAAATAATTTTGGCATTTTTGACATTTGAATCCGGATAACCCAAAAAATGGTTTGCTATAGCACACGAAAATAATCGAAATGGGGGGTATGCGCGCTTCGGGGTTCGTTTGACCTTGAAAATGGGTCAGAATGGCCGTGAGGTCCAACCGGATACGTATCCAAGGTCTTGATATACGTCCACAAATAATTTTCGAATTTTTGACGTCTGAATCCGGATCAACCAAAAAAGGGTTTGCTATAGCACACGAAAATTATCGAAATGGGGGGTATGCGTGCTTCGGGGCTCGTTTGACCTTGAAAATGGGTTGGATTAGCCGTGAGGGCCAAACGGATGCATAGACAAGGTCTTGAAGGACGTCAACAAATAATTTTGGCCTTTTTAACGTCGGAATCTGGATCACCCAAAAAATGGTTTACTATAGCACACAAAAATCGTCGAAATGGGGGTTATGAGGCTTCGGGGCTCGTTTGACCTTGAAAATGTGTCGGAATGGCCATGAGGGTCAACCGGATGCATAGCTACGGTCTTGACAGACGTCCACAAATAATTTTGGCATTTTTGACGTCAGAATCCGGATCAACCAAAAAATGGTTTGCTATAGCACGAAAATCGTCAAAATGGGGGGTATGCGCGCTTCGGGGCTTGTTTGACCTTGAAAATGGGTTGGAATGGCCGTGAGGGCCAACCGGATGCTTATCCAAGGTCTTGACGGACGTTCACAAATAATATTGGAATTTTTGACGTCGGGATCTGGATGAACCAAAAAATGGTTTGCTATAGCACACGAAAATCGTCAAAATGGGGGGTATGCGCTCTTCGGGGCTCGTTTCACCTTGAAAATGGGTCAGAATGGCCGTGATGTCCAACCGGATGCATAGCCAAGGTCTTGACGGACGTCCACAAATTATTTTGGAATTTTTGACGTCGGAATCCGGATCACCCAAAAAATAGTTTGCTATAGCACACGAAAATCGTTGAAATGGGGGGTATGCGCGCTTCGGGGCTTGTTTGACCTTGAAAATGGGTCGGAATGGCCATGAAGGACAACTGGATGCATAGCCAAGGTCTTGACAGACGTCCACAAATAATTTTGGCATTTTTGACATTTAAATCCGGATCACCAAAAAAATGGTTTGCTATAGCGCACGAAAATCATCGAAATGGGGGGTATGCGCGCTTTTGGGCTCGTTTGACCTTGAAAATGGGTCAGAATGGCCGTGAGGTCCAACCGGATGCATAGCCAAGGTCTTGCACAAATAATTTTGGAATTTTTGACGTCTGAATCCGGATCAACCAAAAAAGGGTTTTGCTATAGCACACGAAAATTATCGAAATGGGGGGTATGCGTGCTTCGGGGCTTGTTTGACCTTGAAAATGGGTCGGAATGGATGTGAGGGCCAAACGGATGCATAGACAAGGTCTTGAAGGACGTCAACAAATAATTTTAGCCTTTTTAACGTCGGAATCTGGATCACCCAAAAAATGGTTTACAATAGCACACAAAAATCGTCGAAATGGGGGGTATGAGCGCTTCGGGGCTCGTTTGACCTTGAAAATGGGTCGGAATGGCCATGAGGGTCAACCATATGCATAGACACGGTCTTGACAGACGTCCACAAATAAGTTTGGCATTTTTGACGTCAGAATTCGGATCAACCAAAAAATGGTTTGCTATAGCACGAAAATTGTCAAAATAGGGGGTATGCGCGCTTCGGGGCTTGTTTGACCTTGAAAATGGGTTGGAATGGCCGTGAGGGACAACCGGATGCTTAGCCAAGGTCTTGATGGACGTCCACAAATAATATTAGAATTTTTGACGTCGGAATCTGGATGAACCAAAAAATGGTTTGCTATAGCACACGAAAATAGTCAAAATGGGGGGTATGCGCGCTTCGGGGCTCCTTTGACCTTGAAAATGGGTCAAAATGGCTGTGAAGTCCAACCGGATGCATAGCCAAGGTCTTGACGGACGTCCACAAATTATTTTGGAATTTTTGACGTCGGAATCCGGATCACCCAAAAAATAGTTTGCTATAGCACACAAAAATCGTCGAAATGGGGGGTATGCACGCTTCGGGGCTCGTTTGACCTTGAAAATGGGTCGGAATGGCCATGAGGGCCAACCGGATGCATAGCCAAGGTCTTGACGGACGTCCACAAATAATTTTGGCATTTTTGACGTTTAAATCCGGATCACCCAAAAAATGGTTTGCTATAGCACATGAAAATCATCGAAATGGGGGGTATGCGCGCTTTGGGGCTCGTTTGACCTTGAAAATGGGTTGGAATGGCCGTTAGGGCCAATCGGATGCATAGCCAAGGTCTTGACGGACGTCCACAAATAATTTGGGATTTTTGACGTCAAAATCTGGATCACCCAAAAAATGGTTTGCTATAGCACACGAAAATCATCGAAATGGGGGGTATGCGCTCTTCGGGGCTCGTTTGACCTTGAAAATGGGTCGTAATGGCCGTGAGGACCAACCGTATGCATAAAAAAGGTCTTGACGGACGTCGACAAAAAATTTTGGCATTGTTGACGTCGGAATCCGGATCAACCAAAAAATGGGTTTGCTATAGAATACGAAAATTGTCGAAATGGGGGGTATGCGCGCTTTGGGGCTCGTTTGACCTTGAAAATGGGTCGGAATGGCTGTGAGGGCCAACCGGATGCATAGCCAAAGTCTTGACCGACGTCCACAAATAATTTTGGCATTTTTGACGTCGGAATCCGGATCACCCTAAAAATGGTTTGCTATAACCCATGTATTTTTTTTATTCGGAAATCCCAAAACAGAATGGCCGAAAATTTTCATAGATGTCCATTAGGACCTTAGAAGTGGAACTAGTTTATCTCGCAGGGAAAATAGTATATTTTCATGTTAAAACGAGCCCCAAAGCAGGTAAAGGAAGATTTTACGGATTTTCGTGTGCTAAATCCCATGGATTTTTTTATCCGGAAATCCCAAAAAAAAATTACTAAAATTTTTTATGGAAGTTTGTTAAGACTTTAGAAACCAATTTGTCCTGCAACGAAAAATGGTGAATTTTCAAGTTCAAACGATCTCCAAAGCAGACAAAGACAGATTTTATCGATTTTCGTGTGCTATAGCCCATGAATTTTTTTTAATCCGAAAATTCCAAAACAAAATGGCCAAAATTTGGTTATGGAAGTCCTTTAATACCTCAGAAATGAAACTTGTTCGTTCCGCGAAAAAGAAGGGACACTTTCAAGTTCTAATGAGCCTAAAGCAGGCAAAAACATATTTTACTAATTTTCGTGTGTTATAGCGTATGAATTTGTTTTAATCTTGAAATGCTAAAATAAAAAGATCGAAATTTTTCATGTACGTCCGTTAAGCCCTTAGAAATAGAACCATTTCATCCCGCTCGAAAAATGATGCAATTTAAGTTCAAACGAGCTCTAAAGCAAGCAAAGACATATTTTACAATTCTCTTGTGCTATAGCACATGGATTTTTTTGATCTGGAAATCCTAAAACAAAATGAACAAAAATTTTCATGGACGTCCGTTAAGACCTTAGAAATGAAACCAGTTCATCTTGCGGGGAAAAACTGTGCATTTTTCAATTCAAACGAGCCCCAAAGAAGGCAAAGAAGATTTTACCAATTTTCGTGTGCTATAATCCATGTATTTTTTTCATTGCAGAAATATCGAAACAAAATGACCTAAATTTTGTATGGACGTCCCTTAGGACCTTAGAAATTGAACCAGTTCATCTCGCGGCAAAAAATGATGCATTTTAAAGCTCAAACAAATTCAAAGTAGGCAAATGCAGATTTTACCAATTTTCGTGTGTTATAGTCCATGTATTTTTTTAATCCGGAAATCCCATAGTAAAATGGCCATATTTTTTCATTGACTTCCTTTAAGACCTTTGAAATGGAATCATTTCATCCTGCGGGGAAAAATGAAGCATTTCCAAGTTCAAATGAGCCCAAAGTAGGCAAAGACATATTTTATTTTTTGTGTGCTATAGCACATAATTTTTTTGATTCAGAAATCCCCAAACAAAATTTAAATATTTCATGGACATTCGTTAAAACCTTAGAAATACAACCACTTCATTCTGCGAGGAAAAAATCATCATTTTTAAGTTCAAACGAGCTCCAAACAAGGCAAAGACTGATTTTATCGATTTTCATCTGCTATAGCCCATTGAATTTTTTTGTAAGGAAATCCCAAAATAAAATGACCAAAATTTTTCATGGACATCCGTTAAGACCTTAGAAATGGAATCAGTTCGTCCCGCGGGGAAAAATGGTGCACTTTCAAGTTCAAACGAGCCACAAAGCAGACAAAGGGAATTTTACTAATTTTCGTGTGCTATATAGCCCATGAATTTTTTTTATTCAGAAATCCCGAAAAAAATAGCCAAAATTTTTCATGCACGTCCTTTATGACCTTAGAAATGGAACCAGTTCGTGCCACGGGGAAAATGGTACACTTTCAAGTTCAAACGAGTCCCATAGCAAGCAAAGACAGATTTTACCGATTTTCGTGTGCTTTAGCCCATGAATTATTTTTATCCAAAAATCCTAAAAGAAAATTGCCAAAATTTTTCATGGGACCTTAAAAATAAAATCAGTTCATCCCACGAGGAAAAATGGTGCATTTTCAAGTTCAAACGAGCCCCACAACAGGCAAAGGTAGACTTTATCAATTTTTGTGTGCTATAATCTGTGGATTTTTGTTTTATCCGAAAATTCCAAAACAAAATGGTCAAAAGTTTTTATGAACGTCCCTTAAGACCTTAGAAATGCAATCAGTTCGTCTCGCAGGAAAAATTGGTGCATTTTAAAGTTCAAACGAGCTCCAAAACAGGAAAGACAGATTTTATCGAATTTTCTGTTCTATAGCCTATGCATTTTTTTTATCCGAAAAATCCAGAAAAAAATGACCGAAATTTTTAATGGACGTCCATTAAGACCTTAAAAATGGAAATCGTTTGTCTCACGGGAAAAATGATGCATTTCAAGTTCAAACAATCCCCAAAGCAGGCAAAGGCAGATATTTCAGATTTTCATGTGCTATAGCCTATGAATTTTTTTATCAGGAAATCCAAAACAAAATGACCAAAAATTTTTATGGACGTACGTTAATACCTTAAAAATGAACCAATTCATCCAGCGTGGAATAATGGTGCATTTTAATGTTCAAACGAGCCTCAATGCAGGCAAAGACATGTTTTACCGATTTTCATGTGCTATACCCCATGGATTTTTTTTATACGAAGATCATGAAACAAAATGGTCAAAAAATTTCATGGATATCTATTAAGACCTTAGAAATGAAATCAATTAGTCCCGCGCAGAAAAAATGATTCATTTTCAAGTTCACACGAGCCCAAAGCAGACAAAGACATATTTTACTAATCTTCATGTGCTTTAGTGCAATGATTTTTTTAATTCAAAAATCTCAAAACAAAATAAATAAAAATTTTCATGGATGACCGTTAAGACTTTAGAAATGGAACCAATTTGTCCCACAACAAAAATGTGCATTTTCAAGTTCAAACGATCTCCAAATCAGGCAAAGGCTGGTTTTATCGATTTTCGTGTGCTATAGCCCATGAATTTTTTTGATCCGTAAATCCTAAGACAAAATGGTCAAAAAATTTCATTAACGTCCATTAAGACCTTAGAAATGGAACCAATTCATCCTGCGTGGAAATGGTGCATTTTCAAGTACAAATAAGCCCCAAATCAGGTAAAGACAAGTTTTATCGATTTTTGCGTGCTATAACCCATGGATTTTATTAATCCGGAAATTCCAAAACAAAATGGTCAAAATTTTGCATGGACCTCTGTTAAAACCTTAAGAATACAACTAGTTCATCCCGCAGGGATAAATTGTGAATTTTCAAGTTCAAATGATCCCTAAAAAAGACAAAGGTAGATTTTACCAACTTTCGAGTGCTATAGCAAATAAATTTTTATTTTATCCGAAAATTCCTAAAAAAATGGCCGAAATTTTTCATAGACGTCCGTTAAGACCTTAGAAATGGAATCAGTTCATCCCGCAGTAAAAAATGGTGCATTTTCAAGTTCAAACGAGTTTCAAAGCAGACAAAGGCAGATTTTATCGATTCTCGTGTGCTATGTCCCATGGAATTTTTAAATCCAAAAATGCTAAAACAAAATTGCCAAAAGTTTCCATGGACATCCGTTCGGACCCTAGTAATGGAACCACTTCGTCTCACGGAGAAAAATGGTGGATTTTAAAGTTCAAACGTGCCCCAAAGCAGGCAAAGGCATATGGTATCGATTTTCATGTGCTATAGCCCATTGATTTTTTTTTATCCAAAAATCTCGAAATAAAATGACCAAAAATTTTCATGGACGTCTGTTAAGATCTTTGAAATGGAACTAGTTCGTACCGCGGGGAAAAATGGTGCATTTTCAAGTTCAAACGACCAAAGCAGGCAAATATAAATTTTACCGATTTTCGTGTGCTATAGCCCATAAATTTTTTTTTGATCTGGAACTCTCAAAATAAAATGACCGAAATTTTTTATGACGCTTTTTAAGAACTTAGAAATGAAACTAGTTCGTCCCGCAGGGGAAAATGGTGTATGTTAAACTTAAAACAAGCCCCAAAGTAGCCAAGGGACGATTTTACCAATTTTCGTGTTGTATAACCAATGGATTTTTTTATCCGAATATTTCAAAATAAAATGGTAGAACTTTTTCATGGACGTACGTTAAGACTTTATAAATAAAATCAGTTTGACCCGCAGGAAAAAATATTAAATTTTCAAGTTCAAACGAGCCCCAAAGCATTCAGAGAAATATTTTATCGATTTTCGTGTGCTATAGACTATGATTTTTTTTTAATCTGGAAATCTCAAAACCTAATGGCCAAATTTTTTTATTAACGTCCGTTAAGACCTTAGCAATGAAACTAGTTTGTCCCGCGGGGAATAAATGGTGCATTTTCAAGTTCAAACAAGCCCTAATGTAGACAAAGACAGATTTTATCAATTTTCTAGTGTTATAGCCAATGATTTTTTTTATCTGTAAATCTCAAAATTAAGTGACTGAAATTTTACATGGACGTCTGTTAAGACCATAGAAATGGAACCAGTTCGTCCCACAGGGAAAAATGGTGCATTTTCAAGTTCAAACGAGCCTCAAAGCAGACAAATGCAGATTTTACCGATTCTCGTGTGCTATAACCCATGGATCTTTTTTATCCAGTAATTCTGAGACAAAATGATAGAAGTTTTTCATTGAAGTCTGTTAAGACCTTAAAAATGGAACTAGTTTCTCCCGCGGGGAAAACTAGTGCATTTTCAAGTTCAAACGAACCTTAAGCAGGTAAAGTCAAATTTTACAATTTATATGTGTTATAGCCCATGAATTATTTTTCATCCGGAAATCCCAAAGTAAAATGACAAAAAAAAATTCATGGAAGTCCGTTAGGATCTTTAAAATGGAAATAGTTCATTCCGCGAAAAAAATGATGCATTTTCAAGTTTAAACGAGCCCCAAACTAGGCAAAGGCATATTCTAAAGATTTTTGTGTGCTATAGCCCATGAATTATTTTTTATCCGTAAATCCTGAAATAAAATAACCAAAATTTTTCATGTACTTACGTTAAGAACTAAGAAATAGAACCAGTTCGTTCTGCTAGAAAAAATGGTGCATTTTAAATTCAAACGAGCTCGAAAGCAAGCAAAGATAAATTTTACTGATTTTCGTGTGCTATACCCCATGAATTATTTTTTAACCCAAAAATCCCTGAACAAAATGGTCAAAACTTATAATAGACGTCCGTTAAGACCTTAGAAATGAAACCAGTTTGTCTTGCGGGGAAACATTGTGCATTTTCAAGTTCAAACGAGCCCAAAGAAGGCAAATACAAATTTACCGATTTTCTTGTGCTATACCCCATGTATTTTTTTATCCGTAAATCCCGTATTAAAATTTTCAAATTTTTTTCATGGACGTCCTTTAAGACCTTAGAAATGGAACCAGTTCATCCCGCGGGGGAAAATGGTGCATTTCAAGTTCAAATGAGTCCCAAAGCAGGCAAAGACAGATTTTATCGATTTTCCTGTGCTATAGCCCATGGATTTTTTGATCCGAATACTCTGAAATAAAATGACTGAAATTTTCATAGACGTTCGTTAAAATCTTAGAAATGGAACTAATTCGTCCAGCGAGGGTTCATTTTCAATTTCAAACGATCAAAGTAAGTAAAGGCATATTTTATCAATTTTCGTGTGCTATAGACGGTGAATTTTTTTTCATCCAGAAACGCAAAACAAAATGGCAGAAATTTTTCATGGATGTCCATTAAGACCTTAGAAATGGAATCAGTTCGTCTAGACGGAAAAAATGGTGCATTTTCAAGTTCAAACTAGCCCCAAAGCAAGTAAAGGCATATTTTATCAATTTCGTATATAGCCAATGAATTTTTTCTGATCCAAAAATTCTGAAACAAAATGGCTGAAGATTTTCATTGATGTCCGTTAAGAGATTAGAAATGAAACTAGTTCGTCACACAAGGGAAAATGTTGCATTTTCAAGTTCAAATGAGCCCCAAAACGGCAAAAGGCTGATTTATCGATTTTCATGTACTATAGCCCATAGACTTTTTTTTTATCCGAAAATTCCAAAATAAACAAATTTTTCATGGACATCCATTAAGACCTTAGAAATGGAACAAGTTCGTCTCGCTGGGAAAAATTGTGAATTTCAAGTTAAAACGAGCCCCAAAGCAGGCAAAGACAGATTTTATCGATTTTCATGTGTTATAGCCCATGTATTTTTTAGATCCAGAAATTCTAATACAAAATGGCCGAAATTTTTCATGGATGTCCATTAGGACCTTAGAAATGGAACCAGTTTGTCCCGCAGGGGAAAATGGTGCATTTTCAATTTCAAACGAGCCCCAAAGTAGGCTAAGACATATTTTAAATATTTTTTGTGCTATAGCCCATGGATTTGTTTTGATCTTGAATTTCTGGAAAAAAATGACCGAAATTTTTCATGTACGTCAGTTAAGCCCTTAGAAATAGAACCAGTTCATCCCGCATGGAAATTGGTGCAATTTAAGTTCAAACGAGCTCCAAAGCAAGCAAAGACATATTTTACCGATTGTTTTGTGCTATAGCACATGGATTTTTTTGATCCAGAAATCCCAAAACAAAATGAACAAATTTTTTCTTGGACGTTCGTTTCGACCTTAGAAATGAAACCAGTTCATCTCGCGGGTAAAAATGGTGCATTTTCCAATTCAAACGAGCCCCAAAGAAGGCAAAGAAGATTTTACCAATTTTTGTGTGCTATAGCCCATGTATTTTTTTATTCCAGAAATATCAAAACAAAATGACCTAAATTTTTCATGGAAGTCCCTTAGGACTTTAGAAATGGAACCAGTTCTTCCCACGGGGTAAAATATTGCATTTTCAAGTTCAAACGACTCCAAAAACAGGCAAAGACAGATTTGATCGATTTTCATGTGCTATATTAATTTTTTTATCCGAAACAGAATGACCCAAACTTTTCATGGACGTCCGTTAAGACCTTAGAAATGTAACCAGTTCGTCTCGCGGAGAAAAATAATGCATTTTAAAGCTCAAACAAATCCAAAGTAGGCAAATATAGATTTTACCGATTTTCATGTGTTATAATCCGTGTATTTTTTTAATCCGGAAATACCATAGTAAAATGACCAAAATTTTTCATTGACGTCCTTTAAGACCTTTTAAATGGAACCAATTTGTCTCACGAGGAAAAATGAGGCATTTTCAAGTTCAAAGGAGCCCAAAGTAGAAAAGATATATATTACCGATTTTTTGTGTGCTAGCACAGAATTTTTTTGATTCAGAAATCCCCAAACAAAATTTCTTAAATATTTAATGGACATTTGTTAAGACCTTAGAAATGCAACCACTTCATCCTGTGGGAAAAAGCGTCATTTTGAAGTTCAAACGAGCTCCAAACAAGGCAAAGACTGATTTTATCAATTTTAGTTGCTATAGCCCATTGAATTTTGTGTACGAAAATCCCAAATTAAAACTATCAAAATTTTTCATGGACATCCGTTAAGAACTTAGAAATGGAACTAGTTCGTCCCGCGGTAAAAAATGGTGCATTTTCAAGTTCAAACGAGCCACAAAAGCAGACAAAGGGAGATTTTACTGATTTTCGTATGCTATATAGCCCATGGATTTTTTTTATTCAGAAATCCTGAAAAAGTAGCCAAAATTTTTCATGCACGTCCTTTATAACCTTAGAAATGGAACCAGTTTGTGCCACGGGGAAAATGGTAAACTTTCAAGTTCAAACGAGTCCCATAGCAAGCAAAAACAGATTTTACCGATTTTCGTTTGCTTTAGCCCATGAATTTTTTTTATCCAAAAATCCTAAAAGAAAATTGCCAAATTTTTTCATGGACGTCCCTTAAGACCTTAAAAATAAAATCAGTTCATCCCGCGAGGAAAAATGGTGCATTTTCAAGTTCAAACGAGCCCCACAACAGGTAAAGGCAGACTTTATCAATTTTTGTGTGCTATAATCTGTGGATTTTTTTTATCCGAAAATTCCAAAACAAAATGGTCAAAAAATTTTATGAACGTCCCTTAAGACCTTAGAAATGCAATCAGTTTGTCTCGCGGGAACAATTGGTGCATTTTAAAGTTCAAATGAGCTCCAAAACACCAAAGACAGATTCTATCGAATTTTGTGTGCTATAGCCTATGCATTTTTTTAAACCGGAAAATCCAGAAAAAAATGACCGAAATTTTTAATGGACGTCCATTAAGACCTTAAAAATGGAAATCGTTTGTCTCACGGGAAAAACGATGCATTTCAAGTTCAAACAATCCCCAAAGCAGGCAAAGGTAGATATATCAGATTTTCATGTGCTATAGCCTATGAATTTTTTTATCCGGAAATCCGAAACAAAATAATTTTCATGGACGTCCGTTAAGACCTTAAAAATGGAACCAGTTCATCCAACATGGAATAATAATGCATTTTCAAGTTCAAACGACCTCAACGCAGGCAAAGACATGTTTTATCGATTTTCATGTGCTATAGCCCATGGATTTTTTTTATACGAAAATCATGAAACAAAATGGTCAAAATTTTTCATGGATGTCTATTAAGACCTTAGAAATGAAATCAATTAGTCCCGCGGGAAAAAATAATTAATTTTCAAATTCACACGAGCCCAAAGCAGAAAAAGACATATTTTACTAATTTTTATGTGCTTTAGTGCAATGATTTTTTTAATTCAAAAATCTCGAAACAAAATGAATAAATTTTTTCATGGACGTCCGTTAAGACATTAGAAATGGAACGAGTTCGCCCCACGGGGAAAAATTGTGCATTTTCAAGTTCAAACGATCTCCAAATCATGCAAAGGCTGATTTTATCGATTTTTGTATGCTATAGCGCATGAATTTTTTTGATCCGCAAATTTTGAAACAAAGTAGCTAAAAATTTTCATGGACATCCGTTAAGACCTTAGAAATGGAACAAATTTGTCCCGTGGGGAAAAATGGTGCATTTTCAAGTTCAAACAAGCCTCAAGCAAGCAAAGACTGATTTTACTGATTTTCGTGTGCTATAACCCACGAATTTATTTTTATCCAGAAATCCCAAAATAAAATGGACAAAATTTATCATGGACGTCCATTAAGAACTTAGAAATGGAACCATCTAATTCCGCGTGAAAAATGGTGCATTTTCACGTGCAAGTGAGTCCCAAAGCAGGCAAAGGCAGATTTTATCGATTTTCGTATGCAAGCCCATGGATTTTTTTTAATTTGGAAACCCCAAAATAAAATAGCTTAAATATTCATGGACGTCTGTTAAAACCTTAAAAATGGAACCAGTTCGTCCCGCGAGGAAAAAAGCATCATTTCTAGTTCAAACGATTTCCTAAGCAAATAAAGACATATTTTATAGATTTTCGAATGCTATAGCCCATGGATTTTTTTTATCGGGAAATCCCCAACCAAAATGGCCGAAATTTTTTATGGACGCAAGTAATGATCTTTTAAAAGGAACAAGTTCGTTCCGCGGGGAAAATTGGAACATTTTCAAGTTCAAACGAGGGCCAAAGAAGGCAAAGGTAGATTTTAACAATTGTCATGTGCTATATAGCCCTTGGATTTTTTTATCCGAAAATTCTAAAAGAAAATGGCCTATATTTTTCATGGATATCCCTAAAGACCTTAGAAATGGAACTAGTTTGTCTCGAAGAGAAAAATGGTGCATTTTAAAGTTCAAATGAGTCTCAAAACATGCAAAGGTGAATTTTACTGATTTTCGTGTATTATAGTCCATGAATTTTTTTTATCAGAAAATTTCGAAACAAAATGGATGAAATTTTTCATGGACGTCCATTAAGACCTTAAAAATGGAACTTGTTCGTCCCTCTTGAAAAAATAATGCATTTTAAAATTCAAACGAGCCCCAAAGTAGGTATATGTAGATTTTATCAATTTTTGTGTGCTATAGCCCATTGATTTTTTTATTCGAAAATCCTGAAAAATAATGGTTGAAACTTTTCATGGACATTCATTAAGACCTTAGAAATGGAAGCAATTCATCCCGTGGAAAAAAAATGGTACATTTTATAGTTCAAACAAGCCACAAAGTAGGCAAAGGCAGATTTTATCAATTTTCGTGTGCAAATTCTTACACAAAATGACTAAATATTTTCATGGACGTCCATCATGACCTTAAAAATGGAACTAGTTCCTCTCGCGGAGAAAAGTGGTGCATTTTCAAGTTCAAACGAGCCCCAAACAGGCAAAGGAAGATTTTACCGATTTACATGTGCTATAGTACATGGATTTTTTTGATCCGGGAATCCCAAAGTAAAAATGGCCAATTTTTCATGGACGTCCCTTAAGAGCTTAAAAATGGAACCAGTTTGTCCCTTCAGGAAATATGGTGCATTTTCAAGTTCAAATGAGCCCAAGTAGGCAACGACAAATTTTACCAATTTTCGTATGTATAGCCCATGGATTGGTTTTGATTCGGGAATCTCAAAATAAAATGGCCAAAAATTTTCATGGACGTCCATTAGCACCTTAGAAATGGAACTAGTTCGTTCCACCGAGAAAAATAGTGCATTTTAAAGTTCAAACGAATCCCAAAGAAGGGAACAATAAATTTTACCGATTTTCGTGTGCTACAGCCTTTGGAATTTTTTTGATTCAAAAATCCTGAAACAAAATGGCGGAAAATTTTTCATATACGTTCGTTAGGACATTAGAAATGGAACAAGTTCATCCTTCGGGGAAAAATGGTGTATTTTAAAGTTTAAACGAGCTCCAAAGTAGGCAAATACAAATTTATCGATTTTTGTGTGCTATAGTGAAACAAAATTGCAAATTTTTTTTATGGACGTCCATTAAGACCTTAGAAATGGAACCAGTTCGTCCTGCGGGGAAAATGGTGCATTTTAAAGTTCAAACTAACCCAAAAGTAAGCAAAGGTAGATTTTACCGATTTTCATGTGCTAAAAAGGCCCATGGACTTTTCTTTGATCAAGAAATCCCGAAATAAAACGGCTGAATTTATTTTATAGAAGTCCATTAAGACATTAGAAATGGAACAAGGTTGTCCTGCGGGTTAAATGGTGCATTTTCAAGTTCAAACGGGCCCCAAAACAGGCTAAGAAAGATTTTACAAATTTTCGTGTGTTATTGCCAATGATTTTTTTAATCCGAAAATTCCAAAAAAAATCATCATAATTTGTCATGTACGTCCATTACGACCTTAGAAATAGAATCAGTTCATCTCGCAGGAGAAAATAGTGCATTTACAAGTTCAAACGAGACCTAAAGCACGTAAAGACAGATTTTATCAATTTTCGTTTGCTATAGCCCATGAATTTTTTTTAACCGAAAATCCCAAAATAAAATGACAGAAATTTTTCATGGATGTCTATTAAGACCTTAGAAATGGAACTAGTTCATCCAATGGGGAAAATTAATATATTTTCAAGTTCAAACGAGCTCCAAAGCAGGCAAAGACAGATTTTATCGACTTTCGTGTGTTATAGCCCATGAATTTTCTTTTATCGAGAAATCTCGAAGCAAAATGGCTGAAATTTTTCACGGATGTCCGTTAAGACCTTAGAAATAGAATCAGTTCATCCTGCGGGGGAAAATGTGTATTTTCAAGTTCAAACGAGCCACAAAATAGATAAAGGCAAATTTTACCAATTTTCATGTGCTATCCCATGGATTTTTTTTAATCCGAAAATCCCAAAACAAATTAGCCAAAATTTTTGATGAACGACTGTTAACACCTTCAAAATGGAACCAGTTCTCCCTGCAGGGAAAAATTGTGCATTTTAGGTACAAACAAGCGCCAAAGCAGGTAAAGGTAGATTTTTTCAATTTTCGTGTGTTATTGCTCATAGATTTTTTTAATTCAGAAATTCCAAAACAAAATGGCCAATATTTTTCATGTACGTCTGTTAAGACCTAAGAAATGGGATCAGTTCGTCCCACAGGGAAAAATGGTGCATTTTCAAGTACAAACTCAAAAAAGGCAAAGGAAGATTTTACTGATTTTCGTGTGCTATAGCCAATAGATTTTTTTTATCCGGAAATCCTGAAAGAAAATGGCCAAAATTTTTCATAGACGTCCTATAAGACATTAGAAATGGAACAAGTTCGTTCCACGGAAAAAAATACAAGTTCAAACGAGCCCCAAAGTAGGCAAAGACAGATTTACCAATTTTCATTTACTATATCCCATGATTTTTTTTTATCCGCAAATTACAAAATAAAATAACAAATTTTTTTTATAAAAGCCGTTAAGACCTGAGAAATGGAACCAGATCGTCCCATAGAGAAAAATGGTGCATTTTCAAATTCAAACGAGCCCCAAAGCACGCAAAGACAAATTTTACCGATTTTTGTGTGCTATAGTTGATGAATTTTTTTTAATCTCGAAATCCCTTTAACATGGCCAAAAGTTTTCATCGACGTCCGTTAAGACCTTAGAAATGGAACCAGTTCATCCCGCGGTGAAAAATGGTCATTGTCAAGTTCAAACGAGACCCAAAGCAGGAAAAGACAGATTTTACCGATTTCTGTTTTATATCCCATGATTTTTTTTAATCTAGAAATCCCGTAACAAAATCGACAAAATTTTTCATGGACGTGTGATAAGACCTAAGAAATCGAACTAGTTTGTCCGCGAGGAAAAATGGTGCATTTTAAAGTTTAAAAAGCAGGCAAAGACACATTTTACCGATTTTCATGTGCTATAGCCCATGAATTTTTTTAGAATCAGAAATCCAAAAACAAAATGACCAAAATTTTCATGGACGTCCGTTAAGACCTTGAAAATGGAAGCAGTTCGTCCCGAAGGGAAAATGTGCATTTTCAAGTTCTAACGAGCCCCAAAGTAGGCAAAGTTAGATTTTACCGATTTTTGTGCGCTATAGCCTATGGATTTTTTCAATTCTGAAATTCCAAAATAAAATGGCCTAAATTTTTCATGGACGTCTGTTAAGACCTTATAAATGGAACAAATTCGTTCCGCGGGAAAAAATGGTTCATTTCAAAGTTCAAACGAGTCCCAAAGCAGGCAATAAAAGATTTTATTAATTTTCGTGTGTTATAACCCATGGTTTTTTTAATCCAGAAATTCCGAAACAAAATGGCCAAAATCTTTAGTGGACATTCATTAGGGCCTTAGAAATAGAACATGTTTGTCCTGCAGGAAAAATGGTGGACTTTCAAGTTCAAACGAGCCACAAAGTAGGCAAAGACAGATCTTGCCGATTTTCGTGTGCTATAATCCATGAATTTTTTTATCCAGAAGTCCTGAAACAAAATGGACAAAATTTTTCATGAACGTCCGTTAAGACCGTAAAAATGGAAACAGTTCAACCTGCGGGGAAAATGATACATTTTCAAGTTCAAACGAGTCTCAAAGCAGGTAAAGGCAGATTTTATCGATTTTCGTGTGCTATAGCCTATGGATTTTTTTAATTCAGAAATCTTGAAACTATATGGCCGAATTTTTTCATGGACGACCATATGGACCTTAGAAATGGAACCATTTCATCCAGCAGGGAAAATGGTGCATTTTCAAGTTTAAACGAGCCTCAAAGCTGGCAAAGACAGATTTAACCGATTTTCATGTGTTGTAGGCCTGAATTATTTTTAATCTGAAAATCTTGAAACAAAATGGCAGAAATTTTTCATGGACGTCCCTTAAAACCTTAGAAATGAAACTAATTTGTTCCGTGGGGAAACCTTGTGCATTTTCAAGTTCAAACGAGCCCAAAGTAGACAAAGGCACATTTTACTAATATTCATATGCTATAACCCATGAATTTTTTTTTATATGGAAATTCCAAAATAAAATGGCCTAAATTTTTTATGGACGTCCGTTAAGACCATAGAAATGAATCAGTTTACCCGCGAAAAAAAATGGTGCGTTTTCATGTTTAAACGAGTCCTAAAGCAGTCAGACACACATTTTACCAAATTTCGTGTGCAACCCATGGATTTTTTTAGAATTAAAAATCCAAAAACAAAATGGCCGAAATTTGTCATAGATGTCCGTTAAGACATTAGAAATGGAAGCAGTTCGTCCCGCAGGGAAAAATGGTGCATTTTCAAGTTCAAACAAGCCTCAAAGCAGGCAAAGACAGATTTTACCGATTTTTATTCGCTATAGCCTATGAATTTTTTCAATCCTGAAATCTCGAAACAAAATGGCCTAAATTATTCATGGACGTCCGTTAAGACCTTATAAATGGAACAAATTCATTCCGCGGGGAAAACTGGTTCATTTCAAAGTTCAAACGATTCCCAAAGCAGGCAAAAATATATTTTACTAATTTTTGTGTGCTATAGCCCATATTTTTTTTTATCCAAAAGTTCTGAAACAAAATGGCCGAAATCTTTAGTGGACGTCCATTAGGACCTTAGAAATAGAACATGTTCATCCCGAGGGGAAAAATGGTGCATTTTCAAGTTCAAACGAGCCCCAAAATAGGCAAAGGCAGATTCTACCGATTTTTATGTGCTATAGCCCATTAAATTTTTTTTCCGAAAATCCCAAAATAAAATGGTCGAAATTTTTCATGGACGTCCGTTAAGACCATAGAAATGGAAATAGTTCAACCTGCGGGGAAAATAGTGCATTTTTAAGTTCAAATGAGTCTCAAAGCAGGCAAAGACAGATTTTATCGATTTTCGTGTGCTATATAGCCCATAAATATTTTTAATTCAGAAATCCAAAAATGATATGGCTAAATATTTTCATGGACGACCGTATGGACCTTAGAAATGTAACCATTTTGTCCAGCACGGAAAATGGTGCATTTACAAGTTCAAACGAGCCTCAAAGCAGACAAATGCAAATTTAATCGATTTTCGTGTGTTGTAGCCCATGAATTTTTTTAATCTGAAAATCTTGAAACAAAATGGCAGAAATTTTTCATAGACGTCCTTTAAGACCTTAGAAATGGAACTAATTCGTTTCGTGGGGTAAACTTGTGCATTTTCAAGTTCAATCGAGTCCAAAGCAGGCAAAGGCATATTTTATGGATATTCGTGTGCTATAACCCATGAATTTTTTTGATATGGAAATTCCTTAATAAAATGGCCTAAATTTTTTATGGACGTCCGTTAAGACCATAGAAATGGATCAATTTACCCGCAGAGAAAAATGGTGCATTTTCATGTTTAAACGAGCCCAAAGAAGGCAAAGGCAAATTTTACCAATTTTCTTGTGATATAGCCCATGGATTTTTTTGATACAAAAATCTCGAAATAAAATGGCCGAAATTTTTCATGGACGTCCATTAGGACATTAGAAATGGAAGCAGTTCGTCCTGCAGAAAAAATGGTGCATTTTCAAGTTCAAACGAGCCCCAAAGAAGGCAAAGACAGATTTTACCGATTTTCGTGTACTATAGCCGATGAAAATTTTTTGATCAAAAAATCCTAAAATAAAATCATCGAAATTTTTTATGGACGTCCATTAAGACTTTAGAAATGGAACAAGCTTATCCCGCGGGGAAAAATGGTGTATTTTCAAGTTCAAACGAGCCTTAAAGCAGACAAAAACAGATTTTATCGATTTTCGTGGTCTATAGCCCATGGATTATTATTTTTTTCGGAAATCCTGAAATAAAATAGCCAAAAATTTTCATGGACATCCGTTAATACCTCAAAAATGGAACCAGTTCGTCTCGCTGGAAAATTTTTTGAATTTTCAAGTTCAAAAGAGCCCAAAGCAGGCAAAGGCAGATTTTATCGATTTTCATGTATTATGGCCCATGGATTTTTTAATCCAAAAATCCTAAAACAAAATGGCTGAATTTTTTCATGGACGTCTGTTAAGACCATAAAAATGAAACCAGTTCATCCCCATGGGGGAAAATGGTACAATTTCAAGTTCAAACGAGCCCCAAAGCAGGCAAAGACAGATTTTTTCTGATTTTCGTGTGCTATAGCCCATGGATTTTCTTATCCGGAAATTCCAAAACAAAATGGCAAAAGATTTTCATGAATGTCTGTTAAGACGTTAGAAATGGAACAAGTTCGTCTCGCAAGAAAAAATGGGTCATCTCAAGTTCAAACGAGCCCCAAAGACCTAAAGGCATATGATACAAATTTTCGTGTGCTATAACCCATGAATTATTTTCATTCAAAAATTTCGGGAAAAAATGGCCGAATTTTTTCATGGACGTCCGTTAAGACCTTAGAAATGGAACCAGTTTGTCCTTCTGGAAAAAATAATGCATTTTCAAGTTCAAACGAGCCCAAAGCAGACAAAATAGATTTTACCGATTTTCATGTGCTATAGTCCACAATTATTTCTTATCCGGAAATTTCCAAAACAAAATGACTGAAATTTTTCATGGACATCCGTTAAGACCTTAGAAATGGAATCAGTTCATCCCGCGGGGAAAATGGTGCATTTTCAAATTCAAACGATCCCCAAAGCACGAAAAGGCAGATTTTACCGATTTTTGTGTGCTATAGCCCTTGTTTGTTTTTTTAAATTCTGAAATTACAAAACAAAATGATTGAACTTTTTCATGGACGTCCATTAAGACCTTAGAAGTGGAACCAGTTCGTCCTGCGAAGAAAAATGGTGCATCTTAAAGTTCAAACGAGCCTCAAAGCAGGCAATTGCCGATTTTATCAATTTTCATGTGCTATAAGCTCATAAATTTTTTTATCCGGAAATCCTAAAACAAAATGGCTGAAATTTTTCATGAACATTCGTTAAGACCTTAGAAATGGAACCAGTTTGTCCCGCAGGGAAAAATGATGTATTTACAAGTTCAAACGAACCCCAAAGCAGACAAAGATAATTTTTACTAATTTTTGTTTGTTATAACTCATGAATTTTTTTATCCGAAAATTCTAAAACAAAATGGCTGAAAATTTTTGTGGACATCCGTTGAAACCTTACAAATGGAACCAGTTCGTATCGCAGGAAAACATGGTGCATTTTCAAGTTCAAATTAGCCTAAAGCAGGCAAAGGCAGATTTTATTGATTTTCGTGTGCTATAGCCCATGGATTTACTTTTATTCGAAAATCTTGAAACAAAATGGTCAAAATTTTTCATGGACGTCCGTTAAGACCTTAGAAATGGAACTAATTCATCTTGCGGGGAAAAATGGTGCATTTTCAAGTTCAAACGAGTCCCAAAGCAGGCAAAGACATATTTTACTGATTTTTGTGTGCTATACCCCATGAATTTTTTTTTGATCCAAAAATCCTAAAATAAAATGGCCAAAAGTTTTTTTGGACATCCGTTTAGACCTTAGAAATGAAACAAGTTCGTCCTGTAAAGAAACATGGTGCATTTTTTAGTTCAAACGAGCTCCAAAGCAGGCAAAGGCATATTTTATTGATTTTCGTGTGCTATAGCCTATGGATTTTTTATCCGGAAATTCCAAAACAAAATGGCCGAATTTTTTCATGCACGTCCGTTATGACCTTAGAAATGGGACCAGTTCATCCCGTGGTGAAAAATGGTGCATTTTCATGTTCAAACGAGTCCCAAATCAAGCAAAGACATATTTTACCGATTTTTGTGTGCTATAGCCCATGGATTTTTTTGATCCAGAAATCTCAAAATATAATGACCAAAATTTTTCATGGACGTCTGTTAAGACCTTAGAAATGGAAACAGTTCATCTCGTGGAAAAAAATTATGCATTTTCAAGTTCAAATTGGGGGTTTACTTGCTATAGGGCTCGTTTGACCTTGAAAATGGCTTGTTTTGGTTGTGGTAACCAACTGACTCTATAGATAAGTTCTTAACGGACGTCCACGAAAATTTTTGATAAAATGACGTTGAAATTCTGAATCACCAAAAAATTATGGACGATAGCACACGAAAAATCGACAAAATGACCTTGAAAATGGGTCATTTTGGTCGTAGTGACCAACTCGCTCCATTGCTAAGTTCTTAATAGACGTCCACAAACTTTTTGTCAAAAATGACGTCGGAATGCCGGATCACAAAAAATCCATGGACTATATCACACGAAAAATGGAGGTTTTACCTGCGCTAGGGCTCGTTTGACCTTAAAAATGGGCTATTTTGGTCGTGGTGACCAACTGACTCTATTGCTAAGTTCTTAACTGACGTCCACGATAAATTTTGCCAAAAATGACGTCAAAATTTTGGATCACCTAAATCCATGGACTATAGCACACGAAAAATCGGTAAAATTAGGGATTTACCTACTCTAGGGCTCGTTTGACCTTAAAAATAAATCGTTTTGACCGTGGTGACCAACTGGCTCCATAGATAAGTTCTTAAAGAACGTCCACGAAAAATCATGGCAAAAATGACGTCGAAATTCTAGATCACCAAAAATCTAGATATCATACGAAAAATTACAAAATAGGGGGTTTACCTGCTTTGGGGCTCATTTGACCTTGAAAATGGTTGTTTTGGCCGTGGCGATCAACTAGCTCCATAGCTAGGTTCTTAATGGACGTCGACAAAAATTTTTGATAAAAATGATATTGGAATTTCGGATCACCAAAAATCCATAGACTCTATAGGCTATATATATATAAATATCTCTCTAGTAATTTTGTTTAAAAATTATTTATATGTTATATAGAACCGATACTTTTATGACAAATCAAAAATATTGAGACAAACTATTTGCAGTTCCTTTCTCGGTAAATTACTACATTTTCAGTTCCTTTGTCTAGATATGTCTATTTTGACTTCATCTATGTTCCATTCATAAACCACCACCCCAACAAAAACAACTCACCATTTTCTTCATCATCATCTTCTTCATGTCTATTTTCAAGAATTAATTTTTCAAGACTTCCCACTGTAAGTCATTTTACTCTGATCTATACTCATATATTGTTTTAATTATCGACTGTGGTTTCATATTTGTTCATTATGCTACAGTATGTTTGTTTGTTGGACTAATTTGATCTGAAAGTGGTCAATCAAGCTTAAAAATTGAATCTTGAAGGATTAAATCTTAAGGGGTTTGACTAAAAATTCAATCTTTATGTGTTACATCTTGAAGGGATGTGTAATTTAGTGTATAGATGAGAAATTTTTTGTCTTATTGATGTTAAAATCATGGGATTTTGGAGCTTGATTGTAGAAATATGGTATTCATCTGGATTCAGTCAACATGATGAGTATGCTGAAATTATTCAGAAATTTTATAATTTGTTATACTGATATTGAGATTTAGAATTTGTTCAAATTTGGATAATTTATGTAGTAAATAATTAAAGAGGGTAGAGGAGAAGGTGGGGGGGGGGGGGGGTAGGGTGGTCAGGCTTACTGATGTAGTACCAAATTGTAGGAAATTGAAGTATGAGTTAAGCGATTTTAGTTATCGGGTATTTGAGCTATTATCTGGAGATTTTGCATCTTGAAATGCTATTGCTATATCCACAATGCATACCTTTTTCTTTCTGTTGAAGTTTGTGTACTTCTCGCGATAGCTAAGCTGGTTTAATTTCCAAAGTCTAACTTCTAGTGGATTTACCGCACTGTGAAGTAGTAGCTCAGTGTGTCTGAGGTCAAGGTGAGCCAAAAAATTTAAGGGACCCCTTTCAAGATTTTTTCATTATCGACTGTGGTTTCATATTGGGACTCCTTTCTTTACTATTTTGTTCATTATGCTACAATCTGTTCCTTTTGTTGGACTAATTTATATATCCATAAAATTTGATCTGAAAGTGGTCAATGGAGCTAAAAAAATCAATCTTGATGGATTAAATCTTAAAGGATTTAACTAAAAATTCAATCTTGGTTACATCCAAAGGGGATGTATCACTTAGTGTAGAGATGAGAAGGATTTTGTCTTGTTGGTGTAAGAATCCTGGGATTGGCACTTTGTTCTGGAAATAGCAATAGCATTTCAAATGCAGAACTTTGGGTGCAGCACTTTGTCTTATTCTGTGATTAACTTTAAATGTTATGTTTTGCTGCAGTGACTGTATATGTGTTTGACAGTACAAGATGTTCGACTGTGGTTCCAAGTCCCAATATGTTGGGGGGCAGCGAGAGAAGTTTGTAAGGTACTAGAATTCATTCTCCTTTAAGGTTATTAATAATTTTCTTTTCACTTGATTTTTTTAGTCTAAGGGCCCATTTGGACGTACAATATGAAATCAGATTGAAATGAAGTTGAAGGTTTGTTTGGACATTCAATTTGGATTTCTTAAGTTGTATTTTTTTTCCTCATAAACATAAGAACCCTACAAGTTGTGAAAACTATCAAATTTTCTCAATTCTTATATAATCTTACCAAATGAGCAAATCATTGTTTATAAACAAAATATTGGAATATCCTCAGGCTCCACATTGGTAAATCTCTCCATGTTCGTTTTATAAATAAATGTTTGCGATTACAAACTTTCAAATACACGTAATTTTATAAAGATTCACTAGTCAACAATATTTAGTAACTAGTTATTCTTTAATGTAATCCTCTCATGTGCTACGGATAATCTCTTCATTTGAGCATGAGTATTTTTTTTTGCAAAATTTAAAATGGTAATTCTTTTTTTTGTTGTTGAAAAATTCAAAATGATATCATATTTTTTTGGGAAGAATTTGGGACTTGACATTTCAAATCAAGATCTCAAATCGCATGTCCAAACACTGATTTGAAATCATGACTTCATATCATATGTCCAAACGCAAGCTAAGTATCTTGTTTTTTCGCTTGTAACTTTTACCTACTCTCGGAGATTAAGTAAGGCTTAATACTATTGCAATGAGTTAGTTCTGCACCCAAAGATGTGGCCTAGTGGTCAATAAAGTGGGAGGGGAACCATGAGGCATGAGGTCTCAAGTTCAAATTTCTAGGTGATTTCTTCCCATTTGTCTAAGCCTTGGAGGGCAAAGTTACCTGGTATCTGTTCTTGGTGGAAGGTAGAAGGTATCTTGTGAAATTAGTCGAGGTGCATCTTATTTTGTTGGATAAGGAGATTATTACGTATTTTATATACAATATCTCACATTTAAAGATCAAGGGTGATTAGATGAATAGGTTATGCCGATGCTTGATGGCTGTGCTACCTGAAACAACATGTGAACTGCTGAGGGGGAATGGGTGGGTTTTCATGTGCTAGCTACTAAAAAAGCGGTGGGACATATATGGTTTGGTTTACATAGTACATTCATTGGCTTACATGTTTATTGTAGGCTTTTACTATTGTACTTCGCATTTGAAGGATTTTCAGGCCTAGTAGTTAAAACCAATGAAGCAGATATGATATTTTTGCAGTATAGCAATTTAATTCTGATGAACGAGGAGACTTAACATTAACAGTGTAAATATTACAGTTTTTTCACAGTTGTTGTTCTTCCCCGATTATCTTAGCTTCTTTTTGGCATCTAATATTGCTTCTTCACATTTTGGTTTAGGTTGGATGACTTGGATTCTAGACTATCCTCTCCTTCTGCATCACTAACAACAAATACATGTGGCTTCAATATTGAGGGTTTAAAACGTTCAAGCCATGCGACTAGCAGTCCGTCAAGGTCTTTTAAGAGAGGAGTGAAAAAAGGATCCGAAGGACTTAAATCAATTGGTCGATCACTGGGATTTGGTGTCTCTCGGGCTGTATTTCCGGAAGATCTGAAAGTTTCAGAGAAGAAGATTTTTGACCCTCAAGATAAATTCCTTCTGTTATGGAACAAACTGTTTGTTGTATCATGTATTCTAGCTGTGTCTGTGGATCCACTGTTTTTCTACCTTCCAGTTTTTGATAACAAGTCAAATTGCCTTCAGATCGATAGGAAGCTAGCTGTCATAGCCACTACCCTACGTACAGTGATTGATGCTTTCTATCTTATTCACATGGCTCTTCAGTTTCGCACAGCTTATATTGCACCGTCATCTCGAGTTTTTGGACGGGGTGAACTTGTGATAGATCCTGCACAGATTGCTAAAAGATACTTGCGATTCTATTTTATCATCGATTTTCTTGCTGTGCTTCCCTTGCCGCAGGTTAAAAGAAATACATTTCTCCATATGGAAATTTTATTTGCTTTAGTAAGCTACCATGCCTCTGATGGTCACAGATTGAAAAAAGATACTAAACTATGGTTTAACTTCTTTACATCATAAACCCTCTTTTAAAGGTTCTTGCTGATCTTATGTGTTTCCTGATTCTTTATATGTTAGGCAGTCATCGAATGTTTTATGTGGGTTTACTCTTCTGCGTTAACACTTTTTTTGAATCAGAGAACAGTACTGCTTATCAATAGGTGAATTTGTGTATTCTAACTTACTTTTCTTTTTATGCATCTATGCAGATTGTGGTGTGGAGATTCTTAAAGAGCTCAACAGGTTCTGATGTCTTCACTACAAAGCAAGCTTTGCTTTACATCATCTTGCTTCAGTACATCCCCAGATTTGCCAGAGTTGTACCCTTAACTTCGGAATTGAAAAGAACTACTGGTGTCTTTGCTGAAACCGCATGGGCTGGTGCTGCGTCTTATTTGCTATTGTACATGCTTGCTAGTCATGTAAGCTTACAAGCATTCTCTTTTACTCTCTATGATATTTTTGTGTTTTTGTTCTGTTTGTCGGTCTATATGTCACTTCCTTTTCTTTTCCTCTTGTCTATGCAGGGGAAGTGGGGCTAGCTAAGTATAGATTTGGGGAGGGAGGGTTAAAAGGCCTAGATTTTTTTCATTTTCTTATCGTAAAAGATTGGGAAAAAAGGCAGTCTTGTGTTTCCAGTTCAATTGTTGGTGATAGTGACACAATGGGTCACTTTTAATATATATTTGCATTGTTTCGTGAGTTGAAATTTGGGATGGTTCACTTACGAAAATATTCTTGCACCATGTGGGTAGGTATGATTATTCCAAGTTGAAAGTTTAGAATGTGTTAAGAGTCATGTCCTAGTGGCTTCTTTCGATCTGAGTCTAGTGAATGCACATTTGTCAATTGCATGGAGCATGTGAATATCGTTCATTTATCTGTTCATCTTTTTTGACTCACATCTTATTTTATTACTTTTGAAACATGACAAAGGCTAAACTTTTAGGTCAAAATGTATGATCATGATCTACTTTCTGTTCAGTAGCCATGTTTTTCACTTCTCTTTTTTATGTATTCTTTGCAGATAGTTGGGTCTTTTTGGTACTTGCTAGCTGTGGAACGCTATGATACATGCTGGCAGCAAGCTTGTAAACACAATGCAACGTGCAACACTGATTTCTTGTACTGTGGGAATCAGTACATGACGGGTTATAATAGTTGGAGCAACATAAGTGAATTAGTTTTAAACAATGCTTGCCCTGCAGATAGTGACAACTCACCATTTGATTTCGGGATTTTTGATCAGGCTTTATCGTCTGGCATCATTTATTCCATGAAATTCGTGGCTAAATATTGTTATTGTCTGTGGTGGGGGCTGCAGAACTTAAGGTGAGTTTACTTTAACGCTCAGCTGATATTGTGGTTGTCTTGATTGCTATTTTGTTTCAGTCTTCATTTCATGTTCCCTGCCCAATATCGCTTTTTTTGACTTACTGGCTTTAATGTTTATCATCTGTATTAGAATGTCTCATATTGGTTGAGTAAATGAGTTGTTGTCTCCCTATGTTACCAATTTCTTTTCTATAAAGAGTTGTCTCCTCGTATGGTCTTAGGAAATTCTCAACTCAGGAGCAATCTTTCGGGATTGTGTTAGGTCTAAGTTCTATTTTCTTAATATGGCCTTCAGACCCATCCCTACTGTTATTGATCTGTGAAAATTGAAATGTTGGACTCCTGCGTTATATTATGCGATCTCCAGAATCTAGATGTCCAGCTCTTGGTGTGTGTGTGTTTGCGGGGGTTGGTTAGAATGTCTCACATTTGTTTAGATGATGAGATATTATCTCCTCATCTGGTTTCGGGAAATCTTCACCTAATAAGCTAGCTTTTGGGTCGAGTTAGGCCTAAGGTTTATTTTCTTAACAATCTGAAATAACAATGCGCAAATGAACTTGGGGACGCCTGCATCTCATCGCCCTAGGCATCCAGGCTCTGCCAGCTCTCCCTGAGTTGGGGTTGCCAGGTGGGGGTAGGGGGTGGTGTTTTTTCACATTCTCGAATGGTATCAGTGTAGAGAAACCTCGACAAAAGTATATGTATTGGTAAGTGCAACTATCTGTCATTAGTTACATAAACGGGAGAAGAGAATTGTATGAAGTACATGGATGTCAGTGAACTACAATGCTTGAAAGCATATATTCGTGCTAACACATGAAACTCAAACATGCTTGGTGTTTCATTTCATTGGATTTTCAATTTACGATAGTTGGCTTGCTTTCAAGGATAATAGAGGACTTACTAATTCCCTCTGTTACAATTTACGCCACCCTTCTATATTTAATGAGATTTTAGTTCCACGACTCCATATTATTGTCACACACTTCACATTGGTTGAGGGATGGAGTGTGCCACCTTTCTCTTAGCACTTCATTTCTATGACACTCATTTGTGTGTGTATTGGGTATTAGGGATTTGTTATTTACTCCCATTTAATATAACCTCGAATGATTGTGTAAAAGAAGTTGCTTTTTTTACATTGTTAGATATTTTCTATCGCCTAGCACTCCATACCACTTCTAATTTCCTTAACAAAAACAACTTGTGGAGGTCTGTCCAGTTCGATAGTTTTCCGTTTTATCCTTATTATTAATGCTTTAATTATTTCCAAAATTCATTTCCTAACGTTAGAGGACTTATAATAATTAGGAGTGATATAGGTAAAATAACCATTCTATTTATTGCTTCTTAAGGGGTGTGCCATGTCAAATATGGACAAAGAAACATGGACGGAGGGAGTATCAGTTAATTTTTTCTATTATAGGATCATACTTCAAGAATAATAATATAGAAGAACCATGACCACTTCGAATCCCATTCCGTCATAGGCACACATTGTTAAGTAGTATGCTCAAAAGTTGGATTTTATAACAAAAAAATTACCAAATTAGAAACCGATGATCCTTTTTATGGAATGCTGAAATGCATTATTTTTGTTTGATAGCCCCGTTTCTGACATTTTGCGTAATCTACTGCCCAAATACTTGTAAAATGTAGCATTACCAATGGAATTGAGGAGACTCTTTTGATATATATTTACGCTGCATATCTGTTAAATGCTGTATTATTTGATTGGCAATTGATCTCTGCTGAACTTGTATTAATGATAATCTCTTCTTTTTTCTTTCTTTTTGTTCTTTTGTGTCCATGCAGTACCCTCGGACAGGGACTTCAAACTAGCACATATCCCGGGGAGTCTATTTTCTCTATAGGATTGGCTATACTTGGGCTCATTCTCTTTGCATTATTGATTGGTAACATGCAGGTAATGATGGACTGAGAATCGTATGTTTCTTTCTGTCAGTTTCATTTGAGCTTATGCAGTAGTTATTGTCGATATGACGGCGCTACCATCAGGAGAAGTATGTAATTAATAGTTATTTCGAAGGATGAAGGAACATTGAAGCTTAACGTTAAGAGTTGGCTCGAAATAAAGCAACACTTTTTGTTTATCAAATTATGAATTGTGTGGAAAGCTAAAAAGTGAGATGTAGAATCACATGGTTACTATTTGCAAGATATCTATATTATGGCTTTTACGTTCTTCGCAGTGCAGTATTTTTGGTAATGACATTTGTATCTCTTGAGAAATCTGCGCTCAGATTTTGGTGCTTTTCTGTTACAGACGTATCTACAATCTCTTACCATTCGACTAGAAGAGATGAGAGTTAAAAGGCGTGACTCAGAACAGTGGATGCATCATCGGTTACTCCCACAAGATCTGCGGGAACGAGTTAGGCGCTATGATCAGTATAAGTGGCAGGAAACACGTGGAGTTGATGAAGAGAATATAGTCCAGAGCTTGCCCAAGGATCTTAGGAGGGATATCAAGCGTCATCTTTGTCTGGCTTTAGTGAAGAGGGTAACCAACCAACTTTTATTTTTCCGTGCTTCTGTTACATTTACACATTTTATCCACTTGTCTTTGGGCGGAGAATGAAGTACGATTTTTAAATCCCAATGGAGATAAAACATTAGGTGATCTCTTCCCATCTTTCTAAGCTTTGGTGGGGAGTGTTATCTGGTACATGTTGCTGATGGGAGGTGGGAGGTAGCAGGTATTCCGTGGAATTAGTCGAGGTGCGCGTAAGCTGGTCCGACACCACGGCCATAAAAAAAAAAGTCTAGTCTGTCGTTTCATGGTTTCCCTTTTTCACAACTACATACTAATGAGATGATGGGAACTAGTTGAAAATGTTCACTCCACAACAGGCGTCTTGTTGCTAACTGTTGTTGGAGTCGGATTCTATCTGGTTGTGTTTTACTAATAATCTATTTGTCATTGATTTCAGGTTCCTCTATTTGAGAATATGGATGAAAGGTTACTTGATGCTATTTGCGAGCGTCTGAAACCATGTTTGTATATCGAGAACACTCACATTGTTCGAGAAGGAGATCCAGTGGATGAAATGCTCTTCATCATTCGCGGCCGCCTTGAGAGTGTGACAACTGATGGTGGGAGAAGTGGTTTCTTCAACCGTAGTTTGTTGAAAGACAGCGACTTTTGTGGAGAGGAACTTCTAACCTGGGCACTGGATCCAAAATCCGGCTCTAACCTCCCATCTTCCACTCGTACGGTGAAAGCTCTGACAGAAGTGGAAGCATTCGCTCTTACAGCAGACGAGTTGAAGTTCGTTGCCAGTCAGTTCAGACGTCTTCACAGTAGGCAAGTTCAGCACACATTCCGTTTCTACTCACAACAATGGAGAACTTGGGGTGCTTGCTTTATCCAAGCAGCGTGGAGGCGGTACACAAAGAGAAAACTTATGGAGCTCCAACGGAAGGAAGAAGAAGAAGCTGAGGCATTAGCTGCAGGTAGTGGAAGTTCTGGTGGCCCTACTTACAGTATCCGTGCAACGTTCTTGGCATCGAAGTTTGCAGCAAATGCCCTACGAGGCGTTCATAGGAATCGGAATCTCAAGAGTGCTAGGGAGCTTGTGAAACTACAGAAGCCTCCAGAACCAGATTTTAGTGCAGATGCAGATTGATTTTGTTTTTGAATATATGCTCATTCTGATTTTGGTTTGTTAAGAGGCTTTAATGTATAATTTTATGATTTAGAGTGTTACTGCAAGAATATTGTGTAATTAAATATGGCTAGTATGACCTCTAATTCAAATCTTTATTGAATTATAGCTATTTATGAAAATGTATATGATGTTGATATGAACTCTTAACTCAAGCAGAGAAAAAGAAAGCAACTTATAGTGATTCTTAAACATATGCTAAAGTCTTTGTAGGTGACCGGAATATTTAAATTATATACATGCTAAGGTTTTGTGTTATATTATGGGCAAATTCGAATACGTGATAGCTGGTTAACAAAACTTCAAAATATAAAGGTCAAGTAAACAACTGACTAAATTAACAAATAAACCATCCTTTACGAACTTTTTGGTACAAGAATAATATTGTCAACTAACACATGCCGTAAATGAGGATTGAATTGCCCTAAAATCCTCTTAAAATGTCTCCATACAGAAGGAAAAAAATAAAACTAAAAAGAACAAATAGATTCGTGGAAACGTGTTGGGTAGGTTACAGGAAGCAACTTTATACTATCAAAACCTGGAAGCAACAAACAATCTTGGTCCATAGTATGATATATGCGGGTCTCTCTGAGCTCTTGAGGAACTGCAATACGACGCTTTAGTCGATCTTCACTGATGAGTAGATGAGCCTCGTGAACCAAAAGCAAGCGTAGAACCCGATTGTGCCAGTCAAGACAAAGAAAGCATATGATGCAATCAACATGTAGCCAAAGTAGAGCATACCAGATACGGGCTTTGTGATCTCGAGCTTTGTGAAGAAATAGAATGCTGCATATAGGAAAAGGTAGAGAGCTGATGACCCTGAAGTGAGGTATGACCTCCACCACCAAAGGTAGTCCTCACTGCATAGCTGAAAATAGCAGAGCACAATGGTGATCTCGGCACAGGTGACGATAAGGATGACGAGCACAATGAAGAGGAAACCAAATATGTAATAGAACTGCTGTAGCCAGATTGAAGTGAGGATGAAGAATAGCTCGATGAATACAGCTCCAAATGGGAGTATGCCACCGATAAGGATAGAGAATACTGGGTTCATGTACCAGGCTTGCTCCGGTACTTGTCGAGGGATCTTATTTGTTTTCACAGGATCCTCAATAGCTGGCTTCTTAAAACCAACATAACTGCCAACAAAAACGAGGGGTACAGCTATGCCAAACCACAAGAAAACTAATGCAAACATGGTTCCAAAAGGCACTGCCCCAGATGATTTCTCTCCCCAAATTAGAGCATTCAACACAAAGAAAAGAACGAAAACAACTCCGGGGAACATGAGTGCTGTCTTGAGAGTGATTTTCTTCCACTCAGATCCTTTGAACATCTTGTAAAGGCGGGCTGAAGCATAACCAGCAAAAACACCCATGAAAGCCCAGAGAAGCAACATTGCTGTCATCAATCCTCCCCGATTTGAAGGGGATAAGAATCCAAGGACAGCAAATGTCATTGTAACTACCGTCATTCCAAAGAACTGGACACCAGTACCAACATAAACACACAACAGATCGGAGTTCATTGGAGGCCTAAAAACATCCCCATGGACCAATTTCCATCCTGTTTCTTCTTGAGCCTCTTCCTGGGTCTCCAACTGATTATACTTGGAAATATCACGGTAGAGGGTCCGCAACATAATCATTGCTACCATACCCGAGAGGAAAAGAACAATCATCAATGAGTTAACAATTGAAAACCAGTGGATCTGATCATCAGCCATTAAAAGATAAGTATCCCATCTTGATGCCCACTTGATATCACTTTCCTGAGAGTTGAAGAACAGACACGAGAGTTATTAATTCATCACAACCAGCTAGCTTGCATGTGCTATTTATGTTGGCAACGAACTTCCTTTTATTTGTTCATGATTGTTCAAAAGTAAAATATTGTCTTGAGAAAGTTTCATGAGAAATTCAACATCACCAGTAAAGTTTTGAATAGGACATTGGAGGTACTTTTGGGCATAAAAGATAATGGCTGACCAGGGTAGTCAGGCTAGTAGTATATGCACTTAAACAGTAGAAGAGTCAAAACACGGAGAATTAAAAAGATAAAACATTATCTCCAAAGTGATGTCGTATACCTCAAATTCAACATCATATGTGAAGATGATTTCCTTCTTATCTTCAACCTCTTGGGGAGAATCAGAACTTGTAACAGTACGTTTGGCATGGGGATCACAAGTGGTCAATCGATTTTTGCCATTCCATTCCCCATCATATTCATGTTTCACACTGGAAAGAAAAACACAATTTACATATCAACATTCATGACAAAGAAACAATAATTGAAGTTGAAGCATATAACTACACAAAATTACCTGAATGGTTTCACTTCAAATCCTACAACTCTCGCAGCATCAGTTTGTGGATCCTTGTGAAACTTGACAGTGAACGTCAGATGATTATGGATAAAATGCTTCTCCTCCTTGCTCTGAAGAGTAAAAAAATGCAGAGGAAATAAGTTCACAGTGCCTGCAGAGTATTTACAAACCAAATTCACCAAAACAACATTGAAGAAATCTGATACATACTCCAGCATATTGTCCCTTAAGACCAACATGAAAACCATGCTGATAGACTGTAGTGTCCAGATCAGGCCTTTTGATAGGCATAACAAGAGGAAGATTGTCCAAGATCCTGTTAAACGTCACATCTCATGTCAGACCCAATACTATACAACCAGAAAAAAAGGAAACAAAATTTAATATGCAGAGTCCACAAGAGATTTCTCACATGTTGACCCGATACTCATCTTCAATCTTCTCTTTTAACTCTTTGGCATTCTTTGCATTAAGAACAACACGACACACAACATTGCACATCTGTGGTTCTCTCATATGGAACTGCATAACACATTTTCCAGTCAAAACAAATTCCCCCTTGCTCAAAGAATAAGACAACTGCACACTAGCAATCCAGCACAACCCTCCACAAGAAGAAGATAACAAAGAAAAAGCAAGGGGAGAAACATATCTGAGATAAGTAACTGACCTCAAAAGGAGAGTTCTCAATACGATCACCACGAAGAACTTCACCAAGATTCTCTGCACTGTCAACAATTTGTTTTGGCGTGCAGTACGGAAGGGAATAATAGGAATAAGGAAGTTGTGTTTTTGTAGAGGTCAACTTGTTGACTTTCACCATCAGAGGGTCACCCTGCCCACAAAAAAGGGAGGTTTCAGAAATCAATTTAGACAAAAGAACATTTTTTACCAGACTGGCTAAGAAATTTTAGCATGCTGAGGAGCTTTTCTAATGTGGATACTGGACAGAATCATCATTTAACTTAAAGAAACTTGTACATAATTTCTTTGGACAGGAACAAGAAATGCTTAATAAATTAAAGTTTTTTCCTGCAGTCTGTCTACCAAGAATGTCTCTCTCTGACATTGCTCCTAACAATACTAGTAAAAGAAATTTCCTCTTTTATTATATCAATCTACAGAGGTATAATCTGCACCCCACTTATTCCGACAACAAAGCATACTCACTAAACATCTGAATCGACAACTAAAACTCTCAGCAAGGACAACAACTTATACACCTGAATTTCAAGTTAGCTAAGGTCAGCTCATGAATCCTTAGTCACCAGTTCGATCAATTTGGTCCCATTTCATTCCGATATTCAAATGACACTGATGTTATTAACTTTGTATTATATCTTTTATAGAGATAAAATATTCAAGAACTTTCTGATCTTATGTGGACACAATGAACACTTGATATAGTATATCAACCAAAGACTAGAAGTAAAACCAATAAACACAAAGAAAAGTTAGTGGTGGTAATTAGCGGAATGCACGGCAAAGACACAATACATGAAATACCAAAGACGTCCTAATTAAAACCATTGGTCCAACTTGCAGGCGTAGACAATCAAAACTCCCATAAACTCCAGTGCTCAACAAATGTTGGATAGTGGGATCAACCATTTGTATAGTACGTTCAAAAATAGAATGTTGATAATACTTCTTTCTTTTTACGAATAGAATATTGTAATAACTAATTAAAACCATGTGTTTCTCTTGTACAAGGGGGAGTTGATCCAGACCATGACAAACACATCAAATCTAACAGAAAAAAACAGTAAAAACTAGACACTAAACGACCAAAACCACTAAAATACATTCAATGATTTGCATAGATCTAACAGAAACATAGTGCCACATCCCATCGGTCAATCTTACTAAATCTACATCATTCCACTCTCAAACTTCCTAATCTACACCAGATCTAACACATAAGCCGCCAAATATCCAAATCAAAACTTATATCACCAAATAGCACATGTATAAACAAAATAGAATCCGATTACATACTGTATAACAGCATAAAAAATAGAATCCAGATCAACAAAGTACACTGGTTTCTATCTCTAACCTCCAATATCTCTACCGAATAATGTAATTACAACAAATCGCACACATAAACACACATAAATAGCACAAAGTATTAGCATCGAGATCAGCAAAGGAAGCTCATTTTTTCCTCCATCGTTCTATCTTCAACCACTAATATCTTCACATAATCATGTAATTACAACAAATCGCACACATAACACATAAATTAGCAACGAGATCAGTAAGGAAGTTCATTTTTTCTCCAATGTTCTATCTCGAACCTCCAATATCTCCGCATAATCATGCAAATACAACAAATCGCACACAATACACACATAAACAGCACTAATAGCACAAAAAACAGCATCAAGCTCATATATTCCTCATCATTCAATCTTAAACCTCCAATATCTCAACATAATCATCTAATCACAACAAATCCTACACTACAGCTGGAAAAACTCACCTTCATGAAATCCTGTGGAGCAACACCTGGTAGATAAAAACATTGAGCTTCAAATGAAAACAAACATATCAGCACAAAAACCGAGATCCACCGGTGAATCAACTGAGGCCTTACGACCTCCATAGCTCTCTCACACTGAGATCTAGATCCACACACAAACACACACTGAAAATCAAAATCCGAGAGCGGTAGAGTACAAACTCCGCTTCTCTCTCTACAAACTTTCTCTCTCTATATGTAAATCTTTCTTCAAAGCTTTGGCGATATATATATATATATATATATCTAATGATATATACAAAGTTAATTAGTGAAGAGTGGGGTAAAATGTGGATTAAGGAAGTGATTAAGAGATTAATTATGACGCGTTTGTTGTATAATGAACGGCTTAGATTGGATCTGAATGACTGCCGTCATATAAACATTTAATGAAGTACTAATGGATTATTAGTGGTAGATTATTAGATTTAATTTGTATTTACTTACCATAACTTTGATTAAAAAAGCATCCTATTTTCTTAATTATTCATTTTTTTTCTCTTTATATATATATATATATTAAGGAAAGTCCTTTGATTGTCTCAAAATAGTTGTCATGTTTTATTTTTTTGAGAGTTGATTAAATTAATTTCAGAGATGAATAGATCAAATTACTTTAATGTTTGAAAGTATAAAATTTAAAAATTCAAAAACTAGAGGAAAAATATTATATGATATAGTTCTTCTTATGTCAATATGATTAAAAAGATACATCTTAAAATTAGGAGCAAATCTGGAGGGAGTGAGAATATTCACCCGAACCTGATTATAAAAAAAATTACAATGTTTTTTTAAATCATAACAATAGAAATTTACTTAGTGATTTTGGAGTTCGAAATTCACTTTTGAGGTACTAAGTTTAAATCTTACCTATATTTATAGTTTTTGAATCTACATAGTGAAAATTTAAATACGTCATAATTTAATATATTGGCCAAAATATATGTAATTTAATTCGTGAAAAAAGATGTGACAAGTAATTTTAGATGGAGGAAATATACTCTAGGCTTATAAACACCTATTTTTTCTTGTTAAGATTTTTATAAATTTATTTTATTTAAGAATAAGATAGATCAATCAAAATTGACATCGATTTTTAAATTGACAAGTTTTAAAGATTATATTTAAGCGAAATTTAACACCAGAATAAGAGAAAAAAGGTAAAATATTTTATAAAATGTAATTCAAATTTATATAGTATATGCATAGGATCGATATAACATTTATCAAAAGATATATATATTGTGGCCTTAAGTCTAACTTAAAAAATACGTGTCATTAATAAATCAAAGTTTAAAAGGGAAAACAAATATCTTAGAAACAAATAATTAATTTTTTATTTTTACAAAATATAGTGAGACAAGGATTTTCGAGGAAACGAGGTGCCCATGCATTGCAACTACTGAATAATTATTTTATTAACATATTTATAAATGTGGGAAAACACATGTATATGCACGTTACATTTATGCAACTTAATATATTAAGTAATTTTTCTTCTCATTTATTTTTAATATATAAATCATTCGATATCTAAAATTTACTAACCAAACCTATTCGAGAAAATCAAAGCATTTCTAGTCAAGATTTTCTTTTCATTTATCAAACTTGAATCGAACCTTTAATTGAATTTGATTTTATTTTTCATTCAGTCTACAGTTTATTATAGTCCTTGATAGTATCATAAATAAATACCAAAAACTAATATAATCAGACGTCTCTATAACAACTATATTCTATAATAGTTTTTGTTTACTATAACTGATTTACTTATATTATTGTATCATAGCCAGTGACGGAGCCAGAAATTTCTTAAAGGTTATCCAAAAATAGCAACTTGTTATGTTAAGAGTGTCCAAAATAAGTTATTTAATCATTTCATATATCTTTTTACTTATATATATGTTAATTGAACAAACAATACCATTATACTTTTCAAAAAATATTTTTTGTCATACCAAAGTCTTTTTCATGACAATTATTTATTAAAATTTGATATAAAGCAAATTGAATCACTAAGCAATAAACAAAATTCCAGCTGTTAGAGCTTTACTTAAACAAGAAATAATTTGAGTATTTAATCACCTAGATTATGACTGCCTACTTGTATTTAACTAAACAAAAATTTTATTATAGTACATTAAAATTAAATGCAAGTATGTTTAATTCCTAAAACATACATATATCACAAAAGGGAAATGAAATTATATACACTTACAATAACACAAAATGGTATATACCATTATATTATCTGTCGTGTTTCTTTTTTACACGCTTCAAAGAAAACATTAATATTAATTTGACTGAATAAACTGCACAAAGAATTCAAACTGAAAACAACATGGTTCAGTATTGTAACCAACAAAACCACTCATTTCCCATTTGTTAACCAACAAATAAATCTTTCAACTTATCTCAATGAATTCACAAAAACAAGATCTTTTAGCCTTATACCAGCAAATTAAAGAGAAAAAAATCAATCAATAAATAACAATGCACGAGCGAAATGGCGAAAAGTTCAAGAAGTATAGTTTAGGTTCCGTTTTCAGGGGATGCTTCGGTTAGCCTTACTGAACGAGGAAGCATGAACTCGGCGTATACAGGATAATGAGAAGAAGGATAAAAGCCATCAATGTTGTCGCTTACCACCTCACACGAGACGGGTATCAGTGATCGGCCTCTGAAAAGGATCCAGTCAACATGTAGATCCTGAGTTTGGCGATCCCAGCACAAGCAAAGTGCTCGGAATATTAACTTGAAGAACTCGAGTGGACCTTGCTTGGTACCTGATATAATCAAACAGTCATTTTCGTAGGTGTGTCACGTATCGGTAAGTTAATATAGCAATGGAATTTTGGAGGATTACACAACCTTTGAATCCATGATACGTCCGTATAAGGGATACGTTTTTTCTCACACGAGCATTTGGCCAAACATCTCTCATATCACCGACAACTCCGTGCTCTCTGAGAAATACAACATGTCAACTATATCCACATTTCTCCTTAATCTTCTATACTATGGTTTAATCCAAGCATTTTAGCTCATATATAGAACTAAGCATTCGCTTCACACTTTAGCGGTAACCACCGGTGGTAGAGCCAGGATTTTTACTAAGGGGCTCAAAATATGAAAAGTAAACACATGAAGAACCCGAGGGTATTCATCATCTACTATATATACATAAAAAAGGCTGCACTCCTGGTAATCACCGACAGGTATGCAATCTAGTCGATGACAAAAATGTAAATCATAATTTATTATAGCTTGCGCTACTAGTTTAGTTATTTCTTTTTCTGTGTAATAATCAATGTTCATAGAAAGCAAAAGTTACCATAGCTCAAATGCGAGGGAAAAAGGTTGTTTCCAATAGACGCTCGGCTCAAGGAAAAGCAAATGAAAGCAGTTCAGAAAAAAAAAAATAACGGAAGTGAAGAAGTCTTGGCAAAGGGAAAAACAACATTGATCTATAATGTCTCCCGAATTTATTCACACGGCACTGTATGACAATGCTTTGAAATCTACAGGACACATAATATATTGTCAAGTCCTGGACTAATGCATCCAAAGGGGTTAATGTTCTAATAATACAAATATAGTAGTTAATGATTTCCTAAACTCGATTATGTCTGAATAGCAACAATTTTCAAACTGCATTTTGTAATCGGTATATTCCAAATGTTATATTGGAAGAGACGACAATTAGTTATTTGCTTATTCTATATGATAGATTTTAACCTGCCCAAGTAAAAACAGCCTACGATTTCGTCAGTTGTCAACTTACAACTTAAGGCAATATTTCCCTTGTTTGAGTAGTTAAAATCAGGCCATATTCCGTGGTCTGACAGGAAAACTAGCAAGTTAAGTAGTGCCATTTGCAAGGTCAAGTTTGCGAATAACAGAATATAGTAAGCAAGGTACTATAATGGTAAGATTGCAGAAGTGATACAATAGAAAATAAAATGCCAACGGCATGATTACCTAGATCTCCCAAGAAGAAAACGACCTGTAGTGGATTCCTTTTGGGTATTAAATCCCCCACAGTACACGACGGATAAGCTAGGGGGCAAGGATGCAATATGCTGCCAAGTGAGCAAAGCACCTCGCCTGCGAGCACGGGGACTGAACTCATCCATGGTTGTATTAACAATCTGAAATGAAAAACCTGGCGGCTCAACGCCTTTCAGCTGGAATGTGTAGAGTCTATGTCAAGGGAGCAAAGCATTCAATAACCCATGCAGTAAGGGGTCATTTGGTTGCCGATTAAAGTTATGCAGGTATTAGTTATTCAATAATCCATGAATATTCTTTTACCTTTTTCCCGGAGTTAAATTCTAAAAGTCATATTTGGCCATAAAATTCTAAAAGTCATATTTGGCCATATCACTCACAAAAATTCCAAAACAATTCCAATTTGTATTCATGGCCAAACACAACCCGGGAATCTCAGTAGCTCAGTTGGTTCGCTAAGGGCTTGATTCCTCATCATGCAATTCCCTCCCCCATTCCCCTTCCCCTTTGTAATATTCCAATTTCCAAATACCATTTTTCACTTTGAAAACAAAAACGAGTTTTTTCAAATTTCACAATTTTCATGGCACAAAGCAACTAATAACATGGTAGTAGCTCTTCTAATTTTGGATAGTTCCCTTCCTACCAGCAACCAAACGACTCCTAAAAGAACAAAGATGAAGGTGAAAAGACAGTTAAAATTAAATAGATCAAAAGGATATTGCCCATGTTGCGGTGCACGGTACTGTAGAACCCCAAGACATACTTCCAGGCACCGAAGGTGATTCAGACAACCAAAATGTTCCCCCTTCTAAAAGCTCGACCTTCAATCGAAACCAGATGATCTAAGATAGCTTGTATAAAATAATTTTGTTTGATTCTCTCTAAGCCAGATGCTGAAGTTACATTACAAAAGAAAACATGGTTCTTTAGGGGGAATAAAGACCTTTTCCTTGTCGTAAAATATGGTACAGTGCTGATCAGAAGTGTCTTCAGCTCCTTTCCTTGATATTCCAAACTGTTCATAACCTAGTTGGTAAAAATAAAAAACGATACAATAACGGCCAGCCATTAGCTCCTTCAGCATAAAGAATACTAACACAAAAACATACCTAGTGTAATCCCATGTGTGTACGCAGACCTTACCCCTACCTTGGGAGGTAGAGAGGCGGTTTCTGATGGGCCTTCGGCTCAATGATCAAGAATACTAACACTCCAAAAGAAAAAGGGAAATCATAAATGTTGTCATATAATACTTATCAATAAAATAAAATTAATTACTAAAATATATCCTTGTAATTCTTAAGACACATGAGGAACTCCTTAGACTGAATATGAACAATGCATTGTAAAATGCATCATCTTATTTTCCATGAATAAAGTAAACTTGGTAAAAATTACACATTCTATTCAGCAATCAAAAAAAGAAGGAAGTATGCAAAAGTCTATTTTTGATGACTAAGGAATCTGTTGTTTCAACTTTGAAAGTCGGGGATAAATACTAGACAACCATGTTTCAAGCTCATACTGTGTCTCTACTACATCCCGCTGTACTACCTTTACTGTTAAACAAAGTCTTTGAAGTTACTCTAGTTTCTAAGGTTCATATCTATCATACACAACGATCATTTGGGGAGGACATGATGATAAGAACAGGTGATAGAGGCAGATACTTCATATATCCCATGTGAATAGAATGAACACAAACATTTCTTAGGAGAAAATTATGTATAGCTTTAACATTTGTTTTCCTATTACCTTCATCGTTTTTGCCTCAATTTGCATCATAACATGTAGAACCATCTTGATTCAACCCCTTTTCTCTCCCTACATTTTCCCTCATACTTTCTAAGTAATAGACATGTTAGTTCCTACAAGTCCAGAAATAGGATATGTACAACACTAATGCCTATTTTTTCATTACATATACTAACCTTCTCTCTGGTGGACCAAACACTAAAACATAGTCATTGTTTGGGTATCGAGTTGAACAAGCCGAGCCAAATCGAATTAGAAACAGTTTATTACAATACTATGTCAAGCTGAGTCCAACCGAACTTGCTATAATAAGGAGTAGAGCTGAACTAAGCTATGATATATTCGAGCTCGACTGAGTTGGAGACAACTCTTCAATATTTGTTTTACAAAAATCAAGTTGAGGTTATACTGTTGCAAGGTCTAAGTTTAGTGGGAGTGGGATGGTTATCTGAAAAACTAGTTTACCAGGATATAGGGTGAGTATATAGCACTCTGCCGTTCATAATCCCTTTGTTACTCTTTTCTGGAAAACCAAAGGTATCTCCTATCCTGAAACAGCTTTCTATAAACTGTAATTCTTCTCTTTACCAATTCCATAGCCCCTCCCCCGTGTCTTCTAATCGGAGATCTTTACATGGTAGTCCATCATCCACATTCCTTACACCACCTCATTGAACATTATGTCCCTCATTTAATGTTTATGCTGCTTAACACATTTTTTGACAGTCAAACCTACAAGAATTGTATGATACTTATTTGAGTTGCCAATTGTGCTTGCCTACCAACCTACTTAATGTTAACAATGTTGCTTGGACTCTTCAAATATGTTGCAGTGTCCGTGTAGGATGCTCCAAAAGTAGTGCATTTTCTCGAGGATCCGACATGAGGGCAGCAACATTTTTGGAGAGTCTAAGCAACATATATATTTCTTGAAGGCTGAACTTATAACCGTAAACAATAGAAGCTCCCTCTTGATTACGAAATGCTCAATATCTTACTCTTCGTAGCATATTTGAACAAACACTAAACTCTGGCCCATAACTCCATATACGAAAATATGTTCTTTACATGACATAAACTCAAAGTAAATACGACTCTCAAACTGTCATCTCTCTCTCCAGCAACCATTTTCTGGAATTGTCGCACACAATGAACAACCAGAAAAGTTGAAAACAAACATCTTCAATTTGACTTAGCTATACTGGCTGAAACATTACACCCCCACCCCCCACCCAAATTGTCATAGTCAATTGATTCTGAGCACAAGCATGTGAGCACTTTGAAACAATTCTTCAGAAAAGCAAAATAACCTATTCTTCCCAGACAATGTGCAGAGATAATGAAGCTAGCTATAGTTCACAACTAACAACAATAGCACACCTAAAGTATCACTTTTTCGCGAGTTTCATACCTCAACTATCAATTATTCTCTTTACCTACCTAAAAACCATCACTCCCTTTGTATTAAAACACACCCCGAGGCTGAGTTGGCCAAATATTTGTTCCCAATCAACAACAACCCGTGTACGCCAACTCAACATCGAGGTGTGTTTTAATACAAACAAGTGATAATTGAGATATAAAACTCGCGAAAAGGTGAGTTTTTTACCATTAACTCAAAATAGGATCTATCTAAAGAGTTACCTTGCAAACACTGCTGAATATAGTCCAACTGTGACTTCACACCTAAAAAGCAAACACAACCAAACATTGATTAACAAATGGCTGCAGAAACAAAACACAAATCCATCATCATAAAGAACTGCAAAAAAGACACAAAACCCATAAAACAAATCACAAATCAAAGCAACCCCAAATCACCCATTTCAACAAAAACCACATAAAACCCAATCAAGATCCACCTAAATACAGAAAAGTAACCAAAAAAAAATGAAACTTTATTCAAACCTTGTTGGGTACAGAGAATCATAGGAGAATAACTTGTAATAACACTTATACACAAATCTTTCCTCTTTTCCCATGAGTTTGGACTGTCCTCTAACTGATCTTCAAGAAGATTAAAAGTCATTACACTTAAAGAAACACTCATTTTTTCCAAAAAAAAATTGAATCTTTTTCTGTATAATCAACTAAAAATTGAATCTTTTTTTGTATAATCAAACACCCTTTATCTACATGTTCATGAATCAATCATCAAATACAAATTCAAGAACAAAACAACAAAAATCAAGATTGTTTTTTTAAATTATTTTCTGAAAGTTGTAAACTTTTGAAATGCAGTTTTATTGAATTTTTAGCTAAAGAGAGCAGCAGACAGAATCAATCAAAGACGTGTCTGAAACCCAGAAGAAAACAGTGGCCATTTTCAACTTTCGCACGTGCCAAGTCACACGTGTGGAAATGGGCCATTTTTTTTTTTGAGGAAACTTGCGAAAAAATACTATAATAAAAAATATTCACCATTTATAACAATAATATTTTTTTTTACTTAATCACTTTAATTTATTTATAATATGAATTTAATACATATACAAAAAATAATTTATTATTCACATATAATACAAATTTTAATGACGGATAATACATTTGTCACACATTTTAATACACTATCATACAATGTGTCAAATTTTTACCAAACAAACATAATATATATTTCAAAAACAATTATAATTCATATATAATTCATATATAATTCACTTTTAATTCAAATTGCTGACTCAACATGAATTCTATAAATGATAATAAATAAAAAGTATCGCTAAAATCAATAATTATTTATTAAAATGTATCGATTTATGTAATTTTTTATTTTTGTTATTCAATAAAAAATAATTAATACAAATTATAATTTCCTAAGTTAATCCTATTTATTAGAAATTTCTTAAAAATTGAACAATATTAAAACGAACTAATCTTTTTTAATGTTAAAGGTATAATTAAAAGAAAATAGCAATTTCAATTTTGAAGGTATAAAGTAATACTTATTGTGAAATATTTTTTTAAGTCAAAATATTATTTTAAAATGAAATGGATGGAGTATTAATTATCGGTTAAAGCCAAAAATAAAAATAAAAATTGGATGCATGTAATTAAAAAATATATTTTATCATTGTTTGGGAAAATCCCTAGAAAAATTGATGTAATTGAGAATAAATATTGTTTTAATCATTCTTCTTTCTTCACTATAAATATGATCATATTGTGGTATTAAGTTTTCATCACATATCAAAAGTTTTAATTTAATGGATAAATCTAGAATTTTATATTTTATATTTCTTCTAGTAATTTTCACTTTCTTTCTTCTTTCATCAAACAGTAAGTATTTTAATAAATACTAATTGGTAATGGTTGCACACATTTATTTTACGATAGGGTTAAACACGAGATATGTATTTACTTATTCTTTTTAGCATATATCAGTTAAAAGGATATCTACACTTAAATTTGTCATTTCACTAGTCAGCTAAGGAAAAGATCAACAACTTCGCAAGACTTAATATTATATCTCTTTTAAACGATTTCATTCTATTATTACTTATGATTCAAAAAGTAAATATATATTCAGCTACAGAATTTATCCATCACATTTAAATTATTGATTTGTGCAGATATTGTAAGAGTTGAAGGTGGTGGTCTTTGTAAGATATGGAGTGGAAAATTCAAAGGGCCATGTTTAGTTCCCATTTCTTGTGATGAGACATGTAGGTTAGAAAAAGAAGCTCTTCATGGAGAATGTGAATGGACTGGCATTAAAGGATTTGCTTGCATTTGTATAATTGGTTGCTAATTAATTTATAATTGTATTTAGCATTCAATAATGATTCACAGTGACCGAGCTAGAAATTTCACGAAAGGTGTTCTGCAGTTTGTTCGTGTATAATAAAAGTTGATGATAAATAAGTGAAAATATAATAAGTTGTAGAACTTGAAAAAAAAAAGAGAGAGTTGGGAATAGATTCTGATTCCGATTCTAATACGAATCAAATATAAATAACAAGTTAATAAAGAATTCCTTACTGCAATTCTGCTTTGATAATATTTCTTTTTATGAATCGAAAGTTTACTGAAAATAAATAAAATTTACGTATATCTTGTTTTACTCAATCTCTCACTTATAAAATTACTCTAAATATGTCATTGTTATTGTAGTGATGTTGTCATTGTAGTGACTATTAACTGGTTGATATTGCTTATAGAACTAATGTGTATAATTTTAAATAAAAGTTATTAAAAGCAATTAAATTTATAAATATTTGTAAATTTAGACTATGCCTTAAATAGAGTTTTAAAATCAGTTATATGTGCACTTATTATGCCCATTTCATATAATTATTATTTTGAGAAAATTGAATAATGTTTTGGTTTAAATAAGACAAGTTTGGTTTGACTTTTAGGTAAAGTCCAAGATTATTTTTTGTTTTTTAAAAAATAGTTTAAGACTGATTACTTTCTAAAACTATTTTGACTATATAATGACAATTAAGATTTATTAATTCTAAATTAAAGATTTTAAATTTGAGTATTTGAAAATGAAACAAAATTAATTAAAAAAACGTGAATTTAAATTTAAATGATCTCAATATGAATACGAGAAATATTATTAACGATAATGTTGAAACATATCACATCAAAGTGAAAAGGGGAAGATTTATAACTTGGAGCAACAAAATTTGCTTTATTTGTCTACTATTATTTGCTTAATTATATCATTTTTACAAATTTATATATCACACTCAATTGGGATGGAAATGTAACAAAATTCTAAATTGTAGAAAAACTCTCTCAATAATATATACTACAAGTTATCCTAAAATCATTATCTTTTTAGAAAATATTTTTCTTTAAACCGATCGTAACCTCTTTTTCAATTGTTTACCCAAGAATATAATGAGGTTTAGAAATTAGAATCGTTATTAGCAGATGCTAATTATTGACTAAATGACATTTAAGTGCATTTAAGAGGACCAAAAATTTCAATTTTTAACCCTTGGTGGATTAGATGCTTGTTAATATAATCAGACAAAAAAAAAATAAAAAAAAATTTGAATGCATTTAATTTAAAATTATATTTCATCATTGTTTTGGGAGATCCCAAGAAAAATTGATATAATTGAGAATAATTATTGTTTTCATTATTCTTCTCTTTTGCCTATAAATATGATCATATTATGCTATTAAATTTTTATCACATATGAAAATTAAATTACTACAACTACTACAATATCAAAAGTTTTAATTAATGGATAAATCTAGAATTTTCTATTTTTCATTTTTCCTAGTATTTTTCACCTTTTTTCTTCTTTCATCAAATAGTAAGTAAATGTTTTTTTTAAAAAAAAAAAAAAAAAAACTCTTCCAATTAGTTACATTTCTACTTTATAAGTTGAGTTATTTTTCCTTTTTGTTGGTTTTATTTACTATTATCATTCAATAAACTTTTAGAATTGAATTAAATATAGAATTTGTTTATTAAAAAAAAAGGGAAGTATAATATCAACTAGTTAGAACATGTGAAACTAATAATACACTACAAGTAGAAAAAACATACTAATTTGTTGTTAAATAATTCATAACTAGTATGATTTTTCTCTTATAATTCATTATTAAACAAGATTAGCAACTGATTTTTACTGTTTAGCTACAAAAATTGTCTATCGCAATTTTTTTAATATTTTTTTTTACAAGAATCTCAATTGGTTTATGCAGATATGGTAAGTGTTGAAGGTGGTCTTTGTACAAGATGGAGTGCAAAATTTAAAGGGCAATGTATAATTCCCTATAATTGTGATGAAACATGTAGGTTAAAAGAAGGAGGTATTGGAGGAGATTGTGTTTGGACTGGATTTAAAAAAGGATATGTTTGCATTTGTACATTTGGTTGCTAGTTGATTAATTATATTAATTGTGATATTTTCATGTATTATAAAGGGATAAGGGTCTGAAAAATATCTCAACTCTGATCGAATTTGTTGTTGCGATACTAAACTTTCATGAGGACCTATTACCTCCCTAGACTATTTAATACCGTATTTTAAACATAAATGTTTGCCCATGTGAACATAAAAAATAAAGCAAAATTGTAATTAGTAATGTGTCCACGTGGTTATATATATACCTTTAAAACACACTATTAAATAGTTTAGGGAATAAAAAAATACAATATTAAATAGTTCAAGGAGATAATATGTCCTCATGAAAGTTTAGTATCGCAATAACAAATTCGATTAAAGTTCGGATATTTTTCAGACCCTTATCCTTATAATAAAAGTTGATGATAATTAAATAAGTGAAAATATAAGTTGTTGATTGTTGGGTGATATATCAATTTTCTTTCTTGATTTTCATATTTTTTTTTGTATTATTGAGTATTTTATTTGTTATACTGTCATAGAATGTACGTATGATTTTTTCTAGAATATTCATATATAGAATATGTTATGATTAAAAAAATACTTTATTTTATCTAGCTTTTATTTTTTTGATGTATTAAGCTTTTATATATTTATTTATAAATCGCGTTTGACGAGCGCGATTTATTAAGCTTTTGAGTAAAATTAGTAACTTCATCTCTTTAATTTCTTGAATAATGATGCTGATATATATATATATGGAAACACAAATTAAATGAAGATATTATGGAAACGTACCAAAACTCTATATTGTAGTAAAATTACAAAAAAAGAATATAAATTAAAAACTATCAAACAATTTGGGACTCTACGTAGTTGAGGGGTGTGGAGATGTTTGAGTTCGAAGGAGGCGGGGATAGGACTTTAGTTTAGTTAAAATGCGTCTATGTTATTTTGATCATATTCTAAAAGGATACTTATGCCTTATCCCGAAAAATTACAAATTGTCACCTTTCATTTTTATATTTTAAAATGGAGATAAGGAAAAGGCAAACGAGAGGGAGGGGGGGGGGGGATTGCAAGATAAATCGAACCCTCGTAATAATATGAAAGTTTACGCAATCAATCAAGTGAGTTTATGTTATTAAACAATATATAGCCACAATTATGGGGTGTCAAACTCCCAAATCATTTCACTTCGTAACCTAAAAAATAAAATGAGTCACTTAAAATATGACGAATAAAGTATTTAATCTTAAACGATATATGTGGTTCACTCAAACCTCTTTACATTTGTATCTTTTGTGTGAATATTCTTTTTATCGCTATAACGAAATGCTAGATATTAGAGAGAATATATAATAGCCTATAATATAACATGAAAAATTAATTTCAACTAAAAAAATATAATATAACATAGAAAATCAATTTTAAATAAAATTACTATTACACAGTAGAATATTGTTATAAATTTTAAGTGTTAATAGAAAAAATCTGATTATAAATTACATGAGAGGAATCAATAATCTATTACCATGACACACAAAACTACAAATATAACAAGGATGAAAACTTCATATAAAACAATTAATTAATTTGCTATGTTTTTCTTGGTGGTTTTGTGGATACCAAGAACATTGCTTCTTGAATTATTTAATTATAACTGTAACTTTGAGTTGATAAATACTTAAAATTCTTATATCAAAGAGAAATTTGAATATGGCTAAATCTCACATTTGCTTTTCTAATTTTATGGTATTACTTTTTAACATACTCCTAATTACCTCCAATGGTGAGTCTTTTTTCTTTTTCTCAATATTTATATTTATATGATCATATCATCTAAAAGTTTAAGTTGTTATGCACGATACATAGTTATTAAATCACACAACATATCACCCTTCATCCGGTCGGGCCTTGCTTGTTTTCTTCTTCTTCTCCTTAGTATATGTATCAAAGATCTATCGAAAACAACTCCTCTATCTACAAAGATATAGAAATAAGATTTGAATACATACTATATTATTTTTTCCTGGATTCCACTCGTAAAACTATACTGAATATATTCTTCTTATACTCTATTATTTGATTTTGTATTATCTGATTATCTCATCTATAAAATTCAAACTATTAAAAAATGTATAACAATTATTATTATTTTTCAGATATTGAGGCTGTGAGAAATGAAATTTGTGAAGTATTTAGTGGCACATTTAGAGGGCAATGCTATGTATCATCTCATTGTGAAACAAATTGCAATAAAGAAGGATATCCCTCTGGACAATGTGAATGGAGGGGAACTAATTGGGGATTTGCTTGCATGTGTCAATATCTTTGTTGAGTGCAAAATTATTTTCGAGTTCGAGCTTCTAAAAATGAAAAAAAAATATTTAAATGAATTAGTACATGTAATTATTTGGCTAAATTAGTCTAAAGAATATTATTATTTGTTATCGGAGTAGAGCCGTCAAAGAAAGGATTAGCCCGCTCCAGCCTTTCTAGGGTTGGGTTGGGTTGAGTTGAACATTCAGACCCTTTTGAATAAAGGGTCAGCCTGCCCTAGCCCCTCAAATTCCTTGGCTCGTGAGGCTTGGGTCAGACCGATCCTTTTCGATTGCTCTAAACAGGAGGGAGGAGTTGTTTTGCCCGTCGTGCAAATTTTTTGTGCCACTTGTCACTCCACCGATACTGAGTTGGCGAAATTAAGCTTTCCACGTAGGCAAGGGCGCTAGATATCATACAATTCGAATCTCCTTCGATAAGAATATAATTATCATACTTTAGATAGACAACAACTTTGCAACGTTCATATTGTAGAGTCAATAATGATTCTTTATGCACCAAAAAAGGTTCCAATCCATGAAAAAAACTAGTGATAAAATATAAAAATGTCCATGATTTCTTCTCACCATATTCCTTCATAACCAATATCTCAACATGATCCTCATCATAATCCACACGACTTATGCAAAGACATTCATTCAAAACCCCTAAACCAACTATAGGTTTTTTTTCATTAGGAATCGGAAACATATCAAACTTTTCAGAGATAGAATCAAAATATATTACAATCGTATCTTCTTCATCATCATCATCACTATCATCAGCATCATCAATCATTATCGTTATCAACATTATATTTTTTGTTCTTTACCCTATAATGAAGTCGTCCATGCAATGTAATTCCATCACGAATGGAACGAATATTATAAGGAAATTTGAGTATCCTCCATTCTTTATCTTTAAGGCTAGCAATTATAACGAATTCAACACTGCCTAAGTGATTGTACGTAAACACAAGAGCCTTGTAGTCGTTCTTGGAGGAGTCGAAACAAAGTCCTCCTAGTGTAGTGAATTCATCTTTCCATGCAAGATAGATAGTAAAGCTCAAGTACTTTGGTGCAACATCTAATGGCTGGATTCCACAAGTAAATATGCTCGTCTATATTAATCAGTATAAGACCATGACAAGAACCTAATATCATAAAATTATTTGTATGGCGTTTAGAAAACTCTCTCCTTTTCATCAAACAAGTACAATCTAGATCATCCACAGTCATGAGTTGTTGGTTTATCAAGGTAAATGAATGTCTAAAGCTCCATCGTTGGCTTTGCATTGAAACTTGACTATTATTACACATCGCTATAATTGTTCCTACTCCATATTGATTCGAGAGTTTGAAATTTGGGCTTGAAAACAAACTACCCCATTGCTTAGAAACACATTTGAATCGTAATAGAGATTTGACTGGTAAATTTGAGAGAATAATCTCAATAATTTCGTCGAGTAATATGTTTTGGAATTTGGATAGTTTTCGTTTAAGGGTTGGTGCCATTATATATATTAATAATAATATGAGAGGAGAAAGAAGAATATGATAATAATTAATAAGATTGTGAGCTTTCTATTCCTATATTTATAAGAATGAAAAAGAAATTCTAGTTCTATGAGGAAAAAGGGTCGATATTCTAATTATGTTTAGGAAAGGTTTAATATTTTTATATGGTTTTATTCCTATATATCATTAAAAAAAAAAAAGGAATCCCAATAGTTTTAGGATTTTGAAAAGTCCTTCTAATCATGGTAATTAATTGGGAATGAACAAGATATTGTATTAAAATTTTAATTTGGTAATTGGATTTTTGATTTTTTAAAATGTTATAGGATTATCATGTCAATTTTCTTTAAAAAAAATTTACCCTTTTTTCCTATGTCAATTTAATGTGAAAACTTTATTTTTTTTAAAGATAAAACACACGTCTCGGCTCTAATTAGAATAAAAATTGTTCTTTTATTTCTACTTAATTTATTAAAAAATAATTTTAAATTATAGCTATACAAGATAAAGCGCGGACAAGTTTCCTAATTAAGGATAAATGAAGATGAATTCTCTTTATATTACATTGTATTCCATTCTCCAATCTTTTTAGCATTTTATTAAGTATTATTCCCCTCTTGAATCTTCCATTTAAATTTCAATTCAAAGAAGAATTTTTAATGGCAGTAAATTAACAATAATCATGGCGTCTTTGATTTGAAAATTGTCAATTAAAATATAATGAGATTGAGTATTGAGAAGAAAAAATATCCAAATTTCCATTGTCAAGTTAGAAAAACATCATTATATGGAATGACCACGGTTCATTATAATAGAATTGTTATAAGTATTTTTTAATAAAAAAATAAATTATATTTTGTCTTTCTTTTAGTTCGTTTCAAAACATTAAAGAATGTTTTTTTCCTTTTTATTAATTTTTAAATTTAACTTCCATGTGACATGTTTAAGGACACAAGATTAAAAAGTATTTTGATATATATATATATATATATTAATTTAAGAGACGAGAGAGAATTGTTCGATGGTAAGCATCCCTCACTTCTAATCCGAAGGTTGCGAGTTCGAGTCACTAATATATATATATATATATATATATATATTAATTTAAGAGACGAGAGAGAATTGTTCGATGGTAAGCATCCCTCACTTCTAATCCGAAGGTTGCGAGTTCGAGTCACTAAGGGAGCAAAAGGGATGGGAGCTCCTAGCAGAAAGGGTAAAAAAAAGTAAATTATTTAATGAAATTATTATGTTCATCTCTATGGGCAGTTGGGAAAAAAAATTAAGACGATAGAAAAAATAAAAAAATTCATTAAAAAAACGAAATAATTTTAGCAATAACATATTAAGAGAGACCCCCGACTAAGGCCCATCACGGGTAAGTGCGGAAATTATTTTATGAAACTATTATCTTCGTCTCTAATTATGCTTTTAATGTTTGTAAGACCTAATAGACCCGGAAACAAAAACTTTCTATACTATCAAAGTTGCGAGGAAAATACTTCCCCTACAGAAAAGAACATAAAAAGAAGAAACGTAAATTGGGGACAAAGACCGGAATACATTCTAACTCAAAACATCAAGTATCTACGTTTTGATAAGTAAGCGAAGAATGTAATTTGATGTACCTTTCCTATATTTTTATAAACATTTCACATTTGTATTGTTCAGCTACCATAAGTTTTTGGGAACAAAATTAGCTGATGTTGTTCCTGAGACCCTCTAAACATGCTTTGTTCAAATTCACTGTCTGTTTGTTGAATAGGTCTAATCTAATAGGTTTATGTGTTGAAGATGTGCATTTAATGTCTCCATTCGACACTCCATAAATGTTGAAGATGTGCATAACTTGTTAATTTTCATCATCTCCATTTCGCTCAATTTGGTCGTCCTATTTAATTCGATATTCAATTAATACTTATGTTTGAAATTTGGGCTTGAAAACAAACAACATCATTGCTCAGAAATAGTCTATGTTTTACAGAGTATAAATATTCTAAAGTTTTATATCTTCAAGTTCTAAGTTTTTTCGAGACATGTTTAAAGGCCACGAGATTTAACTCAAGGCATACTAACAAGTCATAAATTAAATGTTCATACCAACATTGATATAAACACTTTTGGAACATAATTTTGAGTGCAAACTAATATTTCAGATGAAGAGTCTGAGTTATTACAGATAAGTACTCCAATAAGATATAAGTCGTTCACTTTTTAAAAGACATACAAAAAAATATATAGTTGTGTAGTCTCTTATTCTTTGTACTATATATGTATTACTAGGTCTAGATATACATAATTTTATTTATTTTGTATCTTGCTATTTCGTTGTCATATTATTTTTACAATTTTGCTTCGATAACATTTCATTTAACCTGAGGATATATCGGAAACAACCTCTAGAGATTAGGATAAGATCATCGCATATCATATTTCACTTGTAAAATTCTGCAGCTTATTGTACGTTGTAAATAAAATTCATAGTAAAAGCTAAACACAAAATAGAAAAAAACACATGCATAATTTAACTTCATCTTATATATCGAAGAATACCTTTGTTGCTGGCTCCTAGTAACTTAGCTAGAGGAATCAAAAGATCCATTTTAATGAGACAAAAAATAAATAATACAACAAGAATAGAAACAAGTCAAACGATGATTTTGAAAATACCAAGAACGAAATTTGTTCCCTATTTGATGTTCGATATCTGTATTAAAATTTGATTTGATTTCAAATTTGTGCATTGTACAATTTATTTCTTGGGGCGACGCTCCCAATAAAACTTTTTCCATTCCTAAGTACTCGAACCCCCAATACCTCTGAATAAGAGTGAAGGAATCTCAATCATCCCATAACAATCCGTATAGTATTTTTTTTCTTTAACATATTATTAATTCTGAATATGACTTAATTAATTATTTAAGAACCCAACTTCTATTCTCCCTATAAATATCTTAATTCATTCCACTTAATCATATAACTCTTTGTCACATTTTTTGATATATAATTAAAAGAGAAATTTTAATATGGCTAAAATAATGTTTGCTTTACTAGGTTTCTGGTGATATTTTTTAGCCTAGTACTCCTCATTGCATCAACTGGTGAGTTTGAAAAAAAGAAGCAATAATTTTACTTTCATTCCAATAATTAATTTTATCATTATTATGTGTTGCACTATAAAAGAAAATTGAAATTATATACCAACCTATCGCTAATTCATTACTATATTGCTTGTAGCTAATAGAATATTTAGTTATCCATCGATGAACAAAATTAGCAACAAATTCTATTGTTTAGAACAAGATTAGAATATCTTTAGGAGTCACTCAACATGAATTAGGTGATATGTTTTCGGTCACTTTATCTTCAAAATTTTTACAGGTTTCTCCGTAATAATTTGAGGAAACAATATGTATAGTCTCACCATGATCCACATTATTTTTTATCATTCAGGAGCCACTTAACACGAGTTAGGTGATTATTTTCTTAGTTTTTTTTGTGTGTAAGTCAAAGAATTTTTTGGTGATATGGTTTTCGAGCATTTTTTTTCAAAACTTTTACATGAACCTCCGTAATGATCTGTGGGAACAATACATATAGCCTCACCATGATCTACGTCACTTTTTTAGCATTTAGAGGTCACTCAACAGGAATTAGCGTGCTATTTTCTTAGTTTTTTTTTTTTGTGTAAATCAATGAATTTTTTGATAATACGATTTTTCGACACTTTTTTCCAAAATTTTTACATGACCCTCCGTAATGACCTGGGTAACAATACGTATAGCCTCACATGGTCTGCACCATTTTTTTTAGCATTTAGGGCCCACTCAACAGAAATTCAGCGATTTTCTCAGTTTTTCGTATCCATTAGTCAATAAATTTTTCGTAGATATGATTTTTGACCATTTTCTTTCCAAATCTTTCTGAAACATATTTTTAATAATAATCATATTTTATCTTTTATCCTATTCAGATTCTACGTTTTATACCCTATATGTCCATATTAAGTAACTCTTAGAAACTATTTCATTTTTAAAAAAAGTCATATATATATATCACATTTTTATGTCCAACACCTACTTATAATATTTTTTATTTTTTTATGCAGATGTTAATGGTATGAATAATGGAATTTGCAAGAAATTTAGTGGAACATTTAGTGGACAATGCTATGAATCTGCTCATTGTGAGGAAACATGTGTAAAGGAAGGATCTCCCTCTGGAGAATGTGAATGGAAAGGTGTTCATTGGGGATATGTTTGCATGTGTCAATATTTTTGTTGAAAAAAATACTATATAATATATGAAATCATCATAATAATGTTGATCAAAATCAAATATAATACATGTATAAGAAAAAAAAACTGTTTATATTTCATTATAATAAAACAGGGTGAATAATACTTTGTGTTTATTCATGATTAAAGAATAAAGGTGTATCTAGTTTTGTGTGTGTATGTATACTATATGTAGTTCTATTATAAAATATACTCCTTTTGTTTTAATTTATGAGTTTTATGTACTTTTCTTTTTAGACTGTTTTTAAAGAAGAATTAACATCGTTGGTTAAATTTAACAACTCTTTTAAATATCATAATACAATATTTATATTATATTGTCTTACTCGCGGTGTTCACACTGATATTTTTGTGGAAGTTAGATTTTATGGTTCCTTTTTTTTATATTTACCTTTTGGATTTAGATCTACAAGACGAGGTTCTATCTCAAACTTTCCGCCACCTTAAAGTATCGCGACAAACCTTTTGAAGGTCATGAATGGATGAGATTTAATCAAAATATGATTTCGAAGCTTTTTTCCTAATTCTCAAAACTTCTTTGTAATGTATCTCTTACTTGATTCATTTCACATGTTATTATAATTGTCATGTGAATAAAATGCTTGAGTTGTATAGTTACTATTCTAATAATTATATATCGTACCAATACAATAATAATTTCAAAAAAGGCAGATAATTCTCATCAATTGTTGTTTAAAATCATAAATTTGTAATTTATTTAATCAATCAAAAGATGAGTACTAGATGGACTTGAATCACCTTCTATTATCAGATCCGACGATGCAACCCGATCATATGTTAAAATTCATCGATAATACATATAACAAAAATTATATGTGTATATAACTTAAATTCATATTTTATTGCATGAATATTGGCAATAACAAGCAAATCCCCATTTAAGTCCACCCCAATCACAAACTCCATTGGAATATCCCTCACTAAAACATTTTGTGGCACAAAGTGCATCATCATAACATTGTCCACTATATGTAGAACTCAACTTTTGGCACCCCAAAATTGCACCCACATAAGGAAAATGGCCTGCAAAATTGAAGAAAATAAAAATAAAAATTTATTTTTAGTACTTTAGTAAATTAATAAATGAATAAATAATATACCTCTTTTCAAATAATTTGAATTTTAGATGAGACTGTCACACAATTCTACATATTTTTAAAAAATGTATGTATGTCATTTTTATTGACTTGAATACTTTTAGATAAGCTGGTCACATAAACGTTATATTTGAATGAAAAGATCAAAATTATGGTAACAAAAGATTTGCTTTCATTTTTTAAAAACTCACCATTTGACACAATGAGTACACTGAAAAGTATGACCAAAAACTTAGAGAAGCAAACTTGAGATTCACTCATATTTCAAGTTGCTCCTTATATCAAATTGGAAAGAGTTTTATATGAATTGAAATAATAAAATTATTTATAATGAGAGAAAAAAAAAGTTGGTTACTTAATTAATTCAAAGTAATTAGATTTAGTTTATTCAAGATATACTATGTTCTTGGTATCTTCAAAATCACCATTAAACAAATTATTTGAGTTGTTTACATCCTTGTTATGTTTGTCTCATAGTAGTATTGCAGGATTCCTGAACACTATGTTTGGATGGTTGATACGTATTATTGAAGATATAATTGAGTAAATAAAAGTGTATGGTGATCTCTAATAATTTAAACTTTGAGATAATATAATCACACACCACAACATGCGTGAACCGTGATAGGTTTAATTCGAGTCTCATTGCCATTCATTATTGAAAAGAATTTTCATACGCTTGACTTATCTAATTTAAAAGAAATCAAACTCTCACGTGACAGAACTTACTAAAGACATAATTAAAAGTATGATCTCTTCAACAATTTAAACTCTAAGATCATGAGATAGTCATTTTAAGTCGGTAGAATGAGAAAAAATTGAACTTAAAATCCTTTCCTCATGAGCATACTATCGAGATTGAATTAGAATCAGAATTCATTTCTTTTACGATTGCACACTTCAACATATAGCAAAACTACAAAATAGATGAAGATGTCTCTTATACATTGAATTATTTATTTTCAATATCATACAATAGAAGTAACATCAAGAACACTTATTCAATTACACAACACTTCTTTTCTTATTTTGCACTCAATTAAAACATTATTTATTCATCTCAATTAAAACTCTCTTATCTTATTATATTTTATATTTTATATATATATAATAACAAGATTAAGCTTTTTTATTTTCTTATATGTATGCATTTTGATGATGATTTCAATTTCACTCAACATAAATATTCACACATGCATACAAACAAATCCCCAATGTATTCCTTTCCACTCACACTCTCCTGTTGAACTTCCTTCTTTAATGCATGTTTCCTCACAATGAGATGACACATAGCATTGACCACTAAATGTTGAACTAAATTGTTTGCAAATTCCATCCTTCACACCTTCAATATCTACATCAAACATAAAATTTATTACATCGTCAGTCTCAATTTATATGGTATTATTTATATAAATACAAAATTTAAGAAAGAAATAAAGGCGTTTGAAAACATGTGAGTCACACTAGAGTATTTTAAAGTTTGTAGAAATAAGTTTAAATTTCATTACCAGAAAATTGCTAATTTTCGACAGATGTCTCTATGAAATTTAGTGAGATTCTCGATCAAAATTTTGTTGAAAATATTATTGATGAACCGTATTCTGATGAATTACATAGGAGATAACGATTTTTTGTTAATATAATATTAGATGAGATATTGATTACACAATTCAACATATTATACAAGCAGATAAAACTAATTTTTTAAATCTCATCACTACACATTAGTTATTAAAAAGAATTTTATAAATGTAAATGGAAAAACAAGTTGTAGACCTACAATAAATGATAAATATATAGATCTCTAACAATTTATGCATTTAAATGAACCATTTGCTCCAAATTTATTTTATTTTTTAACTCACCATTTGACACAAGGAGGAGTACACAAAAAAGTGTAACTAGAAATTTAGAGAAGCAAATATGAAATTTTTCCATATTCAAACTTCTTCTTAATTATATCTAATTAAAAATAGCAAAGAGTTATATGAAAATTGGAATAAATGGCAGATATTTATAGGAATTAATTGGATTCTTAATCAATTCAAAATTAGAATTAATTAAATAGTTGATTCTAGAAGAAACATTCTTGGAATCTTAATTCCAAAATCAACATGAAAAATATCGAAAAAAAGAATTGTTTGAGCTGTTTTCGTCTTTGTTTTATTAATTTGTAATTTTCTGTCTCATAATAATGAAATATTAATCTTGATTCCTTTAAGCAACAAGAATATATCCAATAAGCAATTATTAGATATTTATATTTTAAATTTAAATTATATATGTTGGATGTGTAAATAATTTTTTATACGACTATCGATTATGAATTTAACAAGTGATAGCTTAATTAATCATTATTTCTACCATATAACCGACTAATATATTTTTTAATCTTTTTGTGTTAATACTTTTTACATGATCAGTATAGTAATTTTAGTGCTTGTAATTGACCTATATCATAAAAGAGATGAATCCAAATTAAGATCAATAAATTTTAACATGTTATATCAGATTAGTTAATTATCATTTTTATCAAATTATTATCTCGTATTTAATTATCAATAATTTATCTATAATTATCGTACGATCTTATCGTGTGAATTATTTTTTATATTGTCAATGCATAACTTGAAATTTACGTATGTGTTTTTTATTTTTTAATGTTTTGCTTTTGGACTTTTATGTATGTTGGAATTGATAATTTTCAAAACCAAATCGAGGTAAATATTGGTATATAGTGAATATAACAACCAATACTAACAAAAAGAAAAGTCAAGTGATTAAGAAAAAGTTGAACAAAAAAAAATAAAAAGTTGCATGACTTTATCTCTTATTTATCAAAGTAAATTTGTTGTCTTCATTGGTGATTTTGAAGATACCAAGAATTAATATTGCTTCTTGAATAAATATAATATATCAATTATTCATACCCAAATTTATGTATTGTCCCTATAAATGTATGTTGTTAGTGTATGTTAAGATACACCTAGCTAATTGTTATAACAAATTAAACTTCTTGTTAATTATTTCATATAGAAAAAAAAAATCAAAATTGAAAATGGATGAATATTATGTTTGTTATTCTAGGTTTCTTGTGATACTTCTTTGCTTGTTCCTCATTGCTTCAAATGGTTAGTAATAAAAAAATATTTAAGTATAAGTATATACTAATAGTTTAAAGAATTTTTTATACTATTGTTATAATTTAACTTGTTGTAACAAGTCATTGCATATTTTTCTTATTATTGTGTTAGGTACATTGCAATGCTTAATAATTCGTCATAGTAGATAAACTTAATCTGATAATTATCTATATATTGTCGATGAAGAACAATAAAATAAGCCCGAGTTAAAAGACCAAAAATAAAGAGAATGGAAAAGATAGAAAATAAAGAGGGAAGGCTACGATTGTTTGTTGACAACATTAGCTTTATGATGCGATGAGTAGCCAGTTCTTATTGCATTCACCTACAAGAACATACGAAATTCAAAACATAAATATTCTCTATCCTCTTGTCATGTCACTCCTTTGTTGCAAAGATATGAGTTTTACTCGAGCATAGTTAATCAGCTTCGTAATTTATTTATTTTTTAAAATTATTATTATTATTATTATTATTTTCAGAAATTGAAGTTGTGGAGGGTGCTAGTGCTGGTTTTTGTGATGCATGGAGTAAAAACTTTAAAGGGCAATGTTATAATGGTTACCATTGTGATAATGTATGTACAAATGAAGGGTATATTTTTGGAGGTGAATGTTTGTGGGAAGGCATTTATACAGGAATGGCTTGTATGTGTATCTATAGTTGTTGACTCAAAAATCATCATCAAGCAAATCCCATCTCACAAATATATATAATATAACATAATACGAGCGTAAAAATTTATCTGTACTCAATATTTATATAAAATTTTATATTTTATGTATAAATATCGTTTGCAGATAAATATTATGTTAAGAAGATTGTTTTTTTAATTAGATGTTACTTTATATGTATTGACCATTGTGTGTAAAATAAAGCTGAAAAGAATAATTATAAAATATGCGCGCACACATTATTCTAATAAGAAAAAGATATGAAAAAATGTACAAAACAAAAACATGCACACAATCTTAATTATATTGCCAAGACATATATTAATATCATATCTTTCATATATAAAACATTAAATTACAAACATTTAGACCATAAATAATTTATGATCATTATTTCTGCGATATTAAACATGTAATCGCAGACATTTATTCAATCATACATTATATAAGACACATTGTGCCATAAGTAAAGTCTTATGGCCATATATTGTGCTTCATTAATTTATTTTTTCAACATTTATAATAGCAATAACAATATCCCTTGTAACAATCTCCATAATCTTCATGATCCTTATTTTTGCACCAATTGTCACATTTTTTTTCAAAACATTTCCCATTCCACCCTTTACTAGGTTTTCTACAGTATTTTGCTTCTGTTATCTGCATCTCTGCAATAAAAAAACATAGGATAAAAAAAATTAGGAAATAAAATAATAATAATTAAAAAAAAAATGTCATTTCATGGGTTTTTATTACTTCTTAAAGTATGAATTTATGTGACAGTTTTTTGCTTTTGAAAAGTTAATTTGAGTAATTTTTTAAAATATTGGAGTAGATGAGCTAATCAATGATTTAAAATAGAAAAGAGATATATAATAGTTAAAAGTATATTTGAATTATCACTGTTCGCGCATTTCATACGTTAACTATCAGTTGTTTCCTTTTTCTACTTGAACATCACTATCTATGTATTGAAATACACCTAGTTGAGTATATGATGATAGTTCATGTAAGGAATAAAAGGTCGGAAACGACTGATAATATGGTGTGAAACTAGCAAAAAAAGTGACAATATTCAAATATGCTTTTGACCATAAATTGAAATGTGAAACTAGCGAAAAAAGTAAAACTCTGAATGAACTTATAAATGCAAAAAAATTGAACTTATAGTTTTTCAAAAAAAGTAACAAAAAATTGATAAGAATTATTTGAGAATTACTCACCAGAAGCAAACATGAGAAAAAAGCAAAAGAGTAGAGCACAAAAAGTTATTTTGCTAGCCATTATCCTAATTAGGATATACTTTGAAATACTTTAATTTTGTGTGAAACTTAGGATATCCAAGGGTGTATTTATAGTGATCCAAGGATAATATTTTATAATTTTAAAATATTTTTTCCTAAATTAGGTATGAATTAACCTCAAATAAAAGATAAAGGAAAATGTCAAAGAAATCAACTATATGTTATTTCTCTAGTTTCTTACTTGATTATGGGCATCTATGTTAAAGTCCTGATTCATCTGAATTCACATCGTATAAGACTAATTTAAAAGAGAAACACTTTCTATACAAAGTTTTTTTCATAATAAAAAGTCAAATTCGAGACCTCTAGTTAAACGTTAAAAAATCTTATTTATCTCATCGTAATCCTCGATGGTTAAAAATGTCAACTTAGATAAGCATTGAAAGAAAAAAAGAAGGAAGGAGTACTTAGTCTTTGATAAACTTTTGAATTAATCAAAGTTTTAATTTTCTTCATCCTTCATTATGAAAGTAACAATATTCCTACTACTGTAAAAAAAGTCCATAGAGAAAAAAAAAATTACTTGGAAGTTGTACAATTCAAAGGGTACTTATTCAAAGGTAGATATATAATAATTATTTTTAAAAAATATTATGGTTAATTTGAAAATCATAGTCAAAACTAATTAAAATGGTAGATGAAAATCCTAAACAAATTTATCTATAACCTATTATAGATGAAAATTGGCAAATATACCATAAAATTAGTCGATAGGTATGAAAATTGACTTAGACACGATAATAATTCAAAAAAAGAAGAAGCTTATTATAAAAATATTTTAACATGTAGCTTCATTAAATTTCATGAGATTTAAGATATATACAAATAAACTCGAACACCACTAACAAATATTTTTTTTAAAAAAATCATTTAACGTTTTCAAGCAAGTGCACGTATTGGTAAGATTCATGTATGTCGAGTCCTGAATATGAAAAAATCCTTGATATGAAGCACTTTCTTCCAAACGAGATTCAATGCAGCACGAATTTGAAATAGTCGAACTCCAACTCACGTTCAGGAAAATAAAAAAATAAAATTTTTATGTCTGGACTAAATTGTACTTTTTGAAACAATGCAGGACCTTTCTACAATTTATTCTTCCTTCACCCTCACCAATTCGATTGCATTGCCACTATATTACCTTTTTTTCAGCATAAACCCTAGTTGAATTTGTGAAGAAAATTTGAGAAAAATCAAATTTTGAGCAAATCCCAGATAACAAGATTTGAAAAAAAGATGGTGGGTACAAATTTAAAAGCAGAAACTATGAAGTTAATGGATGAAAGAACTAATACTGAAGCTGAAATGGATGTTATTATTCAGCGACTTTGCCAACCTGGTGGTCCTGGACTTTCAGGGAGCCTAGTTGATTCTGAGGTAATTCTTTTACTTTTTTGAATTCTGGGTGTTTTTTTTCTTATGTGATTTTAGATTTTGTGTTCAATTTTTTGGATTTTAGAGTGCTTTTATGTTGAAGGGGTAGTTATGGAGTTGGTTTCTGTTTGACGTATAGGTTATGAGTTCGAGTGGTGGGGTTAACGGTCTACATAACACCTGTTGAGGTGTTGTTGGTCCTTTCTTGAATCCTGTGTGAACATGGATGCTTTGTGCATAGGGCTGCTTCTGAGTGTTATTGTGTTGAGTGGGAGCATAGAGCAATGATAAAGTTGTATTCTTGGGATGTATAGGTTAGGTTATGGGTTTAAGCTGTGAAGTTAGCTAAATTATGCAAGTGTATGAGTAGACTAACTACATTAATCCCCTTGGGGTGTGGCTGGTTGTTCCCCGAACACTGTGTGAGTGTTGGATGCTTCGTGCTGTGTAGTTAGTCTAATTAATGTCGAAGGGGAGTTGTGGATCAACTGTAAAGTTGTCTCCATGTGTCCTATAGGTTTACGGGATTGAGCTGTGTAGTTGGTCTAACTGATGCAAGGATATGGGTAGACTGACCAAATTATGCCCCTTGGGGTGTGGCTGGTCCTTACCTGAACTCTCCGTGAACTTTGGATGCTTCGTGCTGTGTAATAAGTCTAACTAAGGTTGAAAGGGAGTCGTAGATCAACTGTAAAGTTGTCTCCGTGTGACCTATAGCTATAAGTTACAGGTTTGAGATGTGTAGTCGGTCTAACTGATGCAAGAATATTGGTGGACTGCCCTAATTACGCCCCCTTTGGGGTGTGGCTGGTCCTTCTCCGAGCCCCGTGTGAAAGCCTGATGCTTCATGCATCAAGCTGCCCCTGTGATCTTATGTTTATTTTATTTATGTTGAAAGGAACTGTATTGATTTGATTTTTTTTTCATTTGAGTGGTTGATCTTTTCTTTTTTTCCTTTTGGGTTTGTGATTTGATGCGTTCTTTTGATTATAAAGACTGAAACTTTGAAGCTAATTGCAGGGGTTCCCAAGAACTGATATTGATATTCCCACTGTGCGTGCTGACCGGCGTAGGCTTGCTGGTAATGCTCATAAATGTCTGTTTTATTAGTTGTTTCTGCATTTTAGACTTGCTGGGTTTTGTGATTTAAGAATCTGTCTGTTTTTCGCTGAAGCTGTAGTCAATGAAGTTGCTTTGGACTTGATTTTGATGTCATAGCTTAGTGGAAGTTCTGACTGATATCCCTATAGTATGTTCTGAGGAAGTACTATTTTGTTTCTATCTGTGGTAATTGGGACCAGCTTGAATGAACCTCAACTAATCCAGTGGGTACCTTCTGCCTTTGATGACCAGCGGAGGTATCCTGGTAAATTTGTCCTCCAAAACTTTGGATTATAGAAAAGAATCACCCTGTTGGGACTTGAACCTTGGTCTCCTATGGTTATTATACCACCTCATCAACCCCTAGGCCATGACCTTGTGTTCAGGAAGTATAATTTAAACTAAAGTTGTGAACTCTCGCTTTTATTGTCCCAAGTCTTGGTTCTGTGCCTCCAAAACATGTTTACTTAAGTGTAAGGAAGTAGAGAAATGAACATGTTAATATTCAGAAATAAGGTGCTCACGGTAGATGTTAAGATTCTTTGCTTTTAACTGGGAAAAGAGACATTTTTTTTTATATTGAGTTGACGAGTCGGATAATTGTGTGAACACGTTATGTATAGGGAAAATATTTTGTACCCGGAAGTTGTCGGTGTTTTTGTAGGTACCATTAGCATTTGAGTTTTCTAACTGAACGTGAGGTTTTTACTTGTTATCGATATATATATCATCCTAACGCAGAGATTGAGGAAGAATTGATGCTCTTTATTTTTAATAGTTATTATTCCAGAGCATGCGATGTTATGCACATCGATTGCTGCAACATCTGAAATTCACCATCTGTATTCTGTAATGTTGTATACTTATTTGTTATTGTTTCCAGAACAACTCATGTTTCAGCAGCAATATAGTATATTATATCTGCTCCTCTCTTAAATCGCTTTGTGTTTCCACACTGCAGAGCTGCGTAATGATCACAAGATTATAACAGAAAAAATAGACCAAAATATTCAAGTTCTGCATTCAGCACGGCTTGCTTCTTCTCCTTCCTCTGTCAAAGATTCAGGTACGTGACATTGGTGGATCACATCAAACAACTTCTTGATAAGAACATTGTCATACTGTGCTACTTAAAAGGATCTATAGTGTTGTCCGAGAAGGTCGGTAAATTTTTATCAGCAAGTGGGAGTGACAGGTGTATGAGCAATAGTAATACTTCTCCTTATGCATCAGTTGGTTTTAGTAGAGCTGGCATCCTTCGTACATGCGTTAATCCACCAGCTGATTTACATGTTTCATGCTTAACCATCATCTTTGCTTATCCAACTAAAATATCATATCTTCTGTGTATGCTTCTGTGTCAACTCCTTTGTTTGCTTGTAAATTCTCATTCCATCCTGCTATTTGATTTACAGAGAAGGGCCCCCTAAACTACTGAATTTGGCTAAAAAGTAATACCCTCTTGCCACCAACTGGATCAAAAATACCCTCCACATTGTTTTTTTAAGCTTAAAGTGCCTCTTAACCTATTTGCATTTGGCTTTAAAGATACCCTCCTCTCACGTATTGAACCAAAAGTAATGTTGAGCATTTTTGGTCCAATAGATGGAAGGAGGATACTTTTTAGCCAAATTCAATAGGTTAGGGCATTTTTAAGCCAAGAAATAACGAGGGTATTTTTGATCCAATAGGAGGAAGAAGTTCTTTCTCAGCCGAATTCAATAGGTTAAGGGTATTAGTTGCTCAAGTTATACTACTCCGAATTCTTACTTAAACATTCATGTGCATCACTACACATAAGGGGTACTGGTACGTTGAACCATTTTCTAGAAGTTGAAGCTGTAGTTGATGTAGGATATTGATCTTCTCGTCTCGTATTGGTATAAGCTATTCTAAAGTTCATTGAAAATTGCTACTCCATCAGTTTCATGGTATGTTTCACTTTTTCCCTTTTAGTCTCTTTTCAAAGAATGTCATTTTTCTATACTTGAGAACTCTTTAACTTGAAAATTTACTCTTAATAACATGCACGTATAGCCATAGAATCAAACACCTTCGTATCAAAATGGAACGTAACGAGTGTACAGTTAATGGAGCATATTCTTGTAGGAGGTCCTGACAATTATCTTTTTTCTTTCGATTATCAAAAATATATCCTTTTTCTTTCTTCTAAGATGCTGCTCTGCTGGTTTAGGTGTTCAAGGATCTGCTGTCAATATTGGTTCCTCATCATCTCCAGGCAATTACTCTGTGACAGCTGCTACAAGTGCCGCCATGGACATAGATGTAGTTTTCAGCAGACCCTTTGCGGTGATTGATGAAATAACCGAGGCATCTCCAGCTGCAGAGGACGGTTTACAACTTGGAGATCAGGTTCTGAGATTTGGGTATGTCCAGTCGGGTGAGAATCTGTTACGACGACTTGCTGCTGAAGCACAGTCGAACCAGGGTTGTGCAGTTACCATGACAGTTCTGAGGCAAGGTGCTATGACTAACGTACAAGTGACACCACGAGTGTGGCAGGGTCGTGGCCTGCTTGGGTATGTTTATCTTTCCTTGTTAATCCATGAGCAGAACAATCCCTTTTTACGTAATGTCATTAACTTGTAATCCGTTACCATCTGCAGATGCAATTTTCGGATCTTATGATGAGTTTGTCAATGATACGTCTCAAAAGCATTGATATGAAGAACGATTCGTCCTCGTCTTCTTAAACCTTCGTGTATTTTCTGTTGTTCTTTTATTGAACGAACACAACATGTTTTCTGGATTCATCGATCGCAATCAAATGGATGTTTTGTATTTTGCCTCATTTAGTTGCTTCATATGAGTATTCCTTTATCACCTGTTGTGTTCTCTGTTCTCTGTTCTCTGTTCTCTGTCCAAGCCAACAAGAAGATGCTTGTGTATATGATGTATACAACAACAATAACATACCAATGTAATCTCACGGGGTAGAAAGGTTGTTTCCGATAGACCCATGACTTAAAGTCAAACCACTACGACCGAAGAAACCAAGAAAATACTAAAGAAAGCATACTAAAAAAAGAACAATTTATATGCTAAACTGATTCATGTTCTCCTAAAACTTGCTAATAAATAAAAGAAACAGATGTAAATTGACAAACATCACAATATGTTGCTCTAAGTTCTATGTAACTTATTTTGATCCACAATAATGTACATAACTGAGTATAGACTATCTATATATTGGACTGTAAAAAAAAAAGGTACACTTCTAAATTTCTACAAGAAAGAAAGCCCTATGGAGGAAAACCAAATAAATGCAGAAAAAAAAATAATCAAAGCAGCTAAACAATTTTTAGCAAGGCTTGATTTCAAATCCAATACTCAACAGAGTTCGAGCCGATTCCATTGCTTTTTCTCCTCCAACATCCAATTTCTCACCTGTCAACTCACCTTCTTTGTCCACGGACCATTGTGTGGTCGATTTTTGATGTTGTGGAGGTTCAGGTTTGTTAGCATGCATATTGGTTACAGAAGCAGGGGCAGTAGCAGCAATAAGAGGTGCACTCGGTGGACCATGACGTTTTTTTGGTACTGGCATGTCATGATCGTGTACTCCCTTGTATGTTATTGTTAAAGCACTTGTGGTATCTACAACCCTCTCAATGTGCTTTCGAACAGGACATCCAGCTGACGTACAGCGATAGTAGTTCCTAAAGGTCAACCAGGAAACAACTCAGCACAGAACAGGAGAACGAAAGAAGCAAAACGAAGTATACTTTTGACCAAGACATGAGTTAAAGCGTAAAGTATATAAAAACAAGTAATATGTGAGAAGAGTTGTCAATATTGATGTTGAATCAAAAGAAATTCCAACTTGAAACAGAAAACTAGCAGGAATTATTACCTGAAGAATACCTAAGAGTCTTAACAGAACAGAAAAGGGTGTAAGATGAGTGACACTCTCATCCATAGCATTTAACTACTATGTTGCTCGGAGTCTCCAAAAATGCTGCCGCACCCGTGTTGGATTCTCTGAAAATGCACTACTTTTGGAGTATCCCTCGTGCACCCATCGACATTTTTGAAGAGTCCGAGCAATTTAGTTTAACAGAGCAGAATAGGGTGCATGAAGAATAGAACCCTCATCCATCAGCACAATCCAAACAAAAGGAAAGAAAGCGGAGAAAATAGAAAAAAAGCCTCCAGTATGATACAAGAAATGTGTTTAATGTGGCATCACTCCCTTCTGGTTCTTATAATTTCAGCGTAAGGCAGGCAGAACAATCAAATGAATTATCAAGTGTACGGCATAAAATAATACAGTACCTTGGATGGGGATTTCCCTTCACCATTTTTTGTCCATACTTTCGCCATCTGTAGCCATCACTTGAGATTCCTACATCACAAGCAGCATGCACCACAAGCTTGGGTTTCTTTCCAGGTTTAGGAACAGATTCTGAACAACTTGTGTCACTTTTCCTCGACCTGGAAATCATAGGTGAAAATTGTGATCAATCATATGGTTTTGAACATTTGTAAGAGGAAAAACAGAAAAATAAAATAACTAAAATTGAATACAAAAGTGAACTTGCCTCTTCTTTTGTCCAGCCTCGTCACTGTGCTCCTCTCTAATAGTGATTTCAGTGTCAGTGTCAGACCCACCGGAATCCTGATTTGCTGTCTCAGCAATTGGTAAACTTTCTTGCAAATTTTCTTTTAAGGAGGATACTACGGTCTCAATAGAATTTCTACTTGGATGAGCTATTAAACTTTTGCCATTGGTAGGTGAAGACAATAATGCAGACTTGCTTTCCCTTGAGCAATTTACTCTTGGGGGTGGATCATGATTGTGTTGACTTCGATAAATAATCTCCATAACACGATTAGTGTGATCAGAGCACTCAATCTTCTTGGCACAACACTCAGAATAAGTGCATCGGTAATAACTCCGAGAACCTTGAGGACTTTTAACTTGCTTTTGACCATACTTCCGCCAATTGTACCCATCGCGAGTTGGTGTCTTTAGAGCTGGTACAAGAGGTAGAACCTGGGCGTCAGAACTCTGCTTAACCACTTCTCCTGTACTACAATTTACTGCTGCTGCTGATCGTCTTTCTGCTAGAGTTGCGCTTGGCACTGATGAAATGGACTGTGCAACAGATAAAGAGGACAGCTCCAATGAGGATGCTGCATCAGGAACGGGTTGTTGATGTTCTGTTCGTGCTTGAGCATTCAAAGTTCCAGGTTTCGTAACACTAATTCTATCCTGCATACAACATGAAATGACTCATTTGTTCCATCCCACAAATATACATATCCAGTTCCAGCAATTGTCTGAATTAACTTTTCAGTAAAAAGTATAACATTATTATAAACAGAAAAGTAGAAACCAGATTCTCTGGAATACGTAATGTATTAACCGACAAACATAATTTGACTATTAATTATTTATAGCATCACGTCAAAAATAATGTTGCAATATGAGATATTATGAATTAGAGTGGCCATGTGATGGTCACCATATGACAATTGTTAAGGTTTCTTGCATTTGCTTTCAATTTATCCAAAACTAAAGGATCATGATGATTACGGGGTACCTGCTACTTGAGTATTTTCCACCAACACAAGTACCGGATAACTATAACCCTAAGGCTCAGACAGATGGGAAGACACCTAGTGTTTTTTTGTCTCTATTGGTATTTTAAGCATGGTCTCCAAGGTTTGCACCCACTTCATTGCTCATTTAGGAAACAAAATCTAATGCACGAAACAACTATGCCTCACACTGATATAGTAATGATATAGTCCCCTTTCCACCACCCCCCACCCCCAGTTAAGTCACAAGTTCGAGCCTAGGCCATCATCTCGGAGTTATCTTATCTCGTGCATTTAAGCCTTTCGGTATGTCTTAGACAGTGTTGTGAAAAGCGCGCTTAAAGCGAGGCGATGCTCTTGCGCTTTTCGCTCCTGAGGCGAGGCGATATTGAAAAGGCGCTCGCTTCTACTGTAGAAGCGAGAAGCGCCAGAAAAGCAAAAGCGCGATAAAGCATAAAAAGCGCCAATTAGATTTTTTTTTAAAAAAAAATGTAAGTTTTTTTTTTTATTTCTGAAAGATACGCGACTTCACATACTCTTTCCGTCTTTCGCGACTTCACTCACAGCTGCGACTGCTTCTCTTCTTCAGACTTTTTTTATGTAAGTTCTCTTCTTCAGACTCTTTTTGGTTGGTTGCTGCCAAGCTGCTGTAAGTTTCTTCTTCTCTACGAAGCTGCTGCGATCTGCTACTGTTTTTCTTTTCTGGTTGCAGCTGGGCTTTTTTTATATTTTTATTGCTGCATTTTGAAGAGTTTGAGGATCTTGTTGAAGAACAGGAGTTTGATTCTTTGTGATTTAATTATGTTTTTGATCTTTTTGCTTTATATGTTATGACTTGTGAGTATTATTGACTATCTATTTTCTTCTAATCTAAGAATATATTACCTCTATTCAGTTATTTAATATTTTTTTATTTTTATACTAAATATCGCTTTCTTTTAAAAAAGCTCGCGCTTCGCTTCACGCTTCTCGCTTCTGTGAAGCGAGCCCTCGTCGCTTTTTTCCGCTTCTCGCTTCCCAAAACACTGGTCTTAGAGGCTTCATAAATATAATGGGGTTACTGCATTTACATCAGACACTTATATAGCTCTCTCAGAGAAAACGTCTAAATTTACAGTCACAATACCCATCACCGTGTATGTGATATCTCAAGCTCCTGCCACAGATCAGCTCAACGTATTCCTACAGACTGCCCATCACCTACTAACGCTTCCCAATATCAACCATCATGAATAAGGAGGTGGACGAGGTCACTCTACTCCATTTTCAGCTCCTACCTAACTTGATCTTTTAAGGCAAAACTACTTTGCCGCATGCTTCATAAAACGCAAATGAGGATAAATAAGAACTTCTAAATCTTCAGAATAACTTTGTATATGCAACATGGAATGTGCATAGAATCTTGTAGAACCGATGATCATGCACCCTGTTTATCACATTAACTCCAGAAATCTCAGTGATTTATATTGCAGAAATTTTTGGCTCGATTTATACTGACACTTAAGTTTCAGCTTTAGCAGAATTTAACTTTTGTATTCTAATCAACCTTGTATATATCTACTAAACAAAAGCAGCGAGCTCTCCGGTCCAAAACTCCAAATAGTGACAGAGCAATCACCTTGAATTTTCTAATTGCGCATATTGTCCACCCCTATCGTAAATTACCTCAGTATCTCTGTGCTACCATTCAAATACACTACTTGTTTTTTCTTTTTTGAGTAAGTACTAGTCAGATACATTGACACCTATGATTATAATAACAAGATAATTGAAAAATTAACTTATTAAAATACAACAACATATCCACTCTAATCCCATAAGTGGGTTCCAGGGAGGGTAGTGCGTACGCTCCCTCTACAATATAATAAGAATATGTTACCACATCGAATCCACTCAACCATCTCCCACATCTCGAAATAGATAAACTATCATAACAAAATTAAATATCAAGTCAAAAGAAAGAAACTGCATACCTTGATTTTCTCCGAGAAACCAAACGAGGGCAGTTCATATTCCACTGGTACTTCTGCCAGATTATTCAACACAATAATTATAGAATTTTCGTAGACAATTAAGCATGCATATACAACTCAAAAGGACTTGCATTCCAGATATAATGGTCAAAAATACACATGAAGTATCACATTTTTGCAAGTTTCCTATATGAACTATGTTCAGTTTTCCTACCTGATCTATTAACGAGTATTTGTCAAAACACACCTCAAGTATAACTTATTCCCTTTTTCTACTTAAAAACTCATAAAACTCATGATCATAATTTATTTATTTTTTATAAGGAAAACTCATGATCATAATCTATCTTACACAAAACAATAAAATCAAAAGGACTTACCACTAGATATAATGGCCAAATACACCTGAAGATATTTTTGCAAATTCCCTATATGAACTATTCGATGTTCACTTTTTCTAGGTAAACTACGACCAAGTATCTATTAAGGGAAAAAAAGACAAAAATACCCCGAACTATCGTAAATGGTATATATATATCCTCCGTCATACTTTTGGGGCATTAGTTCCCATGCCATTCAAAAACTAGAGCATATATGCCCTTCACTCTAACAGAAAACTAAATAGGGACACGTGGCACAATCTTCTCTATCGATCTAATATTTTATAAATGTCGAGCCGGTGAATAAGATTACGACACGTGTATGTCCGTTAGCATAAAACACACCTCGACTATGAGACTCGCAAATGATAATTGAGGTGTTTTATTTTTCTATTTGAACAATCATCAACTATTTATCATAACACGTGTGTGAACAATTGGTGATAGGTCGAATGAGAAAGTGAACACCTAATAGTTTAGTTAGGAAACTAGTCATAATACTTTCGGTGTGCTTTTGACCAACAACTCTACATTATACGCTTATATACACATAAAACAGGAAACATAATTCAAATGTATAGCACCCAAGTGTGTGGCTTAGCCGTCAATGAAGACGTTAAGCATCGTAAGATCTCACGTTCAATTCCCAACAGAGACAAAATACTACTACTTTCTTCATCCCAATTTATGCGATGCTATTAAACTTGATCGTTGACACAAAATTTAAAAAAGAACACTTTTGAAACTCTCACTAAGGATGAAAATATATATTAACATTAAATTGTCACTAAATAATAAAAATGTGTCCTTTTCAATAGAACCTACTAACAAACAATATCATGTCACATAAATTGTATTTTTTTCTCATATAATCAACCATTGGTGCACCAAGTTATCTAATACGCTCGTGGAAGGTAAGAGATATCTCGTGGAATTAGTGTAGTAGTTTCAGGGATACAAGATTATAAAAAAAGGGTTCAAATGTACAGAAATTGATGATAAAAAATGAAACATGAACTACTGAACATACACAATTTCACAAACCAAAAAAAAAGAGCAAAAGAACGAATAAAACGGCATTGAATAGTACCAGAAAGTTGGTAAGAGGGAGAAAACTCTGAATCGAATTCGGATTGGCCATCAGTTTCAATTCGTACGGATGATTGTACATTAGGATGAGCTAGGGTTTCTGAAATTAAAGCTTCCCTCTTCGATTCTCGTAAACTCTCAGCTCCACTGCTACCGTCAATTACTCTATCGTCATCGTTGTCGTCGTTGTTTACGGAGGAATTTTCGATTTTGCTGCTGATTTTGTCTTCTTCTAGATTTGAATTTATGAGTCCGGCTGATTTAGAGCTCTCGTTTTCGTCATCCATGGAGGATTCCGATGAGCACACAGTGAGTGTGTCTGTGTGTGTGTGAAAAAAAATGAATTTAGAGGAAAAAAGAAGGTAAAGGTATATTTCAAAGTGAATTGTTTTTTTTAGTTTATTTGTTTTTAACTTTTCCTTTTTTATAATAATAATAATAATAACATAAAATATTTGAGGACAAGTTTTTAAGCCAAAATTGTTTATTTATGTGTATTTTGGTCTTTTAAATATAATATTTTCAAAAAAATTAGTTTATTTAAGTATGACAATATGAATTTAAAAAGTAATGACTATTAAAAGAATATTATTAAAAATATGATGAAAATCAATTGAATTGTTTTTACGGAAGTACATATTAACTTAATTGGTTTGATTTCGAAAAGTAGTAGCAGCAGCAGCAGCAGCACATTATTCGCGTGGTTTCTTATCTTTCCACCTATGTTATTTGTTTTTACGGAAGTACATATTAACTTAATTGGTTTGATCTCGAACAGTAGTAGTAGCAGCAGCAGCAGCACAAGCACATTATTCGCGTGGTTTCTTATCTTTCCATCTATGCTATTTTCATGTGCTTCGGTTATCGTTGATTGTTGTTATGATGCTCTTGTAATGCTTTTCCTTATGATTTAATGTTTCCTCTTTAGTTTTGTAATCTTTCATTTCTATTAGCTTTGCTAATTGTAATATTGATTATTAAGGTTTTCTCGAAAATAATTTTTCTATCTTCACAGAAATAAGAGTAAGATTGTATATACATTTTACCCTTTTCAAAGTCCTATTTGCAAGACTATGTTGAACAAGTTGTTGTTGTCGTGAAAATCAATCACTCTCAATCTGTTTTGCGCTAAAATTCCAACTTGAATCGTTTATGTATTCAACAAAAATATTTTCAGGATAACCAATCATATTTGATCGATTATTTAAAAATAATTTTCAAAGAGCCTGATCAAAACTCTAGTCATTTTTTCAAAAATAAACCAATCGATCAAAAAATCAATCAAATAGTTTTTAGTTTCATAGTACTAAAAACTAAAGCTTTGAGATATTTTTTTAAATATATTAAATAGGATTAAAATGATAATTTAGCAAGTAAGGAAAACATGAAAGAGACATAGAGAGTAGAGATCCGATTTATGAAGTGTAAGAATCAGACATTTTGATACGTTTGATCGGGAAATAAATTATTTTAAAATTATTATCTAAGCTCAATATAAAATCAAAATAACATCATCCTGATATAAGTTATTAAATAAACGACATCAAAATTACGAGTCAATTATTCTCAATTCTTTGGATATATATATATCCAAATTAAGTATTATTTATATAATATAAGATTTGTATTAGTTTTTATAACAATCATGCCAACAAATACATAATTTATACTTATACCTAGGTCCCCAATCCTCACACATTGGCTTTGGGTGAAGTCCACTATAATAATTATTACATAGCTTAATACAACAAGCTTCATTGCAATATTCATAATTACATGGACCCAAATTTGCTGAACATTGATAATCATAATCAAAATCATCTCCACCACTCATAATATTATCCATTTTTGTTGGAACCAAGTTGGTATCTCCCATGCCACCTAAGCAAGGTAAAAAAAAAATATTAGAAAAAAAGACGGAATAAATTTTCTTATACAGGATATATAGTTTCAAATAATTTTAGTGAAATGAATATTTTTTTAATGTATGGCTCGCGAAAAAATAATGAGAAAAAGTATGTGAAAGAGGGTGTGATGCACTCCTAACTAAGGGAAAAAAATAAAAAATAAAGTTAAAGAAATATGGTATAATCAGAATTAATAGATGTTTGATAATTCTAATTAAAAGTTTTATTATCAATAATTATTAATGAAAAAAATAATATTTCTATGTGTTCTAATCGCACATGTAAAAAGACGCGATTCATTTTTATACAAATGATTTTCTCATACCAACTAACCTGTTACAAGAGTAAGAACAAAAATGACAGAAAAACTTGGGTACCAAATTAGATTAGCCATATATATGAATCTTGAGGAAAATTATTGATTTATGATTTACATAAATTCCTCATTTTAAATATTATGTATTCATATAAAAATGTCTTTGAAGGTTTTATATAGGGATGAAAATTTAAGGGATCCCAAAATTCAAACAAGTAGATAATATGGAATTAATTAAAATTGCTTATAATTGGTTTTTATTAGATTTTATTTCTCTTTTAATTAAATGATGTTGTTGACTAACTAAGTTGCCCTTACTGATCAAATTGAATTTATTAGGACTCTTTGAAAGTTTTTTTTTTTCTTTTAAGGTTAACTAGATATAGTTGACTAAGTTCGAGAAGATTTAAAATTTAAATTTTGTAAATTTTAGCTATGAACAATTATTAATTGAGATGTATTTCGATAAATATATACTGATAATTTAGATAAAAAATTTACATACTTAATAGTGATAACCTGATTGTACTTTTACCATATATTTTTTTCTAAATTCCAATTTTGTTTTCCTCATATTAGGAATACATTAATTTAATACCATTAACATATTTTTACGAGGCATAAATAGTGATAAATTGGTTGGTTTTTTATCAAGGACATTCCTTTTTAGGGCAAAGACAGAAAAAAAAGTGCTCATATTCTCACCATTTTAAGTAAATGTGAAATATAAAATTATTTTTTATAGCTTTGGAAGTAGTATTGTTGTTTGATTATTCTTTTTGAAATACAATATAAAAAGTTAATAGCCGTAAAAATCATTCAAACAAAGAAGTTTATGATTGTTTTTCAAAGCATTATCATAATTCATGAACTTTTACTCGATAAAAGACGTCTGTAATTGTCTAACATACAAACAAACAAACAAAAAAACTCACACAACATCAAAATTAAGTTATTTATTCTATACATTCCTTATATATATATATATATATATATATATATATATATATATATATATATATATCCAAGTTAAGTATTATTATTATATGATATAACATCTCTATTTATTTTTTTTAACAATCATGCCAACAAATACATAATTTATACTTATACCTAGGTCCCTGATCCTCACATATTGGATGTGGGTTAAATCCACTATAATAATTATTACATTCCCTATAACAACAAGCTTCATCACAATATGTATAATTGCATGGTCCCAAATTTGATGAACATTGATAATCATAATCCAAATTATTTGATGAATTCAGTCTTCCATCATCCATAGTATTGTCCATTCGTGTTGAACTCAAGTTGGTATCTCCTATGCCACCTAAGCAAGGTAGGAAAAAAAAAATTAAAAAAAAATTGTCGAAATAAAATTTTTCAGATTAGACAGTTCACACAATTTAATATGCTATGTATGTAACTAAAGTCGATGGATATTTGAAATTTTGATGAAAAGAATATTTTTAATTAGTCGAACATGAAAAAATTGAATTCATATAATATAAGAGAACCATAACTAACATGTTACAAGAGTGATGAGAACAAAAATGGCACAAAAACTTGGTGACCAAACTAGAATAGCCATATCTATGAATCTTGAGGAAAATTATTGATCTATGATTTACATGAATTATTCATTTTAAATATTATGTATTCATATAAAATTGTGTTTGAGGTTTTATATAGGGATGAAAATTCAAACAAGTTAGATAATATGGATCAAATTGAATTCATACTACTAACTGCTAACTACTAACTACTAAGTGTTTATAGTTACTAATTACTGAGTTAAATAAAATAAACTAAAAATTTAAACACATGACATGTACGTATTAGATTGGTATAAACATCCCTTGTATGAGTTTTAATTAACGGATAAAATCAATCACTCACAGATTTTTTTTTGCGCAAAAAAAAATCAACTTTAATCATTTAAGCATTCAACATTTTTTTTTAATATAACCAAGCATATTCGAACGATTATTTCAAAATAAAAAATTACTTTAAGGAACTTGATCAAACTCTAGTCATTTTTTCAAAATAAACTAATTGATTAAAGAACCAATCAAATAATAACATGGAGTAGTTTTATTAGTATATTTTATAGCACTAAAAACTAAAGTTTTAAGAAATTTTTTTATAGAGAAAATACATTAAAAAAATTCTCTGAACTTGGCAGCATAACTTACTTTAGCATTTTAACTATTTGAGTGTTTAAATACCCGTGTAGTTTAAGTGCTAAAGTGAGTTATTCTGCCAAGTTTAGGTTTTTTTTTAATGTATTTTCTCTTTTTTTATATATATTATATAGGGCTAAAATGATAATTTAGCAAGTAAGGGAAATGTATAAGAGACATAGAGAGTAGAGACCCGATTTATGAGGGGTAAGAATCGGACACGTTTGGTCGGGGACTAGTTATATAATTAGAAGTAATTATTTTAGAATTGTTATCTAAGCTCAATCTAAAATTAAAATAACATTATCCTGATATAAGCTATCCTGTAATTTTATCACAATCAAATATAAAATAAATTGAATTTAAAATTAGTCATCTCTTATTTCTAGTACCAAATAAGTCTTTCAATCAAACATCTCTATAATAATACTTCATTTTCATTGTCATATTTTATTTGTTCAATATTAATTTAGCATATTTTTTTTATAAAAAAAAATTGTATCTTATATTACTCTTTAAATATAATTAATTTAAATGTTGGAAAATTGACTTTAATTTAGAAAAAGGTAAAACAAAAAATAATTGAATAAAATATTTTTTAATTTCTTAAACTGGACAAGTAATATTATATATATATATATATATATTATTAAATATCCGCACAATGTAAATTCTTCTTCTTACTACTATTATTAAATAAACGATATCAAAATTACGAGTCCATTATTCTCAATTCTTTGGATATATATATATTATTTTTATAATATAAGATTTGTATTAGTTTTTATAACAATCATGCTGACAAATACATAATTTATCTGGATACCTAGGTCCCCAATCCTCACACTTTGGACTAGGGTGAAGTCCACTATAATAATTATTACATAGCTTAATACAACAAGCTTCTTTGCAAATGTCATAATTACATGGACCCAAATTTGCTGAACATTGATAAACATAATCTAAATCATCACCACCATTCATAATATTCTTCATTTTTGTTGGAACCAACTTGGTATCTCCCATGCCACCTAAGCAAGGTAAAAAAAAAAGACGGAATAAATATTTTAAATAGGATATATAATTTCAAATGATTTTAGTGAAATGAATATTTTTTTAATGTTTGGCTCGCGAAAAAATAATGAGAAAAAGTATGTGAAAGAGGGTGTGATGCACTCCTAAACAAATAAAAATAAAATAAAGTTAAAGATAAAATAATATTAGATGAGAGTGTTTGGACAATTTAATATGGTATAATCAGAATTAATAGATGTTTGAGATTCTAATTAAAAGTTTCATTATCAATAATTATCAATAAAAAAAAATAATATTTCTTTGGGTTCGACTCAAAGAAAAAAAAAATCAAATCCGCACATGAAAAAAAAGGCGCGATTCACTTTTATACAAATGATATTCTCATGCCAACTAACATAGGGATAAAAATATAAAATCATAAAAGCTTATATGAAATGCTACAAATTATAAAACTTGTTTTTACTGATGTAAATAAAACAAGTCATTTTCTTGATTGTCAAAGAACTTATTTTTCCAAAAGAAAATATTTTTAAAAAATATTTTAACTAATCGAACATATAAATAAAAATTACATTCATACCAAACACAACCTAAAAGGGGAAAAAAAAATACATAAGAGAAACATAACAAACCTGTTACAAGAATAAGAACAAAAATGGCACAAAAACTTGGGTACCAAACTAGAATAGCCATTTATATGAATCTTGAGGAAAATTATTGATCTATGGTTTTCATAAATTATTCGTATTAAATATTATGTATTCATATAAAAATGTCTTTGAGGTTTTATATAGGGATAAAAATTCAAACAAGTTAGATAATCAAATTGAATTCATACTACTAACTTCTAACTACTAACTACTAAGTGATTATAGTTACTAATTACTGAGTTAAATAAAATGAACTAAAATTTTAAACACATAGCATGCACGTATTGAATCGGTGTAAACACCCCTTGTATGAGTTTTAATTAACGGGTAAAACTTTTTCGCATCGGATGTTTACACTAATCCAATACGTGCATGTCATCTGTTTAAGTTTATAGTTCATTTTATTCAACTTTAATTAATTAATATATATTTTACTTCATTAAATCACATAATATTGAAAATTGAATTAGTTTAATGTAAACGCCCGATACTGATAAGTTTTTTCCCTCCTACAAGTTTGCTTTTCTTCCTCTTTTGTCTTTTAAGGTTAACTAGATAGGAAGACCAAGCGAAGTGGATTAGACCAATTAGATTAGGGAGATCAACTGATTAATATTAAGTCAGAGGAGATTCAAAATTTAAATTTTACGAATTTTAGTTATGAATAATTGATAGTTGAGATGTGTTTCGATAAATGTCTAATGATAGCTTAGTTAGAAAATTGTGACACACCAACTTAAGATAAAAAAATCTTGCATCGACAAAATTAAATAACAAAAATTACATTTGTGGTGAAATGATAACTACTCCTATCTCTTTAATTAAAGATTTCAAATTTAAGAATTAGATATGAAGTCGCCTACTTTCCAATGTGAATATGGAATCAATCAAACTCTAATACAAATACCGAATATCATATCAGAAAATAAGAAAAAAATATATAAGTGCATTTTCATGAACAGTAAGATCATTGTAATATCTCATTAAAGAACAAATTTATGGTCGAATTATAGCTATTTCATTTATCCTTAACTAGAGATCTCAGATTTGGTCTTACTTACTTTTCATCGTAAATTATAATTCAATCCAATACAAATATTCAACAAGAAAAATGTATAGTGAATTTGCATGAACATATAAGATCATTAATGTAATATATTTGTATTAAAATATATTATATTTATATCAATAACAATCATGCCAACAAATACAAAACTTGTATGGATAAAATCCAGGAAAGTCAGTGCATATTGGTTCTGGATTAAGTTCACTATAATAATTATTGCATGTTTTAATGCAACAATCTTCATCACAATAGTCAGAGTTGCATAGACCTAAATTCCCAGAACATCTATAATTATAATCCAATTGTGTCAAATTTCCTCTAGCCATCTCCAAATGAGTCAAGTTGCTATCTCCCATGCAAACTACAAAAAAAAATGTTACTATATAACGAAGTACGTAAATGAGAACACTATTGATCCTGCGTAGGGTGAGGTAAAAAAGATTATGAAGGGGTTGTTCAGATCATAAGTATTAATCCATCTTCAGTTCTTAGGTTATGGCTTACTAGTTTGAGTCATCATGAAGCTCCTAAGATCAAGTTAAAAAAAAAATTACTATGAGTTATAGTTGACTATAAGTGGCTAGCAGGCTATTTCTACGAATTTGTACCTAAGGCTCGATCCCAAGAAGTAGAAGAATGGAACATCTACTCCAACACATTCCTTAATGATATTAAAATTTTGAATTTTGATAATTAAAATATAATTTGAGTATATACAAATTAAATTCAACTAGTTGAATGAATTTGAGTTCATAAAGGTAGTGCAAATTGTGTAAAATAACATCATTAACTAGTTAAATGGTGTCAAATATTTTAAGACATATTATATATAACAAATAAATTATCCGATAAAATTGAAAAAATAGACACATACCTGATATAAATATGTGAAGTAGAAGAAAATAAGAAGGAATTGAAATGGCCATCCTCATGAATTTTGATGAAGTTTGAGATCTTGTTGCTTTAATTCTTCAAATATGATAAGAAAAATTCATATAATATACAGTGGTTTTTATGATAATACACAAATTGTGGCTATATATATTGGATAAAATGTATAGAACAAGGACTAGATAGGAAAATGTATTATATATATTTCTATAATTTGTTAGTCTTTTATTTGTAAATTCCTAAAAAAAGAAAATTAGTAACTAATTTGACTGAGTTATTATGAGTTTACTGTTTTTTTCCCCAAATTTTTCTGACAATTTTGTTGGGATTTTTACTACGTCATTTATTAATTTTTTCCATTTTACTTTTGTTTCACATTTGTTATTTTTTTCTTCCTAGTTTAGCAAAATTTCATCTTGTATTTGAATTTATCCTGAATTGATTAGTTTTATGTTGACAACTATTAGACTATTATGAATCTTTCTCTTTTATTCGAATTTGGGATCAGTAATGTGAGTAAGCGTATAAAAACGAGATTGAAAATAAACTTTCAATATAGTGCAAATTCGTAGATATCAAACTAAAAAAGGGTAAATGAAGATGTTAAAGAAATAAAAGACTAAAATTATCTTACCAAAATTTATAATCTTTTGAAATTCATATGATTTTCGCAAAAAAATAAAATATATAGTAGAAGAAATTACGATTCTACTCTTTCAAACTTGAGACCAGTGATATAAGTAAGCTTATAAAAGAGAAGTTGAGGATAAATTCACAAAATAGTGCAACTCTACAGATATTAAACTAAAATAAATGAAAATATTAAAAAAATGAATTAAGATATACTGAAATTGTCTCAAAACAACTTATAATTCTCTTGAAATTTCTTGCTAATTTCACGAAAGATAAAATATACTACAGAAGAAAAGTACCAATAAGCAGAGGCGAAATCAAAATTTTCAATAAGAGGTTCATAATCTGTAGAAATAGATAGTCGAACGGGGTTCGACATCTACTATATATACATATAAACTTATTTTAACCATGTATAAATAATATAATTTTCCGTCGAAGGGGGTTCGAATGAATCCCCTTAATGCAATTTAGCTCCGCCCTACCAATAAGATAGTCAAAATTTATTCATAAAATTTACCAAATAACGAATTTTTTATACTTATATCATCAACACATTAAATGTATTTCTTGTCATTTTTTTTAGATTATTTAAAAAGGAATTTTTGTAACTAATTTGATCAAGTTATTATGAGTTTACTGTTAACTCCTATTTCTTTCTGATATGATATACCTTTTTGGAATTTTTGTTAAACATTTATTTATTATTTCCATTTTAGTTCTGATTCATATTGTTGAATTTCTTCCTATTTTAGCAAAATTACATCCATCAGGAGTCATCATGAATTAATTAGTTCTACGTTGACAATTAATCTATCATATTTTTTTTTCTTTTTAATTCTAAATCAAGATTGATAATATAAATAAGTTATATGGGCGGAATTATGAATAAATACTCTAAAAATTCTAGTCTATACTCTATAGGTGATTTAGTATAGCTCGAATTATTTTTTTATTTGATGATTTTGTTATATCTCTCACCATTTTAAGCAATTATTTAATTTGAGAGCTGGTATTAACATTCTCTTTTACAAGAATATATATAAAATATAATTTTTTTTAATTAATAATATAATTTTCCAGTAAAGAAATTTTGATTACGATCACCAAATATATAGCCTACTTGAAGTTTTCGAAAGTAAAATATTTCCCTTTTTTGTCACATCAAAATCACGTTTTAGAAAACATCTTTATAATGTAAATCAAAAGGTGTGAAATATTAAGATACCATTAAATTAAAGTCATTGATGGTAAAGAGAAAAAAGTCATAATTCTTATAGCACTTAAGTTAAAAAAATAAAAAAACGCAAAACACGTTTAGTTTTAGGTCAAAATTTACTGTTTTTTCATAACAATTAAATGAATATATAAAAATTAAATTAAAGGTTTGAAATAGTAAGATATTATTAGTATGGTAGAGTAGGTGAAACAATTCTCTATCATTTATTAATCTTTTATTTTCATTTATGTTTTTCGTAACCTTTTATCTACGATCAAAATAACTACTATATCATGTTATCGTTCATTAAAATAACTAGTATATCAATGGTTTACAATTTTTATTTTATAGTTAATGTATATCTTTTATATATTAATTAGCGATTGTAATTATTTTTGATCGAATATAAAATCTTTGAATTTTAATTCCCAATAAATGCCACCAGCCAATTAAATAAGTAATTTGTGGACCATAAAGCACAGCACTAAAATATGCTGTCTGATTTCTCATCTCATGAATCTTTGAAAATGAGTAGATTTGATTTTTTTTTTTTATCCGGTTATTTCAGGCTAAATTTTGAATTGAATTTAGAAATTATAGGTATGAAGATTGAGAATTAGAAAAGAAAGTTGATACGTTTTAATATTATCTATTTTCAATAGTATAATTTGGATATCACACAATTTTTCTTATTCTTGATGTATTTTTGAGCTATGTTATTGTCTCTTTTTCTTTCTTATTTTTCTGTATCGATTACATTTTCTTTTTATTCAAAGAATCTATTAAAAACAATATATCTATCTCATAATTAAGATAAATATAACATTTATTTACGTCATACCTTTTCTAAACCTAAACCACACTATTTTTCTTTTTTTTTTCCCTCAGCAATATGATCGATCCTTATAGTGATGTAACACTAGATATTTTTTTTACGTGCATCAGTTGTATTTTTTTTTGAGCTTGGTGTCTGTCTAAATCAATATATCTATCTTATAAAGATAATGGTAAAATTTATCTATTTACTACTTTTTTTTAGATTTTATTTATAAAATTATATTAAATATATTATTATGGTTGTTAGTTCTTGAAAATTTAAAACTCTAAATTTTGATTCGTCGCATTTTTTTAATTTTCTTTTTGGTATGTGTTGGATGACAGAAGCACTTATGTCTTTTGCTGAATTTTTTAATTGTTGGCAGGTAAGATTTGATTGCTTAAAGAATAATAATTTACTTATTAAAATAATAATAATCAGTTCCCTTTGTCAAATGACATGTCATATGAGTATCATATTCTTTTATTAATTTTTTTTTATTTAAACTCATTTAGATAAAATATGAAAATCAGTCTGAACAATAATTATAATAAAATAATATGACAGTTAAAATATAAGAAACAATATATAATAATCGAACCCAAATAGCAAGAAACTACATGAGTACTAGTATAGAAGGGTAACAGAGAAAACGTATGACGACGTATAAACCTTTTATCTTAATTTATGTTCTTCACAATTCCTTATCTACGATCGTGTTCTCGTCCATAAAAAAAATAGTCACGAAATGTATACCTCTAAACTCTAGTATATCAATTGGAATTTACAATTTTTTTGTTATACATAATTAATGTATACTTTTCGTAGATAGAAATATAATTATCTTGGCTTAATACATATTTTATTTGAACACTCAAATTAAATCAGGTTTCAATTGAACAATTCCTCCAAATAAAGTATTTAATTAGATACATTTGATTTAAATTCCGAAAAAACTTTTGCACACGTTTTCAATCATCTATCTCCTTTAGTTAAATACATCTGGAATTTTACTATTTATTGAGGCGAATGCATATATTTTAAAAAAAAGAAAATATATATTTTATATGATTAAATTAACTATCTAATAAACGAGAAAACACATGAAAAAAAATAAAATTAAAATCTTGATTTTGATTTGTGGACCATAGATTTGCTGTTTTATTTAGATACTATAATTTTTTTGTCATCCGCTTCAATGGTTGTAATCTCAATTCTCAAGAACCCCAATTCAAAATTGTGCAGACCCGGAATTTTCTTTGACCCGACCCGATTAGTTTTGGTATCTCCACTCTCAACTTCCTTCACTGTCCCCTGAATTCTTGGGTTCATGCAGCAATCATTGCTTATTTCAGTTCCAGGTCAGTATTTATGTGAAAATCTCAATTTTTTTCATGTTTTGGGGTTTGTGGGTATGTTAGATTTGTCAAGATGATTGTTTTTTTTTCATGGTTCTTGAAATTGTGAATTAAAGTTTTGATTTTTAGCACTTGTGTTTTTTCTTGTGTGTTGAATGACTCTACTTGTTGAATGTGGGTATTCTTGTTTTTGTATATTTTTTCCATGGTTCTTGAAAATTGTGAATTTCAAGTTTTGATTTTTAGCACTTGGGTGTTTTTTCTTGTGTGTTGAAAGATAGTACTTGTATAGTGTATAACAACATATTCAGTGAGGTAGGTGTTACGTAGGCCTTATCACTATCTCGTGTCTTGTGCAGATAGAGAGTATTGATTGCTTGAAGAGTAAGAATTTACTAATGAAATAATCAGATCCCAGTCCCCTTTTGACAAATGACATGACTATAGGGATAGATTAAGGACCACTTTCTAAATGGAGAGTAAGATTGAGTTCGGGATTCTAGTTCTTTTAAGTTATTGGTCGTAAAATGAATGGTTTGCGTATATTCAAGAGTTTGAACCAAAGTTATTTGTTTCGACCAAAACACATAAGCTATAATACTCTAGCTCTGTCCCTGAGGAGTGAGGATAGGTGTCTAATACGCGAAGAGCATATATTGAGCTTCAAATTCTGGAGGTAGTTAGGCAGCTGAAATGTTTAGTTTTAGCTTGAGACTGCTATAATTATCTTCTCTGTATTTAGTCAAGTCCTTAATTTTTAAGTGGTTATTCATTTGCATATCCTCACTTTACGGAGATTATTTGTATAAATTGCGATTTATGCATAGGTCATAAGGTAGTTATGTACCGAAGAAGCTAAGGAAGTTCATCAGTAGGTACTGCAAGGTGCAAGGTTCAAGCCTGTTTGCTACAACCTTTTATCAAGCATTTTTTGATCGTATAGTTGCTTTACTTACTCCATGTTTATGTTACTCTTCTATATTGAATGCTATTACGGAGTCGTTGCTTCTTCTCTCTCGTTATTTTGAAATTGCTTTTACTTGAGCTGAGGGTCTGCCAAAAACGTACACAGTACACACTACACACTACCCTCCGTAGACTCCACTTGTGGGATTATGCTGGCTATGCTGTTGTTGCTACTTATGAGTCATTCTTTGATTCCTTTATCTGATCAAATACTCTTTCCTTATGTCGTTTTTGAAATGACATTTATCTATGATGACTGGCTTCTTGTAGAGGAAATAATGGACGAAGCGCCGCCATCAAAGTCATTATGGCAATATTTCTCGGCCTATTGGACGATGCTTTGTGAAATGCATTACAACAAGCCGAATTCACATTGGATTCTTCTGTTTCTAAGTAGCATGGGGATGCTTGTTCCGTTCCCTGCTTCTAGCCTCTTGTCCCGTTTATATTTTGCAAATGGTGGGAAGAACAAGTGGATAATTTCATGGGTTTCAGTTGCAGGATGGCCTATGATCGCGATAGTCCTAATCCCTTCGTACTTCTTTCTTAAAGTGTTCCCGACGCCACTTGACTTAAAACTAACTTTATCTTATGTTGTCTTGGGATTCTTGAGTGCTGCTGACAACCTCATGTATGCATATGCCTATGCGTATCTACCAGCATCAACCGCTGCTCTTTTAGCCTCGACTTCACTGGTGTTCTCTGCATTATTCGGATATGTTCTCGTGAAAAACACTATGAATCTATCAATTATAAATTCTATCGTGATCATCACTGCTGCCATGACGATCATTGCTCTTGATTCAAGTTCAGACAGGTATGGATACATCACCGATCGTCAGTACATTATTGGTTTTGTGTGGGATATACTGGGATCTGCACTTCATGGTCTGATTTTCGCTTTATCAGAGTTAATTTTTGTGAAATTACTCGGTAAAAGGTCTTTCCTTGTTGTTCTTGAGCAGCAACTTATGGTTTCTCTCTTTGCGTTTATATTCACAACAATCGGACTTGTTATGAGCAACGGTTTCCATGGGATGAAATCCGAGGCAAGTACATTCAAGGGTGGGGAAAACGCGTATTACTCGGTTATCATTTGGGGGATTATCACTTTCCAATTGGGAGTGTTGGGAGCTACCGCGGTTGTTTTCCTCTCATCCACTGTCTTGGCTGGTGTCCTTAACGCGGTAAGAGTACCGATCACTAGCATTGCAGCTGTGATATTGTTGCATGATCCTATGAGTGGTTTCAAGATCCTGTCTTTGATTATTACATTCTGGGGATTTGGCTCTTATATCTACGGTAGCTATACTCCCGCGAAAAAGGAAGCCTCGAGAACTATCTCTTAGTTTTCGTGTTTTCCTCCATTGATAAAGGTTTGAAGATCACAAAGTTTATGTATATGCACTAGCTGGTTCTGTTGAAATGAAGTTGAAACCTATAGTGCTCGGACTCTTCCCAAAGTGTTGTGGAGAGGCGTGTCGGATCCTTCAAAAAGTAGTACATTTTTCGAGGATCTGATACGAGTGCGTTAACATTTTTAGGTTGGAACTTTGTACATGTAGAAGGTAGCAAAGAAAACAAACTTTGTTGCCATTTCACTATTTTTCTATATATATATAAGACATGCAACATATATCAAAGATGTATTACTCCCTCCGTTCTTATTTATGTGTCGTTTCTTAATACTTGTCGTTTCACAAAACTAATTCATAAATAATAAATGAAATTATTCTTCCTATTTTAGCCTTGAGAATTATTAACCTTGACATAGAAAAACTAAATAATTCATTTATGTTCATTGATTAATTTAATCATGTTCATTTATTAAAAAATTGACTTTAATAGAACACGAAATAAGGGTACAATTGTAAGCTTTCTTTGTTTCTTAAGGAGTGTAAAACCTAAAATTGTGACAGCTAATTAGGAAAACGAGCGTGAAACCTAAAATTGTGACAACTAAGTAGGAAAGGAGGAAGTACTTTCTTACCGTCCCTATCTTTTCAAATTGTTTTCAAACAAGTATTACTTTTTTTTTCGGAATATGCTAAAAAGAAAAGTATGACACATAAAAGGGACGGAAAAAAAATTATCAAATGGAAAAAATAAGTTCCGTTGCCGACTTGAACCCGGGTCTCTCGGGTGAGAGCCGAGTATCCTAACCAACTAGACTACAACGGATTTATGATAATATAATCCACGTATGCTTATTTATAATTAATTCAATTAGATTAAAAAAAAGAGCAGTTAAGGATTTTAGATACGTTGCTTAGTATAGAAAACCTTCATTGAATCCGATTATATACTTCATAGTTTAATTGTTTTCTCATTCTCTTTAGAGTTTAGATTAGAGAATATAAATATTCCAAATAGATACTCATGGGTTCCCATAGGAATTTATATATAAAAAAATGTTGTAAATTTGAGGCAAAAATATTATTTTTGTAATTTATAGATATAATACAAAGTTTAATAACACTTTAGTTTTACAAAAAGAAAAGGTTTATGACTTTATAGACTTTATTATATGAGATAAGTTCATTACGATACATCTCTTTATAACATAATATTGATAACATAGTGTTTTGAGAATTTCTTATAGTCAACTAATCCGTGCCAATGGAGGCGATTAAGTGAAGTTATATATTGATATATAAATCTTAAATTTTCATATAAAAATATAATCAAGACACAAAGAAATTCACACGACATTATTCAGAATTTAAAATTGACGAAAACCTATCATAAAGAGATTCATAATTGATAAAATGAATATTCATGTTGTATTATGGAAATAATATTGTAATAATTTCATATTTTTATATGTTTAAAATTAATTAATTGTGAGGAGGATAAGGTGGACATTTATGTCTACATGTTTCATAATTATCATAACAATTATAAGTTGTCCAACAACACCAATCTCCTGCTTTTATTGGGCTCTTTAAACACCATCCAGGAGCCATAAGTATCCCATCTTCATTAATTACTTCTTCACCTACATAAAAATATAAGATAATAATTTTAAAAAATGATTATTAAGATGAGAGATTATTTTTTTTTTAAAAAAAAAAGCCAACCTAAATAAATCTGAATTAATTTTAATTTTATCTATTACTAAAGATTGTGACTGGATGGATAAGAATCATCCATTCTCAGTAAGATATTTTAGGTTCGAGCTTTAGGTTATTAACAACGCAGACAGTGATTAAAGATAAAAAAAAGAACCTATGAAGAAGCATATTAGAAAACTCTACATCTACTATATATAATAATAATTTTGATCTTGTATATATAGTGTAAGCAGTCTAGATTCGTTCGTGCCTGGATTTGAAAAAAAAAACAATATGCAACAATTTCACCCTCTAATGGGACTCTTACATGACGTAGTTCGTAGATCTGAATTTTATCAAACTTCGAATAAAAAATCATATAAAAAAAGTAATAATTCTATCTTGTAAAGTAGAAGAGAAACATAATGTAAAATGAAGAATAAATATTTTTGAATTATGCTTACATTCATAAGAAGGGAAGATGATAAAAACAAGCAAAGTGAAGAAAATCAAGTGCTTAGTGATAGCCATTATTTTCTCAAAGTAATTTTGAGTTTTTAGTGTAATTTACTTTGGAGTGGTTGAATATAAAGCACATTTCCTATTGATATTTATAGTGGAAAATCATTTTTCACCTTTGGAATAAAGTTAAACTTTTTTCTTAAAATGATTATTTTAAATATAATTAGATTTTGACACCATAACCCTATTGTTTGACTAATAAAATGTATTGACTTTAACTAAGAGCCTTTTTGGCTCAGCTTAAAAGTTGGTCAAACTGACTTAAAAGCTGGTTTTTGACTTATTTAGTTGTTTGGCAATTCTCAAAATAACTTATTTTAAGTTAAAAAAAACTTATTTTAAGTCAAAAGTTAAAAGTTGAGGTAGGGGTGCTTTTCTTTTTTTAACTTATAAGCTATTTTAAGTTGACCAAATTTTTACCTTTTTGCCCTTATTTCTTTTATAATTATTTTTATTATTAGTATAATTATTAGTATATTAATCTTTTATTATTTGTTATTATTATTATTATTATTATTATTATTATTATTATTATATATTATATATTATTATTATTATTATTATTATTAAATTAATCAACTTTTATCATGTTAGCAACTTTTAAGGGTATTTCAGACATTATGATTAAAAAAGCTGTTTATCAGCACTTATTTGCCAAACACATCAACAAGTTTTTTTTAACTTCAGCACTTTTATCCAAACACATAACTGCTTATTTTAAAAATAAATTTCAGCACTTTCAAAAATATTTTTTAAAAGCTGCTTTTTTTAAGCCCATCCAAACGGGCTCTAAATCTTTTTACAATCTCTATTTATATAATAATTATGTTTGTCTATATATGATATATTTAGAATAAGTTATGTATGTGACGGTAAATCATCTTATTAATTTTCATTAAATACTTATCAATATTATAATAATATAAATTTTAAGTGGTTTTGATTAAACTAATTTAAAATTTATAATTTAAAATAAATTTTATATATTTATGTGATAGTAAATCATTTATCTAAAATAAGTTGTATAAATATATTTTTCCGATAGTAAATTATCTCATTCAATGTACTACAAATTAATACTATCTACATTGTAAATTCTTAATAATGTTTAATTAAAATAATTATAATAAATTATATTATATACTGGTGCGACAGTAAATTGTGCATGTCTCATGGCAATATGTTACATTCTCTCATGACACCTACAAAAGGGGCCAAAAATTGATATGAATAGTCGATAGATCGATGTATAATATACGTATAAAAAAGAGTTACTTTAATTTTGTTTACTATCAAATATTATAATGGGGTGGATATGATTTTTGTAATTATCTTCAATTAAAAAGGTTACATATTTGTCAGTTATATAGTTAGAATTTTTACTTAAAGAGATTCAAAATATAATACAAAAAAACCAAAGAAGATTCAATATCGATGGAAATATAAAGTAAAAACGTAGATTGATTTTTTAAAGTTATTATTGCTATCGATCATTGGGCGAAAACCTATGAAAACAAATTTGTAAAGTAAAACGGAAATATAAAGTAAAAAAAATAAAAATGAATTTTTAAAAAGAGTTATTTTATATGTTAGCATCAAAGATGAGTTGTTCCATGACATTAAACAAGTCACCTCTTTAAAATATAAGTACACAGTACGATGCGATACGTTATAAAGCGATACATAACAATGGACATTCAAACAAAGGGTAATTAATATTTCTTTGAATCAAATGAAACCAATTGACATCTCATTTGGATGTACAATCATAAGTACAAAGGCAACTCTTATATTTGGAACTACTATAATACTTGCAAATTCCCAATCCAGGGTGTGCTTTACTACCAAGGTATAAGTAACATAACCTATGGCAACATCTTTCATTGCATATTGAGGTACATGGACCAAGATTTTTTGTACATGTCTTAACTAATTCTGTCTTTTCACCCATAGGACTCAAGTTGTTATTTCCTTTGACACCTACAAAAGGGGAAAACTGATATAAATAATCGACAGATATCTAATATATATACATACAAAAAAGAATTACTTTCATTTTATTCGTAATAAGATTATAGTAGATGGATATATATGATCTCTTTACGTTCAATCAAATGTTTTCAGATTTAAATTATGAGTTATCATGATTTTTCATCAAAGAGATTTGAAATATATATAATACATAAAAGTTAAGAGATTTCAACATCAATGGAAATGTAAAATAAAAATAAATATTAATTTTTTTTACGTCGTTATTAGATCGAACACTACTTTTGTAAGGTAAAAGAGAAATATAAAGTATACTTACATTCATGAGAAGGTAGAATGACAAAAAGAAGTAGAGTGAAGAAAATCAATTGCTTAGTGATGAACAACATTTTCTCAAGTAATTTTGGTTGAATAGACACATTTTCTATTGATATTTATAGTGGGTTGAAAATATTATTGCCTTTTGAATTAAAGATCAATTTAATTTTTACATTGATTTTTTCTTGAATTACTTATTTATTACAAGTAAACATAACTAATTTTTTTTCTTTAAAACATAATGACATCTAATAAATTTTAATTGCTAGTCAAAATCAGTATAATGTCTGTTACTCACTAAATATTACTCTTCCTTTCTCAAATTAATTACAATCCTGCATAGTAAATGAGTAATTATTAGAATGTGTCATTTCTATCATATTTCATTTAATATATTTGTGTTATATTATATTTATTATAAAAATACATTATAATGTGATTATTCATTTAAATATATAGTGTCATAGATAAGCTTGCAATCAAATAGCTCAAGCAAACAACTTAAAAGAAACTCAAGCATGCAACTTAATCAAACATACAATTTACTAAGTAGATAGACATGAGTTTCAAATGGACGGGTTGGATTGAAATTGAACAAGTTCAAATGAATTGAATTAATAAATGAATTGAACTAAAACCAAAAGTTACTTGGATTAAAATAGATTGTGTCATAACCCGTCAAACTTGAGTCATTTTTTATTTTGAATGATCCACCTTCCTCCACTCCATCCCACCCTCCCCTACTATCTATCGATGTTCGAGCCCTTCGAACTTACTCTAACCATTGTCGCTGACACGAGACATAAGACATGAGATTCGGAATCCAACCTTAAATCGAAACCCGATCCCAACTTGGGAACATACCCTACCCTAATCAAGATATGACCTTGACACAAAACTCGACCCCGATCCGTGATCCAACCACGACTCAGACCTAACACTAAATTGGAATCTAAAACTTTAACACCCCATATTTCGTACAAAGGACTCTCACTCGCCTCTTTCCTCTATTGCTTTCTCTCGCCAATCTTACCTCGCTCGCCTCTCTTCTCCTTTTCAGTTATCTCTCTCACCTCTCTCTAGTTTCTCTTTTGCCAATCTCTCTCACTTTATATAAACACAAACGTATAGCTTATGTTTGTTTTTATATAAAATGAGAGAGACCGAATATACAACTACATATCTCTCTATCCTATACACTTATAACTATACAAATACAAAATACAAATACATCTCTCTCTGTCCTATACACTTGTAATTATACAAATCAAATCTTCCCCTGCCCAATTCTTCCCCCTCTCTCTCGCTTTATACAAGCACAAATTGTAAAAAGTCAATATAATTTGTGTTTGTATAAAACGAGAAAGAGATTGGATATACAAACATCAAATTCTATGCAGATATACAAATACAATCACAGATACATATACATAGTAGTTACATATATACAATTCTATAATCGATATACATATACAATCGATACGCTTTTATACAAACGAAATATCTGCCTGCCATTTAACAAATCCGATGTTTCATAACAAACATAAAATTTTCTATGGAGCATAATTATACGAACTATAATTATAGCATACAAATATAATTTTTATCTTTGCTAAACCTAAAATTTACTATCTTGCAATCAACCAAATAACTTCCAAATAGCTCAAAGCAGGCAGCTTGCAAATAGTTTCATTATGATAATTCGTTTTATATAGTGTATATCAGTAAAAGTTTTTCAAATGCTAAGAATTATTATACGATAATTTAGTTACGATAAATCTTTTTATAATGCAATATCAATAAAAGATTTCGAGAATTTCTTATGATGGACTAATCCATATGTTAGCAGCAAAGACCAGTTGTTTCACGACATTAAACAAGACGCTTTTTAAGAACATTTTATTCATCAAAATAATAAAATATACAGTACAATACGATACGTTATAAAACGATACATAACAATCATGCACGTCATCCAAACAAGGTGTAATTAATAACTCTTTGAATCAAATGAAGCCAATTGAGGTTTCATTTATTGACAATCATAGGTACAAATGCAAGTTTCATATTGTCCACTAAAATACTTGCAAGTTGCCTCAGGGTGCCCTTTACTATAGTATCCTTCACATTGCTCATGGCAACATCTTACATTGCATCTTGGGTCACATGGACCAAAATTTACTTGACATCTCTTAACCAATTCTGTCTTCTCACCCATAGGACTCAAGTTGCTATTTCCTTTGACACCTACAAAAGGGGGAAATTTGTATAAATAACCGACAGATATATAATATATATATACATACAAAAAAGAGTTACTTTTATTTTATTTATAATAAGATTATAGTAGAATGTAGATCGATATGATTTCTTATTTCTCAATTAAAGGTTTCAGATTTGAATTTTGAGTTATCAGTGACAGTCATGATTTTTCAATAGAGAAATTCAAAATATAATACATAAAAGCTAAGAGGATTCAATATCGATAAAAATGTAAAATAAAAATAAAGATTGATTTTTTTAAGTCGCTATTGATATCAAACATCTGGTGAAAATTTAAGAAAGATAAACTATATTGTAATGTAAAGTAAATATTTGTCATACTTACATTCATGAGAAGGTAAGATGACATAAAGAATTAGAGTGAAGAAAATCATTTTCTTAGTGATGGACATCATTTTCTCAAAGTAATTTTGTGAAAAATATTTTGGAGTGGTTGAATAGACAAACTTTCTATTGATATTTATAGTGGGTTGAAATCACTATTGCCTTTTGAATCAAAGATTAATGAAATTATTTTACTATTTTTTTATTAAATAACTTATTTATTACAAGTCGACATAATAAAATTTTGTGTCTTTAAAATATAATGACATCTAATAAATTTTAATTGCTAGTCAAATTAGTATAACGTCTGTTACTCACTAAAGATTACCTCTCAAATTAAAGTAATTATTAGGATATGTACATTTCTATAATATAATAATATTATATATTTTGGTTATATTATATTTATTATAAAAATGCATTGTATTGTGGTTATTCATGTAATTAAATCAAATAGCTTAAACAAACAACTTAAAAGTAACTCAAGTGTGTAGCTTAATCGGTAAATTACATTTTGATTTGATATGGTATACAGTAATATCGTATTGAAATTTTAGTTGATTGTATTAAAAGTTAATATTATTTTTTGAATTTTTTTATATCATGTGGATGTACGATATAGTAGAAGTCATTAAGTAAGAAGACATCAAGAAAAACAATTTGATACAACGAAAAGACATGTTTTTGGATTATTTATGTTAGTTCTTTAACTTTCTTCGCTGGACTTGTACTAATGAGTAATTAAAATGTTGATACATGAATCGGAAAATTGCGACTCATCTTATTAAACTTTCATCGATTAATATCAAAATACGAAACTATCCAGAATTCAAAATTGAGAAGTGCTATGCTCTAGGGGTGGGCGTTCGGTACTCGATTTGGGATTATCGAATTTTGTTAAAGAATGACAAAAAGTCTCACATCGTTGGTTAATGAGATGGGTGGACTCCTTATAAGGCTTGGGCAATCCTCCACCCTTTGAGCTAGCTTTTGGGGTGTGAGTTAGGCCTAAGACCTAATTTTACATGGTATCAGAGCAGGGCCTGTCTCACCCGATGTTGGGACCCCCGAAATCAAAATTGCCCACGCACTAGATGCTAAGCACTGGGCGTGAGGTGGGGTGTTAAAGAATGACAAAAAGTCCCACATCTGTGGTTAATGAGATGGGTGGACTCCTTATAAGGCTTGGGCAATCCTCCACCCTTTGAGCTAGCTTTTGGGGGGTGAGTTATGCCTAAGACCTAATTTCACAAATTTCGGATAGGATAATTCGATAATTGTTAGTAAAAATTATACATCAAATATTAAAATTTTCAATTTTGGTTTGATAATTGGTAGATTAAATTTTGATTTGATACGGTATTCGGTAATATCGTATTAAATTTTTAGCCGATTATATTAAAAAGTTAATACTATTTTTTCAATAATTTCTATTATGTAGATGCACAATATAGTAAAAGTCATAAGTAAGAAGACATCAAGAAAAATAATTTGACATAACGAAGAGACATGTATTTGGATTGTTTATGTTCATTCTTTAACTTTCTTCACTGAACTTATATTAATGAATAATGAAAATGTTGATACATGATTCGAGAAATACCAACTATCAAATGGTACTAATGTCTCATACCAAATTCGAATATTATAATTCTAAAATTTTAGTCCTGAATATCATTCCAAATACAAATACCGAATTCTAAATTACCAATTTTTTTTATTTGATTCAATAATTTATATCCAACCGTACTAAGCACACCATTAGGTATAGATTGAGAATTAATACACACAATGAAATGAAATATCCATGTTGTATCATGCAGGGGCGGACCCAGTAAGCCAGACGCGGGTGCTCGAGCACCCATTGATTTCCGAAATTTTTTGTATATATATAAAAAATATGATACATATGTATTATAATTTAAATAAGCACCCATAGAACAAAAGCAGTTGTAGGTGAGCTGGTTTAAACCCTGCATCAAGAGGCGCGCGAAGCCACTGGCGAGGGTTCGAATCCTGCCAGCATCATTTCTTTTCTTAAATTTTTTCCAGCGAATTTTACATCTTTTTTTTTAAAAAAAAAATTCCTTTTTCTAATTAAGGGCTTATTTAACTCTTCTTTTTTTTCAAAAAAAAAAATCCAACGAATTTTACGACTTTTTTTTTTATTTTAATTTTTCCTTTTTCTAATTAAAGGCTTATTTAACTCTCAATTTTAAACTTGTTTTGACTTTTCCTATTCTTACTTGTTTTGACTTTTCCTGTTCTTAATTAGTTTAGGTAGCATAATTTTTCTTTCTTTTTTATTTTTAACTTTTTCTATGCTTTAAAACCTTTTGCACTGCTCACTTTTATGGATTAGCAAACTACGAAGTCATTCATTCTTCTTCTTGTTCTTGTTTCAAAGAGAAAACCGTCAGCGCAACTGCCCAACAACAAACTTCAACCTATTTTCTTTTCAAAATCAAAATACAAAAGTAAGGTAATAAAATTTGATGTTTGATTAAAGTTAGATAATGAAAAAAAAAAGTTTGGGAAATTAGGTTTTGAGATTTACATTGCTTATGGATGGTACTCTTAAGTCTTAATTCTTAAAATAGATTTCACATAATATTTTTGTTACTTGATAAATGGTTGTTTAGTTTGCTATGTAGAGCGTAAGATATTCGCAAATGTAAGTAATTATGCAATTATTTATCGTTTTCAACATATGAAAAGTCGTCGAGCACAATTATGACTTGACCAATTAGTAGTAGGTCATTGTGACTTGTAAGTAGAGGTTATTTTTTTATAATGATAATATTGATCGTTGTTTTATTTTTTTTACTTTTTTTTATTAAAGAGTTTGAGTTAGTATACATTTACTTTTTTTATTAAAGAGTTTGAGTTAGTATACATTTACCGTTTGTGATTGCTAACAAGTTTATGTTAAAGGAAGTGAGCACCCACAACCTTTAAATCCTGGATCCGCCACTGGTATCATGGAATCAATGTTGTAATAATTTCATAAATAAAGATTCTTAAAATGTTTAACAAAACTCTTAAGTAGAGGATTTGTTAATTAATTACTACTAATTATGAGGAGGCCAATGGGGACAATTATGTGAGCATTTAAAGGATTTCAATAAGAAATTTCGAATTTGAGTTCTTAATTATAGGTGGTGAAGTCAGAATTTTCATTATTAAAGGAAACCATTAAAAACTATAAAAAGGTAAGTAACGAGAAGTCAAGAAGATTCAACATTCATTATATATATATTTAAAAGAAATGACCATATATATAGGTATCATTTTTAGATGAAGGGATTCATCTGAATCTCTTGTGGTATAATTGGAAACATTTTTTTCCCTTTAATCCGCCTCACGTAACGTAAATTCAAATTAGTTAAAGCCACAATATTGATATCATATTCTAATTTTTTGAAATATAGTGAGAAGTGAATTTTCTTAATCATATACTTACATTCATGATAGGGAAAGATAACAAAAATGAGATATCCATGTTGTATCATGGAATTAATAATATTTTAATAATTTCATAAAATGTTTAACAAAACTCTTGTTAATTAATTATACTAGTAATTAAGAGGAGGAGGCCAATGTGGACAATTACGTGAACATTCATCCATTGATTCATAACATAATAAAGGGTCAAAACTTGTATCACAACACCACTCATACCACCCTTTACGTAATACCTTGAAACACTTGCCAAGACTTATAAGTCTTCTATCTTTGATACTCAATGTATCAATCACTTCTTCACCTAAATTATAATTTTTTTAAAATATGATTAAAAGAGATCATTAAAAAACTTTTTTTAAAAAAAACAAGAAGATTCAGCATTTATTATATATCGTAATAAGAGAAAATAACCTTATATATACAGTATAATTTTTTAGATGAAGGGGTTCATTTGAATCTCTTGCAGTTCTATATATGCCTAGATATGACAATAAGTCCTAGTTGGAAATATATTTTTTTCTTTAATTGGCCTTACGCATGAATTCATATTAGTTAAATTTCTAATATTAATATTAGATATCGAGCAAAAAATAAACATTGAAATTAACATCGAACATATTCTAGTGAAAGGAGATGAATTAGTATAAGATAAAATCTCATAGCTAAATAGTAAAATTCACTTGGTAATTTTATCTAGTGATAAATCATCGTGATATTAATCATATTATGTTAGTAACGAGCAATTTAACAGTAAATCCTAGCAAATTATAGTTTTTAACTTATAATGAAAAATAAATTTTCTAAAATCAAACTTACATTCATGAGCAGGAAAGATAACACAAATAAGCAAAGTGAAGAACATAATGTTCTTAGTGATGGCCATCATTTTCTCAAATAATTTTGAGTTTTTTTTTTGTAGAAATTATTTTGATGTGTTTTGAATAAAATACATTTTACATTCATATTATAGGGGGTGAAATCATTTTTCCCTTTTTGGATTATAAATTTTTTATTCCTAATCTGTTTTTTTTAATAATATAATCATATTGTGTTTAACTAATTTTCTTAAAACATAACTTACTTATTCAATCAAACAAAATAGGTACAATGAATCAACAATTTTAGGTTTTATTTTTTTTAAAAAAAAATAACTTTTAAGAAAAGTATTCTTGGAGAAATAAAATAATTTGCGGTTAAACTTAATCATTTGAAAAGTATTTTTAATAATCATATTGTGTTTAACTAATTTTCTTTAAAATGTACTTGAGAGTGAAATTACGAAAAAAGATAAATATTAATACCCTTTTAATATTAAAATTATTTTATTGAAAGATATTATTTTAAATATCTATTTGAAGTTTTTTAATTGATTGTTTTATTTTATTAAATTAAAATATACATATTAAAATTTTCAACCAATAATAACCTAAATAAATAAGAAAATAAATTAATTGTTGATATGATATTAACATAGTGATTATCAATCAAAATATACTTTAAAATTATTCAACAAATTAAATTATTACATACGAAAAATTCACCACAAAAAATATATAAGGGATCTATTGGTAAAACTATATATATGGTTGAGATATTTTAGTCTTGAGAAAAATAATATTCTATTTTAAAGCATAAATTTTTTAGTTTTTTCGATGCAGAAAGAATTATTTCTATATCTATTTAAAAATAATTTCATTGATTAGCCAAATACCTTAATAATTCAAAAAAGTATTTTTTTCTTCTCAAAATTAATATTTTTAATCTCTCAACAACGACAATATTAAACAGACTCTTAATAAGATATCATTTGTCTTATCATTTTTTAATATCTTTACTATCCTCTAATGTAACTGAGTAAATATTAGTATAGGTGTTTTCTGTGTTGTTTCCATATATCTAAATTTTAATTTCAAATTCATTTTTTTCCACATCTGCATCACATTTTTTCTAGTTTATATATTTTGATGCAAGACACACTTAATTTGATATTTTTTTGTTAAAAGATTAAAATATGATTTTATTGGAAGCGCATCACATTTTACACAATTATGTTTTCAAAGTTTAATTATTTTCTCACTCTTTTTTAGATTATATATAAATAAATATGTTATTATATATTAACTACTATGTAGATATCGTACTTCAATATTTAATAGTATAACATTCATATGAATATATAATGGACACATTTAACAACTATACAATATGCAACAATTAATAGAATTTTGAATTTATATGTGATTTTATCAATGTGTCATCATTATCTTTTTATATAAAACATATTATATCATTTTCAACTTTTATAATATCAGATTTTTAATAAGATTATATATTGGACTCACGCTTAGCACGGGCAAGAATCTTTACAATAATATGTACAAATGCAAGTTTTAAATGGCCCACCCAAATCCTTACAAGCTGCCTGAGGGCCTTTATGAGCATAGAACTCTTTACATGTCTTATAGCAACATTTTTTATTGCATCTTGGCTCACATAGACCAAGATTTACTGTACATGTAACAAGTGAATCTGTTTTCTCACCCATAGGACTCAAGTTGCTATTTCCTTTGACACCTATGGAAGAGAAAAACTGATATAAATAGTCGACAGATATATAATATTGTATACATATAAAAAGAGTTATGATCTCTTCACGCTCAATTAAAGGTTTCAGATTTGAATCATGAGTTATCAGTGATAGAGTCATGATTTTTCATTAAAGAGATTTGAAATATAATACATAAAAGCTAAGAGCATTCAATATCGATGGAAATATAAAGTAAAAATAAAAATTGATTTTCTTACGTTGTTGTTGATATCAAACATCAGATGAAAACTAAAGAGATAAACTACTTTGTAGGGTAAAGGAGAAATATAAAGTAAAAATTACCATACTTACATTTATGATAGGATGGATAAGAATCATTCTTTTCAGTAAGATGTTTCAAGTTTGAGCTTTAGGTTATCAAAAACGGAGACAGTGATAATAAAGATAATAAAAAACTCTACACCTACTATATATAAAAATAATTTTGATATTGTATATATTGTGTAAGTATCCTAGATTCGTTCGTGTCTAGATTTGAAAAAAAAAAGGCAACAATTTCCCCTCTAATGGACTCTTAGATGACATAGTTCGTAGATCAGAATTTTATCAAACTCCGAATAAAAAATCATATAGAAACAAAATAATTTAATTTGTAAAGAAGAGAAGGGAAAAAAATAATTTAATTTGTAAAAAATCATACTTACATTCATAAGAAGGGAAGATGATAAAAACAAGCAAAGTGAAGAAAATTAAGTGCTTAGTGATAGCCATTATTTTTCTCAAAGTAATTTTGAGTATTTAGTGAAATTTACTTTGGAGTGGTTGAATATAAAACACATTTTCTATTGATACTTATAATGGAAAATCATTTTTCACCTCTAGAATAAAGTTCAATTTTTTTAAAAAATAATTATTTTAAATATAATTAGATTTTGACACCATGAATAGATTTTGACACCATGAATATTTGTTTGACTAATAAAATGTATTCACTTTGACTAAATCTTTCTACAATCTCTATTTATAATTATGTTTGTCTGTATATGGTATATTTAGAATAAGTTATATGTATGTGATGGTGGATCATCTCATTAATTGTAATTAAATACTTATAAATATTATAATACTATAAAGTTTAAATGGTTTTGGTTAAACTAATTTAAAACTTATAATTTAAATATTTGTGTGGTAGTAAATCATTTATCTAAAAAATTGAAATAAGTTGTATAAATGTATTTGTCCGGTAGTAAATTATCTCATTCAGTGTACTACAAATACTACATATCTAAATTGTAAATTCTAAATAATGTTGATTAAAATAATTATTATAGATTATATATATTTGTGGGATAGTAAATTATCGTTCTTTTTTGGTGATTTGATATACTGAGGCTTAACACTGTGAAATAACTTATCAGGAAATAACTCCTAATGAAATAATTGCTAATTTTACTTAAGCCACTATTCTAATCTAATATTAATATTAAACATCGAGTAAAAAATTGAAAATAAAATTTAGTTTTATCTTGTAAATAAAATGAAAGAATAAATATTCAAAAATCATATACTTAATATATTCATAAGAGAGAGATGACAAAAACGAGCAAATTAAAGAAATCAAGTGCTTAGTAATGGCCATCATTTTCTCAAAGTTATTTTGAGTTTTTTTTTGAAAATTATTGAATAGAACACATTTTACATTGATATTTATAATGGTTGAAATCATTTTTTCTTTTTGGATCAAGATATTTTTTATTAAATAACTTACATATTCAAGTAAATATAATAATAATTTTTTATAAATTCAATTTCAAAAAATTTTAATCAGATAATATTGTTTGATTAAATCTTTCTCACAAACTCCATGGGTATATTTGATTTTTCTCGCAAAATTCAAAGTACATTTAATCATTCTCACATGATCATTTTCTTTTTTGGCATTTTCTTAATCATTAACATAAATAAATTTGTACCATCATTTGAGAACATAATCATAGAGAAAAATAAATCAAAATGGAGGTATCGACACCCGTTAATCATAAGCATACAACATTGAACTGTAAGACGCTTCTTTCAAATATAGTATTCATCAAAACAGTATAATACATAGTACTATACGATACATAATGAAACGATATGCAATAACCATGCACATCCAAACAATGTGTAGTTAATAACTTTTTAAAATCAATTTAAGCTTAATGATGTCTCATTTTTGACAATCATAGGTACAAATAAAATATACATGTTGTATCATGGAATTAATATTGTAATAATTTCATATATGAAGATTCATAAATTAATTACTACTAATTATGAGAAGGAGGCCAATAGGGACATTTATGTGTACATTCATCCATTGTATCATAACAAAATAAAGGGTATAAACGTGTATCACAACACCATTCAGATGCTACCTTTACACACTTACCAAGACTAATAAGTCTCCTATCTTTAATAATACTCAATTTATTAATCACTTCTTCACCTAGATTAAAAAAAACATAAATGATTTTATTAAGATGAGAGAAAAAATCCAACATAATTAAATCATAGCATTTTTTATTTTATTTAATATAGTAATTGTTGTGAAAAAGGTTGATTTCAATCAGAAATTTCGAATTTGAGTTCTTGATTATAGGGTACAAAGTAATTATTTTCATTAAAAGATAATCATTAAAAATTATAAAGAAGTAAGAAACGAGAAGTCAGGAAATTCAACAGTTATTATATATATAGAAAAAAAATTAACCTTATATATAAGGTATAATTTTTAGATGAAGGGATTCTCTGAATCTCTTGCGATTTCTTCGTTCTTTTTTTAATTGTTAGGTTTACTAAAAATACTTACTTGAAAATAGTTGTTAATTTGAATAATTAAGAGAGGATTAATTAACTTTTTTTCAACTGTCTTTTAGAATTATTTATTCTACGATAAAGAGTTACATACATAAATAGATAAAATAGAAAAATTACTAAGGATAAAATAGATAAGTTAAAGCGCAACATGATAAAACATGTATATGTTTATATAGATAGAGAACTAAATACACACAATAAAATGAAATATCGTTATTACATGTCAATGTGTTTAAATTTATAGTTCATTTTACTTCAGTAAATCACGTAATAATAAATATTGCATTAACTTAATGTAAACACCCGATGCGAACAACTTTTTCCTTTATAAAATGTTTAACAAAACTCTTAAAGAAGAGGATTTGTTAATTAATTAATACTAATTAAGAGGGGGAGGTCAATGGGGACAATTATGTGAACATTCATCCATTGAATCATAACAAAATAAAGGGTCTAAACTTGTATCACAACACCACTAATACTCAATTTTTCAATCACTTGATCTTCACCTAAATTTTTTAAAAAAAATAAAATAATTAAAAATAAATGATTATTAAGATGAAAGAAAAAAAATCAAACAAAATTAAATCAAGAGTAAATTTCATTTTATTTACTATCAAGGATTGTTGTGGAAAGGATACTATCTATGTACTAATCAATTTTGAATATGATTAACAGAGATCATTAAAAAGAGAAAAAAAATCAAGAAGATCCAGCATCTACAATGTATCGTAATAAGAGAAATAAAACTCTATATATGCAGTATAATTGCTAGATGAAGGGGTTCATTTGAATGTTGGAAACATTTTTTTCTTTAGTTGACCTTACACAACATGTATTCGGATTAGTTAAAGCCCTAATGTGAATGTTAGATGCCGATCAAAAAATAAAGAAGTATCAATTTTATTTGCTTTATAATATAAAGGAAACTCTAATTATACAAAGATCGAAATTCGCATCGAACAAATTTTGTTTCGTAGATGAACATGTTAGCAACTAAAAATTAAACGATGAAGTTCATAACTAATTCTAATTTTGATATATAATGAAGAATGAATTTTCTTAAATCATACTTACATTCATGAGTAGGGAAGAAGACAAATAAGTAAAGTGAGGAAAATCAATTGCTTAGTGAGACCATTATAAGTAATTTTGTGTTTTTTTTTTTGAAAAATAATTTTGAAGTGGTTGAATAAAATACATTTTTTTATAGATATTTATAGTGGTTAAGAATTGATATGGCGTATCATTTTGCCATTTTGGAGAAATTCTTATAAAAAATCATTAATTAAATTCATTAAATGATGACCCCATCCTTTTGTTATTAATTTAAAATAAGCAAGAGAGGATTAATTAACTTTTTCCAATTTTGCCCTTTAGCATTGAATATTCTACCATTAAGAGGCACGTAAATAAATAACAATTAAAGATTAATAAGGGATATAATAGTCAAATTATATTTCTAATTAATTTTTTCTTTAAGGATAGTATAAAACCTTACCTTATTACTCCTAAAAAGAAATAAAGTGAGTATTTTTAAATTCAACTTCAATTTGTTTCAAATATAGTTTAATTATTTTCTCAATATTCTTTGACTTTTATATTAGAGAAATCTATTTATAGTATATAATATCAGCTATAATTTTTCGAAATATTGAGAATTATTACATACCATATCAAGAAAAAAGAGAGAAAATTATAACTCCCTACGTCAAATTCTCATCGATTAACATTAAAATACGAAAAAAATAAATATTCATATGAAATAAAATATAACATATCGCTAAATATTACTATTTGGCACATTGCAATCAACATTAAAATTGCAATATTTTTCCAACATTTTCATATATGAAGCTTAATGTTTAACAAAACTCTTAGTTGAGAATTTGTTAATTAATTAATCCTAATTATGATTAGGAGGCCATTGAGGACAAATTTTGTTTGCATTGCTCCATTGAATCATAACACCATTTGTTAATTGTGAACTAATTAACTATAAACCTAATATATCTATAAATTATTGATTATAAACCTAACAATTCAAAATAACTAAAACCTCGAATCCATAAATTTCAAATTCTGACTCCGTGCCTCGGAGTGCATTCACTTAGCTCCAACACCAACATTTCCCAACCAAAAAAGCAAGGGAATTTGGGACAAAGCCATGAGAAGCAAAAGGTAATTCCTCTTTGTTGAATGCTTCTCAAAACTTCTTACTTCACCAATTAAAATCCTCTTCATGGTCTTTATCAAGAACAACCCCATACAAAAACATTCAAAAATTGTTACAAAATAAAATGCAAATTCCCAAATTATCCTACATAGCAATATAATTGATGCATTCACAAAAATATAGCCACTATAAGCAACAATATCAAGAAGTGGCACTTCTCCACTTCCTAAAGAGTGTAATGTGGCTTCAAGTAAGAGGATTTGCAAGAGCCAACAAAGTAGTCCTGTTGTTAATTGCACACCTAATGCTTCTGGACTAAACCTATAATAAAAAATTATACAGAGTTTAAGTTCTATACACTGATGATCGTGTTAAGAATATATATACATAATTAAGTCATTTTATATTACACGTAAATTTATACGATAAATAGTACTAATTGGTTAATATGGTATATATACTATCACAAATTCAACTGCGTTGACAATATGTGAAAAGTATTTTATCGGTATATAATTTCATGATCCATTGAATTGTCAGTATAGAGACAATATTTTAGAATGTTGATAGAGCATATATAGGGCATATATAGGGTATTATATATGAATAGATGGTCACATGCTTGTTAAAGCTAAAAACGAAACTTAGCTTCTCGATAGTCGATCAACTGAGTTATTAAGATTTAATTTCCAAACCTAATAATAATCATATATAAAGATGGAAATTCATTTTTAATAAACTTACTTGGTGGTGATGCCCAAAAAATAGCCAGCAAGAACCAAATAAGTACCAAAAGCCATCATAGGGATATACAAATCAGGTGCATTTATATCATAAATTGGTGGTTTGAATGAAAATTCTCCTCTAGTCAAATCTCCAGCTCTCAGCCAATGTCCCTAAAAAAATGTTTTTATTTATATATAAGAAAAACATTCATATTTTGAATTTTAAAAATAGGATATTAAGTTATATACATGTACTAGATATAATAAATAAGAAATGAGTATTTATAATCAGCACCTTATATAAATATCGCTAAAGGCTTTAACAACTCTGAATATAATGATACTAACTCAATTATTACTAACTATTATTGTAAAGAAAATTATATTAAGACTAAATGTCTCTTTTGTTATAGCGACGAACAAACACCTTTTTAAAAATATCTAGTGTTGTTTAACCATTAAGAGTAGGTTACTCAATTACAATTTTTATCAAATTATTAAATACTAATGTTTATGAATCACATGTAATTATACTAACATGATTGTGTAAATATTATTTATGTTGTCAAATATATATAATTTAAACTCTAAACAAATGAATTAAAATAAAAAATGTTGTGGACTTTACCTTGTGAAGAAATGGGAACAAAATCACCTTTAATTTATTCTTCACATACTCTTCATTCACTTGAAAATAGTACTGAGGATTGGAAATGTATCTGCCAATCTATATGTAGTAAAGAAAGAAATTAATAAAGATGGAAAATATAGTGCAATAATTTCCTCTAAAAATAAATATACAACATTCTAATATTTATACTATTAGAAAAACTATTATATAGTCAAATTTGTAAAAAGTCGAATAATTAAAATTAGTAATAATTTCAAAATACTTTCCAAAAGAATACTTTAAAAAGTACGGTGCAATCGGATCTATCTAGAACAGTCATCTCCTAAAACAATATTTTACTATACCAGTTGAATTCGACTTTCATATAGTAGTATATTCTATACTCTTTATAATAACATCTCACTAGAACAGTCAAAAGTATGCGGACAAATAACATCATTATAAACTAAGTAGACCAAACGAATTATTAATTAACCAATATAGGTTGTGGTGTAGCGGTGGAACTGTTTCACCCTTAATCAAAGGTCTAGGGTTAGAGCCACGGATATGAATAAATTTATGTTGGGAGCGCCAACCCCCCAATAGGCCGTGCAGTGCGCAATCCAAATTCAATCGGGGCTCCAACATGACTCCTCGGACCAAAAACCCAAAAAAACCTATGAATTACATATTGGTATATACTTACATTGCTTTGAACATAGGCAGAAGTTGAACCTAAAACTTTTTCTCCATAAGCACCAAGTTCACTTTTGATAAGATCAGAGCCAGCACCATGTAATAACATACTTCCAAGTGATGTATCAATTTGTTTAGTACAAGTCTTCTTGTGATATTCTAATGTTTCATACATTGTTGACCCCATTGATATTATACTACAAAAAGTAAGAAAATATTAATATAAATATGATTATTATTAAGAATTCAATAAATTTAATACCTTAACTAAGAGTTATAGGTCAAAAGAGGACAATATATGCTATAGATTTAACTTGTGGCAAATATAGTATGTATATGACACTCATACAAAGGGTGGGAGGCTTCTAGATTTGCAAGTTTTTGAAAACGAGGTGCATGTGACACCTTAGGTGAATCCCACTTCGAATTGGAAGAAAAAAGTGAAACTTTATAAAGCTAAGCTTAAATGATCAGACGATATACATATTTTTGAGACTCAATTTGATATAATTCAAAAGATCACAAATTCATACGAACCTAAATACAGATAGCACATGCGCAAAATTGAAAATTAAAGTATAGAAATTCTAATTTTATGAAATCATTCGGTCTGAATGCTAGATGGAAAATATAAATCAAATGATGGATCAAATTGAAATATTAAAAATATAGAAAATCATAACATGAGTGAATATTTGAAAATGTTACAATTATATATATACCTTTAGATTTTGAAGAAGTTTACTCAAAACACCATGCAAAAATCTTTTTTGCTTCTTAATTTGCAGAAATTAAAAGATAGTCTCTCTTTATTGTGTTCTTTTTATTCATTTTTACGAGGAATATATTATTATTATATTATATACTTTATTTTATGTATTTTTTTTTGGTTATTTAATTTTGCATGGTAATAAATGACAAAATTTTAGATGGTCCGCAACCCAATGCCACAATTTTTTTTTATTTTAAAAAATTGATTTTACTGAAATTGCAGTTGTATTTTAATGAAATGAAATTACTAATTAATTAATACCAATATAAATACGTGACATTTTTTTGCAGTATAGTGTTGGGTCGGTATCTCTGCTAGCTTGGACCATATATACTACTCATTTTCCCAATGCAATGCCTAAAGTCCGAGTTTAAGATTTTAATTTTACGAGTTCTAAATTATAAAATGGTAATTTCAAGTGTTATTAATTGAATTTTGAATTTAATAAATTTATAAATAATAAATTCGAGCAAAAATGAGTTAGATTGAATATATTTCTGGCGTTTTAAATTCCATCATACATTACTTACTAGGTAATTATATACGCTACATCTATCTATAATAGGCATTGGTGAAGCTAGGGTACTACAAGGGATCATCTAAACTCTCTTCGTAGAAAAAATTACATGTTTATAAGATTAAAATTATATTTTTAAATATATTAAATAGATGTTAAATTACATTGACTTCTTTGTAATTCGTATATTTACTTCTTAGTGAAAACTCGAGCTCCTCTTTATGATAAAAGACTTATTTGTTCGGATTTTCTTTTACCTATTAGAGTAATTACTCGTTATATACTGATAATATTATTTGATATTTAAAAGTGGATATTTGAGCAGTTAGTGTTGCGTTTGAATTATAAAATCGCGCGTTTTCCTCTTCAAATGAGATGATTTTTAATTTTGCTCTTTAGCAAAAGAATTCATACTTACCAGTGCGGCATAAATCTTTAGAAACTGAAGTCATGCATAAACATTACTGATAAAATATTATAATACGAAAATATTAATTTACGCGCCAAAAAAATAGAAAAAAATACTTATTACGAGGGACATAAAATAATCAAAAGTGTTAATGACCCGTTTTGAGCCCACTTAGTCATAATCTAGTCAAATGGGCTTAAACAATTTGGGCTTCTGAATATGAATTATAACTGAGGCCCATATCTTCTTAAACAAATAATCACTTCCATACAAACTATTCACATTTAACCCTTATTATATAATTAACTTATATAATCACTTAAAACTAAAAATAGCCAACAGATGAATAATTAATAGTATATAATATATGTATAATCATGTATAAGTGGAATATATATTAACAAAAATAAAGAATAAACTCCGATATCTCCGTAAAGATTTTAGCGGAGTTATCTATGTCCAAAAGAAGTTAATTGATATTCTTTCATCAAAAAATTACATTCCATGAATTGAGTATGTTTTTAATGTGTATTTTATATTATATGTTATATAATATAAATCTTATGAACATATTTCACACAAATATATTTTAATTCGAAATTTTCCCAAACTTCAAACATGAATTTTCAAAACTTCAATCTCATATATACAGGGCCGGCTCTAAGGCATTGAAAATAAGTCATTTGCCTTAGGCCCCCAAATTTTGGGGGCTCCCAAATTTCGGAGGCCTCAAATTTTTGTCAAGAATAAATTATGTGTTAAAAGAATTATAGAAAAAATTGGTTATTTATGATAAGAAGTATAATTTTTTAAAAATATATTATTTTATCCTCTTTAACTTCTTTTGTACTTTGTAAAAATAAAAATTAATAGTGAAAAGTGTTTAAAAAAGTAAATTACAATTTTTTTTTATTTCTTTTTAAATTTTAGTTTGAAGCATAACTATAAACATATTAAAATGAGGTATATCAAGTCATCAACTTCTTGAATCGAATTCTATGATTCTAACTCTTATCTTTATTTAATAATTGTCAATTTATTACTTATAGCATTTTGTTAACAATATATAGTATAATTGTCTCACTGAAATGACTTTTTTTAATGTTGAGTTGATAAAATCTTACCTAAAAATTAATAACTGAAAAAAATTTATTATACACCAATAGTTTTCATCTAAATAGTGTAAGAAAAATAAATTTTGAATAAAAACGTATATAAAAGTTATTTATATTTTAGGCTGCGAATTGAAATTTCGCCTTAGGCCCCCAATTACGTTGAGCCGCCCCTGCATATATATATAAAGTTGTTCCCAAATAAATAAAGTCCATAAAAATATTAATATGAATTTTGGCGTATAATAATGTATCATATAAAATTGGAGGACGATATTGTCAATTTAATGAGTTATAATATGAACTATAAAGTGGTCAAAGAGTAGGGTATTATATAGTCTTATGGAAGTGATATTTTGATTTGATGGTCTTGTCTTTCCTAGGGATGTAAATATGAAGGTCTATACATAGTATATTAATATAAATTAATTAGATAACATATAATATAAGTATTTTGATTTTTTGTATTTTATATCTGAATTATTATGTGTACTAGTTTTCTCTTGAAATATCAGCATCTACTTATCAAAACACGCCTCAATTATTAGTTTTCTGAAATATATTATCATCATCTAAGAAAAGGAAATAATTGGTAACTGATTTGTTTGATAAATAGTTGATGATGATTCAGGTAGCTAAGAAAACTAACATACATTATAATTCAGATATGAAATTCAAAGAATCAATGTACTTTAAAACTTGGACAACATATTTAATTTATGAGATATAAGATCAATGAATATTCTATTCTCCTCGGATCTCGATCGTAAGACATTTTATTATTTAGCAATAAAAGTTATTTAACGCGTATAGTTTAGCATAAAAGTGATGATATATTAAAAGTTGGGGAAACAACATCTCAGAAATCTAGGGCAAGATCTCAATCTTATACTATATATTTAGAGACTTCAATTCAAAGCAAACAATTTAGTATAGTTATTTTTAGGTTTTGATTGACTTTTTTGGCTCTTCATTGTCTACGTTGTGGTATCCTAAAAACCCTAGAGTCAATGTATTTTTTTCTTTATTGCAAATTTATTTTACTGGAATTTCATTCGTTAAATAATTATATTGTATATAAAAGATACATTATGAAATATAATTTTTCACGTTTAATTTTAAACAGAAATCGAGGAATATAAAAAATTTACCATCTGAAATCCTTTATTTGGACGAGTTGAATGTGTACAAATTATTTGAAAAGGTGGAGCACTCAGTCGAGATTTATCGAAACTAATGTTACAAGCTTTTGAAAGAGAATTAAATCTTCGTAAAGTTGGTGATGATCACAACGAGTCTTACAACAAAGTTGATCTAGATATATTTAGTTGCAACGAAAAGAAGGTTCATTAGTTCGCCATTCAGTATAAATAAATGAAACACTCAAAATTCATAAAATGTGTACACTCATCTTATATATATTTACATAGATTAGCATATAATAGTACTAATGAGGTTGAGAAATGACTTCAAGTTACATATTCAGATTTCGAAACTTTGAATTAAAATTTCTGATTCTGATACCGATCTTCGATAGGAGACGAACATAGGGTTGTGAGACCTAAGAAAGATTAATGCACATTTGTAGGACACATACAAGTGGTAAAAGCTATACAATTCATCAACGACATGCATTTAACACTATATGGAATTGATGAATCCTATTCAAATGTACCAAACTAATAATAATTTTAATTATTGTCCTTTGATACCCCATAAAGCCAACAAACATATAAAAAAAAAGATTGGTGTTACGATTATATTTTTCGATTCGTTAGGTATATTAAAAATATAATATAAATTGATCGAAAAATATTATTCTGATATAATATGAGACGGGCTTGAATAATATTTTTTCTACTAATGCATTTTGTTTTATTTCATAGCTTATATCATTATTATCGTCCTTTTATGTCATATAATTTTGACAATGATAACTACATTTAATTTATTTCATAACATATCTTAATTATATTGTTATAGTTGTCCTATATATGTATGCCCCCCTTAATTTTTTTGACAAAAAGATCATTACATTTATTTATTTATTTATTTATCATATCTTATATTGTTATTATTGTCCTATATATGTATGCCCCATTTATAATTTTTGACAAAAGATAACTACATTTAATTTGTTTTTTTTAATCATATCTTATATCGTTATTATTGTCCCATGTGGCCAATCTTTGACCAAATAAACTTAATTATAAAATTATTTTATAGTATTCACATAAAATCAAGCCAATAATTGTGCTTTCCTTTCCAAATTTAGTCATTTTATCTATTACTATAAATATATAAATTAAGATATATAGCAAACAAATGAATTAGAAATGGTAATTATTACTTGCTATTTTTTTATTATTTTTTTCAAAATTATTACTTGCTAAATATGAACAATTATTTAGTTTTCTTACTTTTTACAAGTTTTGACAAGTAACTAGTTATTTTGAATTTTCACAAAAAGATGAAATTTATAATGATCTTAATACACTTTACATAAATCATAGATGTAATAAAAAATAATTTACCAATTTAGCCAAAATTCAATAGCTTTTATCTCTAAACTCTGTATTTATAATTTTTAAAATTGATTAAAGTTATTAATATTAAACACAATAACTTAAAAGAACTAGAAAAACAAATCCATAAGCTTCAACCATATTGGGCTGCTGAATAAAACATAACTCAAGACAAAACTGAGGATGGCCAAATTAAATATCTAGAAAACATCATTTTTGGTAACAATTGAGAAATAAATAAATAAAACTAGAAGGAGAAATATAATAATAATAATAATAATAATAATAATAATAATAATAATAATAATAATAATAATAATAATAATGTTATCATGGTATTAATTAATTAATGACACATCACATGGATTATTAGATACTAAAATCAACCCAAACACAATATCAAAATCTATAAAATTCACATGATGATAGATTAAACCAAAAGGGAATATGATTAGATAGGGTTGATGATCCACTCATATACTCTATTTTTTAAAAATTATAATTATCTGATATTCGATACTCACTAAATCATCATATCAAATCCAACCAATAACTTATACGCATTATATAAACTTGAAATTAATTAACTTACTTAGAAGCTCTACTAATTCAAATTAAAGCCATTGTGTATGACCTATTTAATGGAACTCTCCTTACATATGTTTCTTCATTCACAATTGTTAGAACATATTTTATTTATTATTATTTATCGAAAATTTCTTTCTGATATGCCAAATTTCAATTCGATATCTATCGTTAATCAACAATTTCTAGTCGATAATATTTATCTCGTCATGTTTCTCGATGGTTAAATAAACTCTACTCCCCTCCCTCTCTCCATAACATTAAAAAAAGAGAATATTATATATATATTATAATACTAAACAATAGTCATATTCATGAATAGAAACTTTGACTGCCATAATTTTTTATTCAGTTTGTCTAATCAAATTATTCAGCAATACCTTTGCTAATTTGTCATTATTTTCATGATTTGGACATGTGTTATAGATAAATACAAATAAAAAATCTACATGTACCATATTAATAGGTAATAATTATGAAAATCTTCATGGTTTTTCAATTACCAAGAATAGCAAAAATTATAATGTTTTTTTATTATTATATTTATAATTTATTTGTTTATAAAATGTATATAAAAATGCAATCTTTGTCAGTTGGCCTATATGCATAACTTTTTTCTCTTGTACTATGTAATTATTCATAGAATATATAATCTAAAACCCCACACACCTTTCTATTAATTCTTCTCTTTTAACCTATTGCCCTTCTCTTTTCCTACTTAATTGGACCACTATTCCTAATAAAGCTAGAGATGCATGTGAGTGGTAAGTAATAAATATATTCGAATTTAGAATTTAAATTTTACTAATTTAACTTTTATAAATTATGATTTTTTATGAAATTATAATATTTTTTAAATATAAGTATATATATTGTATTTATTATCAAGATATCCTTAGAAGCATATTCTTGAATGCTTTCATCGATTTGTTGTCAAGTAGGGACGAATCTATAGTATAAGTATGAGGTTAAATAAACTTAATATTTTTTATTTAAATTTTATATTTATCTTTTAAAACTTATTATAGTTACATATTAACTAATTAAAATAAGTTATAAGTTTCAAATTTTGATTCCGTCTTATTTTGAAGTCTGTTTTTGCTATCCATAATTTAACAACTTTATAAAAGGAAATTCCCTTTTCTTCTTTTTTTAAAAAAAGAAAAAGATGGAGAAAGGTCCACATTTTCTAATAAGACTACAACTACTTTATTAATGTTATATAATATTAGTGCTGAAGTCACACACCCCACCACCCCCATCATTACATTTCATCTCACCCCTTCAAAACACACTATTATTATAATTATAAAAGTTTAACTTATATGGAGAGATAAATGATTTGCAATCTTGAAAATAAGTAAGTGTACTAGTAACTATAAAAAAAAGTAAAAATTTTATTGGTTAATTTTTTTTTATACTATCGATGGATATTAGTTAAACTATGATATTTTCTAATTAGACTGATCAACATTAGAGAATCATAATGTTTTAGGTTTAAGTTTTAGCTAAGACAAAAATATTAAGCGATTTTGTCTTATTTTTCAAAGTTGGTGATTGATATATAGAGTTACTTCATACTTATATTAGCTAGTGAGATAATATAGCAAGTAACTTACGAAATTATATGTCGAGATTCACTCAAGCTTGCTTGTACCAATATTACTTTTAGTATCATATGTTGTACATCATTCGGTTTTCAACCCCTTCGAAATCTACCTTCACCGTATCTACTATATTTCGTATGTTTCAGATAATATCGCATCTATTTAGTGTCTGTCAATAAATAACAAATACTCTATATTATAAGTCAAATCACACACAAATTGATCCAGACACCATCATATTTTTGTTCTTTTTTCTTACCTCATCTATACCTCTTACTCATTAACTTCCACAATCCCCACCCCCCTACAAACCAAAACAAAAACAAACAAACAAGAAACTTATAGTAAGCACCATAAATGTTCATGTATATATACTCCTCTATCTTATTTAGGTGTTATACATAATATTGAAATTATAAGTGCAATGGCATCCCAAATTAGAGCTAATTATTATTCATTTTTCATGAGCCAATTTCTACTACTAACCACTATTAATGTTGTTATTGCTCTAACAACAAAAGAACAAGAAATGGATCGGATCACAACACTTCCGGGACAACCTCCGGTGACGTTTTCGCAGTTTTCCGGCTATGTTTCCGTCAATGAAGGACATGGAAGAGCTTTGTTCTATTGGTTAACACAAGCTACAACTCATCATGAGAAGAAACCTCTTGTTCTTTGGCTCAATGGAGGTTAGTACTCTAATTTTCTTTTCAATAATAAGAAATTTCGTTAAATATGTTCAAGATTTACGTGTATATAACAGAAACAATTTTTCTACCTTCGTTCAGTAGGGGTAGGGTTGGACCCCTCTTTGTATGAGTACTATATAGTATAGTTTTCTGACGAGGGAAAAATTAGTTGACCAACTTTCACCGCCTAGTGGAGTGAATTTTGAGGCGAAGGGAGAATAGAATTAACCGATTCAAGTAAACTCGATACTTTTGATAAGAAAATGTATGTGAAAGTAACTGGAAAATTATTGTGGTCAATAATTTTATAAGTAGAATGAGTTCAATCGTAATTCATTAAATATAAATTCTAGATTCGTCTAGTTGCTAGAGAATTCTAGAGTTGATTTGATTTTAATTATAACAAAAGATTTTACTTTAATAATAAATATATTTTATCCATGCAAAATATTGATATTTAGTAAAAACTTAAGTAAAATCGAAGCAATAATTGTTTAATGATAATGAAATTAATAAGGACAAACACATGATACATGTACTTATAGTAAGGTTCAAGCATGAGATCGTTTGTTTAAAAAAGTAAGTTAGATAAAAATTGTAATATAGTATGAAATACTAATATTAATGCTTTTAAGTAAAAAAAAATACTCTCTTTTCTCTACTTATATCTCGATTGCTTGATATCTGCTTTCGAATTTACTAATTTAAATTTGCATCAAAATAATCTCATTTTTGGGAATTGATCGATTGCAATGTTTTTTTTAAAATATAACTAATGTAATTTTTATTTTGCCTCTAATTAACAATGTATTTGAGTAAAAGATCCTTCCCAAATTACCTAGTCATCTTGTTGGTCCACCACAAGAATACATCTAGGGTGTTAAATATGACTCGAAAGATTTTGATAGCCTATTCAATTCGTCCAAAATATTCTGGATTAGACATAAAATAATTTTATATTTGATTGATTTTTAGCCTGTTCAATAAAATTATCATTGATTGGAATAGTGAGATAGATAAAATCAGTTATTTTGGATCGATAACAAGAATTTTCCTTTTTATTAGATCTTAGCAGATGCGACTCAAAATTAGTCAAAAATGAGCAAAAAAAATTTTTAAAAATATTGCATAGTTACCATTAACAAATAAAATCTTCCTCCATAATCATTCATTTTTGAAAGATTTCAAATTCAAGGACTAGGATGAAAAAAAATCTTAATTTAACGCATTTTTTTTCAATATATCTTACGATTTGTATTAAATCAATCAAAAATTTAATATAAATATCAGATGTCGAATAAAAAATAATATAAGTGCTCGTGATATCCTTGTGTCCAATTTACCTCATCATATTCTTTTTTATTCCTTCTTGTTCTAAGTTTATTCCTTGTTTGTATGTGTACAAAAAGCTGCATTTTTAGCCTATGCTTTTTAGTCTTTATGTCCACAATTTTATCATACAAACAAACAAATGACAACATTCCAAATTCAACAAAAAAGTAGAACTCCTTTTTCACTATTTTTGTACTTTTCTTTCCATTTTCTAGCCATTCATCCAACTTTTCTTATACTCTTTATGTCGCAATTTACGTGAGACTGGTTGAATTTTAAAAGTCAAATAATTTAATTTTAATCATAAATTTGAACATGAAATTTTAAAATAGAATATATATATATTTGAAACTATAAACCTCACACAAACAAAATAAGAAACCAAAATCGTCTCTATAACATATTTGAAATTTGCAATCTAAAATATATCATAACGGTGACACATTTACTACATTGATCGAAGGCGGTGCATTGAACACCCATCATCGAAAATTATTATGTATACAAGTCAAAAGTTCCTATATCTATGTACATATACTCTCGATCTATCACATATTAATTGTCATATTTTGTTTCTTAGAAGTTAATTTGACTAATTTTCAAATAAAATTTTGTTATATTAATTAAATATATTAAAATTACAAATAAAAAATTTAAAAATTATGTGAGAAGTATTATAAGTCACAACTTTGTTCATGTATATATCACTCAAAAAACTTAAAATATAGTTTGACTCAATTCACTCAAGAAATAAAATATGACAAAATAAATTTAAATTAATCAAAATTCAATATAAATATCGACCCTCGAGCGGAAAAAAAAAATGTAATATGGTGACCATTTAAAGCATCGAGTGTTAATAAGCATGCGTATTCAGAAACTACTAATAAGAGAAATTAATAGTGATGCTCATCATGATGTTCATAGTTACACTATTTATCTCATTGGTGAATTTTATGTGACCTATCATTATTATAAAATAAAATTAAATAAAAAAAACTTATTTAAAAAATAAAAATAAAAAGTGAAGGGTCATTGTCTTGTGACTTGTGACTAAATACTTGATAGTTGGAAATTTATTTATTTTTATAAAAAAAAAAAGAGAGAGAGAAGTATATAATATAATTATAATATAAGATAATAAATGATGGTAAGTGATGGGTAGGTGAATAATAAGTTAGAGAAGATTGTTTCATTAATTATGAAATTCATGTGTTTTCTTCATCTTCCCATCCAAATACAATGATGTTTAAATGCAACAAACTTGAAAATAATAATCAATTTAAGAAAGAAAGAAAAGATTTTTAATTGAACTTGTAAGTTAACGAGTTTTAAATATATGTTGTTATAAAAAAATTCATTTAATGTAAAATAAAAATTTAAAGTTAAATTATTGTTAAATATAGAAAATAATCTTCTGTTTTAAAAAGAAATTTGAAAGAAAAATATGTCAAATAAATTAAAATATAAGAAATAATTGTTTATCCATCGAAATAAACTTCTTTTTAGCGGATTGGAAAAGGGGCATTGACAATTGATTTTTTTTTATTTCTCATTTAACGTTTAATGTCCATATTGAAACTTGACTTAATATAGATTCATGCGTGACACGTATTAAGACAAATGTTAGTAACAAAGCAACAAGCCCATCTCTGATTATACATAGTTATACATGTATTATACATTAAAAGATTTTATATATATATATATATATATATATATATATATATATATTATTATTATTATTATTATTATTATTATTATTATTTTGATAAATTTTCACCTCAAGTTGAAATTATTTTTGCACTATGCAGGTCCAGGTTGTTCATCAATAGCATATGGGGCATCAGAAGAAATTGGTCCATTTAGAATTAATAAAACTTGTTCTTCCCTCTATTTAAATAAATATTCATGGAATAAAGGTAACATTTTTTTTAAAAAAAAATCACTTTTATCAATAATTTTTTTTAAAAAATAAAATTATTTTTTTTTAAAAAAATGTAATAAATGCAGTGGCAAATATACTTTTCTTGGAATCTCCAGCTGGTGTTGGTTTTTCTTATACAAATACAAGCTCTGATCTTAAAGATTTTGGGGATAAAAGAACAGGTAAAAATACACATTTAATTTCTTGATATTTATTTTTTCAATAATGTATATATAGTATTATTTTAACTTATATTTGAATTATAACAGGTTAACTTATAATGATAGTGTAAAATAAAACTTCCCACTATATATGAAGAAGGGGTTTTACATTAAAAGGATTCACTATTTAATATTCTAACCGATATACATAGATCATTATACATATATTACACGTATATTGTATATCTAATGGCTATTTTTAGTTTAAGCAAGAGTGGATATATATTTAGACGTTAAAATATAACTACGTTGACATATTAATTTATTTCTTGGCACAGCTCAGGATGCACTAATATTCCTCACAAGATGGATGTTAAGATTTCCGCAATATAAATATAGATATTTTTATATTGCTGGAGAGAGTTATGCAGGTATTTTTTTATTTTTTTTTAAAAGTAAATTAATCTATAATTAGCCCTAGTTAATTTTTATTAACATTTCTTTGTGTTTGTCAGGACATTATGTTCCTCAATTAGCACAGGCTATTTACAATTATAACAAGAAATTTTCACATCCAATCATAAATCTTAAAGGATTCATGGTAAGTAATTAATTTATCTAATTGTATTTAAAAAATAACATTCTTTTATTTAAAGGGAAATTTGCACTTTTAGTCCCTCACATATCAATAAATTCTAAAATTGGTCCTTGTAATTTCTGGTCAAACATATTTAACCTTCAACTAATAAGTAATAGGAATGTACATTGTTAATTGAGTCCTCACAAATTTAACAAATTATTTAGTGTTAAACCATTTAATAACCTATGTATGTGTCATGTTAAATTCATTTTTTATTATCCATAATCAAGTAAAATATATATACTTTGTATAAATAGTATAAATAACACATGTTTTCTATATAAAAGGATCAAAACCATTTATTTCAATACCTACTAATAAAAACACTAATTTTTAACGAACGTCCCATCAAAAATTGATTCATCCTTTAAAAGAATTCGTGTTTTCTATACAAAAGAATCAAAACCATTTATTTCAATACCTAATAATAAAAACACTAATTTTCGATGAACGTCGCATAAAAAATTGACTCATATTTTTTAGGAAATTCAGATTAAAAATGTGTCATAAATCTTTTTAACGAGCAAATTTTTTATGTACTCCATCGGATATTTACTCTTTTTTTTTTGGGTACTGAAGTAATTGAAGGTTAAATAGATCGACTTAGCCAACTATTACAAGGACCGAGATAAAAATCTACCAATAGTCGAGGGGCTAGAAAGTGCAATTACCCCTTACATTTTATCAATAGGTTTTAGAATATTCGTGCCCGAGAAATAAAATCGCCTTTGATATGAACACTAATAACCCCTCCAAAGTTGGACTTCCTAGTGTGAATTCTGATTCATTAGACTTAAAATAGATATCAGATATCGAACGAAAAATAATATAATTTTTTTTTGGGCATACTGATGATGATTGAAATATAATACACAGGTAGGAAATGCTGTTACTGATAACAAATATGATGGAATTGGGACTGTGACATATTGGTGGAGTCACTCAATGATTTCAGACAAAACATACAAAAATATAATGAATTTTTGCAATTTTACATCTGAAAATTCATCAAAAAAATGTGATGAATCAGTGAGTTATGCAGTAAACCATGAATTTGGTCAAATTGATCAATATAGTATTTATACACCATCTTGCAAAATTGTGCAAAATGAAACAAATAATAATAATAATAATAATAATAATAATAATAATAATAATAATGTTAGATTCAAAAACACAATTATTCATAGGAAATTATCTGGCTATGATCCATGTACTGAGAATTATGCTGAGGAATATTTTAATAGACATGATGTACAAAGAGCTATGCATGCTAATCTCACTCACATATCATACAAGTGGACTGCTTGCAGGTACTCACTACCTTTCTCTTCTAATTTCTATATATATATATATATATAAGCCGAGTAGAGACGGATTCAGAATTTTAAGTTTTTTTTTTCCTGAGTTTTTGGACCACAAACTTTATTTGTTTATTAGGGTTTGGACAAATTATTTATATGTATTAGTAATAGTGTAGTTACATTTTCCGCTCGATCTGTTAATTCATTTGCTTTGTATCTTGCTATTTGACTGTCATAATCTTGCTCGAAGACCTTCTTTTTTGAGTTGAGGGGTTTTCAAAAACAACTTTTCTACCCTTGAAAAAAGTTATGCGTAGTTCTGTGCTAGCTCCCTAGATCTCACAGGTGAAATAATTACACATGATATGTTGTTGTAAATATAGGGTACGAGTCGAAGTTTATTATGAATCCGTATAATTTAAGTATAGTTCTGCCTCTGCTCGACAATAGTACAACATATATTGTTCTTGTACGATATTAGAAAAATTCTCACCTCATGAGCTAATTAACTTTTGATGCTGAATTAGACATAGTATCATTTATTTAATATGAAAGTAGAGTCAAATTTATCTCATTTCTTGATTTATCTAGTGTTAGTAACTCCGTGTTAGAATGTCACCCGTTGGTAAAATGAGTAATTTTTTATAAATCGTATTACATTTTTTCATCTGACTAGCTAACTTTTAGTGTTGAATTAGACAATATCATTTATTTAACATGAAAGTAGAGTCAAATTCATGTCATTTCTTGATTTATCTAGTGTTAGTAACTCCGTGTTAGAATGTCACCCATTGGTAAAATAAGTTGTTTTTAGTAAATGGTATATTATACATTTTTTTCATCTCACAAGCTAACTTTTAGTATTGGATTAGACACAATATCGTTCCGCATACATCTATTAAAAAATTATTTATTATCTATTTATATGATCTTAGACAATTAATTTTCATCCTTTTTTTTTCATTGAGAAAACAGTGATATATTATTAAAGAATTGGAAGGACTCTGATGATTCAATGCTACCAATATACAAGAAACTAATGGCTGCTGGTCTTAGAATATGGATGTTCAGGTAAATCCAATCAATTTATATATATATATATATTTTTTTTATTTTTTTTGGTTAAACATAAAAATGTGCTACACAATTATTATTTTTATCGACCGTCAAAGATCGGTTTTTAGTCAGTATCGATAAAAAGTTGTTGTCAAAGAGGTGGTTAGTATTGTACTGACCAATCAATAATATCGAAAATTAATCTTCAAAAGTTTGATTTATTGAATTACACAATTATACAACGCATCATTTAGAGATTGAATTTTATCTTTATCGTGATACGATATATTTTTAACACAAAATAAGATAATTAAATTTTTAAATATATTTGAATTTATATGCAGTGGGGATACAGATTCAGTTGTACCAGTGACTGCCACAAGGTTCTCTCTAAGCCATCTTAATCTCAAGATTAAAACTCCATGGTATCCTTGGTATTCTGGAACTCAGGTAATTAATATACACTATATTTTAAGTATTTTAATAAGTGGCGGAATTAAAATTTACACTGGAGAACTTAAAGGATTAAGTATATAATATATACAAAAATTTTTTTTATCTATTTACACCGCGTATTTTTTGATAAACTAATGTCAATTGGATGTAACTCCGTGCCTGATTCTAGTTAACTTCAAGAACTAGCACCAAATGCGAATTTTTCGTATGTTCAACTAAATTTATTGTTTATTTTTCAAACTATTGATACATATGGGGCAAAAACTATATAATGTATGTATATAATAAGATCATACGTATCTTGAATCGTCTATTTTAGGAACATGTTGAATATAATAGAAGTTTTTTTTTTATGAAAATATAATTTATGAAGAAATTTTTCATCGTGTTTGATTTGACATAAAGTGTTTTTTTTTTCCAATCAAGTAGAGGGGAAAGGTACTTTTAATTACTCCTATTTATGGGCAAAAGTCATATTTCTTATATCTAGATATATTCCACCTTACTAATTAAATATACCAAAAAAACTATTGAAAAAAATTATTTTTTGAGGAAGATTTTTCATAAAAGAATGATTTTGTCCATATGAAATAAACTTTAAATCTTGAATTACTTCTGATTAACATTAAAAATAGTTTTATTATATAAGATAAACTTTAAATCTTGAACTTACAGCGTTAAAAATATTTTTATTTATATAAAATAAACTTTAAAATTTGAACTCACGGTTGATTAGCACTAAGATAAGTTTTGTCATACTAAATAAATTTTAAATAATCTTGAATTCGCCTCTGATAGATATTAAGATTAGTTTGTCATCCTAACAAAATTTTAAAACTTAAATTCGTATTTGATCAGAGTCGAAATAATATTGACGATGAATATCAAATTATATTGTAGGTGGGAGGATGGACAGAGGTGTATGATGGACTTACATTTGCAACAATTAGAGGAGCTGGCCATGAAGTTCCATTATTTCAACCTAAAAGAGCATTTATTCTTTTTCAATCATTCTTGGCTGGCAAAGAACTACCAAAATAAATTCAAAATTTTTTTAATTAAGATTGCAATAATCTTAAGGAATTTAATAGTCATAAAAAAAAAAGGCAATTTTAATTTATAGCTCCCAAGAAAATTATAGGAGTTTTGCAAATTAGCATTAGAGTTTTTATTCATTTGAAATTTGTGTATTGAAACTTATGATCATTTCTCTTTTTCCCATTTATCTAAAATTCTCAAGGCAACTACTATTTATTATTAGCATAAATTTTCTAATCAAGATTGCAAATTTTTCAACTGACATTTCAAGTTAATTGTCTTTTTTTTTTCCATTTTTTTACCCCCTCCTCAATTTCACCCCTTAGTTTTTAGTTTATTTATCAAATATTAAAAAATAAAGAAGAAATTCACCTATTTTTCAAGAAAGTATTTTCCTTTCATTCCACTTGTTTTCTAACATTTTTTACTTTGCTTGGATAAATGTATTGCTTTATAGTGTATCGTACTATACATTGTATTGTATCATATTGTAGGTATTGATTAGATGAATACAAAATTTAGATCGACTATATCATTTTCTTTTGTCTTTACATAATGTAATAGGTCAGTAATTTGATGAGTAAATCTAGTATACATAAAAAAAAAAAAGGGGCGAAGATAATAATAAAATATGATTATTAAATAATAAATAAATATAAAATGAGATTCGTCGCTACGTAATAATAATAACAATCAAAATAAATATTACATCTTTGAATTTAGAATCTCGAGATAAATATTAAACTTTTAAAATACTAAGTCAATTTCTACCCTGGTATTTAGGCGTTCACCTATATATATATATTCAGAAATAGTAAAAAAATATCTCCTTATATATACAACTTAATTTTTTACCGAATAATTCGAGTGAATACCTTCTAGATCAGGCCCCTACATGCATGCCCATAAAGCCAATTAATAGCAACACCTTTTTGCACAATGTGGACAAACAAAAACGAAATAGGAAAGTTCAAACAATTTAGCAGACAACATATATTGTTAAACAAGTAGACAACCAAACTTTCAAAGAAAATATTCAATCACTTTTTCTGCCTAAAATTTGTGGACAAACATACATATAATTATATGACTAGTAGTTTCTTATGTTAAAAAGGAACAATTGTACTATACTATGCATAGATCTATGCATAGATCTTAGATATCGAGAGCTGAATTGATTAATTTTTAAAGTTATTTTGAATTTACTGACTTTAAAGAGGGCTTGAATTTTATTGAGATACGATTTTTAGTAGACAGGATGTTTAAAGAGATATGCATGATCTCATTATATACTTGACTAAATTTGAAATGATATTTATTGTTTTTTGAGGATAGACGTTGCTTTTTTAAGAGTTTTTTAATCACAAAATAAGAATTTAAATTCATCTCAAACTTTTCATATGTATTATTTTATGATATTTTCAAGTTATATCAAACCGAAGCTGTTTTGAGCCCAAATTTATTAGGTCTATTCGAGACTATATTTAGTAAATGATATTCATTATTTCTCAAAGATAGACGCCATTTCTTATTTGGAATTTCTAGGTTATGAGATATGAATTTAAGATCATATCGCCTTTTGATGCGTATTCATTTATAAATAATTCAAAATAATTGTTATAAAATATATTTAACTTGAAATTTTATGAATTCATTCGTAACGACCTAGTAAATAGAGAGTAAGGTATGGAACTTTTGCTATGTGGATGGTTTCACACAATTCCAGAAAGTTAGGTATGGAATGGACTGATCACCCATTCAGTAGACTCTATTTACTCAAATTTCTCCGTTCGATATTGTTTGTCATGATTTTTATTTTTAGAGTTAAACTATAAAAATTTTGACTAACATTTTAAGATTTATTTTTTCATCATATTAATATGCAAAAAATTACAATTTATAGTACTTTTCATATAGTTTTAGAATATCTAATTTTTGGTTTAAAATATCGAATTAATGTGATCTAATTTAACTTTGAAAATTAATAAAATTGACTTTTAAAAAGCGCAATATGACAAACAGTACCGGACAGAGGGAGTATTTATCTTCATGTCAAAAAGACTAATTTAGCCCTGTGTATTGGTCCTATTGGAGTAGGGACAATAAATAGACAATTAAGAACATGTCTCAATAGTTTATAATGAATTGGCAAAATGTCTATAATTTTGTTGTAAACTATTGTCTCATGTCTTATGTATAATTGTGTGATTCATCTTATTATTAGGATGTGTTAGAGCTTATTTACATATTTTATATATATAGAAAGTGTGTCAGATAAATATGTATTATAAAAAAAATATGATCGCTTTGATATAATTTGAAGCAAATGAATAAAGATTTACGAACTCGCTAATTACGTTCTCGCATAGTCAGTCGAATTAAGGGCCAATGACAAGGCCACAATGAGGTAAGAAAATTTAATATAGCTAGAGTCGATCGAGCTCACCTACGATCCTATTGGTCTTTCATGTTAAATGACTAATTTACCCTTGATAAAGTACTTGTATTTAATCATCCTTCGTTTAAAGTAACACCGCTCACAATAAATAATATCTGAACTAAATAAATAATGTCAAAATTAACCTTATCCTTTCAAATGGGTGGAGACCACATGACACACAACAAATATTAATGGCTGACAAAGTTGAAAGAAAAGAAAGCTTCACACTCATGGTTTCCATTTTCCAATATTAGAGTTTGGTGAATGTTGAACCAAAGTCAAGGAACACTTCAAAACAAAAAGGAGGGTAAAATGGTAAAAGAACATGCTAATCTATATATCTATATATATATATAAATGTGAATCTAGAATCGCTGATGTGGCATGCCTCTAAGGGCTGGATTTTTATTTATTTATTTGAGGTTTTTTAAATATTTTTTTCATTCTAAAACATAAAATATTATTTAATATTTTTGTAGAATATTAAAGTATAGTATTTAATCACTCCCTTATTAAATCATACACATAAAAGCTTCAGTTATCAATTTGTTACATTAAAAACATTTTCCTTAATTATAAAATTTAAGAAAATTTATTCTTTACACTTAATTAGAGAATTTGAAAAGTTTTTTAACATTAATTTTGAATACTATATAAACATATACCATTAGATTGTTACATGCTAGACATGAGATTGTTTGTAAAAGATGAAGGTCAGATGAATATGATGGTGCCGAGATAGCCATGAATTTCTGTGCGGCTGATCGAAGAAGACGATTGAATATGGAGTTTGAAAACCTCTGAAGCTCTTGCCATTCTTCTGCATTTGCTTATTTCTTTTTCTTTTTTTAGATTTTAGTTAGTGCTGTAGTTTATTTTCCTTTTTTATTATTGGAATGCGATCCACTTTTGGGATTAGTAGTCGTAATATTTTTCAATTTTGTTGATTAATAAAGCCTGAAACATTTGTTTTTTTTTAAAAAAAAAGGAAGAAAAAATGTCATGCAATATAATTAAAATTTAAGTTTAATTTGCACACATTTATTTTGTTACATATTTTAATTTTTATGTTCTCTAATCTATGAAATCTGGGGAAAACAAATATCAAACTTCTCATCATTACTACAATTTATTAATTTTCATCTTTCTTTATTATTACTACAATTTATTATTTTTATTTAAATTTTTTGTCTACCTTTTATTTTTATAATCTTCTTTAAAAAAATGTATTTAACTCCAATCCTTATTACCATAATTTAACATTGTACCTTCTATTTCTATTATTTTTAAAAAATATATATGTTTTATTTATGTCTCCTTTTTATTACCATAAATATATTCTCTCCATTAATTGTCTCAATTAATTACATTTAATTTGTTGTAGAATGTTGAAGAAAATTAAAATATCTTATTTTTTATCATTAATAAAATACTACTGTATTAGTTAATTTTTCTAAAACTTTTCTTTCCATCTCCTAAATTTCTTTCATTTATTAAAAAAATAAAACACTTCTTAAATTCTGATAAATCTCCATCACAATCATTTTAAAGATTTTTATATTTTTGTAATTTGTCACTTTTGTCAGAAATTTATTTATAACTTATTCTTTTTAACTTTTAAACTTCATTTGTTTTTGAGTGATAGGAGTTTAATTTCTTTTTGCTAAAATAAATAAATTTATATATATATATATATATATATATATATATATATATATATATATATATATATATATATATATATATATATAAATGAACTACAAAAATAAAAGATAAAAAGAGGAATATAAGGATGAGAAATATTTAAGAAATATATTTTTATGTGTAAGCAAAACAGTAGCTTTTGAATTTCTTATTTTTGGAAAAGTATAACTGAATATTAATTAATAATTGATGTTTTTTTTTTTGGATTTTTCTTTTTTTCATCACTTAAAACTCAATTCTTTAATTCTATCAAAATAAATTGTTAAAGAAACTAAAAAGTCATTTCTTTAATATAAGTTTTAATGATTTTTATTTTTCTAATATTTAAAGTAATTAATAATCATATTGATGTTAGATATTATAGTCGTATATATAAAGGTAGTCAAATTTTATAAAAATTATCACATTAATTTTTTTTATTGTTATTTTTTCGATAGATATTGTTAGATTATGTAGAAATCATCACATTAATTTTTTTATTGTTATTTTTTGAGAGATATTGTTAGATTATGTAGAAATCATCACATTGATTTTATTTTATTTTTGATGTTGTTATATTTTTTATGTTTATTATTTGCATATTTTAGTTTCACTCAAAAAAAGTAAGATGCAAACTATTAGATTATGATCAACCTATTGAATGGATGTCAGTACAAACTCTAAAGATTAATTATGCATTAAATTTATATATTGCAAACACATCTTCATTTATATGAAACTTAGTAAAATTATTCATAGCTTATCATTTTTTATAATCGCGCGAAGCGCGAAATAAGTTCACTAGTGTATAGAAAAAGCCCATCACTATCACAGAGAAAACATCACAACCTTTACCAAGGTAGACAACTAAATAATTGAAAATGATAAAAATACTCCCTAATGTTTGTGATAAATTAAAGTAAGTCCCTTAAATATTTCTATGAATATAATTTTTACTTTTTAACTGTGTCAATATTAAATATTTTTTAATCTCTTTCAGATATTTAACAAACTTTTATTGTGTTGGATGATTTAGAGCAATTCAAATTTTTGAGCATTGCAAGTGTATAAAGTTTTAGGAGGTTAAGGAAGAAATTCACCAAATGATAGGAGAAAAGTGAAGCAACTAAAAGACTCTTCTGAGACAAAGATAAGTTATCAAGAACGTAGAGGAGGTAGGATGGACAGTTGGTCAAATGTAGTATGGATCGTACATGGGCGATAGTTGGAGTTGGCTAGACGAGATTCTTTTAGAATGCAAAAAGAGTGCAAGTACTATTTTACGACAACTAGAATGCCCAAAGAATGAAAGTGGCGTGTAGATATTGAAGGACACTTTTTAAAATTGTAACAACTATAGGGATATCAAACACCAAGTTATACTATGGAGGTTTTCGAGATGTTGATCTAGATAAGGATGGGGAGAAATGTGGTTCATCTTTTAGAATAATTTGAATTCATGTTGAGGCGATCAACACTGTTGGAATGTATGCGTTCACTTATATTAGCTGGGACCTTGTAATACTATGAAAGAGTAAATAAACTACAAAGACAGAAAGTAAGACACAACTAATTTTACGTGGAAACCTCCTTGTTCAAGGGAGTAAAATCATGACCTGTTCTCAGCAGGACTTTTCAACAACCACTTTCACTAATCTTCTCACAAGCAAAAGTAAAAGTCGGTTACAAAACAAGAGACTAACCCTCTAGCCTCTTTACTAAGCAATACACCCTATTACTTAGCTGAGCACAGGCAGATACAACACTGTTCAGTAAGAACCTAAGTTACCCGTAACTAAAACCCTTACAATGAAACACCCAAGGTTTCATACGTTTCTATCAACTTCGAAACGAATCCTACAATTTTAGAACAATTACAAGCAAATATGAAAACAACAAATAACAAGAAGAATTGAAAGCCCTTGAATCAATATCTTGTTGTTTTGATGCTTGCTGGTATCTTTTTCTTTTTGAATGAATGAGTTATGTGTTGTGTTTTGTTTGATATATATCATCAAGCTTTGTTGTCCATCAAACAAAACGACCTAGTCACTTCTAATTGGCGAAGTACACTGCTCCTTACCAACCTCTCTGACGCATACAACTTTTACAGCTGTCTTGTACTTTTCACAGCTAGGACTAGTTTCATACTCTGCAGAGGACTAGGTCCCTGCACTGGTGAGGAATCATCAAAACATCTTGAGAAGAGCCTCCTGTCAAACACAATGAAAGTTTTTCATCTTTTAAGGAGGTTGTTGGCTGGAGTAGTATAGAAAGAAAAAGATTAACCTACGATGTTCATTGACCTACAAAAACATACAATAAAGTACAGAGAGGTTTTATGGATATGCTTGAAGTCTACATGTTTACTTGTGGCATGCATCATAGTGATTAAGGAGGTGAAAGATGGAGCCAAGACCTTATTGAGGATTGAGAGGAACTCAACACACTTTTTAGTCGAGACAAGGTAGCACTAAGGATCAACTCTCAGCCCATTTGTTTTTGTTTGTTGATTAATGAATTGACAAGGTACATTCAAGAAGAAGTACCATATTTTATATGTTATTTGCAAGCACATAACATTGATCGACAAGTAACGCAATAAAAATAAACAATCAACTAGTGATTTGGAAACAGATCGTAAAATCTAAATTGAGCAGAACTAAAACAAAGTACATGAAATGCAAGTTCAATAACTCAACACATAAGCCACATAAAAAAGTAAAAATTAATACACATATCATTAGGGATATTGATGAAAATGTCACATATTTATATACTCATTTTTGACCAATTCTATGGGTCAAAACTACATAAAGAAATATTTAAGACACCATTTTAAACCAAATCTCAAAAGTAAGGGACCATTCTTGTCATTTCTTTCAACCAATAACATCTGCCATACTAATCAGAAGAAAAAGAGAAAAGAAGCATCTTCTCTTTCTATCTCATGCTCTTTTTCAGCAAAATCCATGGCCTCATTACAAGTGAACAACCCCCCCCCCTCACCCCCACCCCTACCCCACCCCACCCCACCCCACCCCTCAAATCCAACAAAAAGTCCACCTCATAAATTACCTCATTTTTCTTCTATTCCTACATCTATATGACTTCTACATCTTATATTACAGAAAGCTAAGAGAGAAGATGATTCAACAAACAAGAAATTACACCCCCCCCCACCCCCCCAACCCACCCCACCTCCCACAAAATCAAGAAGAGTCCACACCATCAAACTCTCTCTAATGGCCCATCTAGACCAAAAATTATGCATAGCAAGAAACTCCAAAAAAAAGGAAAGAAATCAAGAATGGAAAAAAGGAAGATGTCTTCAAACTCATCTAACCTAAAGACACAATTTTTACCACAAATACCCTTTCTACTACAAACCCCTTACCCCCCACCCCACCCCACCCCCCTTTCTCTCCATCTTCATCACTATCTTAAAAGAACAACAAACAAGAAACACAATGTTTTTGTATACTATTACTGTTTTCTTTTTTTGCCCTTTTTTCCTTGTTTACCGGTTTATGTGGGTTTGTCTTGGTCAGAGTTTTCACAGAGAACTTTCTCACCACAATACACTCTTTATCTCTTCTCCACCCCCCACCCCCCCACCCCAATTGTGTTCTGTCTTTTCTATTCTTTCTCAATTACCCCTTTTTTTTTTTCTTTTCTTAACCTATTTGTGTTTGTTTGTATTATTGTTCTATCTTTACCTTCCACACGCTTCTTTTCTATTACTTTTCCTTCTTTTCTTTCTACTGCCGCCATACCCTTTTCTTGGTTTTGTCTATTTGCTTCAAAGATTGGTTCTTTTTGTGATTTAACCATTTGTTTGTTTGATTTCTCTGTGATTTGATTCATATGTCTAAGAAGATGAAAAGGGTTGCTTTAGAATCATCACCTTATGTGGTGTTTGAGGAGAATAATGCTAGATTGAAGCATCAGACTCTATTGCAGGACTATCTAGAACTACATAAGGTAAAAAAGATATAAAATTGGGGTCCTGTAGTTTTGAAGATCTATGATTATTGTTGATAAAAAAATAAATTGTTGTGTGATTTTTGGGATGTTGTGTAGAACAGTTTGTTGATTTGTCTCTGTGGTGGATCCTGCCTTTTTCAGCTTTGATTTGTTTATTCAATAGTTGGTTCTTGTGTTTTTCCTTAGTTTTGTGTATGAATTGAAGGGCTTTTTGTTTAGAATATAGTGAGTATAGTAATCTGGCACAATGGAAGGAAAAGATCTATAGTACTATATAGATGATGTAGTTGAGATTACGTTTTAGACTTTGTGCTGGTGGGAGTTAGCAAGTACCGCTGGAATTAGTAGTTACACGATCTTATACTGGTGGGAGGTAGCAAGTATCCGTGGAATTAGTTGAGGTGTGCCTGAGTTGGCTCAAACACTGTGGTTGTAAAAATATGATTGGGGCTATCTTTATTCATTTGTTTTATGTTGGTTCTTGTGTTTTCCTTAGCTTTGTGAATGAATTTGTTTACGATATGGCGAGTATTAGTAATTGATCACAATGGAAAGAAAAGATCTATATAGATGATATGGTTGTGAATAAGTTTTAGACTTTATGCTGGTGGGAGGTAGGAAGTACCCGTGGAATTAGTTGAGTTACACTGTTACGCGATACTTGTGCTGGTGGGAGGTAGCTAGTATTCAATGGAATAAGTTGAGGTGTGCGTAAGTTGGCTCATACACCACGGTTGTTAAAAAACGATTGGGGCTCTTCCTGGATTTGCTTATTCACCAGTTGTCTTGTGTTGGTTCCTGTTTTTTCCTTAGTTTTGTTTATGAATTGAAGGACTTATGTTTAGAGTTGAGAACTTTGTCAGTTGCATGCCCATTGAGAAACTTAAAGCCACTTGATGCTTATCGCTATAACAATATTTGTGTTTTAGTGAGTATTAGTAATGCGTTTTCTGGTTTTATCTTTTGAAAAAGTATCGTTCTTTTTTAACTTATCTTAGTATGTGAATCCATCATAAATATACTGTGTGGTTTTGCATATTCAGTTAATTTACGTGCAACTTATTTGTTACAATTATTTACAGGACACTAATGACAGGAAGAACAAATTGGAGGACATGAAAATGAGGAAACAAAAATTACTTGCTGAAGTTCAGTAAGTTTTTGTTGTCGACTGTTTTTTTTTCCTGAGTTTTGCTCAAGTCTGTGTTTCATTATGTAGTGTAGGCTCTAAAAAAAGATCGTCTAAGGTCAACTTAGTACAGGACGTTGAGGCTAAATCGTTTGGATAATTGGTTGTATGTCTGGAGAAGTTTTAACATTAGATTGATGGTTTAACTATGTTTCATATTGCTGTTAATGTGCATCTATTGATGCCAGAGATGGAACTTTACCCATATTTTCGCACGTAGCATTGATATACATGTTCAATTACTTCGATGTCAACCAATACTAAATTTTGAACCATGGTTTTGAAAAATGCAATTGATTTAATGGGAAGTATCAAAGGTTAAATTCTGGATACTCCTCTTTCTGATGCAACTTGCTTTTGGTATGCTTGCAGAATTTTCTTTTATTCTTACTCTAAAATCTAAATGCATTCCGCATCTTTGCAGTTTCTTGCGCCGAAGACACAAATACCTATTGCAGATGAAGTCATCAAGTCATCTTGAACAGCAAGAACGAGCATCCCTGCTGAACACAGAGTTATACGGTATGAATGGGATGAATGATCGATTTCGCAGCAAAAAGGAGGTAAAGCAACACAAATTGCCCCCTCTTCCTAGGCTGAAACAGAAAGCGAGGATTCAAGTTGCAAAGGAAGCTTCATCGCAGAAAACGCCTTTGGACATTCTTGTGAATCATAAGCAGGCATTACATATTGGGAAAGACGGTGTTCAGCGTAGTACAGTTTCAGGTTTGAAGCACCAATCAAGAGTGTATACTGGTAAGGAAATGCTGCTCCAGAACGCAGCTCCAGTGTTTGATTTGAATCAGAATGACAGGTCATTCGCTGGGAATGGTTTTGTTTCGAGGAGTTCCATAGCCGTCTTTGATTTGAATCAGGAAACTGATCATGTTGGGAAAGATGTTGTATTGCCTAGTCGAGCTCCAGTCATTGATTTGAATGAAATCTCGGTAAGTATCTAAACAAGAAATCCCAAGTTTGAACTTGTGTATATAGATGCTATTGACATTTCTATGGATGTACAATGAACGAGTTTTGAAATAAAAAAATGCAACGTTCTTTTGGGACAGTTTAAAAAGGAAGAGAGTATTGTATGTAATGGGACAGGGAGTATGTTTTATACATTTGACGCGTAATACATTTTAACACTTTGCCTTCGGCATCTCATTTTGCAGATAGGGGAAGAGGAGCCACAAGCAAATTTTGAACCATTGAACTTTGAGGAGCCAAAGAGAGGACTAATTCAAAACATAAATGATGATCAGCACAGAGACTTAAAGTTATCGATATGCAGGAATGTGGGAGAAGGAACTTCTCATGTTGAGAAGCGGAAAATATCGTGGCAAGATCATGTAGCTTTGAGGGTTTGATCCATCCTTCAATTTTCAATAAATACTACTTAAAACTTTCGATCTAGAGCGAGTGCTATGGTAGTTGTAGCTTATCCAAAGAGGTCTCTACTGACCCTCGAGGATTTCTCGGTTATAAAAAGAAGAGTTACCATTAGATGTCTCTTTTCCCCTTCAATATGTAGGTATGCATTTTGCCTTTGTGTAAAGAAAACTCAGATATATCTAGTGATAATGATACACTTGCTATATTGATTGGCAACGTGAAAATATAGTCCTGCATGATTGGTTCTCTACATTAAGTAGAATGTATTCATCAGTAGTTCTTGAAAATTGCTATCTTTTATTATTTTGTCATGGCTTGTTTACGTTCATTATTTCTCTTCTCGAATTGCTTTGATATGTTTTTTCTCGAGCTACATGGATATATCAGAAATAATCTCTCTATTTCACAAGGTTAGGGGTATGGTTTATGGACATGATATCCTCTATGAGATTTCACTTGTGGGAGTAAACCGGGTATGTCATTTGTTGAAGAAGTTTGCATCATATCAGCAATTGAGTGAAACATGTAAGGATGAGAAAAACGATTTCGACTTGAAAATGCACTTCTCAATCACAATGTAGGAATAAGATCAACTTACACTCTACCCTCTCCGACTCCACCTGTGGGATAACACGGGTTTGGGTTTGTTGTTGTATGTCAAGGCAAGGCCAATGCAACACATATCATGCACTAGGTCACATATAATGAAACTTTTTTATGATCTTTTGTCCAACGAAATGTCATTTCATAAACTGAAAAATACCCAATTATTTAAACAGATCTAGAGTACTAAAATAGTACATACACATCACATTTGGTAGACAAGTTGTCACAGTTTACCATAAAATCCTTCCCCTAAACTCTACATCAATAACTATAGTACTCCTGAAAATAACTTAACTCAGTTATCGCCAGTGGTGAACACTTCTTCCTGCTCGTCGGGCACACCTGCAACCACCTCATCAATCACTTCAGTTTCTTCGACATCTTCTAATGCTTCAGTTACTGTTTGAGTGCTCTCAACCTTGGCAGTTTCAGTTTCTTCTACCTCTTTTGATGCTTCAATAACAGTTGGAGTGCTTTCAATTTTAGCAGCTTCAGTTTCTTCGACCTCTTCTAATGCTTCATTAACAGTTGGAGTGCTTTCAACCTTAACAGCTTCAGTTTCCTCGACCTCTTCTAATGCTTCATTAACAGTCTGAGTGCTCTCAACCTTAACAGCTGAAGCAGCAACGCTGCTGAGCGCCAGGAGACGAGCCTTATGCTTCTTCCCTACCCTGTGTGCCTCCAATGACACCTCTGACAGAGCCCCTACTTTGCACGTTGCGCACCAAAATTTGTACTTCTTCCTAGTCTTCTGCTTTTTTGGAGTAGCATTTGCACTTTTCTTCAAGTCACCAGCATTGTGGTGCAGAGTGGGGGTGATGGTGTCCTCTGCACCTTCTTTCTCCAAAATTACTAGAGATGATCTTTCCCCTGATTTGTTATGAAGCAACAATTCAACTTTTGGTTTTACCATTTGCTCCATGTTAACATTGCCGTCGGCTTCTGAAAGGTTGTTAATCTTAGGTTTCTTTGGGAAAAGACCGATACTGTAGTTCTTCCCGAACCTCTGTTCTCGCAAAGCAGCTTCCTTGGACTTGTGTTTCTTTCCTTGGAGGTGATCATTCAGACCACGCTCACATGTCGCACTTACCTGGCAAAGTGCACAACTCCAGTCCTCTTTCCCATTTTTGTTTGGAACACTGGATGACGGAGGCTGGCTGGCAACCTCCAGTGGTGGTGTAACAGCTTTTCGTTTTGCTCCAGAGACACTAGGCTTAGCCTGCAACCAAAAGCTCAAGAGAAGTTCGTAAACAAACAATGCTTCAAAATTCAATCAGATTAGTGGTGAAAGGTACTGTAAAGCTATACATAATTATTTTCATAAAATCGAAATAACTGATGAGAGAATGGTTGGAACCTCTGCATTTTTCAAATATTTGTACCAAGCCAGCGTCAGGCATAACGCGAAGCTTACATCAAATTACCAGAAAACTCTAAACTACACCTAATAGAAACCTCAAATCATGCTAAGCCTATATGGAGAGAGTGGTTATTTACCTATGTCTCCTTGTCAATATCTCTCCTCGGGTCCATTTAATCCACATATAATACACGGACTCCCATTCTTCTACAAAGGTCACCGGCTTGTCAATTAATTTAAAGTATTGGTTTCCCAATACTTTATTTGCATATGGGCTCTCAAAGATAAACTGAACAACTAAATCATATACTTGCCTTACAACAACAGCAACAACAACGTACCCAATGTACGGATACCTTTACCCCTACCTTTGTGGGGTAGAGAGGCTGTTTCCAGTAGACTGTTGGCTCAACCATAAACAGTCATTTATTTCCTAGAATTAATTGCACAATCTTCTCGAGTGTAGCTTCGTCCATAACCTATATGTTAGATCTTGAATGAACCATCTCATGACAGACAGTAAATAGTAACTTAGTTACTTAAGTTTTTTTTTTAGGAGTTACTTAGTTACTAAAGGATTAAATGTGCAATCTCATCCATTTGCTCCCAGAACACATTCTTCTACTCGCCTCTGAATCGATAGGATGATCTGGGCATATTTAGTAGAAATTATAACTGTTAAGACTAACTTCAAGCGAGGCAAAAAGTCTCAATTTGGACACACTCACCTCAAGATATGAAGCAAAACTGGTGGAGAAGTCATACTTCAAAATTACAATTTAATAATTCAAATTGTAAATCCAAAACTGCAACTTAGAAGAGATGTGCACAACACTTGTTCCAACCATTTGATCATTTATTAGCATTCGACAAAGAAATAGCAATTATAAGCAAAAAGGTCTAATCTTGTGGTTCATTCCCCAGCTGTGATCATTTCAGCCAAAAAACAAACAACCTAACTAATTAGGCTCAGAAAACAGGATCAATCTACAGCTCATATGATCACACTGCAATATCTAACTCGCTTCTCCTCTTTAGTAACCTTGATAGTTATCAAAAGGCCCTGGCCTTCCACATTGACACAAAAAATAGAAGAAACATTTGTACACACTAAATACATATATAAGCAAGGACATGTACTGTGCAAATTTTTTACCACAATCAGGTGAAATAGAGTCGATCTACTTCCTTATTCTTCTTGCTAGATGCTATTGACATGTTTGAGAGCTACCAAGGGTCCAGTTAAAACTCTACCGTTCAATAAAGGAGAAGCATGCAAGAAAAAGGGAAAATAAGGACACGTGCACAAACAGAAATACAAAAAGACAATGAGAGAAAGGACGTAAGAGATTGCATCGTAAGTATATAAATGCAGTCCTAAGATTAGCTGCAATCGGTAGATACAAACCAGTACAAAGCATAAAGATGGATATATGCATTGACTGGTTTTAGCAATTATTTTTAATTGAATCCAGAAAAAGCAACACTATGAAACTAATCACTTCACCCAAGAGAGAGAAGAAACAAAAAATAAGAAAAAATTTACCAGAAATAGCAAGTATGATATCTAGTTCAGGATAGCAAAGTGGAATAGACAAATGCAGTATGAACAAGAACATACTGACCAGCAAGATGATCTTGTCTTTTTCTTTGCTAGGCTCCAAAGGGGACTGCAATTCAGAAATCATTGGCACTGAACTATGGGATACAGGCTTCAAAGCAGAATTTTCTGGTTCCACACTCCGCTGCTGAAAAGGAATCTCTGGAATCCGCTCCTCAAATGGTACTATTTCAAGTCTCCCAATCTCATTTCTTGCACCCAATCTAGAGACTGATATGTCCCTTCCCATCCTATCCTCAAGTGACCTTGCAATTCTTTCCTCTACAGACCTTACAACACTCTGTTGCTTCGAGAACGGAAGCGTGTGAGAGAAACTCATTGCAGGTGAAGAAAAAGGAGACAATCCCTCTCCACTCTGCTTAGCTAGTTCTCTTTCCATCATGAGCTCTCGTCTAACTTCCAACTCCAACATGTGTCTTCGAGCTTTTTCTTCAGCTATAATCTCCTGTTTAATTTTCTCCTTCTCAATCTCTCTCCAAATTGCCTCACGCATATTGGCAGGTTGGTTTTGGATATGATCAGGTTGGTTTTCAAATTGAGGCGCCATGTAACCAGCTGAAACTTGTGATAAACAACGCAAAGAGCAACAACTTAGTCTCAAAATACAATATAAATTAAATAATGCAGGCACCATGAAGTCAATATAACTCAGGAGCAACAAAGCCAAACTTAGAAATTCATCTCTTCCAAGTAACTACATTTCATCCCCTTCAGTTCTATGCTTGGTTAACAATGGCATAGACAATTCCAGGACCTCCAACGAATCAAAAGTCAATCTTTCTCTTAAATGAACACCATCAAGGATAAGACAAATACTTAAGTACTAGTTAGAAATAAGTAAAGAAGAAACAAGATTACAGAAGGAAAAAAAAGACAGCTGCTTTCGGAAATACTTTCAAAATAGAGTGTTTCCTATCTTTTGGGATAGGAAATAATGCTTCTTCGTAGGATATAACAATCATTTTACCAGTTATCTAAAAGCAGCTGCTTTAACAATGGAACAAGTTACAAACATTTTTAAAAAAAAAGTAATCTTGAAAGGTTTTTTTGTTTCAAAAAGTCTAAACCTTACAATTTAGGATTTTCCGAATCTCGCACATTACCAACTTTTCTGAAATAATAAGGATCACCCTCTTTACTCAATCAGTATTGACACTTCAATATAACAAACCACAGAACAACACTAATGTTACTCTCCTCCTCCTCAATTAACTACATTTTCATCGAGATTAACCAAAATGTCTCCAAATGTACCTTGCAGAGGCTAACACAGAACACAATCAAAACCCAAAATCCCTTCTATCACTAGAGTTGTTCATCAAACAGAGAAACAAAACGAGCAAAAATCCTAGCCGCGCCTTACCAACTCTCATCCTCTTTACTCAATAACTATTGCCACTTCAACACAACAAACCACACAAAAACAGTACCACTACTCTCTGCCTCCTCAATTAACTACATTCTCATCAAGATTAACCACAATGTCTCCCGAAAGTACTCCATGTAAGCTAACACAAATAAAACCCAAAAGCCCTTTTATCGCTATGGAAAATTAATGCTAATACTACTCTCCGCCTCCTCAATTACCAACATTCTCATCAAGATTAACCAAAATGTCTCCAAATGTACTTCGCAGAGGCTTACACAGAACACAAACAAAACCCAAAATCCCTTCTATCTCTATAGGATTGTCCCATTGAGCAGAAACATTAATGCTAATACTACTCTCCGCCTCCTCAATCAACTACATTCTCATAGAGATTAACCACAACGTCTCCCAAAAGTACTCCACATAAGCTAACAAAAAACAAAATGAAAAAACAAAATGCATTCTATAGCTATAGAATTGTCCATTGAACAGAAATAATGGTTACACTACTCTCCACCTCCTCAATTAACTACATTCTCGTCAAGATTAACCACAACATCTCCCGAAAGTACTCAGCATAAGCTAACACAAAACACAAATAAAACCCAAAATCCCTTCCATCAACACAGCATTGTCCATTGAACAGAAAAATAATGCTAAAACCATTCTCCACCTCCTCAATTAACGACATTCTCACCTAGATTAACCACAACGTCTCCCGAATGTACTCCACATAAGCTAACACAAAACACAAACAGAACCCAAAAATCCCTTCCAACAATACAGAATTGTCCATGGAAACAGAAAAATAAGGCTAACACTACACTTTACCTCCACAATTAACTACATTCTCATCAAGATGTAACAACAACATCTCCCGAATATACTCCACAATAGCTAACACAAACAAAACCCAAAAATTCCTTCCATCAATACAGAATTGTCCATTGAACATAAAAATGATGCTGACACTACTCTCCGCCTCCTCAATGAACTACATTCTCATCAAGATTAACCACAACGTCTCCCAAATGTACTCCATATAAAACCCAAAATCCCTTCTATCACTACAAAACAATGCTAACACTACTCTCCAACTCCTCAATCAACTACATTCTCACCCAGATAAACAACAAATGTTTCCTAATAAGTAGAAAAGAAACAAGTTTACAGAAGAAAAAAAAAAGGCAGCTACTTTCAGAAACACTTTCTAAGTAGAATGATTCCCATCTTTTGGTGATACGAAATAATGCTCTTCTTAGGATACAACAAGCATTTTACAGTTATCTAAAAGCAGCTGCTTTGACAATGTGACAACTTAAAAACATTAAAAAAATTATCTTGAAAGGTCTTATTGTTTCAAAAAGTTGTAACCTTTCAAGCCAGATACTTCTTTCTACGTATTAGCCGTCCAAAACCAAATTGCCACAATTTTAATTTTTTTTTTAAATAATTAAAAGATTGCACTTCTAATGGAGGATTTTCCGAATCTCGCACATTGACCAACTTTCCTGAAAAGAAAAAGGATCACCCACTTAACTCAATCACTATTGACACTTTAATATAACAAACCACACAACAACATTAACACCACTCTCCGCCTCCTCAATTAACTACATTGTTAGTTAACTATATTATCATCGACATCAACTAAAATGTCTCCAGATATACTTCATAGAGGCTAACACAGACCACAAACAAATCCCAAAATCCCTTCTATCGCTATAAGATTGTCCTATTGAACAGAAAAATTAAAGTTAATAGTACTCTCCGCCTCCTCAATTAACTACATTCTCATAGAGAGTAACCACAATGTCCCCCGAAAGTACTCCAAATAAGTAACACACAACACAAACAAAACCCAAATATCCATTCCATCAATACAGAAATTTAATACTAACACTACTCTCCGCCTCCACTATTAACTACATTCTCATCGACATTAATAACAACATCTCCCGAATGTACTCTACGTAAGCTAACACAAACAAAACCCAAAAATCCCTTCCATCAATACAAAATTGTCCATTGAACAGAAAAATACCGTAACACTACTCTATGCCTCCTCAATTAACTACACCCTCATCGAGATTTACCACATCGTCTCCTGAATGTAATCCACATAAGCTAAACACAAAATCCCTTCTATCACTACAAAATTGTCCCATTGAGCAGAAAAATTAATGCTAATAGTACTTTCCACCTTGTCAATCAAATACATCCTCACCCAGATTAACCACAAATGTTCCTGAATATACTTCACATAGACTAACACAAAACCCAAATTCCAGATTGTCAAACTGAACACAAAAAGAATGGTAAAACTACTCTCCACCACCTCAATCAGTAACATTCTCACCCAGATTAACCACAAACCTTTCCGATATACTTCACATAAACAAACCCAAAACTCAAAATCCTTTCTTTCGTACAAATCATTCATCCACAGGAAAAAAAACAATTTAAAAAGCGAAAATTCAGAGAAAAGGAAGAAACCTCGAATGGCTTGTTGAGAGAAGTAAGTGAGAGACGGAAGCTGTGTATAACTCATCGGAGGATGAGGATGCTGTGCATAGCTCGTCATCGTCTGAGGCCGCACCGACGCCGGCGCCGGCGCCGGCGCCGGATGATCGCCGACCGATTCATACTTGTAATCCATCAAAATTCACTCAAAAAATTTGAAATTTTTCTTGAATTTCACAATGCCAAAACAGCAAATCGTTACATCTATAGAAAAAGATTCAGAGCAAAAAGGTAGGGTTTTTTTCTGGGCGTGATGAACAGTGAATTTTGGGAATTTGTGTTGAAAAAATGAGACCTTTTTCTGACTCATGTACAACACATTATATAAAGCAGTCAGCTGAGTAGGATGTGAGAAAGATTTGCACTTTTAACGGGTTGTTTGGTAGAGTGTCTTAGAAATAATAATACCTTAAAATTCAAATTCGAGAAGATACATTTAACTAAATTAACGTCATATTATTCCGAATTCATTTTCTTTAGTAATTTTGTGCATCCTTTTAATTTATGTGACATCCAAACATTTTCCACGTGTCTAAACTACGTGGAGTCGGTCAGTATGCTACATAAATCAAAAGGTGTATACAATTAAAAAATGAGTTATAGAATATTAGTTTAATTAAGACAGGTCTCTGAGATTTCGGTCATGATCTAAGCGAGTACTTGAGTCTTATCCTTATTATATGAGTATTTAAACCACGTATAAGATTATGTAAGAATCGATGCACCAAACACTTGATAAAAAATAATCTCTGCATTATCAATTTCTACATTTGTGCTTGTTAATCTTTGTAACAAACGACCCCTTAATGTTATGTGAATAAATTATTTTCCATTAAATATCAGTAGTAATTGTTTCTTCTTCTTCTTTTTTGATAAATAACTTTATTGTCTATATCTCGTATCTTGTTTTAAATGTTCATACGATACAATGCATCATTTACATTCTAATTTGAAAAAATTGAATCAGTGTTTAAATAAAAAAGATACGAATTTATGAATGAATCTTTTATCGATAAAATATTGTTGACAATGTACTGAATCGATAGGCCTTGATCTAGTCGGCATTGAAGACGCAAAAGACTATCTAAATGGATTTATTTTTGCTGGTTAGGTTCAATGTATTATAGGAATTCGAAGAAAAAAAAAGAGTTCTAAAACTCTACGTGGCAGAAAAATAGAGAATTTTGTTAGATTATGAGTTCACACATTTTATATTCGAAAAATATATAAAAATATTAATATCATTTAAAGAAGATATCTATATTTGTATATCCTCGTATTTGATATTTATTTCTCAAATATGATTATCTTTCTTTTGTAATATTTGTACCACATTCTTTGCATGAATATTGTTAAGGACATTGTCATCTTCGTGTAAATCAAATAAAATCTTATTAATAATGGCATTAGGTTCATTCAAATTACCATTAAAGCTTAATAAATTTCTAGTCTTTCGCATTTTGCCAAAAAAATATATATTAAAGATCATTGAGTTGAAGGGTGTTGGAGTATTAATATGTATATCGAAATTAACTATTTCATCATATTTGTGAAATTAATTTTTTTCCTAATTTCAATCTGTTCATAGGAGTCGATTTCCACGCTAACAGAGCTTTTGAAACAACTAAAAAGATATATTTTTAAATACATTTTATACCCCTTCATTGGAGCTTCTACTTTTTTTCGTATCCTGGTGACTCGAACTTACGATTTTAAAATCGAAACTGTTAGATGTTAGCCATCCGAACAACTCCCTCTTATTCTTTGTTTGGATCATTGTCACACATTGTTTCATAATGTATTGTATTGTACTGTATGGTAGATACAATGTTTGGTTAGACTGTATTGTTTGTTGTTGGTTAATAACATTTTAGTTGTATGATTGTATTGTACTGTATTTATAAATTTACTAAATATCCTTAATTATTCTAGGGTAGGAGGTTTGACTAGATTTAAATAATTAAGGTAAAGGGTACAATAGAATTTTAAAATATTATGTAAAGATATAATTAAAAAAAGAAATTAAGTAACAATGGGAACACACCAAATTGATTGTTCCATAAAATAGGGATTTGCATTGTGACGTAACGATGAAATTTAACAACACAGTACAATACATTTTAAGTAACAGTCAAAACAAACATTGTAGATTATAGTAACGATACGATACAATACAATACAATGGATAACAATGATCCAAACACAGCATTAGAGCTGGGGTTGTTTACATATTTTACTTGATAAATAAAGAAAAGTTTACGCGATAGAGCAAACTAAGTCCTTCTATTTACCTGAAATAGCGATATTTTTACAATATTACGATATTTAGGAATCACAAGAACGAAATCGAAAATCTGAAGAACAGGAAGGTCCTTTGTGTCTCTACTTCTCTATCATCTTCTTATCGCTCTTCGCTTAGTTACCTTCACGGAAGCTCCTCAAATGGCGCTATGTCAAGGGCTTGCAATCTAATTCCGTTCACCCAATCTTCTCATCAGTGACGATGCAATTCTTTCCTCAAAGGATGTAACGTCACTTTGTTGCTTCAAGATCGGAAGTGAAGGAGAAGGAAAGGGCGATAATCCTTCTCCACTCTGCTTTACTAGTTGTCTTTCCATCACGAGCTCTCTTCTTACTTCAAACTCCACCATTCGTCTACGAGTAATCTCTTTTGCAATAATCTCCTCTCTGATACGCTCCTTCTCAATCTCTCTCATGATTGCCTCGCGCATATCAGCAGGTTGGTGTTGGATATGATCAGGCGATGCTATGTAGCCAGCTGAAAGTTGCGATAAACATAGTAAAGAGCAACGATGAGATTAACCACAATAGTCTCCAAATGTACTTAACAGAGGCCAACGCGAAATAAAAACAAAATCCTTTCGATTACTACAGAATTGTTCATCAAACAGAGAAATAAAAAGAGCAAGAATTCTAGCTCCGCCTCAGATTTCTCTCATTGCATTTTCAACATCAGATTTCTCTTTACTCAATAACAATTGCTACTTCAATATAACAAACCACACGACAACACTAACACTACTCCTACATTCTCATCGAGATTAACCCCAACGTCTCCTAATGCACTTCACAGAAGCCAACTCAGAACACAAATAAAACCGAAAATCCCTTCTATCTCTACAGAATTGTCCATTGAACAGAAAAATAATGCTAATTTACACTATCCTCCGTTCACTCAATAAACTACATTATTTCCAAAAAGGAAGCTGGTTTGTAACAACACTGGCCTACCTAGATGGATTTTTGTTCACTTTGGAGAATGATACCATACATCGTCTGTTTTTCACATGTACTGTGCCTTCCCATGTTATGAAATGACATCAGGAAAACATCCGCGAAAAGGGCTAAAACAACATGCTAAAGAAAGAGGTCCAAATGCTGAAATGTCTAGAATGATGCTCGCTGCTACTGTCTTTTCGCACGATCTTTCAGAACAAGAACCAGACTACGACTAGATTGATAAAGCAAGTGATCAAAGCAATGAGAGTTTCCAAAAGCTCAATACTTGGCTTGAACAACACAATTTCTATCCTACAACTTGATAGTAAAAACCTCGCTCCTCCTATGCAATAACTCGCAAACCACACAGGAGTGATAACCGCACCAGGCAAGCCCTGGTGCGATGAGCTCGACCCAGAAGGCAAAACCCCTTGGGTTCCGAACTTGAGACCTCCAACATGGAAGTCCCAAGCTCAAACCACTGGGCCACCCCGAAGGGTAAAGTATCATTTTTTTGCGAGATTTACACCCCGAACCATCAATAGTTTCGTCTTCCTACTTAAATTATCACCATCTATGTATCAAAAACACACCTCAACTATCCGTTATTCCTTTTTTCTATCCATCTATTAAAACACACCTCAACTATACATTAATCCCTTTTCCTAAATGAACTATCACTATCATTCAATTAAGAAACGAGAAATAGTTCAGGTAGAAAAAGAAAACAACGACCCATAGTCGATTAATAGTTCAGCTAAAAAAGGGAAACAAATCATAGTTGAGTTATGAAACTCGCAAAAAAATAGTCTTTTTGAGTCGATGCATTTTTCACTATAAAATTATTCATCAAAACAGAAAACACAACAAAACCCCCAAAATTTCTTTGATTTATTCATCAAACAGAGAAATAAAAAGAGGAAAGAATCGATAACAGAACCTCGAATGGCTTGTTGAGTGAAGTAACCTTCATCTACAGCTTTATACTTGTAATGATCCATCAAAATTCACATAAAAACTTCGAATTTCACATTTGCCGATACAGAAATCAAATAGTGAAAGAGAGGCGAGCAAATATGCTAGGGTTTATTTTCTAAAAGGGAGATTTAAGGTTCTCTAATAAATACGACTTTTTATATTAAAGGAAGATTTGAATTTAAATTTTTAATTAAGGATGAGTAAATATTTATAATAAAATAAAACTTAACTAAATTATGATCGAAATTAGAAAATAAAACTTAACCAAATTAAGATTTTATTACCGTTAATGATATATTTGATCCAATTTAGAATAAGTTAGACATGAATTTGGATATGATACGACCTGAAAATATGAAGGTTGAGAATTAGAATAGAATAATATATAGTTGGTAGTATTATTATTAGTCACCTATTTTCTTATTCTTTGATGTGTATCACTTTTTTTTTTGGAACCCCAGAATAATCCCACTGTGTAATAGCCTGTAAACCATACATGGAATGTAAACCGCACTAGGCAAGCCCTATGCAACAGGCTCGACTCAGAAGGCATTGAGGGAGGATCGATCACGGGTCATCCGTGTGAATAACCACCCTCCAAACCAACTGAGTCATCCCGAAGGACATCACTTTTTTTTTTATCTTATGCTTTGTAAGCTATTCTTTTATTGTCATAAACTTTTTTTCAATCGAGAATTATAAAATATATATATATCTTATTATTTTTATATTATAATGAATATGTTTGTTGTAATGAGAGGGCTAAAGTTAATAATATTAATTGTATTACAATTGAATAAGACTATAGTATAGATCTTAATCCAACTAGTAGAATAATAAGGCACTAAATTTAAAGAATATAAGATCCTACATTTTAGTGAGTTTGAATCTTGAATTAATTATTTCCTTAAGACCAGCAAAAAAAACAAATTTCTTGTACTTATAGAAGTTGGATTTATCACTTAGTAACTTCACTCAATTTTTCAATACATAAAAGTTTATTAAACTTTCTTCATAAAATTTGTTAAATATTAAATAAAATATTTTAAATATGGCTTCAAGATGTGAAGTTTTCTTGGAGATTTTGCTTGCAATCTTAATTCCACCTCTTGGAGTTTTCTTTAGACATGGTTGTTGCAGTGTAAGCCCCCCCCCGCCCCCCTCACTCTTCATAGTTATTTTTATTGTCGGTTATTGATCAAGAACGGTTATTAAATATCTTCTGTTGAAAATTATAATATGTATATAAAAATTGATATTACATATATTTAAGTTAAAAAAAAGTATTTTTGTTACATATGTAAACATCAAATCTCAATTATTTCTAGGGAAATTCCTGATTTTGCTATAGTTCATGTCATGTATTTTTAAGTTGCACCCAACGTGTTTCAATTGATCGGTCAGTAAGGTAGGTGAAAATCATGGAAAGTCAAATGATAGTGAAGAATTTTATTTATTTATTTATCTATATTTTGATTGATCAAGCTATGTGATATTAGTATTGATGAGAAGTAACAAGTACTTGACTGAATTCACGAGCAGAAGTATGTATCATAGAATTTTGTTCATAAAAAATAAATAATAAGAAATTCACTTTGAAATAATTGAATGTTAAAGTTCTCAATTTAATTTCAATTAATATAATTTATAATCACATAAATATTTAAAAATATTTTATACTATATTTTTTTAAAAAAATCTTTCTTTTAAAAGTTCCATATTCAATCAATTCTAAACATATTTTAAATGCATCATGCTTATTAGTGACAAAGAGATGCTTAGATTAGAATCTCTATCAACACAATAAAATTTGTTAATTACTTTTATTAATTATTTTCTTTTGGTTTTGCAGTGTGAACTCTTGATTTGCTTGATTTTGACCCTACTAGGTTATATTCCAGGGATAATTTATGCCATTTATGCAATTATCGTCGTTCGTGATTAAATTATTATTTGTAATAAAAACGTATTCAACGTTGCTTAAGGATCACACATGTATCATATTAGATAGTTTTATTCATAATTTTTTCAACAGATGAAAAAAGAAAAACACTTTGAAATTAAATTTTCAAAATTGTCACTCCAGCTTTTTGATCTTTAAGATGGCCACGTTGAAAGTTTCAGAAGAAATGCTTCTGGTAATGTTTCAACAATATTAAGCTAATTCATCATGCTTGGTGACCTTACGTGACGATTTCCCTTTAATAAACCTTATGTGATACATATTTGAATTAGTCATGTGAGTATCGAATATCAGATATAAAATCGAATGATTATAATCTCTTCCAAACGCAATAAATTTTGCTAATCACTTTGATTAATTTTTTTTTTGCAGTGTGAATTCTTGATTTGCTTGATTTTAACCCTATTAGGTTATATTCCTGGAATTATTTATGCAATTTATGCAATTGTGGTTCGTGGTTATGATCAAGATGAAGAATGGCGTCCTCTCACAGCCTAGTCATTATTTATATTTTTTCTTTTTTAATTATTATCTTTTTTTTTTTTTTTTTGATAATAGGAAAACAATAATTCTACATGATTTAATTGGTTCTTTAATTGCAAAAATTAATAAAAGTTTATCATGTCCCTATTTTTCATTAATTAGAATAAGATGTTTGTATCAAGTATATCAACATCTTTTATGTTATAATTTTTTTTGATGATAAGGTCAACAAAATAAATTAATTATAAGTATGTTTTACAAGAATTAAAAAATAAATAAGGGTATACGATTTTTTAAAATATAAATATATCCTAACTCCTTGATTTATCAATGATTTTCTTGTGAGTTATTCAAATGTAACATGAACTAATTATCTTTAAATGAAAAATCCTCACTATTGATGAGATCTTTTTTGTTTTACTAAAATTTATGCATTCAATTATCAATAATCAATTTAAAATTATAAGTCAAAAATTAATAACCTTACAAACTTATAATTCATATTTTTAAATTATATACATATAATTATTTTTTAATTAAAATTTCAACGAATAAATTATTAATCATATATAACCTACTAGTTTTATAAGAGTCCTCAATGACTTGCTTGTGTACACAATATATGAGGATAGAGGAAGTTTCCACTTGTTGGAAAACAAAAATATTTGCGGTGTAGGGTAAGGTTGAACGTGTTCAAATATTTTTTTTTAAAAATTAGACAGAGTAAAACAAAACTCGTAGAATTTAAAATTTAAAAATTTAAACTTAAAACTAATACTATTTACGTTTAATGAAAATAAATTTCTTAAATAGCATATAGAATTATAGATACAATAGTTTGAAAAAATATATGCAAGATGACACAAAATGAAAATAGATTTTTTTAATTATTATTCAAAGCGAATTTAATTTGTCATCCCTAGTTGCATTTTTGTTTCTTAATATAGAAGAAAATAAATAAAAAATAAATAAAGAAATTAGACAACTCATTTTTTTTTTAGACACTTGAATATATAAATAGTATTAGTCATCACCAATAATATTTCTCTTGCATTTCAGTCACCATTTCTCAACCCCACCCCACCCCCACCCCCTACCCCCCACTCCTCTGGTGTGTTGAAGAATGGACTCAAGATGTGCAATTCTGTGTGAAGTTTTGCTAGCAATCTTTCTTCCTCCTCTTGGTGTTTGCCTTCGCCATGGTTGCTGCACTGTAAGATCTCCTTTTTTTCCTTCTATTTATCAAAATAAAGAAGATTGAAAAAAGATTCAATTTTTTTTGCATATTTTTGAAAAGTTTGATTTGGGTTATTGTTTTTGTGGGATGAACTAAAAAGGGTGTTTGAGGATTGGGTTTATTGTGTAAAGTTGATTTAGTGATGTGAGTGATAAAAAGATCCAATTTTTTTGCATATTTTTGAAAACTTTGATTTTGGTGATTGTTTTTGTGGGATGAACTAAAAAGGGTGTTTGATAATTGGGTCAATTGTTTAAAGGTGATTTAGTGATGTGAGTGATAAAAAGTTTCAATTTTTTTGCATATTTTTGAAAAGTTTGATTTGGATTATTGTTTTTGTGGGATGAATTGAAAAGGGTGTTTGAGGATTTGGTTTATTGTGTAAAGTTGATTTAGTGATGTGAGTGAAAAAAGATTCAATTTTTTTTTTGTATATTTTTGAAAACTTTGATTTGGGTGATTGTTTTTGTGAGATGAACTAAAAAGGGTGATTGAGGATTGGATCAATTGTTTAAGGGTATATAATGATACAAACAACAACAACAAAAATATCAAGTGTTAGTCCTATAAAGTGGGATCTAACGAAGATAGAGTTAACACAAATCTTATCGTTTGACTATATTTTTGATAGACCCTATGCTCTATTTAGTGATGTGGATAAAAAAGATTCAATTTTACAATAATATCTAGTGCTAGTCCTATAAAGTGGGATCTGACAAAGATAAAGTGAACACGGATCTTATCCTTGTCTAAGAGAAAGTAGATAGACTATTTTTGATAGGAACAAGTTTATATTTAGTGATGTGGATGAAAAAAGATTCAATTTTTTTTGTAAATCTTTTTCAAACTTTGATCTACGTGATTGTTTTTGGGGATGAACTAAAAAGGGTGTTTTTGAATTGGGTCAATTGTTTAAGGGGATTTAGTGATACAACAACAGTTGGTCTCAGAAGAGTAGAGTGTACGCAAACCTGCCTTAGAGGTAGAGACGCTATTTTTGATAGACTGTCTACTCTATTTAGTGATGTGGATAAAAAAGATTCAATTTTTTCTTTTTGTAATTTTTGTTCTACTTTGATTTGGATGATTGTTTTTTGGGATGAACTAAAAAGGGTGTTTGAGAATTGGGTCATTTGATTTAGGGGATTTAGTGATAAGGGTGTTGATTTTTTTTTTTTTTTTTGGGGTAATGTTTTGCAGGTGGAGTTCTTGATTTGCTTGATTTTGACCATATTGGGCTATGTTCCTGGAATTATCTATGCTCTTTATGCAATCCTCTGTATTCAAAGTGAACCACACTACCATCATTACCATTCTCTTGCTTGATAGTTTAATTTCTTTTTCATTTTGCATTGTTCACTACACCACTTGGGATTGTGTGGTTGTTGTCCTTGTTTACTCTTGTATTCTCATTCTTTGCTTGTAATTTAGACTTGTACCATTGGATGAATTTGTACTCTTATGATACTTGATCTTAAATCAACTTTGCAGTTTGAGTTTAAAGTATGAACCTTTATAGCCTTTTGTTTTGATGTGTGGTATTTAATTTTTGATGAGAATGTCCCGCATCAAGAAATCTTCCTCCCGTTGAGCTAGCTTTTGTGGGGTATGAGTTACAGAGTTAAGCCCTGAACCAAATTTGACATGGTACCATAGTCGGAATCATTGGGGTGATGAGAATGTCCCACGTCGGATTGGGACAGGATTCCGGGACTCGTTATATGACTTGGCACTCCTATTTCCTTTGAATTAAATTTTGAGGTTTGAGTTGGAGTTGGAGTTAGATCAATAACCTAATTTGATACTCCCTCCATTTCATATAACTTAATGTTTGAGGCATTTTTCATTTTTCAGATTAACTTAATTGTTCAGTTTTCAAGACTATTTTTAGAGTGTTCTTTCAATTTTACCCTTCATTAGTTAGTATTGGAATTAGTAATCAATTAATATTTAGTTATTTAATCATAAATTTGACAATAATTAATAAGGATATAAATGGAAAAGTAGGTTCAATTTAATCTACTTTTCTTAAAGAGTGTGAAACACCTCAAAAATTAAGTTATGAAATGAAAGGAGTAGTTTTTAGTGTTATGCAGAAAGTTTGAGAAGTTATATTTGTGTTCTCCATAGCATTGAATACCTCTTCAATCTTTAAAGGCATCCTAACATGAGTAGTAGTTCAATTGGTTGGCGCTACCTGAACGACCATTCTCTTGAAACACGAAGCGTTCTGCATCCCTCTTGTTCCACATTACGAACTAAAGGAGTAGTGTAACCGTTTAATGATCGAGGTATGTGTCTTACATGTGTTAGAGCATTCGAGGGTGTAGCCTAGTGTCAATGCAATTAGTTGAGAATCATGAGAGTCTCAATGTTCAATCCTAGTTAAGACAAAAAATATTATGTGATTTCTTCTCATCTGTCATAGATTTGATGGAATTCACACATGTTCCATTTCTAGAATCGACCTCGACAACGAGTGTATAAACCTCCTGTAGACATAGGGGTGAGTAGTTCACGAGCTCGATATAGGGGTGAGTACTTCACGAGCTCATAAGTTGCATGATCCAGATTAGAGAGAAAAGGTGTAAACTTCTTAAATGTTGTTTTAGCCCATCATTTACAAGTATGGGGCCTTTGTACAGACAAACAGAAGCTCCTCTGATACGACTTGAATAAGACTTTTTCAAATTTTCAAATTTCAAATTTATCCGTTCTGATATCAACTTTGTCACGATTTGTTTAATGTGAATCAATGTCTATACCGACATCTTGACATGTTCTACAAAATAGTCAATATACACAACACAATCATCTCTCCATAGTGCTACACATAATTAAATTACTATATGATCAATATAATATGAATGACTGAGCTATCTCCAAATAGTGCTACATATTTTCTTGTCTTTGCTTAGCATCATATTAATGATGAGTAGTTTCAAAATCATGGATGGAACTAGAGTACCATAATGGAGTTTATTCGAATTTCTTTTGTCAAAAATATATATTACAGTTTACATGTATGAGATTAAAAATATATTTTCACGTATCTTTTTAACTTCTTGTTGTGTTTACTTTTTATATTTATATAAAATATTTGAATGAAAAATTATAGTTCCGCTAGTTAAGCATGATGAAATTTATCTCAAAAGTGAAATCAATTACACATTCAGTATGTAAATCAATAATTAGAAAACTAACTTCATGTAATTGTATTAAGTAAAATGTTAATATTTATTCTTTTGTAGTTAAACAACTTCTGACTTTTAAGATGTTGAGATTAGTTGAATAAATCCTCCACATCCATCCAAATCCAAAAATATATTATTTTTTTTTTAAAAAAAAATCAAATCAAATACACAGACATCTGGTAGGTCTTGTGTGAACAATTTTTTTAATTATTATTACTTGTCCTTGTTTTATACACTCAAAAAAAAAATGTCTTTATCCAAGATAAACATTATTTTCCCTTTTAATTTGATCAACTTAGAACCCATCTAGCATTTACAAGTGTGTCCAAGATAAAAATTCATCGATATGGGTTGTAGTGTAGTAGTAGATTGTTTCATCTTAATCAGAGGTTTCAGATTTGAGTCTTAGGTATAGAAAAAATCATATTGAAAGTACTATCTCAAATGAATTATACAATATGCGATTTAAATTTAATCGAGACTTTAATACAAACTCTAAATATATGATAGTGAAAAATGAATCTGAATCTTATAACCATTTACATACCATCATTATTAGTCACAATATACTATTATTATCACAAACCATTAATGTTGTTAAACATCACATTTAACCATCAACAAGATTATTATTTATTATTACCATTACTATTATCAATTATCATAATTAACTACCATTATTAATAATTGTTAACAGTTATCATAACAGTAACCTACTTTGAACCCACACCATCACCATCAATTTACCCCTTACATCTATCTTTTGCCTTTTCTTAATATAAAAATAATTCACTCGTTCAAATTTATACGATAGACGTTTGATTAAGCTCAAAATTTAAAACTGAGATAAAATTTTTATAACTTTTAATTTAAAATAATATTTTACATTTATTTAACTATTAATCATCTTATTAACACTAAACTCAAAAATAAAATAATTATTAATTGAAAGACTAATTAAATAAACAAATTGTGTAACATAAATTTTGTTGGAAGTGTCATCCCTTTGGGACCCTACAGAGCGTAATTCATATTTAATCGAGCTCAAATATAGATTTCGAATGAAGAATAAAAAAATAATAATAAAAAAGTACTATCCTATGGTACTTTTTTTGCATATAAATATGAGTAATCAAAGGGTTGCATTTCACTAAAAAGTCAATCATTTCTCAGCCCCTTTTGAAATCAAGAATGGAGATAACATGTGCACTTGTCTGTGAAATCTTACTAGCAATCTTGCTTCCTCCTCTTGGTGTTTGCCTTCGCAATGGTTGCTGCACTGTAAGATCCCCTTTTACCTAAATTTGTTTTGTATATATAAAAAAGATCTCATTTTTAATTAGTACTTTTAGTTTCTTTGATTTGGGTGATTATATTTGTGGATGAGCTGAAAAGGGTGTTTGAGTATAAGGTTAATTGTTTTAGGGGATTTAGTGATGTGGGGTGTTTTTACTTCTTCTTGAAATTGCAAAAAGATTCAATTTTTATGAATTTTTTGGTTAAAATTTTGACTTGGGTGATTGTTTTTGAGGATGAGCTAAAAAGGGTGTTTGAGAATAAGGTTGATTTGTTTTAGGGGATTTTAGTGATGTGGGGTGTTTTTCCTTCTTGAAATTGCACAAAAGATTCAATTTTTATGAATTTTTTGGTTAAAATTTTGACTTGGGTGATTGTTTTTGAGGATGATCTAAAAAGGGTGTTTGAGAATAGGGTTGATTGTTTTAGGGGATTTAGTGATGTGGGGTGTTTTTACTTCTTCTTGAAATTGCAAAAAGATTCAATTTTTATGAATTTTTTGGTTAAAATTTTGACTTGGGTGATTGTTTTTGAGGATGAGCTAAAAAGGGTGTTTGAGAATAAGGTTGATTGTTTTAGGGGATTTTAGTGATGTGGGGTGTTTTTCCTTCTTGAAATTGTACAAAAGATTCAATTTTTATTGTTAAAACTTTGATTGGGGTGATTGGTTTTTGAGATGAACTGAAAAAAGGGTGTTTAGGAAGTGGATCACTTCTTTTAGGGGATTTAGTGATGATTTCTAGCTAAAGTTTTGAAAAAAGATTCAATTTTTTTTTGTATAAACTTTGATTTGGTTGATTGTTAGGGTGTTTGAGTATTGACTCAATTGTTTTAGGGGATTTAGTGATTTCTTTTATGAATCTTTTTCCAGGTGGAGTTCTTGATTTGCTTGGTATTGACCATATTGGGCTATGTTCCTGGAATTATCTATGCTCTCTATGCAATCCTCTTTGTTGAACGTGAACCACGAAGGGATTATTATGACACTCTTGCTTGATCTTTGTTGAATATATCATTTCAGATTGTGTGCTTGTTGTTTTGTTTTGCTTGTAAGTTATCCTATGTTGCTCGGACTTTACAAAAATATTGCAGTCCCCGTTTTGGATCTTCCAAAAATGCACTATTTTTGAAGGATCTGACACGCACGCAGGCATTTTTGAAGGGTCTTTTTGACTCCAACTATGGATGTATTGTACCTTATGTCACTTGTTCTGAATCAACTCTTGCAGTTTAAGTTTATGAATTGGTAAGATTACACTGATGTGTTGTTGTTGGTCTATTCAATAGCTTGAAACCTTACTTATTACTAGTTGTTCTATTAAACTTAGAGATATGCTAGTATTGGCATGTCCTTAATAATGATGAAACAAAATATAAAGAACTTGGTAGGCAACATCTTTTGTGCTTAACTTGTGATTTTAGTGTTCTTCAAACATGTTATCTCGAGGAAAATGAAATTATCCTCTTTATTAGGCTACGAGTTTCTTTTATGCATCTTACTTGAGTTGAGGGTCTTTTGGAAACGACCTCTCTACCTCTACCAGGTAGGGGTAAGTTATATGTACAATCTATCCTCTCTAGACGGATGTGTGGGTTTATATTGGATATGTTGTTTGTTGTAGTTTCTCTTATGCTTGAAGAGGTTTTGGCGACCTTGTATGTGTCGATATCAATGATTCATTATCTCTATGAATTATTTCTTCGGATAGAATAGTTATCTTTGTTTCTACTAGGAAAGAATTTGAAGAAATTTTAGGTGTCATCGAATCGAACCACATGTAGAGATATTGATAACACACCCTCAATCACATGTTGATGTGACATGAACTCAGTTTCTCCATGTCTTTCCCAGGCCCAGTAAGTTATTACTATTTGGATAATGTTAGCTTGTGTGCTGGCAAGCTAGTTGTGGAAGTGATTTTAGATTAATAATGTGTATGTATTCGATACAAAATTTTAACCATAAAGTTATTGAGTTTTATTGATTCGTAATTGATAATCTAGCTCTGTCCTGCTTAAACCGGGGAGGAGGTGGGGGGTTAGGAATATTATCACTTCATTTCTCATGCATCATTTTTGTCCTGGATATTCTTTCGTGAGGTATAATTTGCTTCTCCGATGTAGTCTCAACACACGTGGGGGAAAATTCAAATTGGTCAGGGCTTCAATATAAGTATCGAACGATGGGTGGGAAGTGAAAAAAATGAAGTTTCCGTCCTTGGAAATACTGTTATGAATGAGTCATTTGTTAACTAGTTTATGGTTGCCTACATCTAAATTTTATTGGCAAACATCATTTTCTTCTCAATTCTAAAATATGTGATGATAGCTACATTAAAACCTACATTCAAAACCCTCCATTTAAAGAAAGGGAAAAAGGACAAATGTATTTCCGAACTATCGTAAATGGTACGTAGATACCTTCATCATATTTTAGGGACATTAGTGCCCTTGCTGTGCAAAAACTAGAGCGTATACACTCTTCGCACAACACAACCATTCCACAAAAAAGTTGTGTATATATATATATCCACACGCATGCGCAAACACTCAAACTTGATCTCGACCAGTTACCAGACACTCCAATTTTAAGAGTTTGCATCTCGACACCTTAATTTAGTCTCAACTAGCCACCAAACACCTCAACTCATTGCCACTGTGTCTCATGGACACTTGATACAAACTTGAACATGTAACTATTGGAGGTGTCGAGATGTACATACTAAAAGTTGGAGTTTTTACTTATCCGCTAAAATCAAGTTTGAATGATGAGGCCTAGCCTATATAAAAGCTTTTTCATTTCCCACCATTTGAAAGAGTAGAAGCTCAATCATGCCATTGACATCAAAATCCTATTCACAATTCAACAATATATCCATAAAAATCCTCAATTTCTTGAACAAAACCTCAATTTCACCTTCTCAAATCTCCCAAATCCAAGCTCAAATCATCCACAACAATCTCCATTTCAACACCACCATAGCCCAGAACTTCATCTCTGTTTCCAAATCTTTAGGTCTCTTAAACTCTGCTTACACCCTTTACACTAAACTCATCAAGAAACCCCACATCTTCATCTGCAACACACTGATTCAAGAATGTTCACATTCCGAAATCCCAGTACTGAAACAGAATTCGATTTCTATGTATGTTCATATGCATAAAGAAGGTATTTTTCCGAATAATTACACGTACCCTTTTGTTCTAAAGTCTTTATCTGATCTTAAGGAGTTAAAATTAGGCAAATCTGTACATACCCATGTTGTGAAATGGGGTTATGTTTGTGATATTTATGTGCAGAATTCGTTGTTGAATTTGTATGCTTCTTGTGGTGAAATTGAGTTTTGTCAGCAAGTGTTCGATGAAATGCCTGAGAGAGATGTTGTTTCGTGGACGGTTTTGATTATGGGGTATAAAGATTGTGGGAAGTTTGGTGATGCACTTGTTGTGTTTGAGAAAATGAGGGATTCGGGTGTGGCGCCTAATCAGGTGACGATGGTGAATGCATTGTCTGCTTGTGCTAATTGTGGTGCTTTAGATATGGGGATGTTGATGCATGATGAAATAAGGAGTAGATGGGAAATGGATGTGATTTTGGGTACTTCTTTGATAGATATGTATGGGAAGTGTGGGAAAATCGAAAACGGTTTTTGGGTATTTCAAGAGATGAAGTATAGGAATGTGTATACTTGGAATGCTGTGATCAGAGGGTTGGCGTTGGCTAAAAGCGGGGAGGAGGCAGTGCGATGGTTCTTCATTATGGAGCGCGAAAATGTCAAACCTGATGAAGTGACTTTAGTAGCCGTGCTTTGTGCTTGTGCGTATACAGGAATGGTTGCACAGGGAAGAGAAATTTTTTCTTGGTTGATGAATGAGAAGTATGGATTTCCACCTGGTGTGAAACACTACGCGTGTATGGTTGATCTATTAGCGCGTTCAGGACATTTAGAAGACGCGTTAAGGATGATCACAGACATGCCAATGGAACCAACAAAGAGCGTTTGGGGTGGATTGCTTGCTGGCTGCAGGTTACATGGAAATCAAGAACTGAGTGAGTTTGCTGCATGGAAGCTTATAGGATTGGCACCAACAAACTCGGCCTATTACGTTGTGTTGGCTAACTTATATGGTGAAATGGGTAGGTGGAATGACGCGGAGAAAATTCGAACTTTGATGAAAGAGAGGGGATTATCAAAGGACTTGGGTAGTAGTTCAGTTGAACTTGAGGATCAAAAGGATCTACTAGAGTTGTTAAGGTGAAAACTAGAAGTGTCAAAATTCTTGTCATTTGCAAAAGAAGCAAGTTAATGTGTTTCATTGAACTTTTGTTTGATCACTCCTACAATGATCTTGTGGTGATTAAGCATCAATGAAACATGAGAGAAATTGTCACTTTAATGTCCTACTCAGTTCGTTTCGATTCATTTGTCTGGTTTTGACTTGATAGGAAATTAAAGAACGTAAAGAATACTTTTGAATCTTATAATCTTAAACTAAAGATATATGAATAATGTGCGTAATCGTGACATTCTAGGTGGAAAGTTAGAATAAAATATTGTCAAGAAAAAGAGGAGACATCTTTTTAAACGGAGGAATTACTTTATTACATGAAAGGTAAGATATTCACCGAGCGAGCTAACCCTCCACCAACATAGAGAGTAATTAAGCAAAACCTTTTCCAAACAAGCATTCCCTTACGAATATTCACGTTTGTTCACCTATCAAAAATAACTATTAATATTGTTCAATACGGTACGATCAAATCAAATAATAAATAATATTATTATATTGCAACAATTTACCCAATCTATTATACAAAATGATACATTATAAACTATAGGTATCAACCATCCAAACAAGTTGGTAACATACCAAAACTAGAATATATAGGTAAGAACAAATTATGTCATCCGTTAATATTTAAACTTTATTTTTATCACAGTCATAAAAACATATGAATCATTCGATTTTGCCACGTGACGTTATCATAACTCATCGAATCGAGTTGCTCGGATGGTAATGCCAACCAACTCCAAAATATAAATAGATAAGTTTTTGAAATTCTCAATAATTTTTGCTGTGTTAGTTTTTTCCCCCAAAAATGGCTGAAGAAGAAGAGAAAATCAAGTCAGTGCAGATCCATAACTGGGCGGAGTTAACTCAGTTATGCCTAGTTAACATCCTCTCTCGTCTCTCCATTGAAGATCGATGGCGAGGTGCCATGTTTGTCTGCAAATCCTGGTTACAAGCTTGTAAGGATCCTAATATCAATTCAGTAATCGATCTCGAAGCTCAGTTTACCGAATCGGTCACTGAATCGTCGTCGATTCGTTACTGGATTCGCGAGTTCGAGAGTAAAATCGATTCTATGGTTCGATCTGTTGTAATTTGGAGTGATGGATCTCTGAATTTTGTTCGGGTTAGGCATTGCTCTGATCGATCCATAGCTTTGATCGCTGAAAGGTAAATAAAAAACTTCCCAATTTTATAAGAAAAAAAAAGAGATTTTTAATCCGTATGTTTCAATTTATGTGATGTTGTTTGATTGAGCATGAAATTGAAATATTGTAGAGTAGCCATGACTCGTGACTTAACTATAGATATTTGTATAGCTATATATGGATCTTATTAAGTCTAAATGAATCACTAGATTATAGTTTTGGAGGTAGCAGTTACTCGTGGAATTAGTTGATGTTTGCAAGGTAAAAGAAAAGGACACTTTTTTTTAATAGAAAGTTGTCGTTTCTTTGGGGACGGACTTAATATGTGTCATATGAAATGGGATAAAAGGGGTAATTCATTTGCATAATACATAATCGTATCTTTTAACTTCGCCTTCGTTGATATCTATGTCATTCAATTTGTTGTGCAATAAAAGACATTATGACACTTAAATTTATATAAGGTGGATGAAGTAGACACATATGTCACGTAGGACATATGTGTCTACTTGATCAACTTTATATAAGTTCAAGTGTCGAACAATACAAAGTTGAAGGACATAGATGTCAGCTTAGACCAAGTTAGAAGGACACGTTTATGTATAATGCCTAATTAATTTGTGTTTTCCAAATTAAGATGTTGTGTAAGAAAGAAATCTAGAGAAAATTTGGGATTTTTTTTATAGTTGGGGTGAAACTGGGTAACAAAGAACATCTTGGAAAGAGAAAGAATGCATCTTGGCTGAGAATTTATGTGTATTTATGGCTGAAAATTTGTTTGTAAATTTTTCTGAATTGAGGTATAAGGAGTTAATGAAAAATCTTGAAAAGGTTAGCTGCAAGTGAAAATGTTGCTTAAGTCTTATGGCTGTGCTATGTATTTGCAGTACTAAAAATCCTGTCGGATTTACTTGCTTCCGTTGGAGTAGAGTAATCTACATTTCTTGTTTAAGCCATTGGATTAGATAGGAATATGGAGGTCGTTCGCGTGATATTTGATGGCTTTGGTTTTACATCTGCATTGTCATTTTTTATTTTTTATTTTATGTTTGAGAGCAGAAACTGCCCTCTAAATAGACCTTTGCATATTCATTTTGCAGTTTGTTATGTCTCAGCAATGAGATGAAGTTGTCATTATTATTTAGTTGGTTTTAGATTGTCCTTGGGTTCATCAGTTCATTGTCTGACGTTTTCAATTTCCAATGTGTGAAATGTGCAAAAAGATCTCAAAAATTTGAATTCATGAAACCACCAAAAAAAAGTGTTTAATAAATCAGTCTTGAAATACTGATTTAAGAAATGCCAGGTGATTTCTTTTCGTTTGTTTGAGCCTCAAAGGGCATAGTTACTCGGTTCCTGTGCTGGTAGAGCATAACATGTACGCAGTCCACTAGTCGAGGTGCGCAAAAGTTGGACCAAACACCAACCTGAAGATTCTTTTCTAAGAAATAAGGAGGGATCGACTTAAACTATTGTATTGGTTGCCAATTGCCGTAGTGAACAATGAGTCAATGACTAGTAGGTGTTGTCTGTTGTATTGGTGGCCATAATGAACAATGACTAGTAATAAAACGTTGAGACTGAGGACAGTGGGCATCACTATCAGTTTTTCTCTTTTCTTCTAGGGATTCGAACGTTTTTATGTTTTTCGGTATGAATAGGGGCTTATGTGTGATCATCAAACTATATCTGAAATTCACAAGTTAGACGGCGCCCCGTAGAAATGAGACTTGCAGTTGGAACTGACCATTCGCTTAAAGTGTAGGCTTAATCTTTATGTGTTTGATCAGATTAGAAGCAATGGCGGTGATCAGTGATAACAATACCTATCTTTTTACTTATTAAACAGAAAAAAACTCGCCAATCTTTTAGAAAGGACGGAATTCTTTTCGTGTTTCTGATAACTCTGCTGCTTCCAAAATATGATCTTTTCCTAATTTTGGTGAAGTTGTCGCGATACGTGTGTTTATGAATGGTAATTATTTGCTCTGAATTTATTCTTACAGGTCGCCTAACCTTCAAGTTCTCTCAATTCAGAGGTGTCCACATGTAACCGATGAAACAATGTCTAAGATAGCTTCTGGTTGCCCGTTGCTTAGGGAACTTGATATCAGCTTCTGCTATCAAATATCTCACAAGTCTATAGCTCTTATAGGACAGCATTGTCCTAATTTGCGAATTCTAAGGCGAAATCTCATGACTCAGGTTAATCCTTCCCAACAAGAACCCTTTGTCCCGAGGGAGTATGTAGATACCTGTCCTCAAGATGGTGATTCAGAAGCTGCTGCAATAGGGAAATTCATGCCACAACTCGTGCAACTTGAACTACAATTCTCCAAATTGACTAATAAAGGTCTAGCTTTGATATCTGAAGGGTGTATAAACCTCGAGCATTTGGATCTCTTTGGATGTACAAATGTTACCAGCCGGGATATTGCAAATGCCTCGTCGAATCTGAAGCAGTTGAAAACCTTGAAGAAGCCTCACCTCTGCTTAGAATCTCAAACAGAGAGGTACGGGCATTGGCAACTGTATGATGATCGTTTCCAGATGGACTTTTTCCGAATTTAATCAGGCGAAAAATCAGCGGTATGTTGTTATTCAACTGCTTGTATATCATGTTTTCTAGAATCCGCTCTAGTTTAACACTCTTTGATTACTTTGTTGTGTTCATATATTTCAATCTCCTGTTATATTTGATTAGTTTCTTGCAGTTGCAAAGCAGCAACTACCATCATATGAAACCCCGGTTCAATTATGGAACCCTTGAAAAAAATAGGATGAATCGAAATATAGTTGCTATAAATAATAGCAATTGGACCAGAGAGTGTGATTGCATTATAAGGTCTTAATTGAACATATCGAGTAAGCTCGAATTGACGTAGAATGAAACCTATTAGACCAAATGCTCCACGAGAGCTACCCTTTGGGGTGTCCCTTGGTTTGGTCTTGGGACTTCCATTTTGCAGGTGTCAAGTTCGAAACCCCTTGCCAGCCAAAGTAAGGGGTTTGCCTTCTGGGTCGAGCTCGCGCACCAGGCTTTCCTGGTGCGGGTTACCTCTCCAATGTGGTTTGCGAGCTATTGCATAGAGCGGGAGTTTTACCCTGTGCACACCCAAAGCTCCACGAGAGCAAGAAAAAGAAAAAAAAGCTCCATGAGAGCAAGAAAATTCTATAGACCCTCCAATGACACCAACGAGTAAAATCTCTTTGTGCTTTAGAACCTCATCGGAACAACAACGAATGTGTTAAAACTATTAGGAGTCGTTTGGTGTGAAGGATAACATCAAATAATCTTAGGGATTAAATTAAAGTCACACTTGATTTGTTGTTTGGTTGGCAAGTTCAGAATAACTTATTCCGAAATTAATTATTCATATCAAAATAAGTTATCACTCCTCTTGGGTGGTGTAGTAATTTCGGGATAAGATAGGTAGATGACAAAGGTGTCACTTTAACTCCTTTATACATCACTTTTCACATCATGTATATTTACATTTTCTTAATACCATATATAATAATAACATTCAAAACTTTTACTACTCCTTACTTTTATGATAATTCTTCATATTTCCTATTTAAAAAATATATTATATAAATATAATTTTAATTTCTCAATTTATTCAACTAATTCTTATGTTTATTTATATTTGATTCCTCGTAAATCTTTTTACTTTAACAAACTAATGATGAATGTTTTATTTTAAAGCTAAATAAGAAGTAAAATTTATTTTTAAATAAATAAGGTGTCATGAAAATTTTATTTTTAAGAATGAAAACTTGCAAAGGATATTATTTCATTTTTAAAAAAATAAATCTACGTTAATCCTATCCTCTAAAGACGTGACTTGTGAAATTATACACTGTGGCCAGGCTGTTACTATACCAAATCCAGCTGTTAATATTTAAGTTTAACTAGCACAATAATTGAGACCTTGCAATAAATATCCATCGTACATTCTTGTACAAAAAATTATAAAGCAGACATAAGTTAAATGACGATATCAAAAGTAGATGTGTTTTTTAGTGTTTTAAAAGGTGGGGGTGTGAAACGAGGAGAGACGTTTTATACTGTATGGGGTGAGGCGTAAACCTCGAGATACAGGGGTAAGTCTCATGAATCTGCGGGGCGTACTTTCAACTTTCATGTATATTTCATTTAATAGTTTTGTTACTAATAAAATAATTGAAAATAAACATTTCGATGATTTTACAAATAAATTTTATAAATAACCTATAATATATAGAATATATATTATGATTTTTATTTGAGATAAGTATTATTAATCACTAATGAAGAAAAAAAGTATTATAATTACTATTTGAGAAATATCATTACACCAATAATAAAAAATATGATTTAAAGCAAAAAGGTTCAGAAAAATAAATTTAAAACGTAGGCTCATACGTTTTTACGTCCAGGATTTACATAGGCTTATGCCTCAAACTTTTAAACTTACGCCTAATGGATCTACGTCTTAACTTTACGCTCCGGAGCGTTTTTGGTACGCCCCGCCTCGAGATTCGTCCTGGGACTCGCCCCAAAAATGTTTTGAAATCACTGATTGTGCGCACTTTACCGATATATATCCTATGGTTAAATCTATATTTCTCCAAATAACTTTATCTAATAATACAATATACTTAATATTTAATTGCCTATTTTAATATCTCAAAATTGAATCTATAATATGATAATTAAAATAAATTAGGAGTAAACAACTCTATTGCGAAAACAATTTGGAGGGTAAAACACTTCTTAACAAAGGTAACTGACTTCGTGCATAGAAAAACTCAAACTCGAGACCCAATACTAAAGTTCTTCGTTTCTCAATCAAAAACTACTACTTTTTTTTTTATTGATAAATAATAATAATAGCAACAACACACCTAATTTACTCTATTTTATATACCATAACAACATCAACATCAATAATAGAAAGATCTCAAAAGGATAGAATGTACATACATAGCCTTATTTGAACTTCATGAAAATAGAAAGATAAATCTTATAAAAGAAAAGTCTTAGCAAATTAATTCTAAATTGAATATGAATGTATAGAAGTTAAATCTTATAAAAGAAAAGTCTTCCATAGATAATTGCCCCAATAGTCAATCAATTGAAAACTAGGTATAATCACTAAGAAAATATGGAGTAATTTAGCTTTAATAAGACATTGACAAATACAAAATCATATTCCTAATAAAGAATTTGAAATCACATATAAAAAAATAAAAAAAAGGACTTGTCCCCATAAATAATAGAACAAGTTACAAAGTGCCTTAAACAAAATCACACCACAATTTGTGTTGTACATTCTAGATATTATTTTTTCCATATGAAAAATATCTCAAAATTCATATAAATATTTTTCAAATAGTGGCATGTGATCAGCATCTAGACAAACAGCCAAACGCAAGTTCCTATCTTTATTATCTGGACTTGGTATAATATAAATTGTCCCTTCATATAAAATGCAAGCTGGTCCCATGTGAATTGGCCTACCACATCCAAAATCACACTCATGGATAGGCAACCTAGTCCAACTATTAATATTGAGGTTAGGGCTAGCAAAGTAAGCCGGGCCCCGGATTAGGGTTGATAAATCAGGTTGTAATTCAAGGTAATCCAGTGCTGATCTTAGGTAATTGTCGTCCATTTTGATCAACTCGTTGTGAATTCTCTTAACGGAATTCGTCAACGGCTCTGATTGGAGTTCGCATGATTTAGCTATTGGTGTGGCCGTGAACACAACGTTTCCTAGGTAACCCGGTGGCAAGGGAGGGCAAAGCCTTGACCTACCGTCAGTGGCCACGTGTAATTTGGTCAATTGATCATCTGGCAATCCACGTGCCTTGCACGTGCATCGCCAAATATGGGCTGCGAGGATTTCATATGTGCTACCCTCGTGTTTGGACTTGGACTTAAGAAGCCCGAGTTGTTCACTCGAGAATTTCAACATGGTCGTGGTACTGGACTTTGGGCCTGTGGACTCGAGGTTTTTTGATGAGTTGAGGGTAGGTGGAGGATGGTACTCAACGTGCTCGAAATAAGATGTCGGTGGGTCCCGTGCACGAAGGAGCGTCCGGTCGATGAACGGCGGGACTGCGACGGAGAGGCCACGTGCGATGTCCGACCACGTGTTGATGAAGTGGATGGATGAGAGACCATCGGATAATGTGTGGAATACTCCACCACCAAGAGCGACTCCACCACACTTAAAACGAGTAATCTATAAATATTTTTTACACTATCAGTATATTAAATAAAAACTATATAGACATAAAAGTTGGAATAGAGCACTTACAAGTTCACTTGCACTATCTAGAAGGAAAAAAACAAATACTTTATTGACCAATTTGCTAGGGAAGTGTGACTTGATGAACTTCAAATTTTATCTATTTATTATTAATGCATTCACATGCACACTTTTAGAAAAAAAGTAGTGGGTTTTTTAAAAACAAGTATGGCCTACCAATACACAAGTTGTTGTTAGAATTTATGAATATTATATCAAAGAATGATATTCGAATCAATTTACATAACTTAAATTATTTCATCAGATACTTAATCAAATAACAATTTTTGTTCTTTTAAGCTAAAAAATAATAATAGGTAAAGCAATTGTCAAAAAGTAAGATATTTTAAAAGATTATTCATTCTATAATTTATTTTCTCTCTTCCTATATTAATTAGCATACCTAACTATCAAATCATTTCTCTTGTTCTCCTAAATTAATGTGAAAATAATTAAATATGTATACTCCAGTTTGATGTGACAATAGTTAGATCAATATTTTAAAATATATTAATAATTTTAAATATAATAGATTAAATTAATTTAATTTAATTTAAAATTGAGTCAACTTTATTGGAAAAACAAATTAACAACTAATATATGAATGAATAAAGTACTAGTTTAGGTAGGTTTTTGTAAGACTGGAACCATCTTGATAAATTGATAGCTGTCAAGAATTAAATATTACTATTATTAGATCTAGCCACTCAAAATATAAAATACTCTTCAATTGGATTATAGTGGTTTTTCTTTTTTTTTTTTGGTAATTTCTCAAAATATTATGTGTTAAAATTTTAATATTGAATTTATTAAATCTAAATTTTGAATGGTATATGGAGGAGTCTTTTTTTTTTCTTGAAATTTTCAAAAGAAAAAACCCATATTACAAAATACCTTGTACCCCATATTTATAAAAAAAATGTAAATAAAATATGCAAGAAAAAACTATAAATATTTTAATAAATATTAAATTTTGAATTTGTAATTCAAGATTTTTATTTTATTTTTAAAAATAATGTGACTAACTTGTCACCTAGCTTGTTACTTTAATTAGTCTATACTATAGTAGTAATTATATTATATAGTGACTTAGAAAATATTACTAAAAAAGGATGTTATTCTTAAATACTTTACTAAGTTTTCTTTTATAAAAATTATACTAAACACTTAATTAGAGACATTAATTATGCAATTTTCTATTCTTAATCATTTTTGTTATTTGCCCCTATCTTGAAGTTAAAATAAATATTTTTTCTTGTTTGGTTAGTGAGGAAAAAGAAGGGGACAAAAAAATTAATAGAGTAGAAAATGTCTAAATTTTCTTATTAGAAAAGTCAAGGAAAAAGAACAATAATATTGATTATTCTTTTTTAGAAAATTAGGCACATGTGATTTTTTCTACCACCTTTAGATTTTTGACTTCTTTTAAAAAGAAGTTAAACCGACTTGCTTTAAAATTAAATTATTGATTATTCATTTTAAGTAAAAAATTTACTATTCTAGATTTTTAATGAAATGCATTTTCCTCCCTGGATCATTAAATTTTATATACAATGGTGGTATAATTCAAAAAAATATATATATATAATTTAACTTCATTAAGACTAAACTCAATTTTCTACCACAATTCAATTGATTTAATCAACTAGAAATCAATTGAAAATACTTATTTATAAATTAAAAAATTAACCTATCATTCGAGATTCGAATTCAAGCTATTTAGTTCAGATAAATTATATCATACAACATCCACCCCTTCTACAAGTAGCTAAATATCTTTAACAAAATAAAATTAATAACCTAGAAAATAAAACAAACAATCATAAACATGTAAATAAAAAAAATACTAACCACATGAAAAGATCTTTGTACTACTATCAACACATACAAATATAATAGCATATTACCTAAAAGAATCTATGTACTATCAACACATATAAACATATATAGGTAAATAGACACTAAAAAGAATCTTTATATTATCAAATTAATAACTAAAATCTTTATACTATCGATGCATATATACACAAACATATAAATAAAGTATCGTAATACTGATAACGTAAAAATTCTTTTTTTACCTGAAATATAACGAGTGGGAAGATTGAGATATCTCCATAAGTTTCAACACTTGGAATGAGTTTTCTAAGTTCCAAAGATGGTGTAAAATCACCAAAATCATCAACACATGAATCACTTTCAGCCTCAACAAATAAAACACCTTCACCATTACAATTAACTTCAATTCTACCTTGTTCATCCCTACCTAATCTTCCAGCCATTGGATAAAATGAAACTAAAACATTACTTAATGCTTCTTTCATAACTTTATTATCAAAAAAATTTGAAGATCCATTTGGTTTATAAAAATAAACAGTCAAAAGATGAATTCTTCCAACAATTAAATCCAAATTAGAACTCCATATTCTCTTTGTTGGTGTTGGTTTTGATGGTTTCACTAATGATGATTCTTTGATATTAATTTTCATCATTTTTTCACTTCCCATTTATTTTCCAAAAGAGGGGGGGAAAATTAGGTTAAAGAGAGAAAAGGGTGTTTAAAAAAATTAAAAATATGTATTTTTTGGAATATTCTTTTATGTGTGAAATGTGAAGAAAGAAAAAGCTAAAGAGATAAGGAAGATGGGAGGATTGTTGTGATACAAGGAAGATAGTGTGTTTGGGAAATCATTATTTATAGCCTAAAAACTAACATGTATAGGGTATTATATCAACCATACTATTTTATTGGAACCAATAATAACCTAGAAGGTGCAAGTTCCTTTTATTTTTACTCGAAGTTCGGAATTCGTATCAGAACTTAAATTTGAATTGCGTATTATAAGGTTTATTAGAAAATGCTTCTATTAATAGGCTTTTTTCTGTCGAAGTCAAAATCTTTAAGGCTTAAGCAGTTTCATAACTATATCATAATTCATGTTGGTCTGCAAGTTATGGTTAAGTTGGTTACAATTTAATTTTATTCTTAGTTTTGTACTTTTAACGTGACAGTTTTCTTTAAAAAAATATTTATTCAGTGTGGATAGTTATATTGTCTTGAGTTGAGATCTATTGAAAAATAATTTTTCTATCTTTATACTACTCTCCGTTCATTATTGTTTGTCATGATTTCTATTTTTAGAATCAAATTATAAGAATTTTTGATTAATATTATAGGATGTATTTTTTCATCGTATTGGTATGCAAAAAATTATAATTTATAGTACTTTTCATATATTTTTTGAATATCCAATTTTTTTGCTTAAAATATTAAATTAATGTAATTTAATTTAACTTTTAAAAAGTGTAACACGAAAAATAAAAATAGACGGAGGAAGTAATATTCTATGAAGCTTCTTTGCTTTATGTTATTTTATTATATTGTATTTGAAATTTATTAGTCCGATTCATTTGTATTGTTATATTTTTCGTAAATGGAGATTTTTTTAAAAAAAATATATAAATACCAATTTTTTAAACATCGCTCTGGCCATACTTTATTATAAAACAAAAGTATATTGTCGACGCAATTTGACTTTAAAAAATTATGAATAGTTATGTTTTAAGTAATTTATTATTATAAATTATTATTTTCAAATAGATATAAAAGTAGAAAACTTATTCACGTTTCTTTGTAGTATATATTTTCTTTGGAGTTCAATTTGGTGAAGAAAAGGGCAAATAAGACAAAAGAAAAATGGAAAAAATTGAGAAAGATTCCCTTTTATTATAGAAAAAAATAATTAGTCTATCAGTATTTATTTATTTTATATTTTATATTTATGTGAAAGGAAATATAGTTATGATTTTGAATACACAAAATAAAATGTAAAATTCAATTTGAATTTTTAATTTGTTGGAAGTAGCTTGACCATAAGAGTTTATATGGTTCTTATAAATAGTTGGAATTTTTTTTTCTTTATATTAAAGAGAGCATTAAATAATCCACTTACCCCTTAAATTAAAAACCCACAATATATTCTTTTATTCTTTTATTATAAGTCAACTAGATAATTACTTTTTTTCATTTCATACTAGTTGTCTAGTATTTTTTTAATTTAATTATGTCTTTGAAAAATTATAAGTAAGAAAAGTAGTTTTACTAATTTATTTTTGAAATATTTTTTAAAAAGAATTATCTAAGAAAGTAAAATGAAAAAAAAATTAATTATCTTTCTCTTAATGTTGTAAATTGACAATTAATTTGTGATGATTAATTATTGGGTGAAGAGAGTGAAATATACTCCTTTCTCACAAAAAGTACTAGTCATATTTTTAATTTACATGTCTCTTACAAAAATATTAATTAAAAGAAAGTATTATGTTTGTGTCATAATTTTTCATGATAATTAATCTTGTATTAATCACCAAAGTGGAGAAAAATTATAAAGTTAAGGTCCAGTTAAAACACTCATGAAACATCAAGTTTTTGGATACATTTGCAAAATTATTTTTATCACCTAGTCAATTATGATTTGGTCACGTTTAATATATCATCGAATTTTGAGATAAAACTTATCTATATCATCCGTTAAAAGTTGGTTCATTTATGCCATTTCAGTTAATAAATATGGCATGGATAAGACTTTCTCAAACGAAAATGACATAAACAAATCAAACTTTTAGCGGATGATATAGATAAATCTTTTTAAAATTCGATGATCTATTTGAGCTTTTGTCCTTTTCCAATTTATTTAGGATCATTATCAAACAATAATTTCCAATTTACTAGAGATCTAGTAATTTTATTTGGATTTTCAAAGTATATAATTTAAAAATACAAGTATTTAACCCGACAATTAAAAAGAAACGAAAAGTACATTTTTATGGACATATGATTTTTACTTCTTCTATCATATATACATATTGTCCACTTTATTATAAATTATTATCTCAAATTATTTATTAATTTATAAAATTAAGATAAAATTAATTTTTTTTTTATAATGTATCCTTGCAATTACAATTATTTTATTTTTGAAAGTATAAATAAATAGGACTGTTCAAAATTATGTCGAAATCGGTAATTTAAATCGAAAAAAGTTATTGATTTATCGGTAAGGGTTATAATGATTTTGATAACCATTTTGAGTTTTTATTATCGGGTTATAGATTCTAGACAGTTTGAAGTTTTTTCTTAATGCATTAACTGATAATTCAATAGTAAATAAAAATATATATATATTTTTTTTATACTATTTGACATATAAAGTTCTTGACTTAGGATTTAATTTTATATTTTTATTTCTGTCAGTCTCAAACTTTCAGTTATTCTACAATGTGTTAGTGTTGTTTTTGAGTAAGATACAATTTATCAACTCATATGGTTTATTTTGTTTGTCACCATGTTTTTCAGTGTTGTTTAATCATTTATTTTTTGTATTAAATCTTAACGATTAAATCGACAATCGAATCAATAACGTCCAATAACCGATAAGTCAATAGTTCTTAACAGTTTAGCATGTGTACAAATCGATAATTGATGAATCAAACCAATAAACTTTAAAATCAAACCCATCGATACATAATTCTATAAACAAGTTTGTAATTTTCTAAAAGAAAAAAATAAACTAATAAAAATGTCTTAAAAGGAATAATGGACTATTAATATATGACATCAAGAGTACTATTTTTCTTGATTATTTTTTCCAACCTAATTAAATTGCTTCTCTTAATATGGAAAAGACGTAGTCCTTACAAAATAGATATCTAATATATTTATATCTAACTTTTTCATTTTTTTCTTTTAAATAAAAAAGTCCATCACAAAAAAATAGACCAAAACCTTTTTTGCATCATATATACAAAAATGTAATAATTTTTCAATACGTTCCATTATTGGTCGATAGAGTTATTAGATAATAAGAACTCCATAAAAATAATTTATTTGTATAGTATAACTTGACTCAGACATCTTAATTTTTTTCTACTATCGTACGAATGATAGCCTTTGTATAGTATAAATATGATTTTTTTTAAAATAAGAGACACTTCTTACTGAATGGGAGTCTATGTGATACAAATTAGCCTGATTCATTAATATTCGATACTAATTAAAAAAATTATATATGTATGAGATGATCACATGGTATTGATATATATGTTTGAACTCTTTAAAATGAAAGACATCGGTTGACCCCAAAAAAGTTCTTGTAAATTATAAGTTTAAATAGATCGAATTTCACTATAAATATCAAATAATAAATTCGGTGATCACGTGGCCAAAAAACTTTGTCATAAATTTATACGTTGTATTTAGGATGATAACGTGTGAAAGTAATGACAAAAGAAAAAAAAAATAGACAATATGTGGATGTGAAGAGTTCAACTCAATTTTATTTTTATTTTTTAAAAGAAATATTCTTATTTTTATATTGGAAAAGACCATCACCTACCCGCTCAAAATAACAAAAAAGAAAAAAAAAATACCTACCTCCTAAAAATATTTATCATATACTATGTTTTATTTATAATATTTTTAAGAAAAAATTATTTATTATTTGTTCATATTCGATTTGATATATAATTTAATAAATAATAATTTTATTATATTATTTCTAATTTTTACATAAGTTGTCTAAATATTAGAGAATCAGTACTTAATAACAAGGTTAAAATAAATATAAAATAATAATTATTTTTTGACACAAATAAAATTTGACAATTGTTTTTATTATATTAAACAAGTAAAAATAGACAAAGAGAATATTATAAAGGAGGGACGTTTGATTATTTATGTCTTACCTATTATTCATTTACATTGCACATTTATTTATTATAATTGAGGTGTTTGTAATCTTTAAAAAATAATAGTTATTAAGGATAAAATTGTAAAAATAATGAATTTCGTCTTATATTCCTAAAACAATAAGTTATTTTAAGATATATATATTTAGTAAGAATGACAAGTATTTTGAGACGGATAAAGTACTAATAATACTCATGTCAAATCTGAATATAAAGAGTCAAACTTTTAATTTTGATCATAAATTTAAATTAAAAATCTTTCGACTAATAAAAATAAAATATACATATATAACTGATAATTCAAAATAAATAAAAGAATCACATTTATCACTCTATTGTAAAAAAAATAATCTATTTAAGCTCACCTTCTAAAGTACTATCGATTCATATATTATATTATTTATTGATTTTTATATACCCTTAATATTATAAAAATAACTCAAATTCATCCTATTATTAATTTATCAAAATGGCATGTCAACTCATGATCATAATTCATACCAAATTCTTCCATCACTATCCAATAATATTTTTTTCACATATATAACTTTAATTTATTTTTAACACAAATACAAAAATAGGCAAAAAAAAAAAAAAAAAACTTCTAGAAGAAAAAAATATCTAGAATAAAAGAAAATTCTTCTCCTTTTCCTTTTAATACTAAATTTATTTATTTATTGTAGATTTTTTTTTTCTTTCTACTTTTTTTTTGGTTCTAGAATAAATTACAATTATTGCTCAACAACTTTTATGCACGTCTCCCATCGCTCGACTCTATTATTTGTCTCCAAAATGGTCCACAAACAACAAAAATGTATCGATCTACGAGTAAATTGACTCAATAAAATTAGTGATCTCAAATTAAAATATTTTATATATAATAATATTATATCAATAATTTATCATTTATATTAAAATTTTCTTTCGCTATCTGTATTAGTCGATATGTCAATTTTTGATTCCGTCACTATTAATGTTTTTGAGTGAAGATATAGATATATGATAATGCAATGAAATATGTACTGACCCGTTAAATTGATGCAAATCAATTCAATATAATTAGTGGCTTCAAATTAAAATATTTTTTATATGATCTATCATGACAATGATTTTATCAATTACATTAAAGTGCTCTTTTATTATTTATAATAATATTATATTAATTTTTGGTTCCACTATTATTGTCTTTGAGACAAGATATAAGATATATAAAGATAAAATGAAATATGTAGTAACCTTTTAAATCGATGCAGATCAACGCAATAAAAATAGTGATTTAAAATTAAAATAAAGTGTATATAGTTATACCATAATGATAAATTTATCAATATGATTAAAAAAATTATCATTTATAATAATTTTACATTAATTTCTAATTTCATCACTATTAATATATTTTTGAATCAAGATGAAACCAAACTTTTCCAGCTAAAGAAAACTAATTCCTCAACATAATCTTGTGCTCTATACGACAAATCTCGAATCCGTCTCTCCAAATCTTCCACCATTTCAAGATCATTGCACTTATTACTAGAATCCACAAGAAATCTCTGAAAAACTCAAGTTTTTCTGAAAGAAACCTACAATGTTCATCTTTATCAAGATTCAGATAAGGGTTAGGACTAAATATCTTATCCAGGGTCTCTAAAAAAAACAGTCACAGCAGCAAAGGCCATTCAATTAGGGGCAGAACTATAATATAGGTTACGGTTCGATCCAACTCAGTAACTTTGATCCGAACCTTGAATTTGTGTTAAACTGAACCCATAAGATTCAAATCCTGACTTCGCCCAACTCTTCAAATATGGTTTTAGGGAACATTAAATAAGGGAATTTTGTCTTCTTTGACTATGTTCAAGTAACATACATACATCAAATTAGTACAAAGTGCAAGAACAATAAGTAGATAAAAAAGAATCAATCTTTGACAACATATATTAATATTATTATGACAAGAAGAGGAATCAAATGAATCACAAGTCCAAGAACAATAGAAAGATCTTACCCTTTTCTCAAGTGTGAGTAAATGAAGCAGAGGATAATAGAGAATAAGAAAAAAAACACAAAGATTTTCTTTAAACTTTGTCTTTTAGTAAAACTTTAAGTCACAACTTAGGAGTCAATTTCTTCAACATTGTTGCCACCCATTTATGATCAGGTCCCTGTGTCACGGACTTAGAGTATTTGCTAAAGCTCCGTGCGGTCCTCGACAACTTACTCACTAATTTTCTCCGTTCCTATCTGGACGCAAAAACAACTTGGCAAAGTGGCGGGACGTCACACTTGGCTGACATAAAGTTTCGAAGAATCCAACACGCATCAGTTGATATTTATATAAAGAGTACGAGTAACATAAATATTATATATCCCTACATTATTAATATTTATATATACTATCCTTTGGGGCAGCTTAGATTGTTTGTCTGCTGACAATAATCGAAACTATAGCTACAAATTAAAAATAATTGAGGCTCTAGCAATATACTATAATTGTTTGCCATTTCGCATAATTTTCTCTATTATTTAAGTAATTGGACCAAAAATATTTAAGTTAATAGTGTATGTAACATAAATTCATTGTTGACTGAAACTAGAGATAAGGAAAAATTAAAGGATGGTCAAAGATTATTTTAGGCCCAACCTCTAATCTAATCAAACATTAATTTTTATAAGAAAGAACTAGAGAAGATGACAAGCAACAAGAAATTAACATAAACATAAAATGCTTATACTAGATTAATTTGATTATATTATATATAATAACCCTCAAAACAATAATAATAAAATTAGTATAATCTCGCAAGTAGGGGTCCAGGAAAGATAAAGTACATACAAATCTTACTTCTATCTTAAAAAGATAGAGATTTTTCTCTCTCGTCCAGACAATTAAAAAAAACAGTAACAACAAGTAGAAACAATAACAAAATCATTTGTCATAAATTTTTATAGGTTCATTGTGTAGAGACGAATTGCTATAACAATAATAGTGGGGCTACCCCTATTTATATATAATGAATTTAGGACAAGCCTATATATCTTATACCAATCTACTTTTATGTAAGCTCCTGATCTGACGGTCCTCATTCTTTAACTAGATATTTTTTTTAAAAAAATAATTAGTTTTTTATTGATAAATTCAATAAATATTTAATTAAGAAAGATTATCTTTAGAATCAAACTTAAAGTAAGAAAATCATTATTAAGTGATAAATAAATAATTCAATCTATATATTGTTATAATAACGCTACAAATACATCACGATACAGAATGATACATTATAAAGCGATAAGAAATAACATCCGAGAATGTGGTTCAACTTTCAAATACCATTTTTAGGAGAGAAAAAGGTTATATGCTCGATAAACAAACAAAATAAAACTAGTATATAAAAACTTAAAAGGGGCACAAGAGAGAAACCAATCGTGTTTCAACAATAACATATTCTATAAAATTACACAAGTAAGATCTTAGGAGAATATTGTATACACATCATTACTCCTACTTTAGGAAGATAGAAAAACTATTTTTGATAGACTTTCGACTAATCACACGCTGTTAATTCCAAACTTAGATAGTAAAGGCAACTAGAAGAAAAAATAAAAAATAAAACATTAAAATTGGCCTTTCAAATTTGTAATTATTTGCTCCATTTTTTTTAGGCCCCTTTCTAAGAAGGTCTGGTCCACCATAAGCTCCTCTTCTTTGATGAACAATTTCATGAACATGTTTATGTTCATCCTTATTGCTCTCTATACTTGATAATTCATTAGCAACTGCATACAATTTCATATAAAAATTTAAGTTATATATATCGTCATCGTATCATTTATCCAAGATTATCAATTTAGACTATAAAATAGAGTTACCTGCAATTATTTTTTCGATCAAATGATTTGATTGTATAAATATTATATACACCAAAGTGAATAAAACTGAAACTCTTTAATCATAAGCAATTTCCACTAGTAAATATGGGGAAACCCAAGAAAAATTCAAGAATTAACTAAATAAAGAGACATGAAGCTAGTTTTAAGAGATTAAGATCTTGAATAATAAAACAATATTTCTAAAGTAATTTTTTGTTACAATTTAAAATAGTTTATGTTTATTTAATGAAGTTAAGTTATATACATCGTCAGTTTATAAAAAAAACGCATGACCACGTCACTCCAGGTCATAATAAAATTTCGTATAATATGACATGATGATGAAAACGATTCTTATATTAATGACATATATAACTTAAACTCTTATTTAACAGTAATTATTAAATAATTAAGTTCAATCAGAAAATATTTTTGGTGCATGTATGGGTACTAGTTGAAAATATTTTCTTGTACTATAATGGAACATGAATATAATTACAATTAATTAACAATAACTCGATTTAAATAAAATCCAAACCAAAACAACTAAACAAAAAAAAAAAAAAAAAAGGAAAAGATATGAAATGAAAATTGAAGACCAAAATTACTTACTCTTTTCCTTGTTTTCATTTTGCAAAATGAGTTCATTATTTGTGGATTTTGGGATGAAGGTGCAAGATGAGTATGGCAAAGTTTTCAAGAATATAATAAGGCAAAACCATGAAACTAATACAAGAATTTTCATGGTGTTTATTTTTAATGAAATTATTTCGACCAAAGAGTTAGGGAAGTGTTTTAGAGCTATTTATAGTAATTTGTGTTTTAATGTGCAAAGAATCTTTAAAGTTTGGGAAAGAATTTACCTAACGAATCAGAGTCGTGATAAAGCGGTAAGTGTTTCAGAATTTTTAATCAAAGATCTTAGATACAAATCTTGGTATATATACCCTTTGGTAGAGGAGCTTTATTTTTTATATGAAACTTTTCGATACAAATTCGAATGGTGACTTGTATTATATATATAGCTTCTTGTCCTTCAAAATATGTTATCATCTATTGTGTTTTTGTTTTTGTTATTGCATTATTTTACTGATGTTATTGTTCTTTTATTATATGCTAGGTAATGATTTTTCTATTAATTTATTACGTCTGATTTATGTATTTTTATAAAAATAAAATAAAATTTTGATATATGTTATTTGAGGCGAAAGTCTTTTTAAAATAATCTTTCTATCTTTATGATGTATACTCTATTTTTTACGGACTTCACTTGTCGGATTATATTTTATATGTTGTTGGAATCAATTAGACTTTGAATTAAGATTTAGGGGCAGTTTTGAAAATGAGAAGTAGTGAAAAAGGAAAAAGAAATACTAAAAAAGAAGCTTAAGCCATAGTACACATGTGTGGTGGAACTAAAAGCATAATATATGGAACCTTTTTATTTTATTTTATTATTATATGGAACCTTTTTGTAGAATCTAATTCTCATTTTACAAATCAAATTGGCTGAGTCATAAAGCTAGAAAAAATTTATAATATTTAAAGGAACTATTATATAGTATCTCAGTATATTTCAATATATAAATTTGTTTGACTAAATATAAAAATTAAGAAGAAAAAGGACTTTTGAAATTTATTCATAAACATGTTATAATATTTTTATGGTAATTTTAAGATGGAAAAATTACTTAAATGAATGTCTTTTAATAAATATTTACTGATTTTAGCGATACTTTTTATTTATTACCATTTATATCAATATTATGTTAAATCTGAAATATGTATTAAAAGTGAATTATTTATGCAATATATATGTATTATAACTATTTTTTAAAATATATTATGATTGTTTGGTAAGAAATTGACACATTGTATTATAAGTGTATTAAAATGTGTGATAAATGTATTATCCATCAATAAAACTTGTATTATATGTGAATAAATTTTTTTTTTTTGTAATATAACTTAAAAGTATATTATAAATGTATTAAAAATAATAAAAGTGAAAAAAATGTTATTATTTTTTATTCATAGTATATTTACGTAAATTTCTCTTTTAAAATCATCTCATCAAGTTATAATAAAAAAATTAAAATCAAATTGTTTCCAAATAAAGAAAATAATGTCACATAAATGTACGTGTGTGTTTTTTCAATGAATTTAATAAATTTTTTAATTTAATTCTAAGAATAAAGATTGTTTTTTTTGTCAATAAGATAAGGTTATGAAAAGGAAGGTATTGATTCCAAACAATCTTATAAAAAAAGGAGATTTTATATTTGACAATGGAATAATTTAATGCACCATTTTTTTCAAAATCTAGTGTCATATTTGCTTTATACCTTTTGTTTGCTCATATTTCAAAAGGAATTTTGGCAAATAAATCATTTCTTTTTTGAAAAAATTACATGAATTGATATATTTTAATAAACAATTACTAATTTTAGCAATACTTTTTATTTATTACCATTTATAACAATATTATGTTAAATCTACAATATGTATTAAAAGTAAATTATGTATGCAATATATATGAATTATATATGAATTATAATTGTTTTTCAAAATATATTATGTTTGTTCGGTAAAAAATTGACACATTGTATTATAAGTGAATTAAAATGTGTGATAAATGAATTATCTATCATTAAAATTTGTATTATATGTGAATAAAAAATTGTTCTTTGTAATATGAATTAAACTTGTATTATAAATGAATTAAAAGTGATCAAGTGAAAAAAAAATATTATTGCTATAAATGGTAAATATTTTTTTATTATAGTATATTTATGTAAGTTTTTTTTTTTTTTTTCCAGTCAATAAGAACCGTCAAGTGATTCTAAAATAGACTTAGGGAACAAGTTATTGGCACGTAAAGCCAATACATCACGAACCATATACCTTAAACGTAGAGCTAACTGGGGGTTCGTTGATAAATAATGGATGTTTTAGCTAAATGACTAGTCTGGTTTAGCTCATCAAGCTATTACTGGTGCAACAATTATCAGAGGATCAAAATTGGCTTAGGGATCCAATTATTGGCGCGTAAATCCATCAGATCACTAACCATAAACCTTAGACGCTGAGCTAACTGAGGGTTCGTTGAGAGTCTCTTCAAAGAACCAAAGTAAAGATTGTTGATGTTTCTTGAATCTTGTCTCTCATCAACCAACTTTCCAATGTTGTTGAACAACAGACAAATGGCCTCAACGTTTTCTTCTGGCGGACAACATTTAGGATTTTGCTCCAACAGTTTCTGGTTAACGAAAACACAAACACAATCAACCATTAGTATAGTTCACAGGACGTTACTGAGTTACTCGATTGATGAACACAAGCAAGAGATAATAACAACCAGAACTATATAATGAATAATCCATTTGGGGACCATATTGAGCTTAAAAAGCTCTCCAATAAGCCTTATATTGCCAAGAGTACGCGATTTGATAAACTTCTCCTTGTCCATACGTTCTGAATCGTGCTCAGGTGCTATCATTTGCCTCATTTCTTCTCGAAGTTTGTAAGTACCTTCAATTGTCTCTTGACAGTTATTCCATAGAACACATTTGAACGTAGTCGATTCACCACCAGGTTCATTACAAAGAAATGAAGGCAGCATTTCAATAAGATCACGACACAGCTGGGCATACAGAGGGCAAAAAGTTGGTTCCAGTACAGCATTGTCGAATATCAAGGAAACAACACCCTGGGGAGTGAAGATAAAACAACAAATGATTTTTTACGAGGAAAATACAATCTATATATCATGAAGACATAGACCATTAAATCTTTGATAGGTAAAGGAGACGGACTACTATACTACTCTGAAGATCGAGAGATGTATCTGATATGGGAGTAGAGACCTTTAGAGTGTTTGCACTAGCTATCCCTGAATCTATCAGTTGACCTTTGAGGAGAACAAGTTTCTTCAGAGTCGGGTCGTTGAGCATACTGCAAAACAATAGCAGTTAGTATCACTCCACATTTTCAAATAATGCCATAATAGATTATCGTATGTTACTATCTGTTGTTTCTTCGGACTGCTTTTTTCCAGGATCCGAGGGTCTATCAGAAACAGTTTCTCTAACTTGAGGTCGCGGTAAGATCTGTGTAAGATACCACTTCAATAGAATTACCATTTGTCTCATGGTCAAGTAACGATACATCAAGTGGAAGCTTTACATTGTGGTTTAAACGACAGAAACATCCAGACATGTGTGGTCTAAATGACATAGACATTTGTATAGAACTCATGAGCAATGACGTGAACGCCTTAGTGCCCTGCCTATACTGCCAAACAGTTAAAGCAACATGAAGTGCCTTCCCTAAGCTTTGACAACACAAATCAAGACATTCTAACAATGTAGGGAAGAACGAAAGACGGACAGAAAACCAGAAAGGATTGAACTACAAAATTTACCCTTTCACAGTCTTCAAGACACAATTTTTGCTTCTTTGCGCGGTTGAACATGTCAGCTCAGCTTTGATTAGTGTCGAAGCAGGTCCGCCCTGATTCACAAATAAAGGTTTCTGAGATCAACAAGTACTAATGCATAGTTTCATGTCATACACAATTATTGTCTTAAACTCGAGATAACAAAAAAGCACTTTCATGTATGTAATACAATAAGCATTAGATTAAAAACTACCCCTTGGTTGGGAGATATTTGAGTTCTCACAAGTTGTTCTTGCATATCGTGTTCATCGATTTCCTGCTGTCTAGAGTAGAATCTGTCACCAAATTCACTGTTTTCACGAAGAGGGTCCAAGGATCTGTCGTCAACTGGGGCAGAGAACTGCGCCAAACTTACTAAGCTGGTCATCGGTGTCTGGCTCAGAACAACCACTCTGAGTCTGGCCCTGCACCTATACAACATAAATGACACAACTTGTGGCTACTGAAAGCATAGACCATAAGAAAGTAACAAATAAAATAAAAAACGAGACACCTTTTTGAAATGGAAAAGTTCTACGAAGTAAGGGTAAGGTCTCCGTAGACTCCACTTTCCTCATATTGTCATCCTGACCAAACAGTTCATCTTCAACTTCTTGTTTGAGTTTAAGTATATTGTTCCTCACTTGCAGCAACTGATCTCGAGTATACCTAACGCGTTCACAGACCTCAAAACGAGAGTCTCCAGTAGTCTACAACGATGAAAAGAATAGTCATCAAGACAAATATCATAAAGGATGTTCCTATCGAATTTCAACCATTTTACTAAAAATACTCACATTAGTATCAACATGATATCGACTAGCATTTTCACCAAACAGTTCAGCTTCAACTTCTTGTTTGATTTTAAGAATATGATCAGAAATGTTAACCACCTAAAAAACATAAGGAAGACACACATATCGTAATTGAATTGAATCTCAACAAACAAAAAAAGACGTTATCGAGTAACAATAAACATAAACAACACTTACATATTTAACAAAGAGTCCAAGTAAAGAGAGTTGATAATCAAAAACACAGTTGAAGATGAAATACAAAATCCGAAACACGAAACAGAATGGTGGAATACTGATCAAGAATTTGACAGATGATGTAAACAGACTCCAGAATAATTTGTTCATTAGCAACATATTGCAAAACACTTGAAATAAATCACAATCACAACTCTCTATTGAGCATTTCTGATGAGATATAAATATAAAGAAAAATGAAAGGTTTTGTTTCTGCCTTGAACTCTTAATCATCAATGAGTAGCATTTACTTCAAATTCACCTTGAAAAATGAAAAGACAAACATTTCTCATATTCATATGCTTCTTCTCTCGGCTTTTAACAGGAATTTGGTGATTTTCTCAGCTTTTCGTGTAGCCCATGAATATTTTGGTGATATTGCTACTAGACGAGTTTTTTTGCAAAATCTTTATAGAAGCCACCGTAGGTAGTTCGGGGAGAAGTATGTGAAGCATCACCATTTTTGACAAATATTTTGGGCATTTAGGAGCCATTTAATAGGAATTTGGCAATTTTCTCCATTTTTCGTCTGTGTTGGTCCATAAATATTTTGGTGATTTTTCTTCCGAACGATTTTTATTCAAAACTTTTACAAAACCCTCTATAGGGAGTTTGAGTAGTAGTGAGTGAAACCTCACCATTTTTACACATATTTTGGACATTTAGGAGTCTTTACAGAACCTTTACAAAACCCTCAGTATGGAGTTGAGGTAGATATACGTGAAAAGGCTTATCATTTTTACACATATTTTGGACATTTAGGAGTTATTTTATAAGAATTTGGCGATTTTCTTAGTTTTTCGTGAGTGTTAGCCCATGAATATTTTTGTAATATTGCTTCGAGATAATTCTTTTGTAAAACATTTACAAAATCCTCCTTAAAGAGTTGGGAGAGCAGTACGTGAAGCCTCACCATTTTTACGCATATTTTAGATATTTAAGAGCCATTTTATAGAATTTGAATTTGTATAAAATTATATTCAATTTGTATGTTATAGCAAAGTTTGCATAATTGCACTTCATAGCAAACATATATTTGTACAATTTGATATACGTATACAATGAAGCGAATTGTATAAAACGAGAAAGAGACTTGGGCAAAGAATTGTATAAAATGATTTGTATAATTATAAGTGTATAGAACGATTATATTCAATTTGAATTTGTATAAAATGAGAAAGAGAGAAAGGCAAAAGAGACTTGGGCAAGGAATATACAATTGAACCGAATTGTATAAAACGAGAAAGAGAAAAATTATATACAATTTGAATCTGTATAAAACGAGAAAGAGAGAAAGGCAAAAGAAACTGGGCAGGGGAGTATTTTTATTGTATAATTATAAATATATAGGACGAAAATATATGTATTTGCATGTTTATATACAATTTTCTCTCGCTTGATACAAACAGAAACACAATTTATACATTTCGTTTGTGTTTCTATAAGCGAGAGAGGCGAGGGTGACGAGCGAGATTAGGGAGAGTGGCGAGCGAGATCTGGGAGAGGGAAAGGGGAACAAAAATATATGTATTTATACAATTTCCTCTCGCTTTATACAAATAAAAACAGATTTTATACCCTTGTGTTTGTATAAAAGTGAGAGGAAGCGAGCGAGAGATGGAGCGAGAGAGGAGAGTGGCGAGCGAGAGTTTGAGGGAGAGAGGTGACTGAAAAACAGTTTGATATGAGGCACAATTAAATCAAAGGGTGGTTATAGCACTTAATTTGATTCATTCGTTTGTCATTATATACAATTTTCCTTTAATTAAAACAATACAGTATGATACAATATAATATAATTCATTATGAAACAAAACGTAACAACCATTCAAATAAAGTGCGGAGCGTGAGGCGAGACGTTTTACTTAGTACAGTGCGAGGCGTAAGCCTTGAGACGTGAAGCGCAAGCCCTATGGATATTTAAATTTTTAATTTACAATATAGTATAATAACACAAAATCATAAAAATACATAATAGTTTGAAATAATTACAAACATGATTAAAGAAACTCATAGAAAATGAAACTTCTAACATGATTATACAAGTATAAGTAATCTAACATCTTAAATTTTAATAATAAAAGAATCTTTATTTAAAAAAAATTATTTCTATCATACTATACAACTTACTAGTATTATAATAAAAACATCACTCCATCATGAAGTGAGTTTTTTTCAAAATTAATGTGGGATGGTGCGGGTTGCGGATATATGTAATTGCATATGGGTTCAAACTTATTTTTATTGTACAATATTATACTAATTTAATATTTGTATTAATAACTTTTTAATAATTAAATTTTTTAAATAAAAAAAAGTTTACATATTTAAATGATGAAAAATAACAATCTTAATTAGTTAAATTTCATATCTTATTATTATTATTATTATTTATTATTATATTTAGATTTAGATATCCGGTTATTTTTGGGACAACTTATATTGAGAAAAAATAATGTAAAATTTAAAAATAACATAAAAGAGAACAAAAGAGAGAATTAGCTAGGCAAAAAGATTCAAAAAAAATGACGCATACAAATTCCTATTTCTTCTAATTTTGTTTGGTTCAAACACAAAAATATTAAAAAGTATTTTCACATTTTAAATAAATATTACATTTAGTATAATAAATTCCTAAGAATAAAGAGTCACATTAATTAAGATGACTAATAATATGGCTTTGACTTGTTTGTAACATAATAGAAGTAATATTTGTACATTATTACACTAATAAAGAGCATTAATTATAAAAAATGAAAAGACAAACAAATTAGAGCTATTGAGACAAATATTTTATTATAAGTAAATAAAAAGGAAGGAAATCAACTATATTTTTAAAAGTGTTAAAATTATAAGTTAATCACAATTTTGAAATGAAAACTCCCAAAAAATAACAAATATGAAAAATATAAAGACGACAACTTGACTTATTAATAAACACTTGAAATTTTCTAAAGAAACAACAAAAATGAAAAATTTAAGGATTGCAATTTTACACATTAAATAATTTATTTTTAATAAAATCAACTGTATTTTCAAAATTATATATTAACTTTACATTCTTATGTTCCATCATTTTTGTTGATAGAAATTGTTTCACCGGACTATGGAAGTATACGTACGTATTTCTTCAAGTAGCATATCGGTATTCATTTACTCATTTTCTACTTCTATGTTTTAAAATATTATACGCCACAAACACAATAAACTAATATTATCAATAAAAAAGTGAGAGATGAAATTACCTGAGCAAATAATTATTTTTGAAGAGTGTTATCATTATAATATAATCAAATTATGTAAGAATCGTATAGAGGTCTAAAGAGAATAAATTAAATATTTTTCTTTAAAAAACTCAGGATTTATATCTTCATAAACACAAACAAATAATATTAAATGTATGATTTCAACAAGGAAAGAGTTGTAATTATATTAGATATATCAAATTATTTTTCCTTGTAAAATCAGATTATACAAGAATGTCTAACCATTTTCATTATAGATATATCTCCTATAATCGGCAAAATATGATTAAATAAGTCAAAAAATTATCTACCAAAAGAAAAAAAAGATAATGAATAAGGAGAAAATTGCATTTAAACACATATAGTCATGTTTGACAAAACATAAACAATTCAAAAAAAAAAATAATATAATAGAAACATTACTTCTTAAGCACCTTAAAAAAATAAAGAATAATCAATATATATAGCTCAAAATCCATTAATCTCCATCTCTAATATTTTCATTATGTCCTATATACAAGAGTCGAGAAAAATAGTAACAAATAAATAATTAGTCCTAAAATGAATCTCAAAGATAACAAATAAATATTATATCTCATAAAGAAAAAGGAAAAATTACATTTAATCATAAATTCTCCCACATAATCATTTTTGATAAAACATAAATAATTCAAAAGGAAATAATTCTTAAGCACTTGAAAAAAAATAAAGAATAATCAATATATATAGCTCAAAATCCATTAATCTCCATCGCTTGATGTTATCATTTCATCCTACATACAAGAGTCAAGAAAAAAAAATAACAAATACATTATTAGTCATAAAATAAATCTCAAAGATCACAAAACAAAATAATTTATCTAGAAGAAATAAAAATATGCTGATATATTAGCCTTACTTGCTAATTGAAAGTAATATATGAAATAATATTTGGAAAAAATAATGCACTTCAAAGCTTACAAATATTGTAACATGATTATATAAGAGTTTGAAATCTTTTGATGGTTTTTATTAATTGTGGGTTTTTGTTTTTTGAGAAAAAAACCAAATAGATCGTGGACTATAGCACACAGAAATCGGCAAAATAAGGGGTTTACCTATCCTGGGATCGTTTAAACTTCAAAATAGACTGTTTTGGCCGTTAGAGTCAACTGACTCCATAGATAACGTCTTCCAGACGTCCATGAAAAATTTAGGCAAAAACGACGTCAGAATTTCGAATAACCAAAAATCCATGGACTATAGTACATGATAATCGACAAAATGAGGTATACCTGCTTCGGAGCTCGATTGACCTTGAGAATGGGCCGTTTAGATTGTCATGGTCATCTGGCTCCATAACTAACGTCTCAACGGACGTCCACAAAAAATTTGGGCAAACAATACCTCGAAATTCCATATCACCAAAAATCCATGGACTATAGCACACGAAAATTGGCGAAATGGAGGGTTTATCTGTTTCGGGGCTCGTTTGACCTTCAAAATAGGCTGTTTTGATCGTCAGGCTAATTTTCTCCATAACTAATGTCTTAACGGATGCCCACCAAAGAATTGGACAAAAAAGACGTCAGAAATCTGAATCACTAAAAACAATTGTGGACTATAGCACACAAAAATCAGCAAAATAAAGAGGCTTCCCTACTTCGGGGCTTGCTAGACATTCAAAATGGAACATTATGGTCTTCAGGGCCAACTATCTCCATAGCTAACATCTTAGCGGACGTTCACGAAAGATTTTGATAAAAACGTCGAAATTCCGGATCACCAAAAATCCATGGACTATAGTATACAAAAATTAGCAAAATGGTGTTTATTTGCTTCGAGGCTCATTTGACCTTCAACATGGGCCGCTTTGGCCATCAGGGCCAACTAGATCCATAGATAACATCATAAAGGACGTCCACAAAAAAATTGGGCAAAAAAGACGTCAGAATTCAGGATCACCAAAAAAGATTATGGCGCACAAAAATCGGGAAAACGAGGGGTTTACCTATTCTGGGGCTCGTTTGACCTTCAGAATGGTCCATTTTTGTCGTTAGGGCCAAATGGATCCATATATAATGTCTTACTGGACGTCCACAAAAAATTTGGGCAAAAACGACGTTAGAATTCCAGATCACCATAAATCCATGGACTATAGTACATGAAAATCGGCAAAATGGGGTATACCTGCTTCAGGACTCCTTTGACCTTGAATATGAGTCGTTTTGACTGTCAGGGCCAACTGACTCTATAGCTAACGTCTTAACAGACGTCCACAAAAATTTGTGTAAAAAAACATCAGAATTCTGGATCACCGAAAATTCATGTACTATAGCACACAAAAATTGGTAAAATGGGAGGTTCACGTGCTTCGGGGCTCATTTGACCATCAAAATGGGTCATTTTGGCCGACAAGGCCAACTGGCTCACTAGCTAACTTCTTGACGGACATCCACAAAAAATTTGGGCCAAAAAGACATCAGAATTCTGGACAAGTAATAAGGGAAAGAGGGAGTAGGAATTAGGCCGTTTTCTCATTTTTTCGTGTAAGTTAGCCCATGAATATTTTGGTGATATTGCTACTAGATGAGTTTTTTTGCAAAATCTTTACAGAAGCCACCGTAGGTAGTTCGGGGAGAAGTATGTGAAGCATCACCGTTTTTGACAAATATTTTAAGCATTTAGGAGCCATTTAATAGGAATTTGGCAATTTTCTCCATTTTTCGTGTGTGTTGGTCCATAAATATTTTGGTGATTTTTCTTCCAGACGATTTTTATTCAAAACTTTTACAAAACCCTCTATAGGGAGTTTGAGTAGTAGTAAGTGAAACCTCACCATTTTTACACATATTTTGGACATTTAGGAGTCATTGAAAAGAATTTCACGACTTCTCAGTTTTCATGAGTGTTAGCTCATGAATATTTTGGTGATATTGCTTCCGGATAAATTTTTTGCAAAACCCTCCGTAGGGAGCTGGGGGTGCACTACGTGAAGTCTCACCATTTCTTACACATATTTTAGACATTTAGGAGTCATTTCATAGAAATTTGGAATTCTTTTCTTCGTGTATATTAGCCCAAAAATAATTTGGTGATTTCCTTTCGGATGATATTTTGCAGAACCTTTACAAAACCCTCTGTTAGGAGTTGAGGTAGCAATATATGAAAAACCTCACCATTTTTACACATATTTAAGACATTTAGGAGTCATTTTATAAGAATTTGGTGATTTTCTCAACTTTTCGTGTATGTTAGACCATGAATATTTTGGTGAAATTTCTTCTAGATGAGTTTTTTCGCAAAATATTTACAGAACCCACCGTAGGTAGTTGGGGGAGAAGTATGTGAAACATCACCATTTTAAACAAACATTAGCATTTAGGAGCCATTTAGAATTTGGCAATTTTCTCCATTTTTGTGTGTGTTAGTCCATAAATATTTTGGTGATTTTTCTTCGAGACGATTTTTATGCAAAACCTTTACAAAATCCTCCGTAGGGAGTTTGAGTAGCAGTATGTGAAGCCTTACTATTTTTACGCATATTTTAGACATTTAAGAGTCATTTACAAGAATTTGACAATTTTCTCAGTTTTTCCTGAGTGTTAGCCCATGAATATTTTGTTGACATTGCTTCCGGATAGATTTTTTGCAAAATCTTTACAAAACCCTCAGTAGGGAGTTAGGGGAGAAGTACGTGAAGCCTCACCATTGTTACACATATTTTAGACATTTAGGAGCCATTTTTATAAAAAAAAAATTCGTGTATGTTAGCCCATGAATATTTTGGTGATTTTGCTTCCGAATAATTTTTTACAGAACCTTTACAAAACCCTCAGTATGAAGTTGAGGTAGATATACGTGAAAAGGCTTACCATTTTTACACATATTTTGGACATAAAGGAGTTATTTTATAAGAATTTGGCGATTTTCTTAGTTTTTGTGAGTATTAGCCCATGAATATTTTTGTAATATTGCTTCCACATAATTTTTTTGCAAAACATTTACAAAATCCTCCTTAAGGAGTTGGGAGAGCAGTACGTGAAGCCTCACCATTTTTACACATATTTTAGACATTTAGGAGGCATTTCATAGAAATTTGACGAGTTTTTCACTTTTTTGTGTATGTTAGACCATGAATATTTTGGAGATTTTGATTTTGGATGTTTTTTTCTGAAAAACCTTTACAGAACCCTCCCTAGAGAGTTGGGTGTGCAGTACGTGAAGTCTCACCATTTTTAACACATATTTTGGGTATTTGAGAGTCATTTTATAGAAATTGGGTGATTTTCTCAAATGTTATGTTCTATTATTATGCAAATCCTTATAGAACCCTCCTACAGAATTAAGGAAGCATTACGTGAAGCCTAACAATTTTTACACATATTTTGGTCATTTAGGAGTCATTTTATGGATATTATGTGGTTTTCTCAATTTCTGTGTATAGCCCATGAATTGTTTGGTGACTTTGCTTTCAGACGATTTTTCTTTCAAAATATTTATAGAAACCTCTTTAGGTAGTTGTGGAAGCAGTAGGTGAAACATTACCATATTTAACAAACATTTAGGGCTATTAGGAGCCATTTTATAGAACTATAGCACACGAAAACGGGTAAAATGGGGGGTTTACCTGCTTTGGAGCTCGTTTGACCTTCAAAATTGGTCATTTTGATCGTTAGAGCCAACTGGCTCCATAGATAACGTCTTAATGAACGTCCACAAAATAATTAGGCAAAAAATACGTCGGAATTCTAGATCACCAAAATAGATCGTGGACTATAGCACACGAAAATCGGCAAAATAAGGGGTTTACCTGCTCTGGGGCTCGTTTGACCTTCAAAATAGACCATTTTGGCTGTGAGATCCAACTGACTCCATAGATTACGTCTTGCAGACGTCCATGAAAAATTTGGGCAAAAAAGACTTCAAAATTTTGAATAACCAAAAATCCATGGTGTATAGTACATGATAATTGACAAAATGAGGTATACCTGCTTCGGAGCTTGTTTGACCATGAGAATGGGCCGTTTAGGCTGTCAGGTTCATCTGACTCCATAACTAACGTCTGAATGGACGTCCACGAAAAATTTGGGCAAAAAATATGTCGAAATTCCCGATCATCAAAAATCCATGGACTATAGCACACGAAAATCTATAAAATGGGTGGTTTATCTATTTTGGGGCTCGTTTGACCTTTAAAGTGGGCCTTTTTGATCGACAGTGCCAACTTTCTCCATAAATAATGTCTTAACGGACGACCACAAAAAAATTAGACAAAAAAGACGTCAGAATTCTGGATCACTAAAAATGATTGCCTACTTCAGGGCTTGCTTGACATTCAAAATGGAACGTTATGGTCGTCAGGGCCAACTATCTCCATAGCTAACATCTTAACGGACGTTCACGAAAGATTTTGGCAAAAAAATGTCAGAATTTCAGATCACAAAAAATCCGTGGATTATAGTACAAGAAAATCAGCAAAATGGTGTTTACCTACTTCGAGGCTCATTTGACCTTCAAAATGAGCCGTTTTGTCCATCAGGGCCAACTAGATCCATAGCTATCGTCATAAAGGATGACCACAAAAAAATTGGGCAAAAAAGGCGTCGAAATTCAGGATCACCAAAAAAGATTGTGGCACACGACAATCGGGAAAACGAGGGGTTTACCTACTCCGGGGCTCGTTTGACCTTCAGAATGGTTCATTTTGGTCGTTAGGGCCAACTGGATCCATAGATAAATTCTTAATAGATGTCCACAAAATATTTGGGCAAAAACGACGTCAGAATATACCTGCTTCAAGACTCGTTTGACCTTGAAAATTTGGTTGTTTTGACTGTCAGGGCAAACTGACTCCATAGTTAACGTCTTAACACACGTCCACAAAAATTTGTGTAAAAAAAACATCGAAATTCTTGATCACCAAAAATTCATGGACTATAGCACACAAAAATCAACAAAATGGGAGGTTTACCTGCTTCGGGGCTCGTTTGACCATCAAAATGGGTCATTTTGGCCGACAAGGCCAACTGACTCACTAGCTAACTTCTTGACGGACATCCACAAAAAATTTGGGCCGAAAAGACATAAGAATTCTGGACAAGTAATAAGGGAAGAGGGAGTAGGAATTAGGCCGTTTTCTCATTTTTTTCGTGTATGTTAGCCAATGAATATTTTGGTGAAATTTCTTCTAGATGAGTTTTTTCGCAAAATCTTTACAGAACCCACCATAGGTAGTTGAGGGAGAAGTATGTGAAACATCACCATTTTAAACAAACATTGGCATTTAGGAGCCATTTAGAATTTGGCTATTTTCTTAATTTTTGTGTGTGTTAGTCCATAAATATTTTGGTGATTTTTCTTCGAGACGATTTTTATGCAAAACCTTTACAAAATCCTCCGTAGGGAGTTTGAGTAGAAGTACATGAAGACTCACTATTTTTACACATATTTTATACATTTAAGAGTCATTTACAAGAATTTTACAATTTTCTCAGTTTTTCGTGAGTGTTAGCCCATGAATATTTTGTTGATATTGCTTTCGGATAAATTTTTTGCAAAATTTTTACAAAACCCTCAGTAGGGAGTTAGGGGAGAAGTACGTGAAACCTCACCATTGTTACACATATTTTAGACATTTAGGAGCCATTTTTATAAAAAAAAATTCGTGTATGTTAGCCCATGAATATTTTGGTGATTTTGCTTCCGGATAATTTTTTACAGAACCTTTACAAAACCCTCAGTATAGAGTTGAGGTAGATATACGTGAAAATACTTACCATTTTTACACATATTTTGGACATTTAAGAGTTATTTTATAAGAATTTGGCGATTTTCTTAGTTTTTCGAGCGTGTTAGCCCATGAATATTTTTGTAATATTGCTTCCAGATAATTTTTTTGTAAAACATTTACAAAATCCTCGTTAAGGAGTTGGGAGAGCAGTACGTGAAGCCTCTCTATTTTTACGCATATTTTAGACATTTAGGAGCCATTTTATAGAAATTTGACGAGTTTTTCATTTTTTTCGTGTATGTTAGACCATGAATATTTTGGAGATTTTGCTTTCGGGTGATTTTTTTGCAAAACCTTTACAGAACCCTCCGTAGGAAGTTGGGTGTGCAGTACGTGAAGTCTCACCATTTTTACACATATTTTGGGTATTTGGGAGTCATTTTATTGAAATTGGGTGATTTTCTCAGATTTTATGTTCTATTATTATGCAAATCTTTATAGAACCCTCCTACTGAATTAAGGAAGCAGTACGTGAAGCCTCACAATTTTTACACGTATTTTGGTCATTTAGGAGTCATTTTATGGATATTATGTGGTTTTCTCAATTTCTGTGTATAACGCATGAATAGTTTGGTGACTTTGCTTTCAGACGATTTTTCTTTCAAAATATTTATAGAAACCTCTTTAGGTAGTTCTGGAAGCACTAGGTGAAACATTACCATTTTAACAAACAGTTTGGGCATTTAGGAGCCATTTTATAGAACTATAGCATACGAAAACCGATAAAATGGGGGTTTACCTGCTTTGGAGCTCGTTTGACCTTCAAAATTGGTCGTTTTGACCGTTAAAGCCAACTGGCTCCATAGATAACGTCTTAACGAACGTCCACAAAACAATTAGGCAAAAAATACATTGGAATTATGGATTACCGAATAGATCGTGGACTATAGCACACAAATTTATGCAAAATAAGGGGTTTACCATCTCTGGGGCTCGTTTGACCTTCAAAATAGACCGTTTTGTCCGTTAGATCCAACTGACTCCATAGATAACGTCTTTCAGACGTCCATGAAAAATTTGGGCAAAAAAAAAAGACGTTGGAATTTTGAATAACCAAAATCCCATGGACTATAATACACGATAATCGACAAAATGAGGTATACCTGCTTCGAAGCTCGTTTGACCTTGAGAATGGGCTGTTTAGGCTTTCAGGGTCATCTGGCCATAACTAACGTCTTACCGGACATACACAAAAAATTTAGGCAAAAAATACGTCGAAATTCCTGATCACCAAAAATCCATGGACTATAGCACACGAAAATCGGCAAAATGGGGGGTTTATATGCTTTGGGGTTCGTTTGACCTTCAAAGTGGGCCATTTTGATCGTCATGGCACACTTTCTCCACAACTAATGTCTTAATCGATGCCCACAAAAAAAATTGGACAAAAAAGACGTCAGAATTCTGGATCACAAAAAAATAATTGTGGACTATAGCACACAAAAATTGGTAAAATGAAGAGGTTTCCCTACTTAGGGGCTCGCTAGACATTCAAAATGGAATATTATGGTCGTCAGGGCCAACTAGATCCATAGCTAACATCTTAGCGGACGTTCACGAAAGATTTCGACAAAAACGTCGAAATTTCGGATCACCAAAAATCCATGGACTATAGTATACAAAAATTAGCAAAATGGTGTTTATTTGCTTCGAGGCTCATTTGACCTTCAAAATGGGCCGCTTTGTCCATCAGGGCCGACTGGATCCATAGCTAACGTCATAAAGACGTCCACAAAAAAATTGGGCAAAATAGACATCGAAATTCAGGATCACCAAAAAAGATTATGGCACACGAAAATCGGGAAAACGAGGGGTTTACCTATTCCGGGGCTCGTTTGACCTTCAGAATGATCCATTTTTGTCGTTAGGGCCAACTGGATCCATAGATAACGTCTTAATGGACGTCTACAAAAAATTTGGGCAAAAATGACGTCAGAATTCTAGATCACCAAAAATCCATGGACTATAGTACATGAAAATCAGCAAAATAGGGTATACCTGCTTCAGGACTAGTTTGACCTTTAAAATGGGTTGTGTTGACTGTCAGGTCCAACTGACTCCACAGCTAACATCTTAACGGACGTCCACAAAAATTTGTGTAAAAAAACATCGGAATTCTGAATCACCGAAAATTCATGGACAATAGCACACGAAAATCAGCAAAATGGGAGGTTTACTAGCTCTGGGGCTCGTTTGACCATCAAAATGGGTCATTTTGGCCAACATGCCCAACTGGCTCACTAGCTAACTTCTTGACGGGCATCCACAAAAATTTGGGCCGAAAAGACATCAGAATTCTGGACAAGTAATAAGGGAAAGAGGGAGTAGGAATTAGGCCGTTTTTTCATTTTTTTCGTGTATGTTAGCCCATAAATATTTTGGTGATATTGCTAGTAGATGAGTTTTTTTGCAAAATCTTTACAGAAGCCACCGTAGGTAGTTTGGGGAGAAGTATGTGAAACATCACCATTTTTGACAAATATTTTGAGCATTTAGGAGCCATTTAATAGGAATTTGGCAATTTTCTCCATTTTTCGTGTGTGTTGGTCCATAAATATTTTGGTGATTTTTCTTCCGGACGATTTTTATTCAAAACTTTTACAAAACCCTCTATAGGGAGTTTGAGTAGTAGTGAGTGAAACCTCACCATTTTTACACATATTTTGGACATTTAGGAGTCTTTAAAAGAATTTCACGATTTCTCAGTTTTCGTGAGTGTTAGCTCATGAATATTTTGCTGATATTGCTTTCGGATAAATTTTTTGCAAAACCCTCCGTAGGGAGATGGAAGAGCACTACGTGAAGACTCACCATTTCTTACACATATTTTAGACATTTAGGTGTCATTTTATAGAAATTTGGAATTTTTTTCTTCGTGTATATTAGCCCAAAAATAATTTAGTGATTATTCTTTAGGATGATATTTTGCAAAACCTTTACAAAACCCTCTGTTAGGAGTTGAGGTAGCAATATATGAAAGCTTCACCATTTTTTACAAACATTTTAAACATTTTGGAGTCATTTTATAGGAATTTGGTGATTTTCTCAACTTTTTGTGTATGTTAGACCATGAATATTTTGGTGAAATTTCTTCTAGATGAGTTTTTTCGCAAATTTTTTACAGAACCCAGAGTAGGTAGTTGAGGGAAAAGTATGTGAAACATCACCATTTTAAACAAACAGTGGCATTTAGGAGTCATTTAGAATTTGGCGATTTTCTCCATTTTTGTGTGTGTTAGTCCAAAAAAATTTTGGTGATTTATCTTTGAGACGATTTTTATGCAAAACCTTTACAAAATCCTCCGTAGTGAGTTTGAGTAGCTGTACGTGAAGCCTCACTATTTTTACACATATTTTAGACATTTAAGAGTCATTTACAAGAATTTGGCAATTTTTACATGAATATTTTGTTGATATTGCTTCCGGATAATTTGTTTGCAGAACCTTTACAAAACCCTCAGTAGGGAGTTAGGGGAGAAGTACGTGAAGCCTCACCATTTTTGCACATATTTTAGACATTTAGGAGCCATTTTTATAAAAAAATTCGTGTATGTTAGCCCATGAATATTTTGGTGATTTTGCTTCCAGATAATATTTTACAGAACCTTTACAAAACCCTCAGTATGGAGTTGAGGTAGATATACGTGAAAAGGCTTACCATTTTTACACATATTTTGGACATAAAGGAGTTATTTTATAAGAATTTGGCGATTTTCTTAGTTTTTGTGAGTATTAGCCCATGAATATTTTTGTAATATTGCTTCCACATAATTTTTTTGCAAAACATTTACAAAATCCTCCTTAAGGAGTTGGGAGAGCAGTACGTGAAGCCTCACCATTTTTACGCATATTTTAGACATTTAGGAGGCATTTCATAGAAATTTGACGAGTTTTTCACTTTTTTGTGTATGTTAGACCATGAATATTTTGGAGATTTTGATTTTGGATGATTTTTTCTGAAAAACCTTTACAGAACCCTCCCTAGAGAGTTGGGTGTGCAGTACGTGAAGTCTCACCATTTTTAACACATATTTTGGGTATTTGAGAGTCATTTTTATAGAAATTGGGTGATTTTCTCAGATTTTATGTTCTATTATTATGCAAATCCTTATAGAACCCTCCTACTGAATTAAGGAAGCAGTACGTGAAGCCTAACAATTTTTACACGTATTTTGGTCATTTAGGAGTCATTTTATGGATATTATGTGGTTTTCTAAATTTCTGTGTATAGCCCATGAATAGTTTGGTGACTTTGCTTTCAGACGATTTTTCTTTCAAAATATTTATAGAAACCTCTTTAGGTAGTTGTGGAAGCAGTAGGTGAAACATTAACATTTTTAACAAACATTTTGGGCTTTTAGGAGCCATTTTATAGAACTATAGCACACGAAAACGGGTAAAATGGGGGGTTTACCTGCTTTGGAGCTCGTTTGACCTTCAAAATTGGTCGTTTTGATCGTCAGAGCCAACTGGCTCCATAGATAACATCTTAATGAACGTCCACAAAACAATTAGGCAAAAAATACGTCGGAATTCTAGATCACCAAAATAGATCGTGGACTATAGCACACAAAAACTGGCAAAATAAGGGGTTTACCTGCTCTGGGGCTCGTTTGACCTTCAAAATAGACCGTTTTGGCCGTGAGAGCCAACTGACTCCATAGATTACGTCTTACAGACGTCCATGAAAAATTTGAGCAAAAAAGACTTCAAAATTTTGAATAACCAAAAATCCATGGTGTATAGTACATGATAATCGACAAAATGAGGTATACCTGCTTCGGAGCTTGTTTGACCATGAGAATAGGCCGTTTAGGCTGTCAGGTTCATCTAACTCCATAACTAACGTCTGAATGGACATCCACGAAAAATTTGGGCAAAAAATACGTCGAAATTCCTGATCACCAAAAATCAATGGACTATAGCACACGAAAATCTCTAATATGGGGGGTTTATCTGTTTCGGGGCACGTTTGACCTTCAAAGTGGGATGTTTTGATCGTTAGGGCCAACATGATCCATAAATAATGTCTTAAAGGACGGCCACAAAAAAATTGGACAAAAAAGACGTCAGAATTCTGGATCACAAAAAACGATTGTGGACTAGAGCACACAAAAATCGGCAAAATGAAGAGGTTTCCCTACTTCGGGGTTCGTTTGACATTCAAAATGGAATGCTATGGTTGTCAGGGACAACTAGATCAATAGCTAACATCTTAACCGACGTTCACGAAAGTTTTTGGCAAAAAAATGTTAGAATTCCGGATCACCAAGAATCCATGGACTATAGTACATGAAAATCAACAAAATGTTGTTTACCTGATTTGAGGCTCATTTGACCTTCAAAATGGGTCGTTTTGGCCATCAGGTTCAACTAGATCCATAGCTAACGTTATAAAGGACGTCCACAAAAAAATTGGGCAAAAAAGATGTCGGAATTCAGGATCACCAAAACAGATTGTGGCACACGACAATCAGGAAAACGAGGGGTTTACCTACTCCGGGGCTCATTTGACCTTCAGAATGGTCCATTTTGGTCGTTAGGGCCAACTAGAGCCATATATAACGTCATAATAGACGTCCAAAAAAAATTTGGGCAAAAACGACGTCAGAATTCCAGATCACCAAAAATCCATGGACTACATGAAAATGGGCAAAATGGGGTATACATGCTTCAGGAATCGTTTAACCTTGAAAATGGGTCGTTTTGACTGTCATGTCCAACTGGCTCCATATCTAACGTCTTAACGGACGTCCACAAAAGTTTGTGTAAAAAAACATCGGAATTCTGGATCACCGAAAATTCATGGACTAGCACACGAAAATTGGCAAAATGGGAGGTTTACCTGCTTCGGTGCTCGTTTGACCATCAAAATGGGTCATTTTAGCCAACAAGGCCAACTGGCTCACTAGCTAACTTCTTGACGGACATCTACAAAAAATTTGGGTCGAAAAGAAATTCAGAATTCTGGACAAGTAATAAGGGAAAGAGGGAGTACAAATTAGGCCGTTTTCTCATCTTTTCGTGTATGTTAGCCAACGAATATTTTGGTGATATTGCTACTAGATGAGTTTTTTTGCAAAATCTTTACAGAAGCCACCGTAGGTAGTTCGGGGAGAAGTATGTGAAGCATCACCATTTTTGACAAATATTTTGAGCATTTAGGAGCCATTTAATAGAAATTTGGCAATTTTCTCCATTTTTCGTGTGTGTTGGTCCATAAATATTTTGGTGATTTTTCTTCCGGACGATTTTTATTCAAAACTTTTACAAAACCCTCTGTAGGGAGTTTGAGTAGTAGTGAGTGAAACCTCACCATTTTTACACATATTTTGGACATTTAGGAGTCATTTAAAAGAATATCACGACTTCTCAGTTTTCGTGAGTGTTAGCTCATGAATATTTTGGTGATATTGCTTCCGGATAAATTTTTTGCAAAACCCTCCATAGGGAGCTGGGGAGCACTACGTGAAGCCTCACCATTTCTTACACATATTTTAGACATTTAGGTGTCATTTTATAGAAATTTGGGATTGTTTCTTCGTGTATATTAGCCCAAAAATAATTTGGTGATTTTCCTTTCGGATGATATTTTGCAGAACCTTTACAAAACCCTCTGTTAGGAGTTGAGGTAGCAATATATGAAAAGCCTCACCATTTTTTACACATATTTTAGACATTTAGGAGTTATTTTATAGGAATTTGGTGATTTTCTCAACTTTTTGTGTATGTTAGACCATGAATATTTTGGTGAAATTTCTTCTAGATGAGTTTTTCGCAAAATTTTTACAGAACTCACAGTAGGTAGTTGAGGGAGAAGTATGTGAAACATTACCATATTAAACAAACAGTGGCATTTAGGAGCCATTTAGAATTTGGCGATTTTCTCCATTTTTGTGTGTGTTAGTCCATAAATATTTTGGTGATTTATCTTCGAGACGATTTTTATGCAAAACCTTTACAAAATCCTCCGTAGTGAGTTTGAGTAGCTGTACGTGAAGCCTCACTATTTTTACACATATTTTAGACATTTAATAGTCATTCACAAGAATTTGGCAATTTTTACATGAATATTTTGTTGATATTGCTTTCGGATAAATTTTTTGCAGAACCTTTACAAAACCCTCAGTAGGGAGTTAGGGGAGAAGTACGTGAAGCCTCACCATTTTTGCACATATTTTAGACATTTAGGAGCCATTTTTACAAAAAAAATTCGTGTATGTTAGCCCATGAATATTTTGGTGATTTTGCTTCCAGATAATTTTTTACAGAACCTTTACAAAACCCTCAGTATGGAGTTGAGGTAGATATACGTGAAAAGGCTTACCATTTTTACGCATATTTTGGACATAAAGGAGTTATTTTATAAGAATTTGGCGATTTTCTTAGTTTTTTGTGAGTGTTAGCCCATGAATATTTTTGTAATATTGCTTCCACATATTGTTTTTGCAAAACATTTACAAAATACTCCTTAAGGAGTTGGGAGAGCAGTACATGAAGCCTCACCATTTTTACACATATTTTAGACATTTAGGAGGCATTTCATAGAAATTTGACGAGTTTTTCATTTTTTTCGTGTATGTTAGACCATGAATATTTTGGAGATTTTGATTTTGGATGATTTTTTCTGAAAAACCTTTACAGACCCCCTCCCTAGAGAGTTGGGTGTGCAGTACGTGAAGTCTCACCATTTTTAACACATATTTTGGGTATTTGAGAGTCATTTTATAGAAATTGGGTGATTTTCTCAGATTTTATGTTCTATTATTATGCAAATCCTTATAGAACCCTCCTACTGAATTAAGGAAGCAGTACGTGAAGCCTAACAATTTTTACACGTATTTTGGTCATTTAGGAGTCATTTTATGGATATTATGTGGTTTTCTAAATTTCTGTGTATAGCCCATGAATAGTTTGGTGACCGACGTCCACAAAAAAAATTGACATTTTTGACGTCGGAATACGGATCACCCAAAAAATGGTGTGCTATAGCACACGAAATCATCGAATTGGGGGGTATGCGTGCTTCGGGGCTCGTTTGACCTTTAAAATAGGTCAGATTGGCCATGAGAGCCAACCGGCTGCATAGACAAGGTCTTAAAAGATGTCCACTAAATATTTCGGCAATTTTGACGTCGGAATACGGATCACCCAAAACATGGTGTGCTATAACACACGAAAATCGTCGAAATAGGGGGTATGCGTGCTTCGGGGCTTGTTTGACCTTTAAATTGGGTCGGACTAGCCGGGAGGGCCAAGCGGATGTAAAGCCAAGGTCTTGACGGATGTCTCCAAAAATGTTTGCCATTTTTGACATCGAAATCCAGATAACCCAAAAAATGGTGTGCTATAGCACACGAAAATCATCGAAATGGAGGGTATGCTCGCTTCGGGGCTCATTTGACCTTGAAAATGGGTCGGACTGGCCGTAAGGGCCACCTGGGTACATAGCCAAGGTCTTGACGGACGTCGACAATTTTTTTTAGCATTTTTGTCGTTGAAATCCGGATCACCCAAAAAATGGTGTGCTATAGCACACGAAAATTGTCGAAATGGGGGGTATGCGCGCTTCGTGCTCGTTTGACCTTCAAAATGGGTCGGACTGGCCGTGAGGACCAACCGGATGCATAGACAAGTTCTTGACCGACATCCACAAATAATTTCAGCATTTTTGACGTTGGAATCTGGATCACCCAAAAAATGGTGTGATATAGCACACAAAAATCATCGAAACGGGGGGTATGCGCGCTTCGAGGCTCGTTTGACCTTTAAAATGAGTCGGAATGGCCGTGAGGGCCAACCGGCTGCATAGCCAAGGTCTTGATGGACGTTTACAAAAAATTTTGGCATTTTTGACGTGGAAATCTGGATCACCCAAAAAATGATGTGCTATAACACACGAAAATCAACAAAATGGGGGGTATGTGCACTTCGGGGCTCGTTTAACCTTTAAAATGAGTCGGACTAGCCGTGAGGGCCAAGCGGATGCATAGCAAAGGTATTGATGGACGTACCCAAAAAATTTTGGTATTTATTACGTCGGAATCCAGATCACCCAAAAAATGGTGTGCTATAGCACACGAAAATCATTGAAATGGGGGGTATGCTCGCTTCGGGGCTCGTTTGACCTTAAAAATTGGTCGGACTGGCCGTGAGGGCCAATCGGCTGCATAGCCAAGGTCTTGACGAACGTCTACAAAAAATTTAGACATTTTTGATGTCGAAAACTGGTTCTCCAAAAATATGGTGTGCTATAGCAAAAGAAAATCGTCGAAATGGGGTATGCACGCTTTAAGGCTCGTTTGACCTTGAAAATGGGTCGGACTAGGTGTGAGGGCCAATCGACTGCATAGCCAATGTCTTGACAGACGTGCACAAAAAATTTCCGCATTTTTTACGTCGGAATCGGGGTCATCCAAAAAATGGTGTGCTATAGCACACGAAAATCATTGAAATGGGGGTTATGCGCGTTTTGGGGCTCGCTTGACCTTTAAAATGTGTCAGACTGTCCGTGAGGGCCAAATGGCTGCATAGACAAGGTCTTTACGGACGTCCACAAATAATTTTGGGATTTTTGACGTCGGAATACGGATCACCCAAAAAATGGTATGCTATAGCACACGAAAATCATTGAAATTGGGGGTTCTGCGCGTTTTGGGGCTCGTTTGACCCTTAAAATATGTCGAACTGTCCGTGAGGGCCAAACGGCTGCATATAAAAGGTCTTGACGGACGTCTACAAATAATTTTGGCATTTTTGACGTCGGAATCCGGATCACCCAAAAAATGGTGTGCTATAGCACACGAAAATCGCTTCGGGGATCGTTTGACCTTTAGAATGGGTCGAACTGGCCGTGAGGGACAAGCGGATGCAAATCCAAGGTCTTGACGGATGTCTCCAAAAATGTTCGCCATTTTTGACATCGGAATCCAGATCAACCAAAAAATGGTGTGCTATAGCACACGAAAATCGTCGAATTGGGGGTATCCGCGCTTCGGGGCTCGTTTGACCTTTAAACTGGGTCGGATTGGCCGTGAGGGCCAACCGACTGCATAGCCAAGGTCTTGACGGATGTCTCCAAAAAATTTCGCCATTTTTGACATCGGAATCCGGATCAACCAAAAAATGGTGTGCTATAGCACACGAAAATCGTCAAAATGGGGGGTATGCTCGCTTTGGGGCTTATTTGACCTTGAAAATTGGTCGGACTGGCCGTGAGGGCCAACCGACTACATAGCCAAGGTCTTGATGAACGTCCACAAAAAATTTCGACATTTTTAACATCGAAAACTGGTTTTCCCAAAAAATAGTGTGCTATAGCACACGAAAATCATCAAAACGGGGGTATGCTCGCTTTGGTGCTCGTTTGACCTTTAAAATAGGTCGGACTGGCCGTGAGGTCCAACCGACTGCATAGCCAAGGTTTTGAAGGACATCCATGAAAAAATTCGGCATTTTTAACGTTGGAATCCGGATTACCCAAAAAATGGTGTGCTATAGCACACGAAAATCGTCGACATGGGGGTATGCGCGCTTTGGGGCTCGTTTGACCTTGAAAATGGGTCGGACTAGCCGTTAAGGCCAATCGGCTGCATAGCCAATGTCTTGACGGACGTGCACAAAAAATTTCTTCATTTTTTACGTCGAAATCCGGGTCATCCAAAAAATGGTGTGCTATAGCACACGAAAATCGTTGAAATGGGGGTTATGCGCATTTTGGGGCTCGTTTGACCATTAAAATGTGTCGGACTGTTTGTGAGGGCTAACCGGCTGCATAGACAAGGTCTTGACGGACGTCCACAAATAGCTTCGGCATTTTTGATGTCGGAATCCGGATCACCCAAAAAATGGTGTGATATAGCACACGAAAATCATCAAAATGGGGGATATGCACGCTTCGGGGATCGTTTGACCTTTAAATGGGTCGGACTGGCTGTGACGGCCAACCGGCTGCATAGACAAGGTCTTGACAGACGTCCACAAATAATTTTGGCATTTTTGACGTCGTAATACGGATCACCCAAAAAATGGTGTGCTATAGCACATGAAAATCGTCGAATTGGGGGGTATGCGCGCTTCGGGGCTCATTTGACCTTTAAAATGGGTCCGATTGGCTGTGAGGGCCAACCGGCAGCATAGCCAAGGTCTTGATGGACGTCCACAAAAAATTTCAATATTTTTGACGTCGGAATCCGGATCACCCAAAAAATGGTGTGCTATAACACACGAAAATCGTCGAAATGGGGGGTATGCGTGCTTCGGGGCTCGTTTGACCTTTAGAATGGGTCGGACTGGCCGTGAGGGACAAGCGGATGCAAAGCCAAGGTCTTGACGGATGTCTCCAAAAAATTTTGCCATTTTTGACATCGGAATCCAGAACAACCAAAAAATGGTGTGCTATAGCACACAAAAATCGTCGAAATGAGAGGTATGCTCGCTTCGGGGCTCGTTTGACCTTTAAAATTGGTCGTACTGGATGTGAGGGCCAACCGGCTGCATAGCCAAGGTCTTGACAAACGTCCACAAAAAATTTTGACATTTTTGACGTCGAAAACTGGTTCTCCAAAAAAATGGTGTACTATAGAACACGAAAATCATCGAAATTGGGGGTATGCGCGCTTCGGCACTTGTTTGACCTTTAAAATAGGTCGGACTGGCCGTGAGATCCAACCGACTACATTGCCATGGTTTTGAAGGACGTCCACGAAAAATGTTGGCATTTTTAACGTTGGAATCTGGATCACCCAAAAAATGGTGTGCTATAGCACACGAAAATCGTCGAAATGGGGGTATGCGCGCTTTGGGGCTCGTTTGACCTTTAAAATGGGTCGGACTAGCCGTGAGGGTCAACCGGCTGCATAGACAATGTCTTGATGGACCTACACAAAAAAATTTGGCATTTTTAACGTTGGAATCTGGGTCATTCAAAAAATGGTGTGCTATGGCACACGAAAATAGTTGAAATAGGGGTTTAGCGCGTTTCGGGGCTCGTTTGACCTTGAAAATGGGTTGGACTAGCCGTGAGGGCCAACCTACTGAATAGCCAAGGTTTTGACGGAAGTCTACTAAAAATTTCGTCATTTTTGACGTCGGAATCCGGATCACCCAAAAAATGGTCTGCTATAGCATACGAAAATTGTCGAAATGGGGGTTATGCGCGCTTCGGGGCTCGTTTAAACTTCAAAATGGGTCGGACTGGCCGTAAGGGCCAACCGGCTGCATAGACAAGGTCTTGATCGACGTCCACAAATAATTTTGGTATTTTTGACGTCGGAATCCGGATCACCCAAAAAATGGTGTGCTATAGCACACGAAAATCGTCGAAATGGGGGGTATGTGCGTTTTGGGGCTCGTTTGACCTTTAAAATTGGTCAGACTAGCCGTGAGGGCCAAATGGCTGCATTAAAGAGGTCTTGACCGATGTCCACAAAAAATTTCAGCATTTTTGACGTTGGAATCCGGATCACCCAAAAAATGGTGTGCAATAGCACACGAAAATCGTCGAAATGGGGGTTATGCGCGCTTCGGGGTTCGTTTGACCTTGAAAATGGGTCAGACTGGCCATGAGGGCCAACCTGCTTCATATCCAAGGTCTTGACGGACGTCCACAAAAACATTCGGCCTTTTTGTCATTGAAATCCGGATCACCCAAAAAATGATGTGCTAAGCACACGAAAATCATCGAAATAGCGGGTTTGCGCGTTTCGGGGCTCGTTTGACCTTTGAAATGGGTCAGACTGGCCGTGAGGGCAAAACAGCTACATTGACAAGGTCTTGACCGACGTCCACAAATAATTTTGGCATTTTTTACGTTGGAATCCGGATCACCCAAAAAATAGTGTGCTATAGCACACGAAAATCCTCGAAATGGGGGGTATGTACGCTTCGGGGCTCGTTTGACCTTTAAAATGGGTCGGACTAGCCGTGAGGGTCAAGAGGATGCATAGCCAAGGTCTTGACGGACGTCCCCAAAAAAGTTTGGCATTTTTGACGTCGGAATCTGGATCACCCAAAAAATGGTGTGCTATAGCACACGAAAATTATCGAAATGGGGGTTATACGCGCTTTCGGGCTCGTTTGACCTTCAAAATGGGTCGGACTGGCCGTGAGGGCCAACCGGCTGCATAGAAAAGGTCTTGACCGACGTCCACAAATAATTTTGGCATTTTTACGTCGGAATTTGGATCACCAAATAAATGGTGTGCTATAACACATGAAAATCGTCGAAATGGGGGGCATACGCATTTTGGGGCTCGTTTGACCTTTAAAATGGGTCGGACTGTCCGTGAGGGCCAACCGGATGCATAGACAAGGTCTTGATGGACGTCCACCAAAAATTTTGGCATTTTTGACGTTGGAATCAGGATCACCCAAAAAATGGTGTGCTATAGTACACAAAAATCGTCGAAATGGGGGGTATGCGCGCTTCGGGGCTCATTTGGCATTTAAAATGGGTCGGACTGGCCGTGAGGGACAAACGGATGCATTGACAAGGTCTTGACAGACGTCCACAAATAATTTCTGCATATTTGACGTCGGAATATGGATCACCCAAAAAATGGTGTGCTATAGCACACGAAAATCGTCGAATTGGGGGATATGCGCGCTTATTGGCTCGTTTGACCTTTAAAATGGGTCGGACTGGCAGTGAGGGCCAAACGGATGCATAGCCAAGGTCTTGATGGACGTCCACAATAAATTTTGGCATTTTTGACGTCGGAATCCGAATCATCCAAAAAATGGTGTGCTATAACACACGAAAATCATCGAAATGGGGTGTATGCGCGCATCGGGGCTCGTTTGACCTTTAAAATGGGTCTGACTGGCCGTGAGGGCCAAGCGAATGCAAAGCCAAGGTCTTGATGGACGTCTCCAAGAAATTTCACCATTTTTGACATTGGAATCCAGATCACCCAAAAAATGGTGTGCTATAGCACACGAAAATCGTCGAAATGAAGGGTATGCTTGCTTTGGGGCTCGTTTGACCTTTAAAATGGGTCGGACTGGTCGTGAGGGACAAGCAGATACAAAGCCAAGGTCTTGACGGACGTGCACAAAGAATTTTGCCATTTTTGACGTCGGAATCCAGATCACCCAAAAAATGGTGTGCTATAGCACACGAAAATCGTCGAAATGAAGGGTATGATTGCTTCGGGGATCGTTTGACCTTTAAAATTGGTCGGACTGGCTGTGAGGGACAATCGGCTGCATAGCCAAGGTCTTGACGGACGTCGACAAAAAATTTCGATATTTTTAATGTCGAAATTCGGATCATCCAAAAAATGGTGTGCTATAGTACACGAAAATCATTGAAATGGGGGGTATGCACGCTTCGGGGCTCGTTTGGCATTTAAAATGGGTCGGACTGGCCGTGAGGGACAACCGGCTGCATAGACAAGTTCTTGACTGACGTCCACAAATAATTTTGGCATTTTTGACGTCGGAATCCGTATCACCCAAAAAATGGTGTGCTATAGCACACGAAAATCGTTAAAATGGGGGTATGCACGCTTCGGGGCTCGTTTGACCTTTGAAATGGATCAGACTGGCTGTGACGGCCAACCGGCTGCATTTCCAAGGTCTTGATGGACGTCCACAAAAATTTTTGGCATTTTTGACGTCGGAATCCGGATCACCCAAAAAATGGTGTGATATATTACACGAAAATAATTGAAATGGGGGGTATGCGCACTTCGGGGCTCGTTTAGCATTTAAAATGGGTCGGACTGGCCGTGAGGGCCAACCGGCTGCATAGACAAGTTCTTGACCGACGTCCACAAATAATTTCGGCATTTTTGACGTCGGAATCCGGATCACCCAAAAAATAGTAAGCTATAGCACATGAAAATCGTCGAAATGGGGGTATGCACGCTTCGGGGCTCGTTTGACCTTTAAAATGGGTCAGACTGTCTGTGAGGGCCAACCGGCTGCATAGACAAGTTGTTGACCGACGTCCACAAATAATTTCGGCATTTTTGACGTCGGAATTCGGATCACCCAAAAAATGGTGTGCTATAGCACACGGAAATCGTCGAAATGGGGGTATGCACGCTTCGGGGCTCGTTTGACCTTGAAAATAGGTCGGAATGGCCGTGAGGGCCAATCGGATACATATCCAAGGTCTTGACGGACGTCCACAAAAACTTTTGGCATTTTTGACGTCGGAATCCGGATCACCCAAAAAATGGTGTGCTATAACACACAAAAATCGTCGAAATGGGGGGTATGCACGCTTCGGGCTCGTTTGACCTTTAAAATGGGTTGGACTGGCCGTGAGGGACAAGCGGATGCATAGCCAAGGTCTTGACGGACGTTCCCAAAAAATTTCGACATTTTTGACGTCGAAAACCGGATCTCCCAAAAAATTGTGTGCTATAGCACACGAAAATTGTCGAAATGGGGGGTATGCGCTCTTCGGGGTTCGTTTGACCTTTATTATAGGTCGTACTGGCCGTGAAGTCCAACCGACTGCATATCCAAGGTCTTGAAGGACGTCCACAGAAAATTCGGTATTTTTGACGTCGGAATCCGGATCACCCGAAAAATGGTGTGCTATAGCACACGAAAATCGTCGAAATGGGGGCATGCGCTTCGAGGCTAGTTTGACCTTGAAAATGGGTTGGACTGGCCAAGAGGGACAACCGGCTGCATAGCCAAGGTCTTGACGTACGTCCACAAAAAATTTCGGCATTTTTTACGTCAGAATTCGGATAACCCAAAAAATGGTGTGCTATTGCACACGAAAATCGTCGAAATTGGGGTATCGCGCTTTAGGGCTTGTTTGACCTTTAAAATGGGTCATAGTAGTTGTGAGGTCCACATCGGATTCATAGCCAATGTCTTGACAGACGTGCACAAAAATTTTTGGTGTTTTTGACGTCGGAATCCGGTTCATCCGAAAAATGGTGTGCTATAGCACACGAAAATCGTCGAAATGGGGGTTATGTGCGCTTTGGGGCTCGTTTGACCTTCAAAATGGGTCGGACTGGGCCAACCGGGTGCAAAGCGAAGGTCTTGATGGACGGCCACAAAACAATTGGCATTTTTTGACGTCGGAATCCGGATCACCCCAAAAATGGTGTGCTATAGCACACGAAAATCGTCAAAATTAGGGGTATGCGCGCTTCGGGGCTCGTTTGACATTTTAAATGGGTCGGATTGGCCGTGAGGGCCAAACGGATGCATTGACAAGGTCTTGACCGACGTCCACAAATAATTTTGGCATTTTGATGTCAGAATCTGCATCACCAAAAAAATGGTGTGCTTTAGCACGCGAAAATCGTCGAAATGGGGGTATGCACGCTTCGGGGCTCGTTTGACCTTGAAAATGGGTCAGAATGGCCGTGAGGGCCAACCAGATGCATAGACAAGGTCTTGACGGACGTCCACAAAAACTTTCGGCATTTTTGACGTCGGAATCTGGATCACCCAAAAAATGGTGTGCTATAGCACACGAAAATCGTTGAATTGGGGGGTATGCGCGCTTCGGGCTCATTTGACCTTTAAAATAGGTTGGACTGGCCGTGAGGGACAACCGGCTGCACAGCCAAGGTCTTGATGGATGTCCACAAAATTATTTTGCATTTTTGACGTCGGAATCTGGATCACCCAAAAAGTGGTGTGCTATAGCACACAAAAATCATTGAATTAGGGGGTATGCGCGCTTATTGGCTCGTTTGACCTTTAAAATGGGTTGGACTGGCCGTGAGTGACAACTGGCTGCATATCCAAGGTCTTGATGGATGTCCACAAAACATTTCGGCATTTTTGATGTCGGAATCCGGATCACCCAAAAAATGATGTGCTATAACACACGAAAATCGTCGAAATGGGGGGGGGGGGGTATGCCCGCTTCGGGGCTTGTTTGACCTTTCAAATGGGTCGGACTGGCTGTGAGGGCCAACCGATTGCATAGCCAAGGTCTTGACGGACGTCCACAATAATTTTCAGCATTTTTGACATTGGAATCCGGATCACCCAAATAATGGTGTGCTATAGTATATGAAAATTATCGAAATGGGGGGTATGCGCTTCGGGGCTTTTTTGACCTTCAAAATGGGTCGAACTGGCCGTGAGGGCCAACCGACTGCATAGACAAGGTCTTGTCCACAAATAATTTTGGCATATTTGACGTCGAAATTTCGATCACAAAAAAAATGGTGTGCTAAAGCACACGAAAATCGTCGAAATGGTGGGTATTCGCGTTTTGGGGCTCGTTTGATCCTTAAAATGGGTCAGACTGTCCGTGAGGGCCAACTAGATGCATAGACAAGGTCTTGATGGACGTCCACAAAAACTTTCGGCATTTTTGACGTCGGAATCCGGATCACCCAAAAAATAGTGCGTTATAGCACACGAAAATCATTGAAATGGGGGTTATGTCTGCTTCGAGGCTCGTTTGACCTTGAAAATGGGTCGGACTGGCCGTGAGGGACAACCGGGTGCATAGCCAAGGTCTTGACGGACGTCCACAAAAACTTTCGGTATTTTTGACGTCAGAATCCGGATCACCCAAAATATGGTGCGCTATAACACACGAAAATCATCGAAATGGGGTGTATACGCGCTTCGGGGCTTGTTTGACCTTTAAAATGGGTTGGACTGGTCGTGAGGGACAAGCAGATGCAATGCCAAGGTCTTGATGGACGTCTCCAAAAAATTTCGCCATTTTTGATGTCGGAATCCAGATCACCAAAAAAATGGTGTGCTATAGCACACGAAAATCGTCGAAATAAAGGGTATGATTGCTTTGGGGCTCGTTTGACTTGAAAATTGGTTGGACTAGCTGTGAGGGTCAATCGACTGCATAGCCAAGGTCTTGAAGGACGTCGATAAAAAATTTCGGTATTTTTGACATCGAAATTCGGATCACCCAAAAAATAGTGTGCTATAGTACACGAAAATCATTGAAATGGGGGCTATGCGCGCTTCGGGGCTCGTTTGGTATTTAAAATGGGTCGGACTGGCCGTCAAGTCGAACCGGCTGCATATCCAAGGTCTTGAAGGACGTCCATGAAACATTTTGGCATTTGTGATGTCAGAATCCGGATCACCCAAAAAATGGTAAGCTATAGCACACGAAAATCGTTGAAATGGAGAGTATGCGCGCTTCGGGGCTCGTTTGACCTTTAAAATAGGTCGGACATGTCGTTAGATCCAACCGGCTGCATAGCCAAGGTCTTGAAGGACGTCCACGAAAAATTTTGGCATTCTTGACGTCGGAATCTGGATCACCCAAAAAATGGTATGCTATAGCACACGAAAATAGTTGAAATGGGGTATGCGCGCTTCGGGGCTCGTTTGACCTTCAAAATGGGTCGTACTGGCCGTGAGGGACAACCGGCTTCATAGACAAGTTCTTGACCGACGTCCACATATAAATTCGGGCATTTTTAACGTCGGAATCCGGATCACCCAAAAAATGGTGTGCTATAGCACACGAAAATCATCGAAATGGGGGGTATGCGCTTCGGGGCTTGTTTGACCTTTAAATTAGGTTGGACTGGCCGTGAGGGACAACCGGCTGCACAGCCAAGGTCTTGATGGATGTCCACAAAATTATTTTGCATTTTTGACGTCGGAATCTGGATCACCCAAAAAATGGTGTGCTATAGCACACGAAATTATCGAAATGGGGGCTATGCGCGCTTCGAGGCTCGTTTAACCTTGAAAATGGGTCGAATGACCGTGAGGTCCAACCTGATATAAGACCAAGGTTTTGACGAACGTCCACAAAAACTTTTGGCATTATTCACGTCGGAATCCGGATCAACCAAAAAATGGTAAGCTATAGCACATGAAAATCGTCAAAATGGGGGGTATGCGTTTCGTGGCTCGTTTTGACCTTTAAAATGGGTCGGTCTAGCCGTGAGGGCCAACCGGCTGCATAGCTAAGGTCTTGACAGACGTCCACTAAAAATTTTGGCATTTTTGACGTCGAAAACCGGATCTCCAAAAAAATGGTGTGCTATAGCACACTGAAATTGTCGAAATTGAGGGTATGCACACTTCGGTCTCGTTTGACCTTTAAAATAGGTCAGAATGGCCGTGAGGGCCAACCGGCTGCATAGCAAAGGTCTTGACGGACGTCCACAAAAAATTTTGGCATTTTTGACGTCGCTATCCGGATCACCCAAAAAATGGTGTGCTATAGCACACGAAAATCGTTGAAATTGAGGTATGCGCGCTTTGGGGCTCGTTTGACCTTTAAAATGGGTCGGAGTAGCCGTGAAGTCCAAAATGGCTGCATAGTAAAGGTCTTGACAGACGTGCACAAAAGGTTTCGGTGTTTTTGACATCGAATCTAGATCATTCGAAAAATGGTGTGCTATAGCACACAAAAATCGTCGAAATGGGGGTATGTGTGCTTCGGGGATCGTTTGACCTTTAAAATAGGTCGAACTGGCCGTGAGGGCCAACCGGATGCATAGCCAAGGTCTTGACGGACGTCCACACAAAAGTTTTCCATTTTTTATGTCAAAATCTGGATCACTCAAAAAATGGTGTGCTATAATACACGAAAATCATCGAAATGGAGGGTATGCGCGCTTCGAGGATCATTTGACCTTGAAAATGGGTCGGACTGGCTGTGAGGGCCAACCGGCTACATAGCCAATGTCTTGATGTATGTCCACAAAAACTTTTGGTATTTTTGACGTTGAAATCCGGATCACCCCAAAAATAGTAGGCTATAGCACACGAAAATCATCGAAATTGGGTGTATGCGCGCTTCGGGGCTTGTTTGACCTTTAAAATGGGTCAGAATGGCCTTGAGGTCCATAACGGCTGCATAGCAAAGGTCTTGACAGACGTCCATAAAAAAGTTCGGCATTTTTAACGTCGAAATTCGGATCACCCAAAAAATAGTGTGCTATAGCACCCGGAAATCGTAAAAATAGTGGGTATGCGCGCTTCGTGGCTCGTTTGACCTTGAAAATGGGTCGGACTGGCCATGAGGCCAACCGGCTGCATAGCCAAGGTCTAGACGGACGTCCACAAAAACTTTTGGCATTATTAACGTCAGAATCCGGATCAACCAAAAAATGGTAAGCTATAGCACACGAAAATTGTCGAAATGGGGGGTATGCGCTTCGAGGCTCGTTTGACCTTTAAAATGAGTCGGACTGACCTAGAGGGCCAACCAGCTGCATAGCCAAGGTCTTGACGGACGTCCACAAAATATTTTGGCATTTTTGACTTCGGAAACCGGATCTCCAAAAAAATGGTGTGCTATAGCACACTAAAATCGTCGAAATGAGGGGTATGCACGCTTCGGGGCTCGTTTGACCTTTAAAATAGGTCAGAATGGTCGTGAGGTCCAACCGGCTGCATAGCCATGGTCTTGATGGACGTCCACGAAAACGTTCGGCATTTTTGACGTCGGAATCCGGATCACACAAAAAATGGTGTGTCATAGCACACGAAAATCATCGAAATTGGGTATACGCGCTTTGGGGCTCGTTTGACGTTTAAAATGGGTCGGAGTAGCCATGAGGGCCAACCAGCTGCATAGCCAAAGTCTTAACGGAAGTCCACGAAAAATTTAAGCATTTTTGACGTCGGAATCCGGATCACCCAAAAAATAGTGTGCTATAGCACACGAAAATCGTCGAAATTGGGGTATGCGCGCTTTGGGGCTCGTTTGACCTTGAAAATGGGTAGGCCTAGCCGTGAGGGCTAACTGGCTGCATAGCCAAGGTCTTGACGGAAGTCCATAAAAAGTTTTGGCATTTTGACGTAGGAATCCGGATAATCCAAAAAATGGTGTGCTATAACACACGAAAATCATCGAAAAGGGGGGGTTTGCATGCTTCGGGGCTCGTTTGACCTTTAAAATGGGTTGGACTGGCCGTGAGGTCCAACCGGCTGCATAGCCAAGGTCTTGAAGGACATTTACAAAAAATTTCGGCATTTTTGACGTCGGAATACGGATCACCCAAAAAATGGTATGCTATAGCACTCGAATATCGTCGAAATAGGGGGTATTTGCGCTTCGGGGTTCGTTTGACCTTTAAAATGGGTCGGACTGTCCGTGAGGAACAAACGGCTGCATAGCCAAGGTCTTGATGGACGTCCACAAATAATTTCGGCATTTTTGACGTCGGAATACGGATCACCCAAAAAATGGTGTACTATAGCACACGAAAATCATTGAATTGGGGTGTGTGCGCGCTTCGGGCTCGTTTGACCTTTAAAATGGAATCGGACTGGCCGTGAGGGCCAAGCGAATGCAAAGAAAAGGTCTTGATGGACGTCTCCAAAAGATTTCACCATTTTTGACGTCGAAATCCAGATCACCCAAAAAATGGTGTGCTATAGCACACGAAAATCGTCGAAATGAAGGGTATGCTTGCTTCGGGGCTCGTTTGACCTTGAAAATTGGTCGAACTAGACGTAAAGGCCAATTGGCTGCATAGCCAAGGTCTTGACGGACGTTGACAAAAAATTTCGGCATTTTTGACGTCGAAATCCGGATCACCCAAAAAATAGTGTGCTATAGCACACGAAAATCATCAAAAAAGGGGGGTTTGCGCGCTTCAGGGCTCGTTTGACCTTTAAAATGGGTAGGACTGGCCGTGAGGTTCAACCGGCTGCATAGCCAAAGTCTTGAAGGATGTCCACAAAATTTTTTGGCATTTTTGACATCGGAAACCGGATCTCCAAAAAAATAATGTGCTATAGCACAAGAAAATCATCAAAATGGCGGGTATGCGCGCTTCAGGGCTTGTTTTACCTTTAAAATAGGTCGGACTGGCCGTGAAGGCCAATCGGCTGTATAGACAAAGTCCTGACGGACGTACACGAAAATTTTTGGCATTTTTGATGTCGGAAGTCGGATCACCCAAAAAATGGTGTGCTATAGCACACGAAAATCGTCGAAATGGGGAATGCGCGCTTTGGGGCTTGTTTGAACTTGAAAATGGGTCGGACTAGCCGGAGGGCCAACCGTCTGCATAGACAAGGTCTTGGCGGACGTGCACAAAAAATTTCAGCATTTTTGACGTTGGAATCCGGATCATCCAAAAAATGGTGTGCTTTGGGGCTCGTTTGAACTTGAAAATGGGTCAGAATAGCACATGAAAATTGTCAAAATGGGGATTATGCGCGCTTTGGGGCTCGTTTGAACTTGAAAATGGGTCAGAATAGCTATGAGGGCCAACCAGATTCATTTCCAAGGTCTTGAAGAATGTTCACAAAAAATTTCGGGATTTTTTACGTTGGAATCTGCATCACCCAAAAAATGGTGTGCTATAACACACGAAAATTGTCGAAATGGGGGGTATGCGCGCTTCGGGGATCGTTTGACCTTCGAAATGGGACTGAGTGGCCGTGAGGGACAACCGGCTGCATAGACAAGGTCTTGAACTACGTCCACAAATAATTTCGGCATTTTTGACGTCGGAATTTGGATCGCCCAAAAAATGGTGTGCTATAGCACACGAAAATCATCGAAATGGGGGATATGTGCGCTTCGGGGCTCGTTTGACCTTTAAAATGGGTCGGACTGGCCGTGAGGGCCAACCGGCTGCAAAGCCAAGGTCTTGATGGACGTCCACAAAAAATTTCAGCATTTTTAACATCGGAATCCAAATCATCCAAAAAATGGTAAGATATAGCACACAAAAATCGTCGAAATGGGGGGTATGCGCTTCGAGGCTCGTTTGACCTAGAAAATGGGTTGGACTGGCTGTTAGGTCAAACCGGCTGCATAGCCAAGGTCTTGATGGACGTCCACAAAAAACTTTGGCATTTTTGATTTCGGAATTCGGATCATCCGAAAAATGGTGTGCTATAGCACACGAAAATCGTTGAAATAGGGGTTATGCGCGCTTCGGGGCTGGTTTTACCTTGAAAATGGGTCAGACTGGCCGTGAGGGCCAACCCGCTGCATAGCCAAGGTCTTGACGGACGTCCACCAAAAATTTTGGCCTTTTGACGTCGAAATCTGGATCACCCAAAAAATGGTGTGCTATAGCACACAAAAATCATCGAAATGGGGGGGGGGGGGGGGTATGCGCGCTTCGGGGCTTGTTTGACATTTAAAATGGGTCGGACTTGCTGTGAGGGACAAACGGCTGCATTGACAAGGTCTTGACCGACGTCCACAAATAATTTAGGCATTTTTGACGTCGGAATATGGATCACCCAAAAAGTAGTGTGCTATAGCACACGAAATCATCGAATTGAGGGGTATTCGTACTTCGGGGCTCGTTTGACCTTTAAAATGGGTCGGATTAGCCATGAGAGCCAACCGTCTGCATAGCCAAGGTCTTGATAGACGTCCACTAAATATTTTGGAAATTGTGACGTCGGAATCCGGATCACCCAAAAAATGGTGTGCTATAACACACGAAAATCATCGAAATAGGGGGTATGCGTGCTTCGGGGCTCGTTTGACCTTGAAAATTGGTCGGACTGGTCGTGAGGGCCAACCGGCTGCATAGCCAAGGTCTTGACGGACGTCGACAAAATTTTTTAGCATTTTTGTCGTCGAAATCCGGATCACCCAAAAAATGGTGTGCTATAGCACACAAAAATTGTCGAAATGGGGGGTATGCGCGCTTCGTGCTCGTTTTACCTTCAAAATGGGTTGGACTGGCCGTTAGGACCAACCGGCTGCATAGACAAGTTCTTGACCGACATCCACAAATAGCTTCGGCATTTTTGACGTCGGAATTCGTATCACCCAAAAAATGGTGTGATATAGCACACGAAAATCATCGAAATGGGGGGTATGCGCGCTTCGGGGATCGTTTGACCTTTAAAATGAGTCGGACTGGCCGTGAGAGCCAATCGGCTGCATATCCAAGGTCTTGATGGACGTCCACAAAAATGTTTGGCATTTTTGACGTTGAAATCCGGATCACCCAAAATATGATGTGCTATAACACATGAAAATCAACGAAATTGGGGGTATGCGCGCTTTGGGGCTCGTTTAACCTTTAAAATGGGTCGGACTAGCCGTGAGGGCCAAGCGGATGCATAGCAAAGGTATTGATGGACGTCCCCAAAAATTTTTGGCATTTTTTACGTCGAAATCCAGATCACCCAAAAAATGGTGTGCTATAGCACACAAAAATCGACGAAATGGGGGGTATGCTCGCTTCGGGGTTCGTTTGACCTTGAAAATTGGTCGGACTGGCCGTGAGGGCTAATCGAATGCATAGCCAAGGTCTTGACGAATGTCTACAAAAAATTTCGACATTTTTAATGTCGAAAACTTGTTCTCCAAAAAATGGTGTGCTATAGCACACGAAAATCGCCGAAATGGGGTATGCGCGCTTTAAGGCTAATTTGACCTTGAAAATGGGTTGGACTAGGCGTGAGGTCCAACAGGATGCATAGCCAATGTCTTGACGGACGTGCACAAAAAATTTCCACATTTTTTACGTCGGAATCTGGGTCATCCAAAAAATGGTGTGCTATAGCACACGAAAATCGTTGTAAAGGGGGTTATGCGCGTTTTGGGGCTCGTTTGACCTTTAAAATGTGTCAGACTGTCCGTGAGGGCCAAACGGCTGCATAGACAAGGTCTTGACGTACGTCCCCAAATAATTTCGGTATTTTTGACGTTGGAATACGGATCACCCAAAAAATGGTGTGCTATAGCACACGAAAATCGTCAAATTGGGGGGTATGCGCGCTTTGGTGCTCGTTTGACCTTTAAAATGGGTCGGACTGGCTGTGAGGGACAACCGGCTGCATAGACAAGGTCTTGACGAACGTCCACAAATAATTTCGGCATTTTTGACGTCGGAATACGGATCACCCAAAAAATGGTGTGCTATAGCACACGAAAATTGTCGAATTGGGGGGTATGCGCGCTTCGGGGCTCGTTTAACCTTTAAACTGGGTTGGATTGGACGTGAGCGCCAACCGGCTGCATATCCAAGGTCTTGATGGACGTTTCCAAAAAATTTCGCCATTTTTGACATCGGAATCCGGATCACCCAAAAAATGGTGTGCTATAGCACACAAAAATCGTCGAAACGGGAGGTATGCTCGCTTCGGGGCTTGTTTGACTTTGAAAATTGGCTGGACTGGCCGTGAGGGCCAACCGGCTGCATAGCCAAGGTCTTGACGAACGTCCACAAAAAATTTTGACATTTTTGACATCGAAAACTGGTTCTCCAAAAAAATAGTGTGCTATATCATCGAAATTTGGGGTATGCGCGCTTCGGCGCTCGTTTGCCCTTTAAAATAGGTCGGACTGGCCGTGAGGTCCAACCGGCTGCATAGCCAAGGTTTTGAAGGACAGCCACGAAACAATTCGGTATTTTTAACGTTGGAATCCGGATTACCCAAAATGGTGTGCTATAGTACACGAAAATCGTTGAAATTGGGGTATGCGTGCTTTGGGGCTCGTTTGACCTTGAAAATGGGTCGGACTATATGTGAGGGCCAATCGGCTGCATAGCCAATGTCTTGACGGACGTGCACAAAAAATTTCCGCATTTTTTACGTCGGAATCCGGGTCATCCAAAAAATAGTGTGCTATAGCACACGAAAATCGTCGAAATTGGGGTTATGCGCGCTTTGGGGCTCGTTTGACCTCTAAAATGTGTCGGACTGTTCGTGAGGGCCAACCGGATGCATAGATAAGGTATTGACGGACGTCCACAAATACTTTCGGCATTTTTGACGTCGGAATACGGATCATCCAAAAAATGATGTGCTAGCACACGAAAATCGTCGAATTGGGGGGTATGCGCGCTTCGGGGCTCCTTTGACCTTTAAAATGGGTCTGACTGGCCGTGAGGGCCAACCGGCTGCATAGACAAGGTCTTGACGGACGTCCACAAATAATTTCGGCATTTTTGACGTCGAATTCCCGATCACCCAAAAAATGGTGTGCTATAACACACGAAAATCGTCGAAATGGGGGGTATGCGCAATTCGGGGCTCGTTTGACCTTTAGAATGGGTCGGATTGGCTGTGAGGGCCAACCGACTGCATAGCCAAGGTCTTGATGGACGTCCACAAAAAATTTCGGTATTTTTGACGTTGGAATCCGGATTACCCCAAAAATGGTGTGCTATAGCACACGAAAATCGTCGAAATTAGGGTATGCATACTTTGGGGCTCGTTTGACCTTGAAAATGGGTTGGACTAGCCATGAGGGACAATCGGCTGCATAGCCAATGTCTTGACGGACGTGCACAAAAAACTTTCAGATTTTTTACGTCGGAATCCGGGTCATCCAAAAAATGGTGAGCTATAGCACACGAAAATTGTTGAAATGGGGGTTATGCGCGTTTTGGGGCTCGTTTGACCTTTAAAATGTGTCGGACTGTTCGTGAGGGCAACCGGCTGCATATACAAGGTCTTGACGGACGTCCACAAATAATTTTGGCATTTTTGACGTCGGAATACGGATCACCCAAAAAATGGTGTGCTATAGCACACGAAAATCGTCGAATTGGGGGGTATGCGCGCTTCGGGGCTCCTTTGACCTTTAAAATGGGTCTGACTGGCCGTGAGGGCCAACCGGCTGCATAGACAAGGTCTTGACGGACGTCTACAAATAATTTTGGTATTTGACGTCGAAATACGGATCACCCAAAAAATGGTGTGCTATAGCACACGAAAATCGTCTAATTGGGGGGTATGCTCGCTTTGGGGCTCGTCTGACCTTTAAAATGGGTCGGATTGGCCGTGAGGGCCAACCGGCTGCATAGCCAAGGTCTTGATGGACGTCCACAAAAAATTTTGGCATTTTTGACGTCGAAATCCAGATCATCAAAAAAATGGTGTGCTAAAGCACACGAAAATTATCAAAATGGGGGGTATGCGCGCTTTGGGGCTCGTTTGACCTTCAAAATGGGTCGGACTGGCCGTGAGGGCCAACCGGATGCATAGAGAAGGTCTTGACCGACGTCCAAAAATAATTTTGGCATTTTTTACGTCGGAATTTGGATCACCCAATAAATGGTGTGCTATAACACACGAAAATCGTCGAAATGGGGGGCATGCGCGTTTTGGGACTCGTTTGACCTTTAGAATGGGTCAGACTGGCCGTGAGGGACAACCGGCTGCATAGCCAAGGTCTTGATGGACGTCCACAAAAAGTTTCAGCATTTTTGACGTCGGAATCCGGATCACCCCAAAAATGATGTGCTATAACACACAGAAATCGTCGAAATGGGGTGTATGCGCGCTTCGGGGCTCGTTTGACCTTTAAAATGGGTCGGACTGGACATGAGGCCCAAACGGATGCAAATCCAAGGTCTTGATGGACGTCTCCAAATAATTTCGCCATTTTTGACATCGGAATCCAGATCAACCAAAAAATGGTGTGCTATAGCACACAAAAATTGTCAAAATGGGGGGTATGCTCGCATCGGGGCTCGTTTGACCTTGAAAATTGGTCGTACTAGCCGTGAGGGCCAACCGTCTGCATAGCCAAGGTCTTGACGATCTTCCACAAAAAATTTCGACATTTTTGACGTCAAAAACTGGTTCTCCAAAAAAGTAGTGTGCTATAGCACACGGAAATCGTCGAAACTGGGGGTATGCGCGCTTCGACGCTCGTTTGACCTTTAAAATAGGTCGGACAGGCCATGAGGTCCAATAGGCTGCATAGCGAAGGTTTTGAAGGACGTCCACGAAAAATTTCGGCATTTTTAACGTTGGAATCCGGATCACCCAAAATATAGTGTGCTATAGCACACGAAAATCGTCGAAATGGGGTTTCCACGCTTTGGGGCTCGTTTGACCTTGAAAATGGGTCAGACTAGCCGTGAGGGCCAAATGGCTGCATTGAAGAGGTCTTGACCGATGTCCACAAAAAATTTTAGCATTTTTGACGTCGGAATCCGAATCACCCAAAAAATGGTGTGCAATAGCACACGAAAATCGTCGAAATGGGGGTTATGCACGCTTCGAGGCTCGTTTGACCTTGAAAATGGGTCAGACTGGCCGTGAGGGCCAACCGGCTGCATAGCCAAAGTCTTGATGGACGTCCACAAAAAAATTCGGCCTTTTTGACATTGAAATCCGAATCACCCAAAAAATGGTGTGCTATATCACACGAAAATCGTCAAAATGGCGGTTATGCGCGTTTTGGTGATCGTTTGACCTTTAAAATGGGTCCGACTGGCCGTGAGGGCCAAACGCCTGCATAGACAAGGTCTTGACGGACGTCCACAAATAATGTCGGCATTTTTGACGTCATAATATGGATCACCCAAAAAATGGTATGCTATAGCACACGAAAATCGTCGAATTGGGGGGTATGCGCACTTCGGGGCTCGTTTGACCTTTAAAATGGGTCGGACTGGCCGTGAGGGCCATGCGGATGCATAGACAAGGTCTTGATGGACGTCCATAAATAATTTTTCATTTTTGACGTCGGAATACGGATCACCCAAAAAATGGTGTGCTATAGCACATGAAAATTGTCGAATTGGGGGGTATGCGCGCTTCGGGGCTCGTTTGACCTTTAAACTGGGTCGGATTGTCCGTGAGGGCCAACCGGCTGCATATCCAAGGTCTTGACGGATGTCTCCAAAAAGTTTTGCCATTTTTGACAACGGAATCCAGATCACCCAAAAAATGGTGTGCTATAGCACACGAAAATCGTCGAAACGGGAGGTATGCTCGCTTCGGGGCTCGTTTGACCTTGAAAATTGGTTGGACTGGCCGTGAGGGACAACAGGCTGCATAGCCAAGGTCTTGACGAACATCCACAAAAATGTTCGACATTTTTAACGTCGATAACTGTTCTCCAAAAAAATAGTGTGCTATAGCACACGAAAATCGTCGAAATTGGGGGTATGCGCGCTTTGGCGCTCGTTTGACCTTTAAAATAAGTCGGACTGGCCGTGAGGTCCAACCGGCTGCATAGCCAAGGTTTTGAAGGACATCCACGAAAAAATTCAGCATTTTTAACGTTGGAATCCGGATTACCCAAAAAATGGTGTGCTATAGCACACGAAAATCGTCGAAATTGGGGTATGCGTGCTTTGGGGCTCGTTTGACCTTGAAAATGGGTCGGACTAGCCGTGAGGGCCAATCGGCTGCATAGCCAATGTCTTGACGGACGTGCACAAAAAATTTCCGCTTTTTTTACGTCGGAATCCGGGTCATCCAAAAAATGGTGTGCTATAGCACATGAAAATCATTGAAATGGGGGTTATGCGCGTTTTGGGGCTCGTTTGACCTTTAAAATGTGTCGGACTGTTCGTGAGGGCCAACCGGATGCATAGACAAGGTCTTGACGGACGTCCACAAATAATTTCGGCATTTTTGACGTCGGAATACGGATCACCCTAAAAATGATGTGCTATAGCACACGAAAATCGTCGAATTGGGGGGTATGCGCGCTTCGGGGCTCCTTTGACCTTTAAAATGGGTCTGACTGGCCGTGAGGGACAACCAGCTGCATAGACAAGGTCTTGACGGACGTCTACAAATAATTTCGGTATTTTTGACGTCGAAATAAGGATCACCCAAAAAATGGTGTGCTATAGCACACGAAAATCGTCGAATTGGGGGGTATGCGCGCTTCGGGGCTCGTTTGACCTTTAAAATGGGTCGGATTGGCCGTTTGGGCCAACCGGCTGCATAGCCAAGGTCTTGATGGACGTCCACAAAAAATTTTGGTATTTTTGACGTCGGATTCCGGATCACCCAAAAAATGGTGTGCTATAACACACGAAAATCGTCGAAATGATGGGTATGCGCAATTCGGGGCTCATTTGACCTTTAGAATGGGTCGGACTGGCTGTGAGGGACAACCGGATGCATAGCCAAGGTCTTGATGGATGTCCACAAAAAATTTCGGCATTTTTGAAGTCGGAATCCGGATCACCCCAAAAATGGTGTGCTATAACACACAAAAATCATCGAAATGGGGTGTATGCGCGCTTCGGTGCTCGTTTGACCTTTAAAATGGGTCGGACTGGCCGTGAGGGCCAAGCGGATGCAAATCCAAGGTCTTGATGGACGTATCCAAAAAAAATTGCCATTTTTGACGTCGGAATCTAGATCAACCAAAAAATGGTGTGCTATAGCACACAAAAATTGTTGAAATTGGGGGTATGCTCGCATCGGGGCTCGTTTGACCTTGAAAGTTGGTCGTACTAGCCGTGAGGGCCAATCGTCTGCATAACCAAGGTCTTGACGATCGTCCAAAAAAAATTTCGACATTTTAGACGTCGAAAACTGGTTCTCCAAAAAAATGGTGTGCTATAGCACACGAAAATCGTCGAAATTAGAGGTATGCGCGCTTCGACGCTCGTTTGACCTTTAAAATAGGTCGGACAGGCCATGAGGTCCAACCGGATGCATAGCCAAGGTTTTGAAGGACGTCCACGAAAAATTTCGGCATTTTTAATGTTGGAATCCGGATCACACAAAAAATAGTGTGCTATAGCACATGAAAATCGTCGAAATGGGGTATGCGCGCTTTGGGGCTCGTTTTACCTTGAAAATGGGTCGGACTAGCCGTGAGGGCCACCCGGCTGCATAGCCAATGTCTTGACGGACGTACACAAAAACAAATTGGCATTTTTGACGTTGGAATCTGGGTCATCCAAAAAACGGTGTGCTATGGCACACGAAAATCGTTGAAATAGGGGTTAAGCGCGTTTCGGGGCTCGTTTGACCTTGAAAATGGGTTGGACTAGCAGTGAGGGACAACAGGATGCATATCCAAGGTCTTGACGAACATCCACAAAAAGGTTCGACATTTTTAACGTTGAAAATTGTTCTCCAAAAAAATAGTGTGTTATAGCACACGAAAATCGTCGAAATTGGGGGTATGCGCGCTTTGGCGCTCGTTTGACCTTTAAAATAAGTCGGACTGGCCGTGAGGTCCAACCGGCTGCATAGCCAAGGTTTTGAAGGACATCCACGAAAAAATTCAGCATTTTTAACATTGGAATCCGGATTACCCAAAAAATGGTGTGCTATAGCACACGAAAATCGTCGAAATTGGGGTATGCGTGCTTTGGGGCTCGTTTGACCTTGAAAATGGTTCGGACTAGCCGTGAGGGCCAATCGGCTGCATAGCCAATGTCTTGACGGACGTGCACAAAATATTTCCGCTTTTTTTACGTCGGAATCCGGGTCATCCAAAAAATGGTGTGCTATAGCACACGAAAATCATTGAAATGGGGGTTATGCGCGTTTTGGGGCTCGTTTGACCTTTAAAATGTGTCGGACTGTTTGTGAGGGCCAACCGGATGCATAGACAAGGTCTTGACGGACGTCCACAAATAATATCGGCATTTTTGACGTCGGAATACGGATCACCCTAAAAATGATGTGCTATAGCACACGAAAATCGTCGAATTGGGGGGTATGCACGCTTCGGGGCTCCTTTGACCTTTAAAATGGGTCTGACTGGCCGTGAGGGACAACCGGCTACATAGACAAGGTCTTGACGGACGTCTACAAATAATTTTGGTATTTTTGACGTCGAAATAAGGATCACCCAAAAAATGGTGTGCTATAGCACACGAAAATAGTCGAATTGGGGGGTATGCGCGCTTCGGGGCTCGTTTGACCTTTAAAATGGGTCGGATTGGCCGTTTGGGCCAACCGGCTGCATAGCCAAGGTCTTGATGGACGTCCACAAAAATTTTCGGTATTTTTGACGTCGGATTCCGGATCACCCAAAAAATGGTGTGCTATAACACACGAAAATCATCGAAATGATGGGTATGCGCAATTCGGGGCTCATTTGACCTTTAGAATGGGTCGGACTGGCCGTGAGGGACAACCGGATGCATAGCCAAGGTCTTGATGGACGTCCACAAAAAATTTTGGCATTTTTGAAGTCGGAATCCGGATCACCCCAAAAATGGTGTGCTATAACACACAGAAATCATCGAAATGGGGTGTATGCGCGCTTCGGTGCTTGTTTGACCTTTAAAATGGGTCGGACTGGCCGTGAGGTCCAAGCGGATGCAAATCCAAGGTCTTGATGGACGTATCCAAAAAAATTTGCCATTTTTGACGTCGGAATCTAGATCAACCAAAAAATGGTGTGCTATAGCACACAAAAATTGTTGAAATGGGGGGTATGCTTGCATCGGGGCTCGTTTGACCTTGAAAATTGGTCGTACTAGCCGTGAGGGACAATCGTCTGCATAACCAAGGTCTTGACGATCGTCCACAAAAAATTTCGACATTTTAGACGTCGAAAACTGGTTCTCCAAAAAAATGGTGTGCTATAGCACACGAAAATCGTCGAAATTAGGGGTATGCGTGCTTCGACGCTCGTTTGACCTTTAAAATAGGTCGGACAGGCCATGAGGTCCAACCGGCTGCATAGCCAAGGTTTTGAAGGACGTCCACGAAAAAGTTCGGCATTTTTAATGTTGGAATCCGGATCACCCAAAAAATAGTGTACTATAGCACATGAAAATCGTCGAAATGGGGTATGCGCGCTTTGGGGCTCGTTTTACCTTGAAAATGGGTTGGACTAGCCGTGAGGGCCACCCGGATGCATAGCCAATGTCTTGACGGACGTGCACAAAAACAAATTGGCATTTTTTACGTTGGAATCCGGGTCATCCAAAAAATGGTGTGCTATGGCACACGAAAATCGTTGAAATGGGGGTTAAGCGTGTTTCGGGGCTCGTTTGACCTTGAAAATGGGTTGGACTAGCCGTGAGGTCCAACCGGCTGAATAGCCAAGGTCTTGACGGAAGTCTACTAAAAATTTTATCCTTTTTGACGTCGGAATCCGAATCACCCAAAAAATGGTGCGCACTTCGGGGCTCGTTTAACCTTCAAAGTGGATCGGACTGGCCGTGAGGGCCAACCGGCTGCATAGACAAGTTCTTGACCGACGTCCACAAATAATTTTGGTATTTTTGACGTTGGAATTCGGATCACCCAAAAAATGGTGTGCTATAGCACACGAAAATCGTCGAAATGGGGGGTATGCGCGTTTTGGGGCTTGTTTAACCTTTAAAATTGGTCAGACTAGCCGTGAGGGACAAATGGCTGCATTAAAGAGGTCTTGACCGATGTCCACAAAAAATTTCAGCATTTTTGATGTTGGAATCCGAATCACCTAAAAAATGGTGTGCAATAGCACACGAAAATCATTAAAATGGGGGTTATGCGCGCTTCGAGGCTCGTTTGACCTTGAAAATGGGTCAGACTGGCCGTGAGGGCCAACCGGCTGCATAGCCAAAGTCTTGACAGACGTCCACAAAAAAGTTCGGCCTTTTTGACATTGAAATCCGGATCACCCAAAAAATGGTGTGCTATAGCACACGAAAATCATTGAAATGGCAGGTATGCGCGTTTTGGGGCTCGTTTGACCTTTAAAAAGGGTCAGACTGGCCGTGAGGGCCAAACGCCTGCATAGACAAGGTCTTTACGGACGTCCACAAATAATTTCGGCATTTTTTGACGTCGAAATACGGATCACCCAAAAAATGGTGTGCTATAGCACACGAAAATCGTCGAAATGGGGGGTATGCGCGCTTCGGTGCTCGTTGGACCTTTAAACTGGGTCGGATTGGCCGTGAGGGCCAACCCGCTGCATATCCAAGGTCTTGACGGATGTCTCCAAAAAATTTTGCCATTTTTGACAACGGAATCCGGATCACCCAAAGTCAAAATTGGTGGTATGCGCGCTTCGACGCTCGTTTGACCTTTAAAATAGGTCGGACAGGCCATGAGGTCCAATCGGCTGCATAGCCAAGGTTTTGAAGGACGTCCACGAAAAATTCCGGCATTTTTAACGTTGGAATCCGGATCACCCAAAAAATAGTGTGCTATAGCACACGAAAATCGTCGAAACGGGGTATACGCGCTTTGGGGCTCGTTTGACTTTGAATATGGGTCGGACTAGCCGTAAGGGCCACCCGGCTGCATAGCCAATGTCTTGACGGACGTACACAAAAAAAATTGGCATTTTTGACGTTGGAATCCGGGTCATCCAAAAAATGGTGTTCTATGGCACACGAAAATCGTTGAAATGGGGGTTAAGCGCGTTTCGGGGCTCGTTTGACCTTGAAAATGGGTTGGACTAGCCGTGAGGGCCAACCGGCTGAATATCCAAGGTCTTGACGGAAGTCTACTAAAAATTTTGTCCTTTTTGACGTCGGAATCCGGATCACCCAAAAAATGGTGTGTTATAGCATACGAAAATTGTCGAAATGGGGGTTATGCGCGCTTCGGGGCTCGTTTAACCTTAAAAATGGATCGGACTGGCCGTGAGGGCCAACCGGCTGCATATACAAGTACTTGACCGACGTCCACAAATAATTTTAGTATTTTTGATGTCGAATCCGGATCACCCAAAAAATGGTGTGCTATAGCACACGAAAATCGTCGAAATGGGGGGTATGCGCGTTTTGGGGCTCGTTTGACCTTTAAAATTGGTCAGACTAGCCGTGAGGGCTAAATGGCTGCATTAAAAAAGTCTTGACCGATGTCCACAAAAAATTTCAGCATTTTTGACGTCGGAATCCGAATCACCCAAAAAATAGTGTGCAATAGCACACGAAAATCGTCGAAATGGGGGTTATGCGCGCTTCGAGGCTCGTTTGACCTTGAAAATGGGTCAGACTGGCCATGAGGGCCAACCGGCTGCATAGCCAAAGTCTTGACGGACGTCCACAAAAAGATTTGGCCTTTTTGACATTGAAATCCGGATCACCCAAAAAATGGTGTGCTATAGCACACGAAAATCGTCGAAATGGCGGTTATGCGCGTTTTGGGGCTATTTTGACCTTTAAAATGGGTCAGACTGGCTGTGAGGGCAAAACAGCTGCATTGACAAGGTCTTGACCGACGTCCACAAATAATTTTGGTATTTTTTACATTGGAATCCGGATCACCCAAAAAATAGTGTGCTATAGCACACGAAAATCGTCGAAATGGGGGGTATGCACGCTTCGGGGCTCGTTTGACCTTTAAAATGTGTCGGACTAGCCGTGAGGGCCAAGAGGATATAGCCAGGGTCTTGACGGACGTCCCCAAAAACATTCGGCATTTTTGACATCGGAATACGGATCACCCAAAAAATGGTGTGCTATAGCACACGAAAATTATCCAAATGGAGGGTATGCGCGCTTTGACCTTTAAAATGGGTCGGACTGTCCGTGAGGGCCAACCGCCTGCATAAACAAGGTCTTGATGGACGTCCACAAAAAATTTCGGCATTTTTGACAACGCAATCCGGATCACCAAAAAAATGATGTGCTATAGTACACAAAAATCGTCGAAATGGAGGGTATGCGCGCTTTGGGCTCGTTTGGCATTTAAAATGGGTCGGACTGGACGTGAGGGACAAAAGGATGCATTGACAAGTTCTTGACAGACATCCACAAATAATTTCGGCATTTTTGACGTCGGAATACAAATCACCCAAAAAATGGTGTGCTATAGCACACGAAAATCGTCGAATTGGGTGGTATGCGCGCTTCGGGGCTCGTTTGACCTTTAAAATGGGTCGTAATGGCCGTGAGGGCCAAACAGATGCATATCTAGGGTCTTGATGGACTTCCACAAAAAATTTCAGCATTTTTGACGTCGGAATCCGGATCACCCAAAAAATGATGTGCTATAACACACGAAAATCATCGAAATGGGGTGTATGCGCGCTTCGGGGCTCGGTTGACCTTTAAAATGGGTCGGACTGGCCGTGAGGGCCAAGCGGATGCAAAGCCAAGGTCTTGATGGACGTCTCCAAAAAATTTCACCATTTTTGACGTCGGAATCCAGATCACCCAAAAAATGGTGTGCTATAGCACACGAAAATCATCGAAATGGGGGTATGCACGCTTCGGGGCTCGTTTGACCTTAAAAATGGGTCAGACTGGCTGTGAGGGCCAACCGGCTGCATAGACAAGTTCTTGACCGACGTCCACAAATAATTTTGGCATTTTTGACGTCAGAATCCGGAGCACCCAAAAACTAGTGTGCTATAGCACACGAAAATTGTCGAAATGGGGGTATGCACGCTTCGGGGCTCGTTTGACCTTTAAAATGGGTCAGACTGGCTGTGAGGGACAACCGGCTGCATAGCCAAGGTCTTGATGGACGTCCATAAAAAATTTCGGCATTTTTGACGTCGGAATCCGGATCACCCAAAAAATGGTGTGCTATAACACACAAAAATCATCGAAATGGGGTGTATGCGCACTTCGGGGCTTGTTTGACCTTTAAAATGGGTCGGACAGGTCGTGAGGGCCAAGCAGATGCAAAGCAAAGGTCTTCATGGACGTCTCCAAAAAATTTTGCCATTTTTGATGTCGGAATCCAGATCACCCAAAAAATGGTGTGCTATAGCACACGAAAATCATCGAAATAAAGGGTATGATTGCTTCGGGGCTCGTTTGACCTTGAAAATTGGTTGGACTGGCCATGAGGGCCAATCGGCTGCATAGCCAAGGTCTTGACGGACGTCGACAAAAACTTTTGGTGTTTTTGACGTCGAAATCCGGAACACCCAAAAAATGGTGTGCTATATAGTACACGAAAATTATTGAAATGGGGGGTATGCGCGCTTCGGAGCTCGTTTGGTATTTAAAATGGGTCAGACTGGCCGTGAGGGCAATCGGCTGCATAGACAAGTTCTTGACCGATGTCCGCAAATAATTTCAGCATTTTTAACGTCGGAATCCGGATCACCCAAAAAATGGTGTGCTATAGCACACGAATATCATTGAAATGGGGGTATGCACGCTTTGGGGCTCGTTTGACCTTTAAAATGGATCAGACTGGCTGTGAGGGCCAACCGGCTGCATTGCCTAAGTCTTGATGGACGTCCACAAAAAATTTTGGCATTTTTGACGTCGGAATCTGGATCACCCAAAAAATGGTAAAATCATCGAAATGGGGGTATGGGCGCTTCGGGCTCGTTTGACCTTTAAAATGGGTAGGACTGACCGTGAGGGCCAAGCGGATGCATAGCCAAGGTCTTGACGGACATCTCCAAAATATTTTGACATTTTTGACGTCGAAAACCGGATCTCCAAAAAAATGGTGTGCTATAGCACACGAAAATCATTGAAATGGGGGGTATGCGCGCTTCGGGGCTCGTTTGACCTTTAAAATAGGTCGTACTGGCTGTGAAGTCCAACCGGCTGCATAGCCAAGGTCTTGAAAGACGTCCACGAAAAATTTCGGCATTTTTGACGTCGGAATCCGGATCACCCAAAAAATGGTGTGCTATAGCACCCGAAAATCGTCAACATGGTGGTATGCGCGCAAATGGGTCGTACTAGCCGTGAAGGCCAACCGGCTGCATAGCCAATATCTTGACGGACGTGCACAAAAAATTTCAGCATTTTTGACGTCAGGATCCGGGTCATCCAAAAAATGGTGTGCTATAGCACACGAAAATAGTTGAAATGGGAGTTATGCGCGTTTCGGGGCTCGTTTGACCTTGAAAATGGGTTGGACTAGCCGTGAGGGGCAACCGACTGCATAGCCAAAGTCTTCACGGACGTCTATTTCGGCATTTTTGACGTCTGAATCCGGATCACCCAATAAATGGTTTGCAATAGCACACGAAAATTTTTGAAATGGGGGGTATGCGCGCTTCGGGTCTCGTTTGACCTTTAAAATGGATCGGACTTTCCGTGAGGGCAAAACAGATGCATTGACAAGGTCTTGACCGACGTCCACAAATAATTTTGGCATTTTTGACTTCGGAATTCGGATCACCCAAAAAATGGTGTGCTATAGCACACGAAAATTGTTGAAATGGGTGGTATGCACGCTTCGGGGCTCGTTTGACCTTTAGAATGGGTTGCACTAGCCGTGAGGGCCAAGAGGATTCATAGCCAACGTCTTGACGGACGTCCCCAAAAAATTTCGCACTTTTGACGTCGGAATCCAGATCACCAAAAAAATGGTGTGCTAAAGCACACGAAAATTATCGAAATGGGGGTATGCGCGCTTTGGGGCTCATTTGACCTTCAAAATGGGTCGGACTGGCTGTGAGGGCCAACCGGATGCATAGAGAAGGTCTTGACCGACGTCCACAAATAATTTTGGCATTTTTTACGTCGGAATTTGGATCACCCAATAAATGATGTGCTATAACACACGAAAATTGTCGAAATGGGGGGCATGCGCATTTTGGGGCTCGTTTGACCTTTAGAATGGGTCGGACTGGCCGTGAGGGACAACCGGCTGCATAGCCAAGGTCTTAATGGACGTCCACAAAAAGTTTCGGCATTTTTGAAGTCGAAATCCGGATCACCCCAAAAATAGTGTGCTATAGCACACGAAAATCGTCGAAATGGGGTTTGCGCGCCTTGGGGCTCGTTTGACCTTGAAAATGGGTCGGACTAGCTATGAGGGCCACCCGGCTGCATATCCAATGTCTTGACGGACGTACACAAAAAATAAATTGGCCTTTTTTACGTTGGAATCCGGGTCATCCAAAAAATGGTGTGCTATGGCACACGAAAATCATTGAAATGGGGGTTAAGCGCGTTTCGGGGCTCGTTTGACCTTGAAAATGGGTTGGACTAGCCATGAGGGCCAACCGGATGAATAGCCAATGTCTTGACGGAAGTCTACTAAATATTTTGTCCTTTTTGACGTCGGAATCCGGATCACCCAAAAAATAGTGTGCTATAGCATACGAAAATTGTCAAAATGGGGGTTATGCGCGCTTCGGGGCTCGTTTAACCTTCAAAATGGATCGGACTGGCCGTGAGGGCCAAAAGGCTGCATAGACAAGTTCTTGACCGACGTCCACAAATAATTTTGATATTTTTAACGTCGAAATCCGGATCACCCAAAAAATGGTGTGCTATAGCACACGAAAATCGTCGAAATGGGGGGTATGCGCATTTTGGGGCTCGTTTGACCTTTAAAATTGGTCAGACTAGCCGTGAGGGCCAAATGGCTGCATTAAAGAGGTCTTGACCAATGTCCACAAAAAATTTCAGCATTTTTGACATCGGAATCCGAATCACCCAAAAAATGGTGTGCAATAGCACACGAAAATCGTCGAAATGGGGGTTATGCGGGCTTTGAGGCTCGTTTGACCTTGAAAATGGGTCAGACTGGCCGTGAGGGCCAACCAGCTGCATAGACAAATTCTTGACGGACGTCCACAAAAAAGTTCGGCCTTTTTGACGTTGAAATCCGGATCACCCAAAAAATGGTGTGCTATAGCACACGAAAATCATCGAAATGGCGGGTATGCGCGTTTTGGGGCTATTTTGACCTTTAAAATGGGTCAGACTGGCCGTGAGGACCAAACGCCTGCATAGACAAGGTCTTGACGGACGTCCACAAATAATTTCGGCATTTTTGACGTCGGAATACGGATCACCCAAAAAATGGTGTGCTATAGCACACGAAAATCGTCGAATTGGGGGGTATGCGCGCTTCGGGGCTCGTTTGACCTTGAAAATTGGTCGGATTGGCCGTGAGGGCCAACCGGATGCATAGCCAAGGTATTGACGAATGTCTCCAAAAAATTTCGCCATTTTTGACAACGGAATCCGGATCACCCAAAAAATGGTGTGCTATAGCACACGAAAATTGTCGAAAGGGAGGTATGCTCGCTTCGGGGCTCGTTTGACCTTGAAAATTGGTCGGATTGGCCGTGAGGGCCAACCGGCTGCATAGCCAAGGTCTTGACGAATGTCTCCAAAAAAATTCGCCATTTTTGACAACGGAATCCGGATCACCCAAAAAATGGTGTGCTATAGCACACGAAAATCGTCGAAACGGGAGGTATGCTCGCTTCGGGGCTCGTTTGACCTTGAAAATTGGTCGTACTGGCCGTGAGGGCCAACAGGCTGCATAGCCAAAGTCTTGACGAACGTTCATAAAAAATTTCGACATTTTTAACGTCGAAAACTGTTCTCCAAAAAAATAGTGTGCTATTGCACACGAAAATCGTCGAAATTGGGGGTATGCGCGCTTTGGCGCTCGTTTGACCTTTAAAATAGGTCGGACTGGCCGTGAGGTCCAACCAGATGCATAGCCAAGGTTTTGAAGGACATCCACAAAAAAATTCGGCATTTTTAACGTTGCAATCCGGATTACCCAAAAAATGGTGTGCTATAGCACACGAAAATCGTCGAAATTGGGGTATGCGTTCTTTGGGGCTCGTTTGACCTTGAAAATGGGTCGGACTAGCCGTGAGGGCCAATCGGCTGCATAGCCAATGTCTTGACGGACGTGCACAAAAACTTTCCGCATTTTTTACGTCGGAATCCGGGTCATCCAAAAAATGGTGTGCTATAGCACACGAAAATCATTGAAATGGGGGTTATGCGCGTTTTGGGGCTTGTTTGACCTTTAAAATGTGTCAGACTATTCGTGAGGGCCAACCGGATGCATAGACAAGGTCTTGACGGACGTCCACAAATAATTTCGGCATTTTTGACGTCGGAATATGGATCACCCTTAAAATGATGTGCTATAGCACACGAAAATCGACGAATTGGGGGGTATGCGCGCTTCGGGGCTCCTTTGACCTTTAAAATGGGTCTGACTGGCCATGAGGGCCAACCGGCTACATAGACAAGGTCTTGACGGACGTCTACAAATAATTTTGGTATTTTTGACGTCGAAATACGGATCACCCAAAAAATGGTGTGCTATAGCACGCGAAAATCGTCGAATTGGGGGGTATGCGCACTTCGGGCCTCGTTTGACCTTTAAAATGGGTCGGATTGGCCGTGAGGGCCAACCGGCTGCATAGACAAGGTCTTGATGGACGTCCACAAAAAATTTCGGTATTTTTGACGTCGGATTCCGGATCACCCAAAAAATGGTGTGCTATAACACACGAAAATCGTCGAAATGAGGGGTATGCGCAATTCGGGGCTCGTTTGACCTTTAGAATGGGTCGGACTGACTGTGAGGGACAACCGGATGCATAGCCAAGGTCTTGATGGACGTCCACAAAATATTTCGGCATTTTTGAAGTCAGAATCCGGATCACCCCAAAAATGGTGTGTTATAACACACAGAAATCATCGAAATAGGGTGTATGCGTGCTTCGGGGCTCGTTTGACCTTTAAAATGGGTCGGACTGGCCGTGAGGGCCAAGCAGATGCAAATCCAAGGTCTTGATGGACGTCTCCAAAAAATTTTGCCACTTTTTGACGTCGAAATCCAGATCAACCAAAAAATGGTGTGCTATAGCACACAAAAATTGTTGAAATGGGGGATATGCTCGCATCGGGGCTCGTTTGACCTTGAAAATTGGTCGTACTAGCCGTGAGGGCCAATCGTCTGCATATCCAAGGTCTTGACGATCTTCCACAAAAAATTTCGACATTTTAGACGTCGAAAACTGGTTCTTCAAAAAAATGGTGTCCTATAGCACACGAAAATCGTCGAAATTAGGGGTATGCGCGCTTCGACGCTCGTTTGACCTTTAAAATAGGTCGGACAGGCCATGAGGTCCAACCGGCTGCATAGCCAAGGTTTTGAAGGATGTCCACAAAAAATTTCGGCATTTTTAACGTAGGAATCCGGATCACCCAAAAAATAGTGTGCTATAGCACATGAAAATCATCGAAATGGGGTATGCGCGCTTTGGGGCTCGTTTTACCTTGAAAATGGGTCGGACTAGCCGTGAGGGCCACCCGGCTGCATAGCCAATGTCTTGACGGACGTACACAAAAAAAAATTGGCATTTTTGACGTTGGAATCCGGGTCATCCAAAAAACGGTGTGCTATGGCACACGAAAATCGTTGAAATAGGGGTTAAGCGCGTTTCGGGGCTCGTTTGACCTTGAAAATGGGTTGGACTAGCCGTGAGGGACAACAGGATGCATAGCCAAAGTCTTGACGAACATCCACAAAAAAGTTTGACATTTCTAACGTCGAAAATTGTTCTCCAAAAAAATAGTGTGCTATAGCACACGAAAATCGTCGAAATTGGGGGTATGCGCGCTTTGGCGCTCGTTTGACCTTTAAAATAAGTCGGACTGGCCGTGAGGTCCAACCGGATGCATAGCCAAGGTTTTCAAAGACATCCACGAAAAAATTCGGCATTTTTAACGTTGGAATCCGGATTACCCAAAAAATGGTGTGCTATAGCACACGAAAATCGTCGAAATTGGGGTATGCGTGCTTTGGGGCTCGTTTGACCTTGAAAATGGGTCGGACTAGCCGTGAGGGCCAATCGGCTGCATAGCCAATGTCTTGACGGACGTGCACAAAATATTTCCGCTTTTTTTACGTCGGAATCCGGGTCATCCAAAAAATGGTGTGCTATAGCACACGAAAATCATTGAAATGGGGGTTAGGCGCGTTTTGGGGTTCGTTTGACCTTTAAAATGTGTCGGACTGTTCGTGAGGTCCAACCTGATGCATAGACCAGGTCTTGACGGACGTCCACAAATAATATCGGCATTTTTGACGTCGGAATACGGATCACCCTAAAAATGATGTGCTATAGCACACGAAAATCGTCGAATTGGGGGGTATGCGCGCTTCGGTGCTCCTTTGACCTTTAAAATGGGTCTGACTGGCCGTGAGGGACAACCAGCTGCATAGACAAGGTCTTGACGGACGTCTACAAATAATTTCGGTATTTTTGACGTCGAAATAAGGATCACCCAAAAAATGGTGTGCTATAGCACACGAAAATTGTCGAATTGGGGGGTATGCGCGCTTCGGGGCTCGTTTGACCTTTAAAATGGGTCGGATTGGCCGTTTGGGCCAACCGGCTGCATAGCCAAGGTCTTGATGGACGTCCACAAAAAATTTCGGTATTTTTGACGTCGGATTCCGGATCACCCAAAAAATGGTGTGCTATAACACACGAAAATCGTCGAAATGATGGGTATGCGCAATTCGGGGCTCATTTGACCTTTAGAATGGGTCGTACTGGCCGTGAGGGACAACCGGATGCATAGCCAAGGTCTTGATGGATGTCCACAAAAAAGTTTGGCATTTTTGAAGTCGGAATCCGGATCACCCCAAAAATGGTGTGCTATAACACACAGAAATCAGCGAAATGGGGTGTATGCGCGCTTCGGTGCTCGTTTGACCTTTAAAATGGGTCGGACTGGCCGTGAGGGCCAAGCGGATGCAAATCCAAGGTCTTGATGGACGTATCCAAAAAAAATTGCCATTTTTGACATCGGAATCTAGATCAACCAAAAAATGGTGTGCTATAGCACACAAAAATTGTTGAAATTGGGGTATGCTCGCATCGGGGCTCGTTTGACCTTGAAAGTTGGTCGTACTAGCCGTGAGGGCCAATCGTCTGCATAACCAAGGTCTTGACGATCGTCCAAAAAAAATTTCGACATTTTAGACGTCGAAAACTGGTTCTCCAAAAAAATGGTGTGCTATAGCACACGAAAATCGTCGAAATTAGAGGTATGCGCGCTTCGACGCTCGTTTGACCTTTAAAATAGGTCGGACAGGCCATGAGGTCCAACCGGATGCATAGCCAAGGTTTTGAAGGACGTCCACGAAAAATTTCGGCATTTTTAATGTTGGAATCCGGATCACACAAAAAATAGTGTGTTATAGCACATGAAAATCGTCGAAATGGGGTATGCGCGCTTTGGGGCTCGTTTTACCTTGAAAATGGGTCGGACTAGCCGTGAGGGCTACCCGGCTGCATAGCCAATGTCTTGACGGACGTACACAAAAAAAAATTGGCATTTTTGACGTTGGAATCCGGGTCATCCAAAAAACGGTGTGCTATGGCACACGAAAATCGTTGAAATAGGGGTTAAGCGCGTTTCGGGGCTCGTTTGACCTTGAAAATGGGTTGGACTGGCCGTGAGGGACAACAGGCTGCATAGCCAAGGTCTTGACGAACATCCACAAAAATTTTCGACATTTTTAACGTCGAAAACTGTTCTCCAAAAAAATAGTGTGCTATAGCACACGAAAATCGTCGAAATTGGGGGTATGCGCGCTTTGGCGCTCGTTTGACCTTTAAAATAAGTCGGACTGGCCGTGAGGTCCAACCGGCTGCATAGCCAAGGTTTTCAAGGACATCCACGAAACAATTCGGCATTTTTAACATTGGAATCCGGATTACCCAAAAAATGGTGTGCTATAGCACACGAAAATCGTCGAAATTGGGGTATGCGTGCTTTGGGGCTCGTTTGACCTTGAAAATGGGTCGGACTAGCCGTGAGGGCCAATCGGCTGCATAGCCAATGTCTTGACGGACGTGCACAAAATATTTCCGCTTTTTTTACGTCGGAATCCGGGTCATCCAAAAAATGGTGTGCTATAGCACACGAAAATCATTGAAATGGGGGTTAGGCGCGTTTTGGGGTTCGTTTGACCTTTAAAATGTGTCGGACTGTTCGTGAGGTCCAACCTGATGCATAGACCAGGTCTTGACGGACGTCCACAAATAATATCGGCATTTTTGACGTCGGAATAAGGATCACCCAAAAAATGGTGTGCTATAGCACACGAAAATTATCGAATTGGGGGGTATGCGCGCTTCGGGGCTCGTTTGACCTTTAAACTGGGTCGGATTGGCCGTGAGGGCCAACCGGCTGCATATCCAAGGTCTTGACGGATGTCTCCAAAAAAGTTTGCCATTTTTGACAACGGAATCCGGATCAACCAAAAAATGGTGTGCTATAGCACACGAAAATCGTCGAAACGGGAGGTATGCTCGCTTCGGGGCTCGTTTAACCTTGAAAATTGGTTGGACTGGCCGTGAGGGACAACAGGCTGCATAGCCAAGGTCTTGACGAACATCCACAAAAATTTTCGACATTTTTAACGTCGAAAACTGTTCTCCAAAAAAATAGTGTGCTATAGCACACGAAAATCGTCGAAATTGGGGGTATGCGCGCTTTGGCGCTCGTTTGACCTTTAAAATAAGTCGGACTGGCCGTGAGGTCCAACCGGCTGCATAGCCAAGGTTTTCAAGGACATCCACGAAAAAATTAGGCATTTTTAACGTTGGAATCCGGATTACCCAAAAAATGGTGTGCTATAGCACACGAAAATCGTCGAAATTGGGGTATGCGTGCTTTGGGGCTCGTTTGACCTTGAAAATGGGTCGGACTAGCCGTGAGGGCCAATCGGCTGCATAGTCAATGTCTTGACGGACGTGCACAAAATATTTCCGCTTTTTTTACATCGGAATCCGGGTCATCCAAAAAATGGTGTGCTATAGCGCACGAAAATCATTGAAATGGGGGTTATGCGCGTTTTGGGGCTCGTTTGACCTTTAAAATGTGTCGGACTGTTCGTGAGGGCCAACCGGATGCATAGACAAGGTCTTGACGGACGTCCACAAATAATATCGGCATTTTTGACGTCGGAATAAGGATCACCCAAAAAATGGTGTGCTATAGCACACGAAAATTGTCGAATTGGGGGGTATGCGCGCTTCGGGGCTCATTTGACCTTTAAACTGGATCGGATTGGCCGTGAGGGCCAACCGGCTGCATATCCAAGGTCTTGATGGATGTCTCAAAAAATTGCCATTTTTGACAACGGAATCCGGATCACCCAAAAAATGGTGTGCTATAGCACACGAAAATCGTCGAAACGGGAGGTATGCTCGCTTCGGGGCTCGTTTGACCTTGAAAATTGGTTGGACTGGCCGTGAGGGACAACAGGCTGCATAGCCAAGGTCTTGACGAACATCCACAAAAATGTTCGACATTTTTAACGTCGAAAACTGTTCTCCAAAAAAATAGTGTGCTATAGCACACGAAAATCGTCGAAATTGGGGGTATGCGCGCTTTGGCGCTCGTTTGACCTTTAAAATAAGTCGGACTGGCCGTGAGGTCCAACCGGCTGCATAGCCAAGGTTTTGAAGGACATCCACGAAAAAATTCAGCATTTTTAACGTTGGAATCCGGATTACCCAAAAAATGGTGTGCTATAGCACACGAAAATCGTCGAAATTGGGGTATGCGTGCTTTGGGGCTCGTTTGACCTTGAAAATGGGTCGGACTAGCCGTGAGGGCCAATCGGCTGCATAGCCAATGTCTTGACGGACGTGCACAAAATATTTCCGCTTTTTTTACGTCGGAATCCGGGTCATCCAAAAAATGGTGTGCTATAGCACATGAAAATCATTGAAATGGGGGTTATGCGCATTTTGGGGCTCGTTTGACCTTTAAAATGTGTCGGACTGTTCGTGAGGGCCAACCGGATGCATAGACAAGGTCTTGATGGACGTCCACAAATAATATCGGCATTTTTGACATCGGAATACGGATCACCCTAAAAATGATGTGCTATAGCACACGAAAATCGTCGAATTGAGGGGTATGCGCGCTTCGGGGCTCCTTTGACCTTTAAAATGGGTCTGACTGGCCGTGAGGGCCAACCGGCTGCATAGACAAGTTCTTGACCGACGTCCACAAATAATTTCGGTATTTTTGACGTTGGAATCTGGATCACCCAAAAAATGGTGTGCTATAGCACACGAAAATCGTCGAAATGGGGGGTATGCGCGTTTTGGGGCTTGTTTAACCTTTAAAATTGGTCAGACTAGCCGTGAGGGACAAATGGCTGCATTAAAGAGGTCTTGACCGATGTCCACAAAAAATTTCAGCATTTTTGACGTTGGAATCCGAATCACCTAAAAAATGGTGTGCAATAGCACACGAAAATCATCAAAATGGGGGTTATGCGCGCTTCGAGGCTCGTTTGACCTTGAAAATGGGTCAGACTGGCCGTGAGGGCCAACCGGCTGCATAGCCAAAGTCTTGACAGACGTCCACAAAAAAGTTCGGCCTTTTTGACATTGAAATCCGGATCACCCAAAAAATGGTGTGCTATAGCACACGAAAATCATTGAAATGGCAGGTATGCGCGTTTTGGGGCTCGTTTGACCTTTAAAAAGGGTCAGACTGGCCGTGAGGGCCAAACGCCTGCATAGACAAGGTCTTTACGGACGTCCACAAATAATTTCGGCATTTTTTGACGTCGGAATACGGATCACCCAAAAAATGGTGTGCTATAGCACACGAAAATCGTCGAAATGGGGGGTATGCGCGCTTCGGTGCTCGTTTGACCTTTAAACTGGGTCGGATTGGCCGTGAGGGCCAACCGGCTGCATATCCAAGGTCTTGACGGATGTCTCCAAAAAATTTTGCCATTTTTGACAACGGAATCCGGATCACCCAAAGTCAAAATTGGTGGTATGCGCGCTTCGACGCTCGTTTGACCTTTAAAATAGGTCGGACAGGCCATGAGGTCCAATCGGCTGCATAGCCAAGGTTTTGAAGGACGTCCACGAAAAATTCCGGCATTTTTAACGTTGGAATCTGGATCACCCAAAAAATAGTGTGCTATAGCACACGAAAATCGTCGAAACGGGGTATACGCGCTTTGGGGCTCGTTTGACTTTGAATATGGGTCGGACTAGCCGTAAGGGCCACCCGGCTGCATAGCCAATGTCTTGACGGACGTACACAAAAAAAATTGGCATTTTTGACGTTGGAATCCGGGTCATCCAAAAAATGGTGTTCTATGGCACACGAAAATCGTTGAAATGGGGGTTAAGCGCGTTTCGGGGCTTGTTTGACCTTGAAAATGGGTTGGACTAGCCGTGAGGGCCAACCGGATGAATATCCAAGGTATTGACGGAAGTCTACTAAAAATTTTGTCCTTTTTGACGTCGGAATCCGGATCACCCAAAAAATGGTGTGTTATAGCATACGAAAATTGTCGAAATGGGGGTTATGCGCGCTTCGGGGCTCGTTTAACCTTCAAAATGGATCGGACTGGCCGTGAGGGCCAACCGGCTGCATATACAAGTACTTGACCGACGTCCACAAATAATTTTAGTATTTTTGACGTCGAATCCGGATCACCCAAAAAATGGTGTGCTATAGCACACGAAAATCATCGAAATGGGGGGTATGCGCGTTTTGGGGCTCGTTTGATCTTTAAAATTGGTCAGACTAGCCGTGAGGGCTAAATGGCTGCATTAAAAAAGTCTTGACCGATGTCCACAAAAAATTTCAGCATTTTTGACGTCGGAATCCGAATCACCCAAAAAATAGTGTGCAATAGCACACGAAAATCGTCAAAATGGGGGTTATGCGCGCTTCGAGGCTCGTTTGACCTTGAAAATGGGTCAGACTGGCCATGAGGGCCAACCGGCTGCATAGCCAAAGTCTTGACGGACGTCCACAAAAAGATTTGGCCTTTTTGACATTGAAATCCGGATCACCCAAAAAATGGTGTGCTATAGCATACGAAAATCGTCGAAATGGCGGTTATGCGCGTTTTGGGGCTATTTTGACCTTTAAAATGGGTCAGACTGGCCGTGAGGGCAAAACAGCTGCATTGACAAGGTCTTGACCGACGTCCACAAATAATTTTGGTATTTTTTACATTGGAATCCGGATCACCCAAAAAATAGGGTGCTATAGCACACGAAAATCGTCGAAATGGGGGGTATGCACGCTTCGAGGCTCGTTTGACCTTTAAAATGTGTCGGACTAGCCGTGAGGGCCAAGAGGATGTAGCCAGGGTCTTGACGGACGTCCCCAAAAACATCCGGCATTTTTGACATCGGAATACGGATCACCCAAAAAATGGTGTGCTATAGCACACGAAAATTATCCAAATGGAGGGTATGCGCGCTTTGACCTTTAAAATGGGTCGGACTGTCCGTGAGGGCCAACCGCCTGCATAAACAAGGTCTTGATGGACGTCCACAAAAATTTCGGCATTTTTGACATCGCAATCCGGATCACCAAAAAAATGATGTGCTATAGTACACAAAAATCGTCGAAATGGAGGGTATGCGCGCTTTGGGGCTCGTTTGGCATTTAAAATGGGTCGGACTGGACGTGAGGGACAAAAGGATGCATTGACAAGTTCTTGACAGACGTCCACAAATAATTTCGGCATTTTTGACGTCGGAATACAAATCACCCAAAAAATGGTGTGCTATAGCACACGAAAATCGTCGAATTGGGTGGTATGCGCGCTTCGGGGCTCGTTTGACCTTTAAAATGGGTCGTAATGGCCGTGAGGGCCAAACAGATGCATATCTAGGGTCTTGATGGACTTCCACAAAAAATTTCAGCATTTTTGACGTCGGAATCCGGATCACCCAAAAAATGATGTGCTATAACACACGAAAATCATCGAAATGGGGTGTATGCGCTCTTCGGGGCTCGGTTGACCTTTAAAATGGGTCGGACTGGCCGTGAGGGCCAAGCGGATGCAAAGCCAAGGTCTTGATGGACGTCTCCAAAAAATTTCACCATTTTTGACGTCGGAATCCAGATCACCCAAAAAATGGTGTGCTATAGCACACGAAAATCGTCGAAAATAAGGGTATGCTTGCTTCGGGGCTCGTTTGACCTTAAAAATTGGTTGGACTGGCCGTGAGGGCCAACCGGATGCATAGCCAAGGTCTTGATGGACGTCGACAAAAAATTTCTACATTTTTGACGTCGAAATCCGGATCACCCAAAAAATGGTGTGATATAGTACACGAAAATAATTGAAATGGGGGGTATGCGCGCTTCTGGGCTCGTGTGGCATTTAAAATAGGTCGGACTGGCCGTGATGGCCAACCGGCTGCATAGACAAGTTCTTGACCGACGTCCACAAATAATTTTGGCATTTTTGACGTCGGAATACGGATCACCCAAAAAACGGTGTGCTATAGCACACGAAAATCATCGAAATGGGGGTATGCACGCTTCGGGGCTCGTTTGACCTTAAAAATGGTCAGACTGGCTGTGAGGCCAACCGGATGCATAGACAAGTTCTTGACCGACGTCCACAAATAATTTTGGCATTTTTGACGTCAGAATCCGGATCACCCAAAAACTAGTGTGCTATAGCACACGAAAATTGTCGAAATGGGGGTATGCACGCTTCGGGGCTCGTTTGACCTTTAAAATGGGTCATACTGGCTGTGAGGGACAACCGGCTGCATAGCCAAGGTCTTGATGGACGTCCATAAAAAATTTCGGCATTTTTGACGTCGGAATCCGGATCACCCAAAAAATGGTGTGCTATAACACACAAAAATCGTCGAAATGGGGTGTATGCGCGCTTCGGGGCTTGTTTGACCTTTAAAATGGGTCGGACTGGTCGTGAGGGCCAAGCAGATGCAAAGCAAAGGTCTTCATGGACGTCTCCAAAAAATTTCGCCATTTTTGATGTCGGAATCCAGATCACCCAAAAAATGGTGTGCTATAGCACACGAAAATCATCGAAATAAAGGGTATGATTGCTTCGGGGCTCGTTTGACCTTGAAAATTGGTTGGACTGGCCATGAGGGCCAATCGGCTGCATAGCCAAGGTCTTGACGGACGTCGACAAAAACTTTTGGTGTTTTTGACGTCGAAATCCGGAACACCCAAAAAATGGTGTGCTATATAGTACACGAAAATTATTGAAATGGGGGGTATGCGCGCTTCGGAGCTCGTTTGGTATTTAAAATGGGTCAGACTGGCCGTGAGGGCAATCGGCTGCATAGACAAGTTCTTGACCGATGTCCGCAAATAATTTCAGCATTTTTAACGTCGGAATCCGGATCACCCAAAAAATGGTGTGCTATAGCACACGAAAATCATTGAAATGGGGGTATGCATGCTTTGGGGCTCGTTTGACCTTTAAAATGGATCAGACTGGCTGTGAGGGCCAACCGGCTGCATTGCCTAAGTCTTGATGGACGTCCACAAAAAATTTTGGCATTTTTGACGTCGGAATCTGGATCACCCAAAAAATGGTGTGCTATAGTACACGAAAATCATCGAAATGGGGGTATGGGCGCTTCGGGCTCGTTTGACCTTTAAAATGGGTAGGACTGACCGTGAGGGCCAAGCGGATGCATAGCCAAGGTCTTGACGGACATCTCCAAAATATTTCGACATTTTTGACGTCGAAAACCGGATCTCCAAAAAAATGGTGTGCTATAGCACACGAAAATCATTGAAATGGGGGGTATGCGCGCTTCGGGGCTCGTTTGACCTTTAAAATAGGTCGTACTGGCTGTGAAGTCCAACCGGCTGCATAGCCAAGGTCTTGAAAGACGTCCACGAAAAATTTCGGCATTTTTGATGTCGGAATCCGGATCACCCAAAAAATGGTGTGCTATAGCACCCGAAAATCGTCAACATGGTGGTATGCGCGCAAATGGGTCGTACTAGCCGTGAAGGCCAACCGGCTGCATAGCCAATATCTTGACGGACGTGCACAAAAAATTTCAGCATTTTTGACGTCAGGATCCGGGTCATCCAAAAAATGGTGTGCTATAGCACACGAAAATAGTTGAAATGGGAGTTATGCGCGTTTCGGGGCTCGTTTGACCTTTAAAATGGGTTGGACTAGCCGTGAGGGGCAACCGACTGCATAGCCAAGGTCTTCACGGACGTCTATTTCGGTATTTTTGACGTCTGAATCCGGATCACCCAATAAATGGTTTGCAATAGCACACGAAAATTTTTGAAATGGGGGGTATGCGTGCTTCGGGTCTCGTTTGACCTTTAAAATGGGTCGGACTTTCCGTGAGGGCAAAACAGATGCATTGACAAGGTCTTGACCGACGTCCACAAATAATTTTGGCATTTTTGACTTCGGAATTCGGATCACCCAAAAAATGGTGTGCTATAGCACACGAAAATTGTCGAAATGGGTGGTATGCACGCTTTGGGGCTCGTTTGACCTTTAGAATGGGTTGCACTAGCCGTGAGGGCCAAGAGGATTCATAGCCAACGTCTTGACGGACGTCCCCAAAAAATTTCGGCACTTTTGACATCGGAATCCAGATCACCAAAAAAATGGTGTGCTAAAGCACACGAAAATTATCGAAATGGGGGTATGCGCGCTTTGGGGCTCGTTTGACCTTCAAAATGGGTCGGACTGGCCGTGAGGGCCAACCGGATGCATAGAGAAGGTCTTGACCGACGTCCACAAATAATTTTGGCATTTTTTACGTCGGAATTTGGATCACCCAATAAATGATGTGCTATAACACACGAAAATTGTCGAAATGGGGGGCATGCGCATTTTGGGGCTCGTTTGACCTTTAGAATGGGTCGGACTGGCCGTGAGGGACAACCGGCTGCATAGCCAAGGTCTTAATGGACGTCCACAAAAAGTTTCGGCATTTTTGAAGTCGGAATCCGGATCACCCCAAAAATAGTGTGCTATAGCACACGAAAATCATCGAAATGGGGTTTGCGCGCCTTGGGGCTCGTTTGACCTTGAAAATGGGTCGGACTAGCTATGAGGGCCACCCGGCTGCATATCCAATGTCTTGACGGACGTACACAAAAAATAAATTGGCCTTTTTTACGTTGGAATCCGGGTCATCCAAAAAATGGTGTGCTATGGCACACGAAAATCATTGAAATGGGGGTTAAGCGCGTTTCAGGGCTCGTTTGACCTTGAAAATGGATTGGACTAGCCGTGAGGGCCAACCGGATGAATAGCCAAGGTCTTGACGGAAGTCTACTAAATATTTTGTCCTTTTTGATGTCGGAATCCGGATCACCCAAAAAATGGTGTGCTATAGCATACGAAAATTGTCAAAATGGGGGTTATGCGCGCTTCGGGGCTCGTTTAACCTTCAAAATGGATTGGACTGGCCGTGAGGGCCAACCGGCTGCATAGACAAGTTCTTGACCGACGTCCACAAATAATTTTGATATTTTTAACGTCGAAATCCGGATCACCCAAAGAATGGTGTGCTATAGCACACGAAAATCATCGAAATGGGGGGTATGCGCATTTTGGGTCTCGTTTGACCTTTAAAATTGGTCAGACTAGCCGTGAGGGCCAAATGGCTGCATTAAAGAGGTCTTGACCAATGTCCACAAAAAATTTCAGCATTTTTGACGTCGGAATCCGAATCACCCAAAAAATGATCGTCGAAATGGGGGTTATGCGGGCTTTGAGGCTCGTTTGACCTTGAAAATGGGTCAGACTGGCCGTGAGGGCCAACCAGCTGCATAGACAAATTCTTGACGGACGTCCACAAAAAAGTTCGGCCTTTTTGACGTTGAAATCCGGATCACCCAAAAAATGGTGTGCTATAGCACACGAAAATCATCGAAATGGCGGGTATGCGCGTTTTGGGCTATTTTGACCTTTAAAATGGGTCAGACTGGCCGTGAGGACCAAACGCCTGCATAGACAAGGTCTTGACGGATGTCCACAAATAATTTCGGCATTTTTGACGTCGGAATACGGATCACCCAAAAAATGCGCTTCGGGGCTCGTTTGACCTTGAAAATTGGTCGGATTGGCCGTGAGGGCCAACCGGATGCATAGCCAAGGTCTTGACGAATGTCTCCAAAAAATTTTGCCATTTTTGACAACGGAATCCGGATCACCCAAAAAATGGTGTGCTATAGCACACAAAAATTGTCGAAAGGGAGGTATGCTCGCGTCGGGGCTCGTTTGACCTTGAAAATTGGTCGGATTGGCCGTGAGGGCCAACCGGCTGCATAGCCAAGGTCTTGACGAATGTCTCCAAAAAATTTCGCCATTTTTGACAACGGAATCCGGATCACCCAAAAAATGGTGTGCTATAGCACACGAAAATCGTCGAAACGGGAGGTATGCTCGCTTCGGGGCTCATTTGACCTTGAAAATTGGTCGTACTGGCCGTGAGGGCCAACAGGCTGCATAGCCAAAGTCTGGACGAACGTCCACAAAAAATTTTGACATTTTTAACGTCGAAAACTGTTCTCCAAAACAATAGTGTGCTATAGCACACGAAAATCGTCGAAATTGGGGGTATGCGCGCTTTGGCGCTCGTTTGACCTTTAAAATAGGTCGGACTGGCCGTGAGGTCCAACCAGATGCATAGCCAAGGTTTTGAAGGACATCCACAAAAAAATTCGGCATTTTTAACGTTGCAATCCGGATTACCCAAAAAATGGTGTGCTATAGCACACGAAAATTGTCAAAATTGGGGTATGCGTGCTTTGGGGCTCGTTTGACCTTGAAAATGGGTCGGACTAGCCGTGAGGGCCAATCGGCTGCATAGCCAATGTCTTGACGGACGTGCACAAAAACTTTCCGCATTTTTTACGTCGGAATCCGGGTCATCCAAAAAATGGTGTGCTATAGCACACGAAAATCATTGAAATGGGGGTTATGCGCGTTTTGGCGCTTGTTTGACCTTTAAAATGTGTCGGACTGTTCGTGAGGGCCAACCGGATGCATAGACAAGGTCTTAAAGGATGTCCACGAATAATTTTGGCATTTTTGACATCGGAATACGGATCACCCAAAAAATGATATGCTATAGCACACGAAAATCGTCGAATTGGGGGTATGTGCGCTTCGGGGCTCTTTTGACCTTTAAAATGGGTCTGAATGGCCGTGAGGGCCAACCGGCTGCATAGACAAGGTCTTGACGGACGTCCACAAATAATTTCAGCATTTTTGACGTCGAAATATGGATCACCCAAAAAATGGTGTGCTATAGCACACGAAAATCGTCGAATTGGCGGGTATGCGCGCTTCGGGGCTCGTTTGACCTTTAAAATGGGTCGGATTGGCCGTGAGGGCCAACCGGCTGCATAGCCAAGGTCTTGATGGCTTCCATAAAACTTTTGGTATTTTTGACGTCGAATTCCGGATCACCCAAAAAAGGGTGTGATATAACACACGAAAATCATCGAAATGGGTTTATGCACAATTCGGGGCTCGTTTGACCTTTAGAATGGATCGGACTGGCCGTGAGGGACAACCGGCTGCATATCCAAGGTCTTGATGGACGTCCACAAAAAATTTCGGCATTTGTGAAGTCGAAATCCGGATCACCCCAAAAATAGTGTGCTATAACACACAGAAATTGTCGAAATGGGGTGTATGCGCGCTTCGGGGCTCGTTTGACCTTTAAAATGGGTCGGACTTGACGTGAGGGCGAAGCGGATGCAAATCCAAGGTCTTGATGGACGTCTCCAAAAAATTTCGTCATTTTTGACATCGGAATCCAGATCAACCAAAAAATGGTGTGCTATAGCACACAAAAATCGTCGAAATGGGGGGTATGCTCGCATCGGGGCACATTTGACCTTGAAAATTGGTCGTAGTAGCCGTGAGGGCCAACCGTCTGCATATCCAAGGTCTTGACGATCGTCCACAAAAAAGTTCAACATTTTTGACATCGAAAACTGGTTCTCCATAAAAATGGTGTGCTATAGCACACGGAAATCGTCGAAATTGGGGGTATGCGCGCTTCGATGCTCGTTTGACCTTTAAAATAGGTCGGACAGGCCATGAGGTCCAACCGGCTGCATAGCCAAGGTTTTGATGGACGTCCACGAAATATTTCGGCATTTTTAACATTGGAATCCGGATCACCCAAAAAATAGTGTGCTATAGCACACGAAAATCGTCGAAATGGGGTATGCGCGCTTTGGGGCTCGTTTTACCTTAAAAATGGGTCAGACTAGCCGTGAGGGCCAACCGGCTGCATAGACAAGTTCTTGACCGACGTCCACAAATAATTTTGGTATTTTTGAAGTTGGAATCCGGATCACCCAAAAAATGATGTGCTATAGCACACGAAAATCGTCGAAATAGGGGGTATGCGCGTTTTGGGGCTCGTTTGACCTTTAAAATTGGTAAGACTAGCCGTGAGGGCCAAATGGCTGCATTAAAAAGTTCTTGACCGATGTCCACAAAACATTTCAGCTTTTTTGACGTCGAAATCCGAATCACCCAAAAAATGGTGTGCTATAGCACACGAAAATCGTCGAAATGGCGGGTATGCGCGTTTCGGGGCTCATTTGACCTTTAAAATGGGTCAGACTGGCCGTGAGGGCAAAACAGCTGCATTGACAAGGTCTTGACCGACGTCCACAAATAATTTTGGTATTTTTTACGTTGGAATCCGGATCACCCAAAAAATGGTGTGCTATAGCACACGAAAATCGTCGAAATGGGGGGTATGCACGCTTCGGGGCTCGTTTGACCTTTAAAATGGGTCAAATTAGCCGTGAGGGCCAAGAGGATGCATAGCCAGGGTCTTGACGGACGTCCCCAAAAAAATTTGGCATTTTTGACATCGGAATACGGATCACCCAAAAAATGGTGTGCTATAGCACACGAAAATTATCGAAATGGGGGTTATGCGCGTTTTGGGGCTCGTTTGACCTTCAAAATGTGTTGGACTGGCCGTGAGGGCTAACCGGCTGCATAGATAAGGTCTTGACCGACGTCCACAAATAATTTTGGCATTTTTTACGTCGGAATTTGGATCACCCAATAAATGGTGTGCTATAACACACGAAAATCGTCGAAATGGGGGGCATGCGCATTTTGGGGCTCGTTTGACCTTTAAAATGGGTCGGACTGTCCGTGAGGGCCAACCGCCTGCATAGACAAGGTCTTGATGGACGTCCACAAAATATTTCGGCATTTTTGACATCGCAATCCGGATCACCCAAAAAATGGTGTGCTATAGTACACAAAAATCGTCGAAATGGAGGGTATGCGCGCTTCGGGGCTCGTTTGGCATTTAAAATGGGTCGGACTGGACGTGAGGGACAAACGGATGCATTGACAAGTTCTTGAAAGACGTCCACAAATAATTTCGGCATTTTTGACATCGGAATACAAATCACCCAAAAAATGGTGTGCTATAGCACACGAAAATCGTCGAATTGGGGGGTATGCGCGCTTCGGGGCTCGTTTGACCTTTAAAATGGGTCGTACTGCCCGTGAGGGCCAAACAGATGCATATCCAGGGTCTTGATGGACGTCCACAAAAACTTTCGGCATTTTTGACGTCGGAATCCGGATCACCCAAAAAATGATGTGCTATAACACACGAAAATCGTCGAATAGGGGTGTATGCGCGCTTCGAGGCTCGTTTGGCCTTTAAAATGGGTCGGACTGGCCGTGAGGGCCAAGCGGATGCAAAGCCAAGGTCTTGATAAACGTCTCCAAAAAATTTCACCATTTTTGACGTCGTAATCCAGAACACCCAAAAAATGGTGTGCTATAGCACACGAAAATTATCGAAATGAAGGGTATGCTTGCTTCGGGGCTTGTTTGACCTTGAAAATTGGTCGGACTAGCCGTGAGGGCCAACCGGCTGCATAGACAAGTTCTTGACCGACGTCCACAAATAATTTTGGCATTTTTGACGTCGGAATCCGGATCACCAAAAAAATGGTGTGCTATAGCACACGAAAATCATCAAAATGGGGGTATGCACGCTTCGGGGCTCGTTTGACCTTTAAAATGGGTCAGACTGGCTGTGAGGGCCAACCGGCTGCATAGACAAGTTCTTGACCGACGACCACAAATATTTTTGGCATTTTTGACGTCGGAATCCGGATCACCCAAAAAATGGTGTGCTATAGCACACGAAAATTGTCGAAATAGGGGTATGCACGCTTCGGGGCTCGTTTGACCTTTAAAATGGGTCAGACTGGCTATGAGGGACACCCGGCGCATAGCCAAGGTCTTGATGGACGTCCACAAAAAATTTTGGCATTTTTGACGTCGGAATCCGAATCACCCAAAAAATGGTGTGCTATAACACACGAAAATCGTCGAAATAGGGGGTATGCGCGCTTCGGGCTCGTTTGGCCTTTAAAATGGGTCGGACTGGCCGTGAGGGCCAAGCGGATGCATAGCCAAGGTCTTGAAGGACGTCCACGAAAAAATTCGGCATTTTTGACGTCGGAATCCGGATCACCCAAAAAATGGTGTGCTATAGCACACGAAAATCATCAAAATGGGGGTATGCGCGCTTTAAGGCTCGTTTGACCTTGAAAATGGGTCGGACTAGCCGTGAGGGCCAAGAGGATGCATAGCCAAGGTCTTGACGGACGTGCACAAAAAATTTCGACATTTTTGACGTCGGAATCCGGGTCATCCAAAAAATGGTGTGCTATAGCACACGAAAATAGTTAAAATGGGAGTTATGCACGTTTCGGGGCTCGTTTGACCTTGAAAATAGGTTGGACTAGCCGTGAGGGGCAACCGGATGCATAGACAAGGTCTTGACCGACGTCCAAAAATAATTTTGGCATTTTTTACGTCGGAATTTGGATCACCCAATAAATGGTGTGCTATAACACACGAAAATCGTCGAAATAGGGAGCATATACGTTTTGGGGCTCGTTTGACCTTTAAAATGGGTCGGACTGTCCGTGAGGGCCAACGGGCTGCATAGACAAGGTCTTGATGGACGTCCACAAAAAATTTCGGCATTTTTGACGTTGAAATCCGGATCACCCAAAAAATGGTGTGCTATAGTACACGAAAATAATTGAAATGGGGGGTATGCGCGCTTCGGGGCTCGTGTGGCATTTAAAATAGGTCGGACTGGCCGTGAGGGCCAACCGGCTGCATAGACAAGTTATTGACCGACGTCCACAAATAATTTCGGCATTTTTGACGTCGAAATACGGATCACCCAAAAAATGGTGTGCTATAGCACACGAAAATCATCGAAATGGGGGTATGCACGCTTCGGGGCTCGTTTGACCTTTAAAATGGGTCAGACTGGCTGTGAGGGCCAACCGGCTGCATAGACAAGTTCTTGATCGACGTCCACAAATAATTTTGGCATTTTTGACGTCGGAATACCGATCACCCAAAAAATGGTGTGCTATAGCACACAAAAATCGTTGAATTGGGGGGTATGCGCGCTTATTGGCTCGTTTGACCTTTAAAATGGGTCGGACTGGCCGTGAATGACAACTGGCTGCATATCCAAGGTCTTGATGAACGTCCACAAAAAATTTCGGCATTTTTGACGTCGGAATCCGGATCACCCAAAAAATGATGTGCTATAACACACGAAAATCGTCGAAATGGGTGTATACGCGCTTCGGGGCTCGTTTGACCTTTAATATGCGTTGGACTGGCCGTGAGGGCCAAGAGGATGCAAAGCCAAGGTCTTGATGGACGTCTCCAAAAAATTTCACCATTTTTGACGTCGGAATCCAGATCACCCAAAAAATGGTGTGCTATAGCACACGAAAATCATCGAAATGAAGGGTATGCTTGCTTCGGGGCTCGTTTGACCTTGAAAATTGGTCGGACTGGCCGTTAGGGCCAATCTGATGCATAGCCAAGGTCGTGACGGACGTCGACAAATAATTTCGACATTTTTGACGTCGAAATCCGGATCACCCAAAAAATGGTGTGCTATAGTACACGAAAATAATTGAAATGGGGGGTATGCGCGCTTCGGGGCTCGTGTGGCATTTAAAATAGGTCGGACTGGCCGTGAGGGCCAACCGGCTGCATAGACAAGTTATTGACCGACGTCCACAAATAATTTTGGCATTTTTGATGTCGAAATACGGATCACCCAAAAAATGGTGTGCTATAGCACACGAAAATCATCGAAATGGGGGTATGCACGCTTCGGGGCTCGTTTGACCTTTAAAATGGGTCAGACTGGCTGTGAGGGCCAACCGGCTGCATAGACAAGTTCTTGATCGACGTCCACAAATAATTTCGGCATTTTTGACGTTGGAATTCGGATCACCCAAAAACTGGTGTGCTATAGCACACGAAAATTGTCGAAATGGGGGTATGCACGCTTCAGGGCTTGTTTGACCTTTAAAATGGGTCAGACTGGCTGTGAGGGACAACCGGCTGCATAGCCAAGGTCTTGATGGACGTCCATAAAAAAGTTTGGCATTTTTGACGTCGGAATCCGGATCACCCAAAAAATGGTGTGCTATAACACACAAAAATCGTCGAAATGGGGTGTATGCGCGCTTCGGGGCTCGTTTGACCTTTAAAATGGGTCGGACAGGTCGTGAGGGCCAAGCAGATGCAAAGCAAAGGTCTTTATGGACGTCTCCAAAAACTTTTGCCATTTTTGACGTCGGAATCCAGATCACCCAAAAAGTGGTGTGCTATAGCACACGAAATTCATCGAAATAAAGGGTATGATTGCTTCGGGGCTCGTTTGACGTTGAAAATTGGTTGGACTGGCCATGAGGGCCAATCGGCTGCATAGACAAGGTCTTGACGGACGTCGACAAAATATTTTGGTGTTTTTGACGTCGAAATCCAGAACACCCAAAAAATGGTGTGCTATAGTACACGAAAATTATTGAAATGGGGGGTATGCGCGCTTCGGAGCTCGTTTGGCATTTGAAATGGGTCGGACTGGCCGTGAGGGCCAATCGGCTGCATAGACAAGTTCTTGACCGACGTCCACAAATAATTTCAGCATTTTTGACGTCGGAATCCGGATCACCAAAAAAATGGTGTGCTATAGCACACGAAAATCATAAAAATGGGGGTATGCATGCTTCGGGGCTCGTTTGACCTTTAAAATGGATCAGACTGGCTGTGAGGGCCAACCGGCTGCATTGCCAAGGTCTTGATGGACGTCCACAAAAAAATTTGGCATTTTTGACGTCGGAATCTGGATCACCCAAAAAATGGTGTGCTATAGCACACGAAAATCATCGAAATAGGGGTATGCGCGCTTCGGGCTCGTTTGACCTTTAAAATGGGTAGGACTGACCGTGAGGGCCAAGCAGATGCATAGCCAAGGTCTTGATGGACATCTCCAAAAAATTTTGACATTTTTGACGTTGAAAACCGGATCGCCAAAAAAATGGTGTGCTATAGCACACGAAAATCGTTGAAATGGGGGGTATGCGCGCTTTGGGGCTCGTTTGACCTTTAAAATAGGTCGTACTGGCCGTGAAGTCCAACCGGCTGCATAGCCAAGGTCTTGAAGGACGTCCACGAAAACTTTTGGCATTTTTGACGTCGGAATCCGGATCACCCAAAAAATGGTGTGCTATAGCACCTGAAAATCGTCAAAATGGGGATATGCGCGCTTTAAGGCGCGTTTGACCTTGAAAATGGGTCGGACTAGCCGTGAGGGCCAACCGGCTGCATAGCCAATATCTTGACGGACGTGCACAAAAAATTTCGACATTTATGACGTCAGGATCCGGGTCATCCAAAAAATGGTGCGCAATAGCACACGAAAACAGTTGAAATGAGAGATATGCGCGTTTCGGGGCTCGTTTGACCTTGAAAATGGGTTGGACTAGCCGTGAGGGTCAACCGGCTGCATAGCCAAGGTCTTGACGGACGTCTATTTCGGCATTTTTGACATCTGAATCCGGACTACCCAATAAATGGTGTGCAATAGCACACGAAAATTTTCAAAATGGGGGGTATGCGCGCTTCGGGTCTCGTTTGACATTTAAAATGGATCGGACTTTCTGTGAGGGCAAAACAGATGCATTAACAAGGTCTTGACCGACGTCAACAAATAATTTTGGCATTTTTGACGTCGGAATCCGGATCACCCAAAAAATGGTGTGCTATAGCACACGAAAATCGTCGAAATGGGGGGTATGCACGCTTCGGGGCTCGTTTGACCCTTAAAATGGGTCGGACTAGCCGTGAGGGCCAAGAGGATGCATATCCAAGGTCTTGACGGACGTCCCCAAAAAATTTCCGCATTTTTGACGTCGGAATCCAGATCACCCAAAAAATGGTGTGCTATAGCACACGATAATTATCAAAATGGGGGGTATGCGCGCTTTGGGGCTCGTTTGACCTTCAAAATGGGTCGGACTGGCCGTGAGGGCAATCCGGCTGCATAGAGAAGGTCTTGACCGACGTCCACGAATAATTTTGGTATTTTTTACGTCGGAATTTGGATCACCCAATAAATGGTTTGCTATAACACACGAAAATCGTCGAAATGGGGGGCATGCGCGTTTTGGGGCTCGTTTGACCTTTAAAATGGGTCGGACTATCTGTGAGAGCCAATCGGCTGTATATACAAGTTCTTGATGGATGTCCACAAAAACTTTCGGCATTTTTGATGTCGGAATCTGGATCTCCCAAAAAATGGTGTGCTATAGTACACAAAAATCGTCGAAATGGGGGGTATGCGCTCTTCGGGGCTCGTTTGGCATTTAAAATTGGTCGAACTGGCCGTGAGGGCCAAACGGCTGCATTGACAAGGTCTTGACCGAATTCCACAAATAATTTCGGTATTTTTGACGTCGAAATACGGATCATCCAAAAAATGGTGTGCTATAGCACACGAAAATCATCGAATTGGGGGGTATGCGCGCTTCGGGGCTCGTTTGACCTTTAAAATGGGTCGGACTGGCCATGAGGGCCAAACGGCTGCATAGACAAGGTCTTGATGGACGTCCACAAATAATTTCGGCATTTTTAACGTCGGAATACGGATCACCCAAAAAATGGTGTGCTATAGCACACGAAAATCGTTGAATTGGGGGGTATGCGCTCTTCGTGCTCGTTTAACCTTTAAAATGTGTCGGACTGGCCGTGAGGTCCAAGAGGATGCATAGCCAAGGTCTTGACGGACGTCCCCAAAAAAGTTTGACATTTTTGACGTCGAAAACCAGATCTCCAAAAAAATGGTATGCTATAGCACACGAAAATCGCTGAAATAGGGGGTATGCGCGTTTCGGGGTTCGTTTGACCTTTAAAATAAGTCGTACTGGCCGTGAAGTCCAACCGGCTGCATAGACAAGGTCTTGAAGGACGTCCACGAAAAATTTTGGCATTTTTGACGTCGGAATCCGGATCACCCAAAAAATGGTGTGCTAAAGCACACGAAAATCGTCAAAATGGGGGCATGCGCGCTTTAAGGCTTGTTTGACCTTGAAAATGGGTCGGAATAGCCGTGAATGCCAACCGGCTGCATATCCAATATCTTGACGGACGTGCACAAAAAATTTCGGCATTTTTGACGTCAGGATCCGGGTCATCCAAAAAATGGTGCGCTGTAGCACACGAAATTAGTTGAAATGAGAGTTATGCGAGTTTCGTGGCTCGTTTGACCTTGAAAATGGGTTGGACTAGCCGTGAGGGGCAACCGGCTGCATAGCCAAGGTCTTGACGGACGTCTATTTTGGCATTTTTGACATCTGAATCCGGATTACCCAATAAATGGTGTGCAATAGCACACGAAAATTTTCGAAATGGGGGGTATACGCGCTTCGGGTCTCGTTTGACCTTTAAAATGGATCAGACTTTCTGTGAGGGCAAAACAGATGCATTGACAAGGTCTTGACCGACGTCCACAAATAATTTCGGCATTTTTAACGTCGGAATCCGGATCACCCAAAAAATGGTGTGCTATAATAGCACACGAAAATTGTCGAAATGGGGGTATGCACGCTTCGAGGCTCGTTTGACCTTTAAAATGGGTCAGACTGGCTGTGAGAGACAACCGGCTGCATAGCCAAGGTCTTGATGGATGTCCACAAAAAAGTTTGGCATTTTTGACGTCGGAATCCGGATCACCCAAAAAATGGTGTGCTATAACACACGAAAATCGTCAAAATGGGGGGTATGCGCGTTGCGGGCTCATTTGACCTTTAAAATGGGTCGGACTGTCCGTGAGGGCCAACGGGCTGCATAGACAAGGTCTTGATGGACGTCCACAAAAAATTTCGGCATTTTTGACGTCGAAATCTGGATCACCCAAAAAATGGTGTGCTATAGTAAACAAAAAATTGTCAAAATAGTGGGTATGCGCGCTTTGGGGGTCGTTTGGCATTTAAAATGGGTCGGACTGGCCGTGAGGGCCAAACGGCTACATTGACAAGGTCTTGACCGACGTCCACAAATAATTTCAGCATTTTTGACGTCGGAATACCGATCACCCAAAAAATGGTGTGCTGTAGCACACAAAAATCGTTGAATTGGGGCGTATGCTCGCTTATTGGCTCGTTTGACCTTTAAAATGGGTCGGACTGGCCGTGAGTGACAACTGGCTGCATATCCAAGGTCTTGATGGACGTCCACAAAAAACTTCGGCATTTTTGACGTCGGAATCCGGATCACCCAAAAAATGATGTGCTATAACACACGAAAATCGTCGAAATGGGGTGTATACGCGCTTCGGGGCTCGTTTGACCTTTAAAATGGGTCGGACTGGCCGTGAGGGCCAAGCGGATGCAAAACCAAGGTCTTGATGGACGTCTCCAAAAAGGTTCACCATTTTTGACGTCGGAATCTAGATCACCAAAAAAATGGTGTGCTATAGCACACGAAAATCATCGAAATGGGGGTATGCACGCTTCGGGGCTCGTTTGACCTTTAAAATGGATCAGACTGGCTGTGAGGGCCAAACGGCTGCATTGCCAAGGTCTTGATGGACGTCCACAAAAGATTTCGGCATTTTTGACGTCGGAATCTGGATCACCCAAAAAATGGTGTGCTATAGCACATGAAAATCATCGAAATAGGGGTATGCGCGCGTCGGGCTCGTTTGACCTTTAAAATGGGTAGGACTGACCGTGAGGGCCAAGCAGATGCATAGCCAAGGTCTTGACGGACATCTCCAAAAAATTTTGACATTTTTGACGTTGAAAACCGGATCGCCAAAAAAATGGTGTGCTATAGCACACGAAAATCGTTGAAATGGGGGGTATGCGCGCTTCGGGGCTCGTTTGACCTTTAAAATAGGTCGTACTGGCCGTGAAGTCCAACCGGCTGCATAGCCAAGGTCTTGAAGGACGTCCACGAAAACTTTTGGCATTATTGACGTCGGAATCCGGATCACCCAAAAAATGGTGTGCTATAGCACCTGAAAATCGTCAAAATGGGGGTATGCGCGCTTTAAGGCGCATTTGACCTTGAAAATGGGTCGGACTAGCCGTGAGGGCCAACCAGCTGCATAGCCAATATCTTGACGGACGTGCACAAAAAATTTCGACATTTATGACGTCAGGATCCGGGTCATCCAAAAAATGGTGCGCAATAGCACACGAAAATAGTTGAAATGAGAGATATGCTCGTTTCGGGGCTCGTTTGACCTTGAAAATGGGTTGGACTAGCCGTGAGGGGCAACCGGCTGCATAGCCAAGGTCTTGACGGACACCTATTTCGGCATTTTTGACATCTGAATCCGGACTACCCAATAAATGGTGTGCAATAGCACACGAAAATTTTCAAAATGGGGGGTATGCGCGCTTCGGGTCTCGTTTGACCTTTAAAATGGATCGGACTTTCTGTGAGGGCAAAACAGATGCATTAACAAGGTCTTGACCGACGTCAACAAATAATTTTGGCATTTTTGACGTCGGAATCCGGATCACCCAAAAAATGGTGTGCCATAGCACACGAAAATCGTCGAAATGGGGGGTATGCACGCTTCGGGGCTCGTTTGACCTTTAAAATGGGTCGGACTAGCCGTGAGGGCCAAGAGGATGCATATCCAAGGTCTTGACGGACGTCCCCAAAAAATTTCGGCATTTTTGACGTCGGAATCCAGATCACCCAAAAAATGGTGTGCTATAGCACACGATAATTATCGAAATGGGGGGTACGCTCGCTTTGGGGCTCGTTTGACCTTCAAAATGGGTCGGACTGGCCGTGAGGGCAATCCGGCTGCATAGAGAAGGTCTTGACCAACGTCCACGAATAATTTTGGCATTTTTTACGTCGGAATTTGGATCACCCAATAAATGGTTTGCTATAACACACAAAAATCGTCGAAATGGGGGGCATGCGCGTTTTGGGGCTCGTTTGACCTTTAAAATGGGTCGGACTGTCCGTGAGAGCCAATCGGCTGTATATACAAGGTCTTGATGGATGTCCACAAAAACTTTCGGCATTTTTGACGTCGGAATCTGGATCTCCCAAAAAATGGTGTGCTATAGTACACAAAAATCATCGAAATGGGGGGTATGCGCTCTTCAGGGCTCGTTTGGCATTTAAAATTGGTCGAACTGGCCGTGAGGGCCAAACGGCTGCATTGACAAGGTCTTGACCGAATTCCACAAATAATTTCGGTATTTTTGACGTCGAAATACGGATCATCCAAAAAATGGTGTGCTATAGCACACGAAAATCGTCGAATTGGGGGGTATGCGCGCTTCGGGGCTCGTTTGACCTTTAAAATGGGTCGGACTGGCCATGAGGGCCAAACGGCTGCATAGACAAGGTCTTGATGGACGTCCAAAAATAATTTCGGCATTTTTAACGTCGGAATACGGATCACCCAAAAAATGGTGTGCTATAGCACACGAAAATCGTTGAATTGGGGGGTATGCGCGCTTCGGGCTCGTTTAACCTTTAAAATGTGTCGGACTGGCCGTGAGGTCCAAGAGGATGCATAGCCAAGGTCTTGACGGACGTCCCCAAAAAAGTTTGACATTTTTGACGTCGAAAACCAGATCTCCAAAAAAATGGTATGCTATAGCACACGAAAATCGTTGAAATGGGGGGTATGCGCGCTTCGGGGTTCGTTTGACCTTTAAAATAAGTCGTACTGGCGTGAAGTCCAACCGGCTGCATAGACAAGGTCTTGAAGGACGTCCACGAAAAATTTCGGCATTTTTGACGTCGGAATCCGGATCACCCAAAAAATGGTGTGCTAAAGCACACGAAAATCGTCAAAATGGGGGCATGCGCGCTTTAAGGCTCGTTTGACCTTGAAAATGGGTCGGAATAGCCGTGAATGCCAACCGGCTGCATATCCAATATCTTGACGGACGTGCACAAAATATTTCGACATTTTTGACGTCAGGATCCGGGTCATCCAAAAAATGGTGCGCTGTAGCACACGAAAATAGTTGAAATGAGAGTTATGCGCATTTCGGAGCTTGTTTGACCTTGAAAATGGGTTGGACTAGCCGTGAGGGGCAACCGGCTACATAGCCAAGGTCTTGACGGACGTCTATTTCGGCATTTTTGACATCTGAATCCGGATTACCCAATAAATGGTGTGCAATAGCACACGAAAATTTTCGTAATGGGGGGTATGCGCGCTTCGGGTCTCGTTTGACCTTTAAAATGGATCGGACTTTCTGTGAGGGCAAAACAGATGCATTGACAAGGTCTTGACCGACGTCCACAAATAATTTTGGCATTTTAAACGTCGGAATCCGGATCACCCAAAAAATGGTGTGCTATAGCACACGAAAATTGTCGAAATGGGGGTATGCACGCTTCGAGGCTCGTTTGACCTTTAAAATGGGTCAGACTGGCTGTGAGAGACAACCGTCTGCATAGCCAAGGTCTTGATGGATGTCCACAAAAAATTTTGGCATTTTTGACGTCGGAATCCGGATCACCCAAAAAATGGTGTGCTATAACACACGAATATCGTCAAAATGGGGGGTATGCGCGTTGCGGGCTCGTTTGACCTTTAAAATGGGTTGGACTGGCCGTGAGGGCAAGGGGATGCATATCCAAGGTCTTGAAGGACGTCCAAGAAAAGGTTCGGCATTTTTGACGTCGGAATCTGGATCACCCAAAAAATGGTGTGCTATAGCACACGAAAATCGCTAAAATGGGGGTATGCGCGCTTTAAGGCTCGTTTGACCTTGAAAATGCGTCGGACTAGCCGTGAGGGCCAAGAGGATGCACAGCCAAGGTCTTGACGGACGTGCACAAAAAATTTTGGCATTTTTGACGTCGGAATCCGGGTCATCCAAAAAATAGTGTGCTATAGCACACGAAAATAGTTGAAATGGGAGTTATGCGCGTTTCGGGGCTCGTTTGACCTTGAAAATGGGTTGGACTAGCCGTGAGGGGCAACCGGCTGCATAGACAAGGTCTTGACCGACGTCCACAAATAATTTTGGCATTTTTTACGTTGGAATTTGGATCACCCAATAATGGTGTGCTATAACACACGAAAATCGTCGAAATGGGGGGCATATGCGTTTTGGGGCTCCTTTGACCTTTAAAATGGGTTGGACTGTCCGTGAGGGCCAATTGGCTGCATAGACAAGGTATTGATGGACGTCCACAAAAAATTTCGGCATTTTTGACATCGGAATCCGGATCACCCAAAAAATGGTGTGCAGTAGCACACAAAAATCGTCGAAATGGGGGTTATGCGTGCTTTGGGGCTCGTTTGACCTTGAATATGGGTCGGACTGGCCGTGAGGGCCAACTGGCTGCATAGCCAAGGTCTTGATGGATGTCCACAAAAACTTTTGGCCTTTTTGACGTCGAAATCTGAATCACCCAAAAAATAGCGTCGAAATGGGGGGTAAGCGCGTCTCGGGGCTCATTTAACCTTTAAAATGGGTCAGACTAGCCGTGAGGGCCAAACGGCTACATTGACAAGGTCTTGACCTACGTCCACAAATAATTTTGAAATTTTTGACGTCATATACGGATCATCCAAAAAATGGTGTGTTATAGAACACGAAAATCATCGAAATAGGGGGTGTGCACGCATCGGGGCTCGATTGACCTTTTAAATGGTTCGGATTAGCCGTGAGGGCCAAGAGGATGCATAGACAAGGTCTTGACGGACGTCTCCAAAAAATTTCGGCATTTTTAAAGTCGGAATCCGGATCACCTAAAAAATAGTGTGCTATAGCACACGAAAATCGTCGAAATGGGGGGTATGCGCGCTTCGGGGCTTGTTTGACCTTCAAAATTGGTCGGAGTGGTCGTGAGGGCCAACCGACTGCATAGCCAAGGTCTTGACGGATGTCCACAAAAAATTTCGGTATTTTGACGTGGGAAACCGGATCTCCAAGAAAAATGGTGTGCTATAGCACACAAAAATCATTGAAATGGGAGGTATGCGCGCTTCAGGGCTTGTTTGAATTTTAAAATGGGTCGGACTGACTGTGAGGGCCAATCGGCTGCATAGCCAAGGTCTTGATGGATGTCCTCAAAAAATTTCGGCATTATTGACATCGGAAACCGGATCTCCAAAAAAATGGTGTGCTATAGCACACCAAAATCGTCGAAATGGATGGTAAGCGCGCTTCGAGGCTCGTTTGACCTTTAAAATAGGTCGGACTAGCCGTGAGGGCCAATCAGCTGCACAGCCAAGGTCTTGACGGATGTCCACAAAAAATTTCGGCATTTTTGACGTAGAAACCCGGATCACCCAAAAAATGGTGTGCTATAGCACACGAAAATCGTTGAAATGGGGGGTATGCGCGCTTTGAGGCTCGTTTGACCTTTAAAATGGGTCGTACTGGCTGTAAGGGCCAATCGGCTGCATAGCCAAGGTCTTGATGAACGTCGACAAAAACTTTTGGCATTTTTGACGTAGGAACCCGGATCACCCAAAAAATGGTGTGCTATAGCACACGAAAATCGTTGAAATGGAGGGTATGCTCGCTTCGGGGCTCGTTTGACCTTTAAAATGGGTCGGACTGACTGTGAGGGCCAACCGGCTGCATATCCAAGGTCTTGACGGACGTCAACAAAAAAGTTCGGCATTTTTGACGTCGGAAACCGGATCTCCAAAAAAATGGTGTGCTATAGCACACGAAAATCGTCGAAATGGGGGGTATGCGCACTTCGGGGCTTGTTTGACCTTTAAAATAAATTGGAATAGCCGTGATGGCCAATTGGCTGCACAGCCAAGGTCTTGACGGACGTCAACAAAAAAATTCGATATTTTTGACGTCGGAAACCGGATCTCCAACAAAATGGTGTGCTATATCACACTAAAATCGTCGAAATGGGGGGTATGCGTGCTTCGGGGCTCGTTTGACCTTTAAAATAGGTCGGACTAGCCGTGAGGGCCAATCGGCTGCACAGCCAAGGTCTTGACGGACGGACATAAAAAATTTCGATATTTTTGACGTCGGAACCCGGATCACCCAAAAAATGGTGTGCTATAGCACACGAAAATCGTCGATATGGGGGGGTATCCGCACTTCAGGGATTGTTTGACCTTTAAAACGGGTCGGACTGGCCTTGAGAGCCAACCGGCTGCATAGCCAAGGCTTGACGGACGTTCAAAAAAAAATCGGTATTTTTGACGTCGGAAACCGGATCTCCAAAAAAATGGTGTGCTACACGAAAATCATCGAAATTTGTGGGTATACGCGCTTCGGGGCTTGTTTGACCTATAAAATAGGTCGGAATGACCGTGAGGGACAACCGACTACATAGCCAAGGTCTTGACGGACATCCACAAAAAAATTTGGCATTTATGACGACGTTGGAAACCGGATCTCCAAAGAAGTGATGTTCTATAGCACACGAAAATCGTCGAAATGGGGGGTATGCGCGCTTCGGGGCTCGTTTGACCTTTAAAATAGGTCGGTTTGGCCGTGAGGGCCAACCGGATGCATAGACAAGGTCTTGACGGACGTCGACAAACAATTTCGGCATTTTAGACGTCGTAAACCGAATCTCCAAAAAAATGGTGTGCTATAGCACACTAAAATCATCGAAATGGGGGGTATGCGCGCTTCAGGGCTCGTTTGACCTTTAAAATGGGTCGTACTGACCGTGAGGGCCAACCGGCTGCATAGCCAAGGTCTTTACGGACGTCCACAAAAAATTTAGGCGTTTTTGACGTCGGAAACCGGATCTCCAAAAAAATGGTGTGTTATAGGACACTAAATCGTCGAAATGGAAGGTATGCGCGATTCAGGATTCGTTTGACCTTTTAAATGGGTCGGACTGACTGTGAGGGCACCGGCTGCATAGCCAAGGTCTTGATGGACATCCACAAAAAATTTTGGCATTTCTGACGTCGGAAACCGGATCGTCAAAAAAATGATGTGCTATAGGACACGAAAATCGTCAAAATAGGGGGTATGCCCGCTTCAGGGTTCGTTTGACCTTTAAAATGGGTCGGACTGACTGTGAATGCCAACCGACAGCGAAGCCAGGGTCTTTACGGACGTACACAAAAAAAATTCGTATTTTTAACGTCGAAACCCGGATCACCCAAAAAATGGTGTGCTATAGCACACGGAAATCATCGAAATGGGGGGTATGCGCGCTTCGGGGCTCGTCTAACCTTTAAAATGGGTCGGACTGGCCGTGAGGGCCAAACGGCTCTATAGTCAAGGTCTTGATGGACGTCCACAAAATAATTTGGCATTTTTGACGTCGGAATCCGGATCACCCAAAAAATATTGTGCTATAGCATACGAAAATCATCGAAATGGGGGTATGCGCGCTTTGGGGATCGTTTGACCTTGAAAATGGGTAGGACTAGCCGTGAGGGACAACCGACTACATAGCCAAGGTCTTGACGGACGTGGACAAAAACTTTCGATATTTTTGACGTCGGAATCCGGATCATCCAAACAATGGTATGCTATAGCACACAAAAATCATCAAAATGGGGGTTATGCGCGCTTCGGGGCTCGTTTGACCTTGAAAATGGGTTGGACTAGCCGTGAGGGCCAACCGGCTGCATAGCCAAGGTCTTGACGGACGTCCTTAAAAAATTTCGGCATTTTTGACGTCGGAATCCGGATCACCCAATAGCACACGAAAATTATCGAAATAGGGAGTATGCGCGCTTCGGGGCTCGTTTGACCTTGAAAATGGGTTGGACTAGCCGTGAGGGCCAATAGGATGCATAGCTAAGGTCTTGACGGACGTGCACAAAACATTTCGGCATTTTTGACGTCAGAATCCGGATCATCCAAAAAATGGTTTGCTATTATAGCACACGAAAATCATCGAAATGGGGGTTATGCGCGCTTCGGGGCTCGTTTGACCTTGAAAATGGGTTGGAATAGCCGTGAGGGCCAACCGGCTGCATAGCCAAGGTCTTGACGGACGTCCACAAAAAATTTTAGCATTTTTAACATCGGAATCCGGATCACTCAAAAAATGGTGTGCTATAGCACACGAAAATTGTCGAAATGGGGAGTATGCACACTTCGGGGCTCGTTTGACCTTCAAAATGGGTCGGACTGGCCGTGAGGGCCAACCGGCTGCATAAGCAAGGTTTTGACGGACGTCCACAAAAAATTTTGGTATTTTTGACATCGGAATCCGGATCACCCAAAAAATGGTGTGCTACAGCACACGAAAATCATCAAAATGGGGGTATGCGCGCTTTGGAGTTCGTTTGACCTTGAAAATGGTCGGACTGGCCGTGAGGGCCAACCGGCTGCATAGCCAAGGTCTTGACAGACGTCCAAAAAAAATATTTGGCATTTTTGACTTCAGAATCTGGATCACCCAAAAAATGGTGTGCTATAGCACACGAAAATCATCAAAATGGGGGGTATGCGCGCTTCGGGGCTCGTTTGACCTTTAAAATAGGTCGGACTAGCCATGAGGGACAACCGGATGCATATCCAAGGTCTTGAAGGACGTCCACGAAAAATTTCGGCATTTTTGACGTCGGAATTCGGATCACCCAAAAAATAGTGTGCTATAGCACACGAAAATCGTCGAAATGGGGGTATGCGCGCTTTGGGGATCGTTTGACCTTGAAAATGGGTTGGACTAGCCGTGAGGGACAACCGACTACATAGCCAAGGTCTTGACGGACGTGCACAAAAAATTTCGACATTTTTGACGTCGGTTCCGGATCATCCAAAAAATGGTATGCTATAGCACACAAAAATCATCAAAATGGGGGTTATGCGCGCTTCGGGGCTCGTTTGACCTTGAAAATGGGTCGGACTAGCCGTGCGGTCCAACCGGATGCATAGCCAAGGTCTTGATGGACGTCCTTAAAAAATTTCGGCATTTTTGACGTCGGAATCCGGATCACCCAATAGCACATGAAAATTATCGAAATAGGAAATATGCGCGCTTCGGGGCTCGTTTGACCTTGAAAATGGGTTGGACTAGCCGTGAGGGCCAACTGGCTGCATAGCTAAGGTCTTGACGGACGTGCACAAAACATTTTGGCATTTTTTACGTCAGAATCCGGATCATCCAAAAAATGGTGTGCTATTATAAAACACGAAAATCATCGAAATGGGGGGTATGCGCGCTTCGGGGCTCGTTTGACCTTGAAAATGGGTCGGATTGACTGTGAGGGCTAACCAGCCGCATAGCCAAGGTCTTGACGGACGTCCACAAAAAATTTTGGCATTTCTGACGTCGGAAACCGGATCGTCAAAAAAATGATGTGCTATAGCACACGAAAATCATCGAAATAGGGGGTATGCCCTCTTCAGGGTTCGTTTGACCTTTAAAATGGGTCGGACTGACTGTGAGGGCCAACCGACAGCGAAGCCAAGGTTTTTATGGACGTACACAAAAAAAATTGGTATTTTTAACGTCGGAACTCGGATCACCCAAAAAATGGTGTGCTATAGCACACGGAAATCGTCGAAATGGGGGGGTATGCGCGCTTCGGGGCTCGTCTGACCTTTAAAATGGGTCGGACTGGCCGTGAGGGCCCAACGGCTGCATAGCCAAGGTCTTGATGGACGTCCACAAAAATATTTGGCATTTTTGACGTCGGAACTCGGATCACCCAAAAAATGGTGTGCTATAACACACGAAAATCGACGAAATAGGGTGTATGCGCGCTTCGGGGCTCGTTTGACCTTTAAAATGGGTCGGACTGGCTGTGAGGTCCAAGCGGATGCAAAGCCAAGGTCTTGATGGACGTCTCCAAAAAAATTCACCATTTTTGACGTCAGAACTCGGATCACCAAAAAATAGTGTGCTATAGCACACGAAAATCGTCGATATGGGGGGTATGCGCTTCAGGGCTCGTTTGACCTTTAAAATGGGTCGGACTAACGGTGAGGGCCAATCGGCTGCACAGCCAAGGTCTTGACGGACGTCCACAAAAAATTTCGACATTTTTAACGTCGGAAATCAGATCTCCAAAAAAATGGTGTGCTAAAGCAAACGAAAATCGTCGAAATGGGGGGTATGCGCGCTTGGGGGTTCGTTTGACCTTTAAAATAGGTCGGACTAGTCGTGAGGGCCAACCGGCTGCATAGCCAAGGTCTTGACAGACGTCCACAAAACAATTCGACATTTTTGACGTCAGAACCAGAATCACCCAAAAAATGGTGTGTTATACAACACGAAAATCGTCAAAATGGGGGTATGCGCGCTTCGGGGCTCGTTTGACCTTTAAATGGATCGGACTGGCCGTGAGGGCCAACCGGCTGCGAAACCAAGGTCTTGATGGACGTCCACAAGAAATTTTGGCATTTTTGACGTCAGAACACGGATCACCCAAAAAATAGTTTGCTATAGCGCACGAAAATCGTCGAAATGGGGGGTATGCGCGCTTCGGTGCTCGTTTGACCTTGAAAATGGGTCGGACTGGCCGTGAGGGCCAACCGGCTGCATAAGCAAGGTTTTGACGGACGTCCACAAAAAAATTCGGTATTTTTGACATCGGAATCCGCATCACCCAAAAAATGGTGTGCTACAGCACACGAAAATCATCAAAATGGGGGTATGCACGCTTTGGAGTTCGTTTGACCTTAAAAATGGTCGGACTGGCCGTGAGGGCCAACCGGCTGCATAGCCAAGGTCTTGACAGACGTCCAAAAAAAATTTTGGCATTTTTGACTTCAGAATCTGGATCAACCAAAAAATGGTGTGTTATAGCACACGAAAATCATCGAAATGGGGGGTATGCGCGCTTCGGGGCTCGTTTGACCTTTAAAATAGGTCAGACTAGCCATGAGGGACAACCGGATGCATAGCCAAGGTCTTGAAGGACGTCCACGAAACATTTCGGCATTTTTGACGTCGGAATCCGGATCACCCAAAAAATATTGTGCTATAGCATACGAAAATCATCGAAATGGGGGTATGCGCGCTTTGGGGATCGTTTGACCTTGAAAATGGGTAGGACTAGCCGTGAGGGACAACCGACTACATAGCCAAGGTCTTGACGGACGTGCACAAAAACTTTCGATATTTTTGACGTCGGAATCCGGATCATCCAAACAATGGTATGCTATAGCACACAAAAATCATCAAAATGGGGGTTATGCGCGCTTCGGGGCTCGTTTGACCTTGAAAATGGGTTGGAATAGCCGTGAGGGCCAACCGGCTGCATAGCCAAGGTCTTGACGGACGTCCACAAAAAATTTTAGCATTTTTAACATCGGAATCCGGATCACTCAAAAAATGGTGTGCTATAGCACACGAAAATTGTCGAAATGGGGAGTATGCACACTTCGGGGCTCGTTTGACCTTCAAAATGGGTCGGACTGGCCGTGAGGGCCAACCGGCTGCATAAGCAAGGTTTTGACGGACGTCCACAAAAATATTTGGTATTTTTGACATCGGAATCCGGATCACCCAAAAAATGGTGTGCTACAGCACACGAAAATCATCAAAATGGGGGTATGCGCGCTTTGGAGTTCGTTTGACCTTGAAAATGGTCGGACTGGCCGTGAGGGCCAACTGGCTGCATAGCCAAGGTCTTGACAGACGTCCAAAAAAAATATTTGGCATTTTTGACTTCAGAATCTGGATCACCCAAAAAATGGTGTGCTATAGCACACGAAAATCATCAAAATGGGGGGTATGCGCGCTTCGGGGCTCGTTTGACCTTTAAAATAGGTCGGACTAGCCATGAGGGACAACCGGATGCATATCCAAGGTCTTGAAGGACGTCCACGAAAAATTTCGGCATTTTTGACGTCGGAATTTGGATCACCCAAAAAATAGTGTGCTATAGCACACGAAAATCGTCGAAATGGGGGTATGCGCGCTTTGGGGATCGTTTGACCTTGAAAATGGGTTGGACTAGCCGTGAGGGACAACCGACTACATAGCCAAGGTCTTGACGGACGTGCACAAAAAATTTCGACATTTTTGACGTCGGTTCCGGATCATCCAAAAAATGGTATGCTATAGCACACAAAAATCATCAAAATGGGGGTTATGCGCGCTTCGGGGCTCGTTTGACCTTGAAAATGGGTCGGACTAGCCGTGCGGTCCAACCGGATGCATAGCCAAGGTCTTGATGGACGTCCTTAAAAAATTTCGGCATTTTTGACGTCGGAATCCGGATCACCCAATAGCACATGAAAATTATCGAAATAGGAAATATGCGCGCTTCGGGGCTCGTTTGACCTTGAAAATGGGTTGGACTAGCCGTGAGGGCCAACTGGCTGCATAGCTAAGGTCTTGACGGACGTGCACAAAACATTTCGGCATTTTTTACGTCAGAATCCGGATCATCCAAAAAATGGTGTGCTATTATAAAACACGAAAATCATCGAAATGGGGGGTATGCGCGCTTCGGGGCTCGTTTGACCTTGAAAATGGGTCGGATTGACTGTGAGGGCTAACCAGCCGCATAGCCAAGGTCTTGACGGACGTCCACAAAAAATTTTGGCATTTCTGACGTCGGAAACCGGATCGTCAAAAAAATGATGTGCTATAGCACACGAAAATCATCGAAATAGGGGGTATGCCCTCTTCAGGGTTCGTTTGACCTTTAAAATGGGTCGGACTGACTGTGAGGGCCAACCGACAGCGAAGCCAAGGTTTTTATGGACGTACACAAAAAAAATTGGTATTTTTAACGTCGGAACTCGGATCACCCAAAAAATGGTGTGCTATAGCACACGGAAATCGTCGAAATGGGGGGGTATGCGCGCTTCGGGGCTCGTCTGACCTTTAAAATGGGTCGGACTGGCCGTGAGGGCCCAACGGCTGCATAGCCAAGGTCTTGATGGACGTCCACAAAAATATTTGGCATTTTTGACGTCGGAACCCGGATCACCCAAAAAATGGTGTGCTATAACACACGAAAATCGACGAAATAGGGTGTATGCGCGCTTCGGGGCTCGTTTGACCTTTAAAATGGGTCGGACTGGCTGTGAGGTCCAAGCGGATGCAAAGCCAAGGTCTTGATGGACGTCTCCAAAAAAATTCACCATTTTTGACGTCAGAACTCGGATCACCAAAAAATAGTGTGCTATAGCACACGAAAATCGTCGATATGGGGGGTATGCGCTTCAGGGCTCGTTTGACCTTTAAAATGGGTCGGACTAACGGTGAGGGCCAATCGGCTGCACAGCCAAGGTCTTGACGGACGTCCACAAAAAATTTCGACATTTTTAACGTCGGAAATCGGATCTCCAAAAAAATGGTGTGCTAAAGCAAACGAAAATCGTCGAAATGGGGGGTATGCGCGCTTGGGGGTTCGTTTGACCTTTAAAATAGGTCGGACTAGTCGTGAGGGCCAACCGGCTGCATAGCCAAGGTCTTGACAGACGTCCACAAAACAATTCGACATTTTTGACGTCAGAACCAGAATCACCCAAAAAATGGTGTGTTATACAACACGAAAATCGTCGAAATGGGGGTATGCGCGCTTCGGGGCTCGTTTGACCTTTAAATGGATCGGACTGGCCGTGAGGGCCAACCGGCTGCGAAACCAAGGTCTTGATGGACGTCCACAAGAAATTTTGGCATTTTTGATGTCAGAACACGGATCACCCAAAAAATAGTTTGCTATAGCGCACGAAAATCGTCGAAATGGGGGGTATGCGCGCTTCGGTGCTCGTTTGACCTTGAAAATGGGTCGGACTGGCCGTGAGGGCCAACCGGCTGCATAAGCAAGGTTTTGACGGACGTCCACAAAAAAATTCGGTATTTTTGACATCGGAATCCGCATCACCCAAAAAATGGTGTGCTACAGCACACGAAAATCATCAAAATGGGGGTATGCACGCTTTGGAGTTCGTTTGACCTTAAAAATGGTCGGACTGGCCGTGAGGGCCAACCGGCTGCATAGCCAAGGTCTTGACAGACGTCCAAAAAAAATTTTGGCATTTTTGACTTCAGAATCTGGATCAACCAAAAAATGGTGTGTTATAGCACACGAAAATCATCGAAATGGGGGGTATGCGCGCTTCGGGGCTCGTTTGACCTTTAAAATAGGTCAGACTAGCCATGAGGGACAACCGGATGCATAGCCAAGGTCTTGAAGGACGTCCACGAAACATTTCGGCATTTTTGACGTCGGAATCCGGATCACCCAAAAAATATTGTGCTATAGCATACGAAAATCATCGAAATGGGGGTATGCGCGCTTTGGGGATCGTTTGACCTTGAAAATGGGTAGGACTAGCCGTGAGGGACAACCGACTACATAGCCAAGGTCTTGACGGACGTGCACAAAAAATTTCGACATTTTTGACGTCGGAATCCGGATCATCCAAAAAATGGTATGCTATAGCACACGAAAATCATCAAAATGGGGGTTATGCGCGCTTCGGGGCTCGTTTGACCTTGAAAATGGGTTGGAATAGCCGTGAGGGCCAACCGGCTGCATAGCCAAGGTCTTGACGGACGTCCACAAAAAATTTTAGCATTTTTAACATCGGAATCCGGATCACTCAAAAAATGGTGTGCTATAGCACACGAAAATTGTCGAAATGGGGAGTATGCACACTTCGGGGCTCGTTTGACCTTCAAAATGGGTCGGACTGGCCGTGAGGGCCAACCGGCTGCATATACAAGGTTTTGACCGACGTCCACAAATAATTTTGGCACTTTTGACATCGGAATTTGGATCACCCAAAAAATGGTGTGCTATAGCACACGAAAATCATCGAAATGGGGGGTATGCGTGCTTCGGGGCTCGTTTGACCATGAAAATGGGTCGGACTGGCCGTGAGGGCCAACCGGCTGCATAGCAAAGGTCTTGATGGACGTCCACAAAATATTTCGGTATTTTTGACGTCGTAATCCGGATCACCTAAAAAATGGTGTGCTATAGCACAAGAAAATCATCAAAACCCCGTATGCGCGCTTCAAGGCCTGTTTGACCTTGAAAATGGGTCGTACTGGCCGTGAGGTCCAACCGGATGCATTTCCAAGGTTTTGATGGACGTCTACAAAAACTTTCGACATTTTTGACATCGGAATCCGAATCACCCAAAAAATGGTAAGCTATGGCACACGAAAATCGTCGAAATGAGGGGTATGCGCGCTTCGAGGTTCGTTTGACCTTTAAAATGGGTCGTACTGGCCATGAGCGCCAACCGGCTGCATAGCCAAGGTCTTGACGGACGTCCACAAAAACTTTTGGCATTTTTGACGTCAGAATCCGGATCACCCAAAAATGGTGTGCTATAGCACACGAAAATCATTGAAATGGGGGGTATGCGCGCTTTGAGGCTCGTTTGACCTTAAAATGGGTCGGACTGGCCGTGAGGTCCAACCGGCTGCATAGCCAAGGTTTTGACGGACGTCCACAAAAACTTTCGGCATTTTTGACGTCGGAATCCAGATCAGCCAAAAAATGGTAAGCTATAGCACAAGAAAATCGTCGAAATTGGGGGTATGCGCGCTTCGGGGCTCGTTTGACCTTTAAAATGGGTTGGACTGACTATGAGGATCAATCGGCTGCATAGCCAAGGTCTTGATGGACGTCCACAAAAAATTGCGGCATTTTTTACGTCGGAAATCGGATCTCCAAAAAAATGGTGTGCTAATAGCACACGAAAATCATTGAAATTGGGGGTATGCGCGCTCGGGGGTTTGTTTGACCTTCAAAATAGACCGTTTGGCCGTCAGAGCCAACTGACTCCATAGACAACGTCTTACAGACGTCCATGAAAAATTTGGGGAAAAAAGACTTCGGAATTTGGAATAACCAAAAATCCATGGTGTATAGTACATGATAATCGACAAAATGAGGTATACCAGTTTCGGAGCTCGTTTGACCATGAGAATGGGCCGTTTAAGCTGTCACGTTCATCTGGCTCCATAAGTAACGTCTTAACGGACGTCCACGAAAAATTTAGGCAAAAAATATGTCGAAATTCCAGATCACCAAAAATCCATGGACTATAGCACACGAAAATCGGTAAAATGGGGGGTTTATCTGTTTCGGGACATGTTTGACCTTCAAAGTGGACCGTTTTGATCGTCAGGACCAACTTGTTCCATAACTAATGTCTTAAAGGACGCCCACAAAAAAATTGGACAAAAAAGACGTCAGAATTCTGGATCACAAAAAACGATTGTGGACTATAGCACACAAAAATCGGCAAAATGAAGAGGTTTTCCTACTTCGGGGCTCGTTTGACATTCAAAATAGAACGTTATGGTTGTCAGGGACAACTAGCTCCATAGCTAACATCTTAACCGACGTTCACGAAAGATTTCGACAAAAAAACATCGAAATTCCGGATCACCAAAAATTCATGGACTATAGTACACGAAAATCAGCAAAATGGTGTTTACCTGCTTCGAGGCTCATTTGACCTTCAAAATGGGCCATTTTGGCCATCAGGGCTAACTAGATCCATAGCTAACGTCATAAAGGACGTCCACAAAAAAAATGGGCAAAAAAGACGTCGAAATTCAGGATCATCAAAAAAGATTGTGGCACACGACAATCGGGAAAACGAGGTGTTTACCTACTCCGGGGCTCGTTTGACCTTCAGAATGGTCCATTTGGTCGTTAGGGCCAACTGGATCCATAGATAACGTCTTAATGGACGTCCACAAAAAAATTGGGCAAAAATGACGTCAGAATTCCAGATCACCAAAAATCCATCGACTATAGTATATGAAAATCGGCAAAATGGGGTATACCTGCTTCAGGACTCGTTTGACCTTGAAACGAGTCGGAATTCTGGATCACCGAAAATTCATGGACTATATAGCACACGAAAATCGGCAAAATGGGAGGTTTACCTGCTTCGGGGCTCGTTTGATCATCAAAATGGGTCATTTTGGCCGACAAGGCCAACTGGCTCACTAGCTAACTTCTTGACGGACATCCACAAAAAATTTGGGCCGAAAAGACATCAGAATTCTGGACAAGTAATAAGGGAAAGAGGGAGTAAGAATTAGGCCGTTTTCTCATTATTTTTTTTCGTGTATGTTAGCCATGAATATTTTGATGATATTGCTACTAGATGAGTTTTTTTGCAAAATCTTTACAGAACCTTCCGTAGGGGAGTGGGGGGAGCTGTACGTGAAGTCTTACCATTTCTTACACATATTTTGGGCATTTAAGAGTTCATTCTATGGAAATTGGCGATTTTCTTAGATTTTCGTGTGTTACGTGAATCCTCACCATTTTATACACACTTATTTTAGGCATTTAATAGTCATTTATACATATAGGCAATTTTCTCGATTTTTCGTAACCCTACGTAGGAAGTTGGGGAGTGTGTGTATGTTAGCCTATAAATATCTTGGTGATATTGCTTCCCATTTATATCGACAATGAGTTTAATTTAATAGGTTAAAAAATTAAGATTCTATTAAAACTTAATTAAAAATGCTAACAGTAAGATTAGGGCATTAGGCTATACATGATTTCTACCTGCATGATTCAAACGGTTATGACTTATGTCAACTCTATAGTATTAAGTATAGATGATTTCTTATGACTTATGTCAAGGAAGCAAAAGATGGATCAAATAACACAACACAAAACTTTATTTTTTTAAAAACAACACACTAAAAATAAAAATAAAAAGAACAGAAGAAAATTGAACAAGAATATAACCAACATAAACAGGATATAAAAAAAAAAAAAAAAACAGAATGTCAACTTCAATTTTAATATGAATAATTTAACTTGTACTTATACTGTCAGCATATAAAACTTAAACTCCTTCGTCTAACCAAAGATATCGAGAACAAAATCCTCTTCATCAGACTCTTCTTTCTCTTCTACTTTCTTTACCTCCTCCTTCTTCTCCGCCACCGCTGCAGCAGCACCACCACCACCACTAGCTACCACAACAACAACACCGGAAGGCACTGAAGCTAGCATCTCTTTTCCGGCAGCAATAAGTTCAGCAAGGTCTCTTCCTTTAACTTGAGATAATAATAACTCAATTTTTGTATCATCGGCTTCCGCTTCAACGGAGGAGAGAATTGCTTTCAAATCCTCCGCCGTGGGATTGGTGTTTCCACCCAACACAGCCAACAAGTAGGTGGCGATCACCTTCATTGTTTTGATATTTTATGTTTTTTTGGACTTTGTGAAAACTGGGAATAAAGAGTGGTTTAGGGCTTGGGGTTTTTGAGAATATATAGTGTTGTTTGGTGTTTGTTTGTTTTTTTGGTTTTTTGGTGTACAAGTAACGTAAGTAATAATAATTCTTAAAAGACAAAAATATAACCTCCATTATGTTAGGAGAGATATTTTTTCCTTTTTTTTCTAATTTCATTACCAAAAATTAATGCAAAAAATTTCAAAAAGGGTTAATATAATAGCACTTTTGATCACTTGGTTATTGATGAATTCAATTTTAGTCCTTCAGAAAAGCACATTTAGCGTTCATTTTCTTGATGTGCACTTTTTACCCCTTTTTGCTTATAAATATTCATAATTTTCTAAGAATTATTAACCGTTTCATCATTTAATTATTCAGATATCTCTTATATTTGAAGGTAATATATTTCTAAAAAATTTATCCATAACAACATATTGTTTACATATGGAATGACAAGAAGCCAATGCATCTAATTTCAATGTGAATTTGAACATGAGTAATTTGTCTTTTCTTTTGGGATGGAATTTATATAATCAGAAACAATACAAAAAAAAGTAAAATAAATTGAAAATGTGATTTTATTGAACCTTCCTTTTATACTAGAAATGGCTATGACCTATAACCAAAGCTCATTTATTTATTTATTTTAAACATCAATTAACAGAATATAGAGTATAATCTTTTGATTCTCATTCTTTTCGCCTTTTCCTCGTTGGCTCATAGATTTCAAAAAAATTGTATTCCAAAGCTTAAGGGATTAGATTTTTTTAATTCTGAAAAAAAAAGAAGTCAATTTTCTTCTATTCAAATTATAAAAGGCCATTAAAGATCAACTTCTAACCAAAGTTTCAAATCATAATTTTTATTCCAATAATACAGCTAGTGACTATTTACTAATAGCATATTTGCCTAAAAGCAGAGGCAATGCAAGGGAAGCATCTTATAATACCATTTGCTAATTAAAAAGAGAGAAATTGCAACATGTATTACAACTTACACGTCAAAAGCAACAGCTCTGTCGATGCGTTTGAATATAAAGCCACTTTGTCAATTGTCCTAAAGCAATAAAGAAGGATAGCTAAGCAAATCCACTCAAGCTCAAGGTCTAAGATACACTAGTAGAAATTTTTTGAAGTATACAGTATTATATAGTCCTAAACAAGTAATAAGATAGCACGAGACGGATGACCGGGAGAAGCAAAACGAAATCAGGATAACTGCCTATTTTATGTGTTATTTTTCCTTTTATTGAGTCGTCAAGCAAGTTGGCCTTCACCATATTTCTGCTCTAACATGGCTACTAGAGTAAGAAGAAACTAAACGAGAGGAGATAAAACAGAGGTGAATACACTTGCAATGAAGATATTTGTTTTCCCATAGCCAATGATGATCTTGATCTTTGACGAGAACTCACATTTGGAGTAATAGGAACAATTCGTGCTCTCCTTTTAATCTGGACGCTAATATCTTCAGTTTTAGGGCAACATATTTGCCCCTCCTCCAGTGGTAGAGTTTGGCTTGGAGGCTTGAAAGTGGATGGAGGAAAAACAGTAGAAGCTGAGGTTTTGCAGTATTGGGATAATAAAAGAGTTGCTAATAATGAGAGAACCAGTATGGTTTTGGCTTGAATCATGTCTACTATGCAATAATTAGATAGAGAGGTGATGTACAATGTTGTAGGCTAGGAGCAAGTTTGGTTAGATGGAAGTTGAGAAGGACGATATATATCTAGCAAAAAGCAAAAGTGTATCCAATACAATACACCTTTTTTGCATCTTTCAAATATAAAACGAACTTTTTGGTATTAGTAATCCATCAAAAAGAGGAGAAGATAGTTATAAGGGCTGAGTAATCACCCTTCAAAATGTAGTTTGAAAGATGAACATGGTGGGGACAAGGGACAACTCTAAAGATGGAAAAGACAATGGGTAGTACTAGAATAGGAATTCTTTGTTTATAAGTAAACTAATCTGATTCAGATTCCCACCTTCAATATCACAAAGAAAGTGATAAAAATGAGAAAAGAACATGTCTGGATTAAACTACGAAGAGCTAGAAGTCAAACCGTCCAACAATCTCATTTATGCAAGATTTCAACTACGTCAAGGAATATGAAAATAGTGATGCCAGGGGAAGTCAAACATTTGTTTAAGCCAACAATTTGGTGGAACATATTTCAACCAGGAATCTGGTTCCACAAAAAGATATGTGGGATTTTGTTCTAACTTTCGGCACATGATGGTGTGCTAATGTCATGTAGATTTTGTTCCATATGTGGATTTTACTATTTACATGTTTCTATTTTCACATTTAAAGAGCATCTTTCACTTTAAAAGAACTTTGATCTTAGGTGCTCTGGGAATTAATTTAGTAACCAAGAACTATTGAATTTTAAGTAACAAAGCATTTGCGATGACACAGCTGAATTTTCTATGCACAAGAAAAGAAGAATTGGGTTGAAAGCAAGTTACTTACAGTTCACAAGGGAAAAGCTGCATGCCAGTGCTTAGCTAAACAAGTTCTCAAGAATCTTGGGGCTTAGCTTTTGCAGGAATGACAACTGTCCCACTTGCTTGGTCACAACTCCGATTACACGATCTATGTACAGGACATAAAGAGAATTCCTGTTTTCTAGAAGTTCCAATGCTTTTCTTCCGTGGAGAATTGATACAACCCATTCTTCAAAAAGCCCTACAGAGTAAATATAAACGTATGGATATTGTCAGGTCCATTTCCATCATTAACAACCTTCACCAGATAGGTCGTTTATGGGAGCCTGCTAATTATCCTTGTGGGAATATATATCACATGCAGTAATTTCCCTCAGACGGAGGCAGAACTCCTCAGACCCGATAGAAGGAGAGGAAATAGGTTATAGAAAGAGAAAATGTGTTATGTATCCAAGTTATTAGAGGAAGCTCACTTATGTCGAAATCTCCACCTTTTGACCAGGTTAACAAATAATCGGAAACCAGAAATTCAATAAGCTGAATCCTGCAATTGAGAACGTATATTAGACAATTTTAGTCTCCTTTTTATGGGTTATAGTTTCAAGAAGATTCATAAAGAAATGAAGAAATTAAAAGAAGTAAATTGTTGATGCAGTAAAAAGCATATACTAGGCAGTAAACTGTATGCCACATTATCCCTACAGCCCCTTCCAGACAGAAATCTAGCAAGCTTAAGCTATGGTTCCAAATGTGAAGTTTAAACACAACTCCGGTGATAAACCTTGAGGTACATGAACATCCCCAAGTTAACTAAGTAATCTGGCAATTCAAGCAGCATAATTTTCTTTTTGTATCTGAAGCAGGCACGGCTTCTGATCACTTAATCATTGCAGCGTTTCAAGCAATGAATAACTATTTACACTAAGAAAAGGGGAGCACACACCAAGTAATCCTGCAGCTAAAACCGCCATTAAAAATTAAAAATAAGATTGCGAAGATGATCGCAAAATATAGTAGTGATCACTCCGCTAGAGGATACTAGAAGCAAAAGATGATAATACCACATACAGACAAATGTTAGCTTAACTGACAAAAGAAAGAACGGAACAGCCAACTCGAAGTAAATGTCATACTCCCCATAGGAACTCCAAATTTAAAGGAACAAATTCCACTCCTCAGCTTAAAAACACCTTCAAATCGGGAAGTCTGGAGGGACAGGCGGTCTGATATATAAATTACAGTGTTTTCAAACCTCTAAACTACAAACAGAAAATAAGAAAATAGTATATGGAAAGATGTCAATGACCAGAAAGCAAAATATGTTATCATACACAAAGTAAAAGAAATTTCGTCAAGGGTAAGGACCAAAATAATGGACAGTCGAACCTCTTTATAACAGGACACTAGTTCCGACCATTTTTGGCAGCTATAGTGAAATATTGTTATAGAGAACATACAATATGACATAACACGAAAGATTAGTTTCACGTAACAAATGGTTGTTATAGTTAAATATCGTTATAGAGGATAGTTATAGAGAAGTCAAATTGTACATCCCATTATTACCAGCACAGAAACAAATTTCAATGACTGAAGTGTTAGCGGAAACGTGAAACTAAAGAACAAGGAAGAACAACAATATTTAACGTGGTTCGGATCAAAATGATCCTATGTCCACCAAAGAACAACTGCACTGATATTTATTTCACTCTACAAAGAATACAAGTGAAATACTACAAGAGAGAGAACACAAATGCCTTAGAAGATGAGAAGGCAAGTGAGAGGATGATTTGAAAATGAATTAAGAGCTACCTATTTATAGGAATAAATTCATCCTATTGATGTCATCCATGACATCACTATGTGTCAAAATTGTCAAGGTTAAGATAGCAAACCATTTTATGGTTTGCCTAACTTTCACCTACCAAGATACAATCTTTGACTTGTATTTTGTACTAATTATCTTCCTACCAAATATTCATATTAATTCATCTTCCATTTAGTTTGATTCCACAAGAACCAAAACCAACTCTTTCAATCTCCACCTTGGTTTGTGTTCCAAGCATGCGTATAAACAACTCCGGCCAAAACTTCTAAGCTTACTGGGCAATCCCATTGTAAGAAACAAGAAGAATCAAACCTTTGTTGAACATACCAGCTCCACCTACCAGTTGTTCTCTTAGAGTTGCATCAATTGATGCATACTCCCGCCAAGTCCTTGCAGTGTGCAAACTTGGCAAGCGGGACTATTTTGGTCAACATGTCTGCAGCGTTATCGTCTGTGATAACCTTCTCAACCTTGATAGCTCCCTTTTCTACGACATCTCGAATAAAATGAAATCTGACATCAATGTGTTTGGTGCGCTCATGAAATCTTTGATTTTTAATCAAATGAATAGCACTTTGACTATCACATTTTAGAATTGATTTAAGCTGAACTGAACTCAATTCTGCCACCAAACCTTTCAACCAGATAGCTTCTTTCACTGCCTCCGTTGCTGCCATATATTCTGCCTCTGTTGTAGACAAAGCGACAATCGACTGTAAAGTCGATTTTCAACTAACGGCACTGCCAACGAGAGTAAAGATGTATCCAGTTGTGGACCTCCTTCGATCAAGATCCCCTGCATAGTCAGAATCAACATAACCGAGAATTGAAATACCTTCACTTTTCCGGAAGGTTAGGCCAACATCAGGAGCTCCTTTGAGATATCTCAATATCCATTTGACAGCTTCCCAGTGCCTTTTTCCTGGATTTGCCATGTACTTGCTTACCACACTTACAGATTGGGCAATATCTGGACGTGTGCATACCATAGCATACATAATGCTACCAACTGCACTCGCATAAGGAACCTTTGACATATGCTCCACCTCATCCATAGATTGAGGCATTTGTAACTCTGAAAGCTTGAAATGAGAAGCTAAAGGTGTACTTACAGGCTTGCTCATATGCATATTGAATCTTTCAAGAACTTTTCGGATGTACCTCTTCTGAGAAAGATGTACAATACCATTTTCTCTTGAAATTTCCATTCCAAGGATTTTCTTTGCAACTCCTAGATCCTTCATGTCAAATTCCTTGCTCAACAGTTTCTTCAAAATATTTATCTCTGTGATGTTGTTAGCCGCAATAAGCATATCATCAACATACAACAATAGATAAATCATAGAGTTACCAGACATCTTCTTGTGATACACACAACTATCAAATGCACTCCTCGAAAATCCATGTGTAGTCATGAATGCATCAAACCTCTTGTACCACTGTCTACAGGATTGCTTCAAACCATACAAAGACTTCTTCAGTTGACATACACGGTCTTCTTTTCCTTCAGCTAGAAAACCTTCAGGCTGATCCATATAGATTGTTTCTTCTAGATCACCATGTAAGAAAGCGGTTTTGACATCAAGCTGTTGAAGCTCTAAATCAAATTGTGCAACCAATGCTAGTAGCACGCGAATTGAGCTATGTTTCACGACTGGAGAAAAGATCTCATTGTAATCAATTCCCTCCTTCTGACTGAAACCCTTTGCAACCAATCTCGCCTTGAACCTAGCATCTTCCACTTCTGGAATACCTTCTTTCTTTCTGACCGTCTTATGCCTTGCGATCCCATGAACCTTGCAGAAATCATTGAACTCTTCACTGCAAAACTCCAAGCCATTGTCCGTGCGAAGATACTTGATTTTCCTCTCCATTTGATTTTCAACCAATATCTTCCACTCTTTAAATGCTTCAAAAGCATCACCTTTTGTCTTCAGGAAGCGCACCCAAACCTTTCGTGAAAAATCATCAATGAATGTGAGAAGATACCTTTTTCCTCCCTTCGATGGAAGCTTAGAGGGACCCCATAAATCTGAATGGATGTAGTCTAGCACCCCTCCCGTCTTGTGCTTGCCAGTGCTGAAACTGACCTTTTTCTGCTTCCCTAAGACGCAGTGCTCACAAAATTCAAGTGTGCTGATCTTCTCACCATTCAAAAGGTTGCGGTTGCTCAACATCTCCAATCCTCGTGCGCTCATATGGCCTAGTCTCATGTGCCATAATTTTGCCTTGTCATCATTAGATAACTGCACTGTAGATGCATTTACAGAGCCAATAATGGTGCTTCCCGCAAGTGTGTAGAGGCCATCCTCCAGCTTGGCCTTCAACATGACTAAAGACCCTTTAGTCACTTTCATAGTTCCTCCTTCACTCATGTACTTATAGCCTTGTTTATCTAAAGTACCCAGGGAGATCAAATTCTTCTTTAGATCAGGAACATGACGGACTTCTGTAATAGTCCTCACGATTCCATCATGGCAGCGAACATGAACTGAACCAATGTCAACTATTTTACAAGTTGCATTATTGCCCATTAATACAGTTCCTCTGCTTGTTTCATAGCTGCTGAACCAATCTTTTCGGAATGTCATATGCAGAGTACAACCAGAGTCTAAGACCCATTTGTTGTCATAGACTCCACTATTGCATGATGTTGTTAGTACATAATCATCATCATTATCATGTACTTGCTCAACAATGGATGCGCTCGCCTTTTCTTTGGACTTCGACATAGGGCAATCTCGTTCAAAGTGCCCCTTCTTGTGACAGCCCCAACATTCCGCATTCTTTTTGTTCACACGAGACTTTGATCTGTACTTCGATTTGCTCCTTCCCTGTTGGCTAGTACGACCTCTTACAAAGAGTCCACTAGCTTCGTCACTTTTGTCTCCTTCAAAATGCATCCGCACATCACAAGAGTTTAGTGCTTGCCGCACTTGCTCAAGTTTAATAGGTTGTTTGCTATACATCATTGAATTCTCAATATCACGATATTTTGAAGTCAATGAAAATAGCAAAGAACATGCAAGCGTCTCCTCGTCCTTTTTAATTCCAGCAGTTTGTAAGTCCATCACAAGTTTATTGAACGCATCTAGATGGTCTTGCAACAAAGTACCTGAATCCATCTTAAATGTATGAAGACGCCGTTGTAACAACATCCTTGTTGTCACTGACTGGTCCTGGTAAAGCCCTTCCAGCTTTTCCCATAACTCTTTGGCCGTCTCTTCGGTACTTGTACTCACTTCACAAAGTACGTTAGGTGCAAGGGACAGTTGGATTGCACTCAATGCATCTCCTTCAATCTTTTCCTTGTCGGAATCCGATATCTTATCGGGGTACTTTCCGTCAATAGCATGGATTGAACCTTCCCTCCGCAGTAACGCTATCATCTGGATTTTCCAGATATTGAAGTTGTTGCGCCCACTAAATCTATCAATTTCAAACTTCATGGAACTCATTCTTTTACTTGTTCTTCCTTTTCTACTATAATGTATTTGGAACTACAGAAAATCAAAGTAATCCTTTTCTGATGTGGAAGTTCAGACTGTGCTGCAACCACAGAGCATACTCAGACAGAACCTTGGCTCTGATACCAATTGTTAGCGGAAACGTGAAACTAAAGAACAAGGAAGAACAACAATATTTAACGTGGTTCGGATCAAAATGATCCTATGTCCACCAAAGAACAACTGCACTGATATTTATTTCACTCTACAAAGAATACAAGTGAAATACTACAAGAGAGAGAACACAAATGCCTTAGAAGATGAGAAGGCAAGTGAGAGGATGATTTGAAAATGAATTAAGAGCTACCTATTTATAGGAATAAATTCATCCTATTGATGTCATCCATGACATCACTATGTGTCAAAATTGTCAAGGTTAAGATAGCAAACCATTTTATGGTTTGCCTAACTTTCACCTACCAAGATACAATCTTTGACTTGTATTTTGTACTAATTATCTTCCTACCAAATATTCATATTAATTCATCTTCCATTTAGTTTGATTCCACAAGAACCAAAACCAACTCTTTCATGAAGGAAGACAGCATTTAACAAACAAGAAGCCAGGCTTATAGCCTAGAGGTACCAGTTGGGATCTCCCACAATATGTATGGGTTTGACTCCCACTGCCCCCTTCTCCCTTGTCTTCCCCCTCTGCAGCCCTCTATTATGTGATAAAAGAGTTAGAAACAACTACAAAACAGAAGCATAAAAGAACAATAAAGCCAGATAATGACAACTTCATACAAGCTGGTGGGACTTACATCATGTACATAGAGTTATGCATACTTGGAAAGGTATCATCAAATGGATCCATGAAAAGCAAACTTTCTGCCAGTGCAGAAATCCTTTGAGAAACTGCAAATATTAGACGCTGGCCGACAAAAGCCTCATTTCCGACCTTACGCATCAAATGTTGAATATAGAACTGAACATCAACGTCAAAGTGATAAGAGTCTGAAACATATCATTATGGAATCAAGAGTTAAGAAGCCATGTAGAAGAAAATATAAGTTACAATGAGGAATTTAATAATGAAAATGCTGCTGTCCAAGAGCAAAAATCACTTTAAACCGCTGTGAAATTCAGACTTATGATCCAACTAAACTAATAATCACTCCGACGATAACAGGGTCATAAGGGTCTGTCCTCTTTTGATTTCAATGGTCTTTGCTTCTAACTATTCAATATAAAGATATTACTTTAAACTAATAAGAATTAGATTCAATGAATCTTTCAGAATCATCATCACAATATTTTGTTCCTTCATAGATAAATAATTTTATTAATTTGTTCATAAATACTATTCATCATTTATCCAAAAGAATTAGAAGCATTTTACATAATCTATGTCGTGTGGAAACACCAATATTTTGTTTCTGCTGGAAAAAAATTTAAGCTGTCTTTTCTACACTAAGAGATAGTTTCATCACAAATATTGCTTGCCTCTGTCCAAATTTGTGATACTATATTTATTTTGATGTGTCCAAAAACTTTCTACAATACTCTACCAATATTATCTTTTATACAACTTCAATAAACTTTAAGAATTCAAATTTGTTTAATGATTTGTCCACTGCTTTACTGTTTTAATGCTACTATTTAGGATTTGTTAGTCAAATTAACGATGATGCATAAATGGGACAATCAGAGTATAATAAATCAGACATCAATTATTACATGATAGGAATTAGGAGTAATTGATTTGTTAGTCAACTTTTATCTGTATCATGCTGAAACCATTTCTTAGTTCTGTATATGCATATACTGGGAGATATCTACAAAAAAAATTATAATTAATTAAACATGCTGATTCTACCATTACTAAGGTAGGTGAAAATATACTTCCACAATCTGCTAAGGTGAAGGTAGTCTTCAAAAACCTAGTATGAACACATAATTACCATCTCTATGCAAGGCACTGCACATTCTTCTCAATAAACGCATGATTAAACTGTTGATAATGCCTTCCACGGGTTCTCTGTTTCTTTCAGTTGGTGACATTGTAGCCAGTGTACCTTTAAAGTAGTAAAATACAAATACTGCTGAATTTGGAAGTCAATAAAGAAAGAAGACGAGACAGTAATGAACCCATCTGGTGCTATCTTAATATTACAACTGAAATCTCAGAAATTTAGGCATTCTATGCAGTGAAATGGTTCAGTTCTTGGAAAAAGGTGTTGACAAATAAGGGTAAATCGTGAACCTTTTGCATTTTCGAGTAAAAATTAGAAAGCTTCATTTAAAATGGCAGTACAAATCATGAAGATGGTTCTCAAAGAGCAATCTTTCCTTGCAAACTCAAATCTTAGGATGAAGCTTCACTAGACAGTTTTTTTCCATCATAGTTTCAGAACAGATAATTCATTCACTTATTAACCCCTTGATTTCAGCTTTTATCACAATCCTCAACACTAGAAATTAAAATATGAACAGTACATCTGTGAAATAATTAAACGTTGGTGTATTACAAACAGAAAAGCATATCAGGAATTCAAGTATAAAATTTCCAGATGTTGCTCATGAAAAAATTGTACACGTGAAGGCAAAAGGAAATGTAAATATTGTATCATTACCAAGAATAAAGTCCACAGCTTGGTGGCACCAATTCTTAAAATTACCTTCCTCCAACTGTAACACATTTGGTACAAAAGCCAAGTGAGATGAGACATAAAAACGATATTCGTAGCATAAAATAAAGCATCACTAGCTGGGGCTAATTGAAACAACATACACTTTGAGGAGAAATAGTGTCACAAAGCTCCAAAAGAAAATCAACTGAAGCGCTCAGTTGCTCAACATTATTTTCATTGTCATGTTCTGCCATATAAGAAAAGAATATTCATACTTCGCATCTATAGCAGTAAAGTCATGTTAAGAAAATTTTGCCAAACATGACCTAGAGTTTTCCAGAGATAAAGTTATGGCACATGTAAGATATGACATTTATCACAGCATGGCTGATGTATGATAAGATCTCAACTCAGTGTAACTTCTAAAAACCCATCACTTTGCTAGTTAACCATCAAAAGTAGAGACAAAATTACATCCATAAGAAGATCTCTAACTGAACTTTCACCTGAAATGCGGTGAAGTAAGGAATCATCTGGTCTTCTCCTCTTTCTCTCCTTAATCCTCACTGGAAAAATATACAAGTAAATGAATTCGGCTAATGTATATGAAGGCCGAATTGACAATTTTAAACTAATAAATACAACAGCATCCCTAAAATGCAAACCTTGTCTGAGAAATCTTCTCCGCAACACATCACTGAACCGTTGGTCAGAACCAGCTCCAATTTTCTTAGGACTCAATAATCCCAACTTATCAAAGAAATAACACTTGCATGATGCACTTTTTGGAAATATATCACACTGTGAACCATCTTACTCCAGGGAAAAAAAAAAGTAAAAATAATCAAAACAAAATAGCCGATCAATGTGAATCTACCTATACAAACAACACATTTGTAAATCAAAACCAAACACATAACAAAAAATCCTCAGGTTACCCTTCTTATCATTCAATTTTGATTATATTACATATATATTCACAAAATTTCGACATCGAAATATAGCAAGATAATCAGAAATGTAAAACCTAGATGGTCATAACTACACATTGTTATTTTCCAATCGAATTGGATCACATAATAATAGATCCTTAAGGAAATTAAGGTGATCATCAAAAATTTCAATATAAGCATTTAAAAGAGCAATAAACTTAAAAAATCTAGCTTAAACTATAACGAGGATTTTAAATACTAACCTTCGGCTATTTTGAGATCCTCCTTGAGCCTGAGAATTTCTCGTTTACGCTCTTTTGCCTAAAAAATGAAAGTTAAGTAACTGATAATAGAAATAGGAAAACGAAGGAATTAAATTAAATTGATCGCACCTTTTGTTTCCATTTAACAGCATCATCGGAATGAGAAAGAGGCGCGCAGGAAGAAGCTGCTGCAGCGGCGGTGGAGGAAGAAGGCGGAGCCGGTGCTGCTGCCGGAGTTTTGTGGAGAAGCTTTGATCGGACGATTGCCATTGCGATCGCGAGTTTGAAGGATTCATCGGAGTGGCTCTTCGGTTGCTCTCTCAAAATCTCCATTCTCTCCCACTGTGGTTAATGGCGGGAGTTAGCTAACGTTACTCGCGTGAGTTTTTGGATTTTGGACTAAAGGGTCTTTTTAGTAAATATATTTGCTTAACTACGTAATTTTTTCGTATTGATCATATTTAAACGAAATTTATAGGCCTATTATTAAATGAAATTTATGTGCATTTGCTTAATTACGTAACTTTTTCGTATTACTTAGGTCATATTTAAACGAATATTATAGGCCTATTACTAAACGAAATTTATGTGCCTATATTATTTTTGAAGTAACTTCACACATGCAGGATTTTAAAATGATTGAACTTCAAGTACATATGATCGTAATTCAAGCACAAAATAGTTAAACTACTCATATTTCTCAAAAAGTTCATAAAAATAACTGAAGCAACTATAATTGTTTGTTTTGAAATGAGTAAACTTGCAATATTTGAGAAATAATTCCAACGTCAATTTTAACATACAAAAATAATAAAAGTATTTAGTTGAACGAGTTGAAAACTATAAATATTTATATTAATCGATATTCTATACAATAAGGACGCTTGATCACTCTTATGGATCTCCGTATGTTTGGGCTAACTACAATGGAACAAAGTCATTCTACGTAGAACTTCTTGTTACGATAGGTCAAATAGAGCGAAGATCACTCAGGTAGTGGCCACAAAGAACATTTGAATGTGAGCTTACACACCTAAAAACTCGGTAAAATAGGAAGACAGTGGTGTACACAGACCTAACCCCTTAGATTTGCGAGATAAAGGGGTTATTGGTGTATAGAATACTGATGGAAGCAAAGATATGATGGAGATTCAATCACCAGGAGTACAACTTCAAGAACCCTTTTGAGTCACAACATACTACTCAAAAGACAACAAAAAGCATAGCAAATTACACATATACAAAAACAAAACAGCACCAGCAGAAGATGAATACTTAAATGTGTCTGAATTTTCCTTCAAAAATGGTATATAAAGGCTCAAGGAGTTAAAGTATGAACTCAACAGATTTGACAAAACTTTTAATCCATCTAGTCAAAAGAGAGAAGATAAATAAATAACTAATGAAATACAAAATGAGGGCCTCTTTGCCTAGAGCAAATATGAAGTACACAATTGACCATCCTCAAAAGGCAAAATCTTTCTTTCAACATACTACCTTGGGGGGGAAAAAATACAACTCACTTAAAAATCAACCTGCTCTCGACCATCCTGCGGTTCAGTTGCTCTTTACTCCATTAGACATCAACAAGAAATGCTGAAAAGTGAGTTTTGAGTACATTCCATCTACTGAGGTTACAGAAAATCGATCTTCTCAAAGAGTTGATCGAGCTTTTATTGAAAGAGTGCTTTGCATGCCTCAACATCGGATGCTTGAGAATCCAATACTGCTTGGCCTGTAGGACTAGAGCTAATAGATCCCATTGTAGCTGTGAATACGTCTTTCTGGTATAGATCATCAGTTACCTTCTTCAAGATCTCATGGACCACCTTGAAGTCGAAAGCTCCAGCCAAAACTAGTCTAGCAATTATGTCACCAAAATTTACCGGTGCTTTGGGTAGATCCATGGCAAGGTCATCCAGCAGAGAGGAAAAGTTCAAGAATCCAGTGACCAAGTCCCCAGCGGTAAAAACCTTCTTAACAAACAAGTGCTCGAGAAGCTGTGCAACCGGTTCAACACGTGGTGGGCTTTTGTCTAGACCAATTGATATTGCTTCTTTGACAACCTCAGGATGGTAGGCTGGGAACTTGAGCTCCTCAACACACTGCAAAGCTTCTTCCAGAAGCCTAACACTGAAATATTCCTCAAGAAGAGATGCTGTTTTTCTCTTTAGTACATCAGGTGTCGAACTTGCAGCAGGAGCCTGGGGTTTTGCAACAACTGGAGAAACAACAGTTGTTGGTGGTCTAACTGGTCCAGGAACCTGTGCTGCAGGGTCCATGCCAAAACCATAGCCCGTAGGGCGAGCAGGAGGAGCACCACTACCTTGCAAGAGGGCACTAGGTCTGCCACTCACGTAACCACCACTACCCTGAGGCAGAAGTCTTGGGTTCACTGCAGGAGACTTGCCAACCAATGGTGGCTGACTTCGTCCACCAGCCTGAACCAGTGGTCCATTACCTCTCGGCATAGAGCGGGATCTAGGAACTTCCCAGTTGTCATTATCCATCCCAGGTGTACCAGGCATCTTCCTAGTTCCAGGCATTCCAGGCATCATACCACCAGTGCCTGGCCGATTGATAGGGAAGCCACCAGGACTCAAACTCCCTTGAGCCGGAGGACCACGAGAATTTCTCATGCTTGCAGTGGCACCAGGACGCAAACCCAATGTCTTTTCTGCTTCAGAGTGAATCTCCGTGATGGTCTTTGCTTTCACCTGTGCAAAAAGGAAAGAATATTAAACCATAAGAGAGTACTCTAGGGAATGAACAGGCAACAAATCCAAGACAGAGATAATGAATAAGGTGTCACCTCTTCCCGCCTAGGGACCCAGCTATTGGAACGCAAGTCCAGCACATTACGAACCATAAACCGCAGTCGGGGAGCCAACTGGGGGTTCGTTGATAGTTCCTTCAACCGGTTAAAGTACATATCGTTGATGCGCCTTGATTTTTGGTTCTCATCAAGCTGCTTGCCAATGGTGTTGAAGAACTGACAAATGGCTTCAACGTTCTCTTCTTCCGGACAGCTTTTGGGATCTTGTCCTAATAGTTCCTGTTAACAAATCAGCAAATGCATTCATTGGCACAATTTAATGCATTAAAGACAGCATCAGTATGTAACAAAGACTGAGCAAAAGGAAACAAATACCAACCTGAACAATGTGGTGAACAATCTTTTCAGGGACCATCTTTTGCTTCAAAAGCTCGCCAATAAGCTTAATATTGCCAAGAGTCCGCAATTTGATCAACCTTTCTTTGTCCTTGCGTTCTGACTCCTGATCAGGGGCTGTCATTTGCCTCGCCTCTTCTCGCAATTTGTGAGCACCTTCAAATGCCTCCTGACAGTTATTCAACAGAATGCGCTTGAACGTAATCTCTTTGCCACCAGGTTCATCAGAGGGAAATGGAGGCAGCTTTTCATTGAGATCAGAACACAGTTGGGCATACATCGGGCAAAATGTTGGTTCCAACACAGCCTTATCAAATATCAAGGAAATAACACCCTGAAAGTGAAGATAGAACACATTAAATTTCCAAAGTAGAGGAAAAATTTGTAAATTTCCAAGGTAAGGAAAAATTTGAGGTGAACAAAAGCACAACAAAGAAAGAGCTATGCCAGAGAAAGAGACACGGACCTTTAGGATGTCTGCACTTGTTATCCCTGAATCTATCAGTTGACCTTTGAGGAGATCAAACTTCTCTGGAGTCAGCTTGTTGAGGATACTGTAACCAATATTAATTAACATCAATGAGTTAAGATAAATCCATACGTTCAACTAATGCCAGATGCAGTAGTCTGATGTGCAAGTGAAAACATATCAAATGGGAGTTTTGTATTGCGTAGGTAGAGATATACAGACATCTGACAGAATTCAATAAAGCAGTGAATAGGGAAAATCAAGAGATGGAACGGGAGACAGAGAGATAATAAACAACAATTATGCATTTCAGAAAAAATTACCCCTTCACAGTCTTCAAGACACGATCTACGTCAGAAAGACTGCCTCTCCGAACTGACCACGGCAGCTCAGCTTTGACAAGTGTAGGAGCAGGTCCTCCCTAATTCACAGATAAAATTAAGGTTTCTGAGATCAAGAACTGAAAATAGCTTCATATCAGATAAAAGTCTGCTTTGAAAATCATGACAACAACAATGCCCTTTGCTATCGCAGAGAAAAAATGGAAATAAACTACATGAAGAACAATAGACATTTCCTCTGATAAACTAGCTGCCTTTCAGAATTATCATCATAATTGAATGAACAAACGATATCACTGTAACCCCTTACACCTAATTTTATATTACTACAGCCCAATTACTGGAGTTGCTGATCCACCACTAAATTTTGGCAAGGTTTTGTATAATGATTAACTTAACAACTTCTCTTCATTTCTCAACTCTCATTTTCAGTTAGGACTTAAGAATGTGTTGAAAAGGTGTCTTAGCAAAACTGCCAGATTGTTTTCCTAGCAGAGGTTTCTTAAGATAAATACTGGATGTGTTCTGGAAATAATACATAAGGCAATAGATTAAGAATTACCCCTCGGTTGGGAGATATTTGAGTTCTTGCAAACTGTGAGTTAAGCTGTTCCTGCCGGCCACCAAATTCTCTGTTTTCTCGTAGAGCATCCCATGATCTGTCCTCTGTGGGGGCAGAAAATTGTGATGACTTGCTACGCCAGTCACGGGAATCTGGCTCAGAATAACGAGTCTGAGATTGGACCTGCACCTGCAGACACATAAATGAGACAACTTGTGGCAACAGAAATTTGTAGTGTAAGTAACTATAAAGTACAGCATTCCCTCCCTGTTCCCGTTGTGCAGGAGCAGTCATGTTGTGAGTGGGTGGGGTTTCTGACATCACAAAAATCATAAAGGGGAAGGAAGTACAACTATCTTAACAGATACTCACATTAGTGTCTGCACGGCTTCGACTGCCATCTTCACCAAACAATTCAGATTCAACTTCTTGTTTGATTAGAAGGATATCATCAGAAATGGCAACCACCTAGACACAAACAATCAACCCAATGAAAAAAACGTTAGGAGAAAGAAATTAAGGTTGACATATACATAAGCCAAAAACTTTAAGATAACACTCTTACCTCCCTCAGTTGCAGCAGCTGATCTCGAGTATACCTAACACGCTCACGGCCCTCGAAACGTGAGTCTCCAGTCTACAAATAGTCAAGACACATATCACAACGGAGTTATTTAAAATTGAATCTCAACAATGAAATAAAAAAGGCATTATAGCAAATAAATGTGACAAGCATCAAGAACACTTGCACACTTGTGATGTCCAAATAAAGACAGTTGGTCATCAAGAAGCTACTTTATGATCCAGTTTAAAGAAGTATTTACTACTCTCTCTGAGTTGCGCCAGTTTTATTAGAGAAAAACATGCAACCAACTGATAACGAGCTCATATGAACAGCATAGCTTCTCGAACCTTCTTCTAACAAGTAATACTTAATGGGAATTTCAATGTTAGTAGGGTCTTTATGAGCAACGCAATACTCCTAGGTTGCCCACCTAAAGCCTACCAATTGTTCTCCGTCCATATTTACAGCAGAAACACATACTTAAGTGAGCTGCCAAGAATTAGGACATAAAAGGCAAAAATAACCGCAGAAATAATACATACTGATACATGCATATTTCTATGCTACCGACAAGCCCTAATTCTGCAACTTAATAGAACCAGGTGAACTACACGTTCTAAAACAAAAATTAACCCCATTAAAGGTCGGCACGCATGCAACTCGACTAATTCCACGAGACACATGCCACCTCCCACCAACAACAAGTACCAGGCAACTCTATAAGGCTGGGACAAATAAGAAGAAATCACCTAACATTAGTTGGGATTTGATAATGAGACTTCATGGTTCTCACTCACACTTCATTGATATCTAGGTCACAGCCTTGGATGCTAAAAACTCAATTTTTAATCTTTCTTCCAACAAAAAAACCATCAAAAACAAGAGACACAACTAACATTAGCAATTAGGCTTAACACAAGCTACACAAACCAATAACAGATTATAAAATCAAAGAGTAACCCAAAAAGACTCAATCTTTAATCATTCTTCCAATAAACAGACACCTAAAAGAACAAAAGACACAACTAGCATTATCAATAAGACTTATCACAAGCTACACAAACCAATAAATCAAAGAGTAACCAATAAACAGATCCCAAACAGCACAAAGACACGACTAACATTACCAATAAGACTTAACACAAGCTCCACAAACCAAAAAACTCAAAGATTAACCAATAAAACTCAATCTTTACTCATTCTTCCAATAAACAGACCCCTAAAAGAACAAGAGACACAACAAACATTACCAATAAGACTTGAACTCAAGCTACACAAACCAATAACAGATATCAAAAATCCAAAATTTACCCAAATAAACTCAATCTATACTCACCCTTCCAATAAACAGACCCATAAAAAGAACAAAAAAACACAACTAACATTGGCAATAGACTCTCCAACAGATTAACAAACCCAATATTAACCAACAACAGTTAAAAACACCCAATTCAAAGCCAAATACCCAAATAGAACAAAAAAACTCAGATCTGAACAAAAGGGTATAAAAATTCAACCTTGAAAGATGAAATAGATGAAGAACCGCCATGTGGACGAAGCAAAGGGAGATCTGAATTAGTCGAGGAAGGTTCAAAGCGAGGGCCAAGCACTCTGCTTCCACCACCTCTGTTACCACCACCTGGTCTCAAACTTAACACCGTCTGATCAGCCTGCATAATACCTTAACTCAATTTCTCCACCGTCCGATCAATTCGAACAAAAAATGAATCCAAATCTCTCCAAAAAAAACACCCAAATCAAGAAAACCTTAGATACAAATAATATGTATCTAACACAATGAGGAAAATACCCAGATACAATTATGTATATATATAGGGGCTGTGAACCTTTTAGAGAGAGAAAGGGAGAATTTTTTTTTTTTTAGAGAGAGAGAGTATTTCCTCTCTCTGCTAGGAAGGAATGAAGGGAAGAGAGGTGAGAGCCGTTTATGAGAAAGAGGAGAAAGAGGGAAAGGAAACCCTTTTTTGGGACAAGTTTGGAATTTCAAGATTTGTTTGAGGGTATTTTGGTATGTTATTTCTTATTACTTTTGTATATTAGTAATTATTCATTTATTTGAGGTTTTATAAGGAAATACATGCCACTTTTGACTATTTTACCCTTGGGCTATGGTTCAAAGTTTTGCTTTTGGGCCAATGAAAGTTTTTTGACACATTTTATGTAATGACACTATAAGGACAATATTTTTAGGAAGTAAAAGTGATCAAATTTTTTTGAAAAAAAAAATAATAATAAGTAAAGAATTTTTTTTTTAGAGTATATATTTAGATATTTTAATTTGATTTTAATTGATAATTAAATATTATAACTCGTCTCTACTTTAGCTCGTGAACATCTGATACTAACGTGGCATATAAATTTTGGAGGTGTTTAGATGATCATTTTATAGACTTGTGTGATAATTAAATATTATTACTCGTCTCGACTTTAGCTCGTGAAAATCTGATACTAACGTGACACATAAATTTTGGAAATATTTAGATGATCATTTTATAGACTGGAACGATAATTAAATATCATAACTCGTCTCTGCTTTAGCTCGTGGACACCTGATACTAACGTGACACATAAATTTTGAAGGTGTTCAGATGATCATTCTGCCGACTGGGGTATTTAACCGACGTAATACGAATAAGTTAAAAATATTTAGACGTGCATAATCAAAATTTAAACATTTACTTATCTTGCAAATGTTGGGCAGTTTTCAGAATCCATTGTACCACCCAAACACACTTATACTTGACTTGTATGTTATATATACACAACTAAGAGTGCAATAGTATACATTGTGTTAGATAATATATCACTAATTTCTAAATAAAGATAATAACACTGAAATCACAAAAGTAAAATAATACGAACGACAATATAAGTAATGTTAAAAGATATTATCACAGATATAAAATAAATTTTAAATTATTTTTTTAAGGTAACATGATAATTTACGTGTTCTAACATAAACTAGGTTTTTGATATATATGTTACACATATATTTGAATTGGTTATCATATAATAACATGTGTGACTCATTAAATAAAAACGCTAATTAAATAGTTAAAAATCAAAAATCAAATAACCTAAGCAACGATCAGTTAAATAAGCTATGATCCTTTTTAGATCCTTCTAAATAAAGTAAGTAATAACGATATCAATTTTCTTTTCTAAATTATTTAGTTATTTATATAATATATACCTTCTAAATTCCTATAAAAATGTGGTACTTCAAATCACAGGTAAATGGATGACCAGCAATACAAACACAACTTCACAAGGGTATTAAACATATTATTATTACTATAGTAAACTCATATTGGTATCTATTCATTTAAAAATGAAAGAGATAATCTCCTTAAAATCATATATGATAAATAAATATTATACATGATAAATACTAAATATAGTAAATATACACGTATTCTACACGACATAATACATGTAAAATATAAAATTATGATGTAAAATGTCATGCAAAACAAATGTATCTATTTATTCAATTTTATAGCATACGTAAACACTCAAAATTAAAAAGCCATAGTTGTCGATCAGCTAACGTCGAGTTAAAAATCATGTTTATATATTGTATCTAATAATATTATATATTCATATTATGTAATTAACAAAAACAAGATCAAAGAAAACTAAAAATAAGTGACAACACACAAGAACAATGAATATGCTACAACAAAAAACCTAAAGTTTATACAAGATATACACACATTATTATTTTATACAAACACATTATTATTTTTATTACAAGAAACTAAAAATCAACTTACAAACACAAAGGCATTAAACATACTAATATTATTACAACAAGAAACTAAAAACCAACTTCTAAAGTCTAAACACAAAACACATAAACATTCTTTACACACCTAAAACCAAGATCAAACTACTTAAGTCTATTGCAACATCTAATCAACTTCTTCAATCTTAGGTCCCGGACCGGCCCCGGCGGTGCTACCACCATCGGGCATTTGATCATCATCCATCGAACCACCACCACCACCATCAGCACCGCCTTGATACATTTTCGCGATTATAGGACTACATATCCCTTCAAGTTCCTTCAACTTGTCTTCAAGTTCATCAACTTCAGCCAATTGGTTCTTATCAAGCCACTCTATAGTCTCTTGCACACTAGTTTCAATCTTTTCTTTATCCTCAACACTCAATTTACTTGCAATTTTCTCATCTTTTATTGTATTCCTCATATTATATGCATAATTCTCAAGTCCATTTTTGGCTTCAACTTTCTTTTTCACTTCTTCATCTTCAGATTTATACCTCTCAGCATCTCTTACCATTCTATCAATATCATCCTTACTCAATCTCCCTTTGTCATTTGTAATTGTAATCTTGTTCTTCACCCCGGCTGTCTTGTCCTCCGCGGTCACGTTTAGTATCCCATTCGCGTCTATATCAAACGTGACGTTGATTTGCGGAACCCCTCTTGGTGCTGGAGGGATACCAGAGAGTTCAAATTTCCCAAGAAGATTGTTATCTCTTGTTCTTGCTCTTTCACCTTCATAGACCTGGATTAGTACACCTGGTTGACTATCCGAATAGGTCGAAAAGATCTGTTCTTTCTTCGTTGGGATCGTCGTGTTTCGTGGTATTAAAGTAGTCATAACACCACCAGCAGTTTCAAGTCCAAGACTCAATGGTGTAACATCAAGTAAAAGCAAATCTTGAACTTTTTCATCACCTTCACCAGTCAATATAGCTGCTTGAACCGCGGCCCCATACGCGACTGCCTCGTCTGGATTTATACTCTTGCAAAGCTCCTTACCATTGAAAAAGTCCTGTAATAGTTGTTGGACTTTCGGTATCCTAGTCGATCCGCCAACAAGAACAACTTCATGAATTTGAGATTTATCAACTTTGGCATCCCTTAAACACTTCTCCACAGGGTCCATACACTTGATAAACATATCCATACACAATTCTTCGAATCTAGCTCGAGTGATCGTAGCATAAAAATCAATCCCTTCAAACAACGAATCAACTTCAATAGTCGTTTGAGTCGTAGATGATAAAGTCCTTTTAGCCCTCTCACACGCGGTCCTCAATCTCCTCAACGCTCTTGCATTCCCACTCAAATCCTTCTTATGTTTCCTTCTAAACTCCGTTACGAAATGATTCACTAACCTATTATCAAAATCCTCACCACCTAAATGTGTATCCCCTGCTGTTGCTTTAACTTCAAATATCCCTTCTTCAATAGTCAAAATCGACACATCAAACGTACCCCCTCCCAAATCGAAAACGAGTACATTTTGTTCACCTTTTCTTGAAGCTTTTTTATCTAAACCATAAGCAATAGCAGCAGCAGTAGGTTCATTTATGATTCTTAAAACATTCATACCTGAAATAGCACCAGCATCTTTTGTTGCTTGTCTTTGTGAATCATTGAAGTAAGCTGGAACCGTTACGACCGCGTTTTTCACTTTGAATCCTAAGAAAGACTCTGCTGTTTCTCTCATTTTCACTAACACCATGGATGAAATCTCCTCAGCTGAGAATTGCTTCTTTTCACCTTTGTAAGTTACTTCAATCATAGGCTTCTCACCTGGACCTGAATATACCTGTCCATAAAAATACGATTAAAAAACAAAGTACATATGTTTGATATCATGAAATCAAAGCAAATCACATTGCACTACAAGAAAACTGAGGATTTTCCGGAGGATTAGTATGAAAATCAGCATAAAACTTATTTTCCTGCAAATTTTCATACTAATTTCTAAGAAAATCCTCATATCCTCATGTAATTCACAGTTTTCTGATAATGTTGCAATAGGAACTTCACCTATATGAAAACTCTTGACTTCTTCCCTTCAGAAAGAACAACAATCGATACTCAAACAACTTTAAATTAGTCGAATCCGAAATTTTTTGACAAAAATAAAAATACCCTCTTTTGTATCCTCTACAAGATACATATCTGATTACGATTTATAAGCGAAGTCTGAAAAAGATAGATGAGAGTTAAGATCATAAAGTTATTTTCTCTAGACCCTCCAGACCCCAAAAGACATTTTTTTCAAAAGTAAAAATTTGAAAAAAGTGTAGGACTAATAAAAACTACAGAAATAAAAGTACCAACAACAAAAATGATAAAAGATAATCAAATTAAACTACACAACAGAAGAAATAATAACATTAAAAAACTAAGATAATGTTATTATGATATTATAAACACTACTATATACACTACATAACAAGATACTCGTAAAATTATAATTGTGTATAACACAAATTACACCAAAAGATTATAATAACCATTGTATCTTTTATCAATTTCAAGTTATAGTCACTAACATGACAAAAATCACTTCAATGTTACACACCAACAAAGTATTTTCACAATCACTTCTTCACCAACTGAATCGTCAATCAATTTTATTAAAAAGTTGACAAGTTAATATACATATATATATTTATTTAATTTTTTCAATACAAATATAAAACGCTACTGAGTTCATTCGAACTCACAAATCCCACCTCTGTATACGAACCTTACTTTTATCTTCGAAAAACAATACAAAACCTCATTAAAAAAAACAAATCTTTTTAATATTACTGTAACTTTAACAAACTAAATAACACACACAAAAAAAAAATAGAAAAATATATACCTTAAAAGGCCATAACTTCATATCACTTTGAACCGATGGATCATTAAATCTTCTACCAATTAATCTTTTCGCATCAAAAACAGTATTATGTGGATTCATAGCAACTTGATTTTTAGCAGCATCACCAATCAAACGTTCAGTATCAGTAAAAGCAACATAAGAAGGTGTTGTTCTATTTCCTTGATCATTTGGTATTATTTCAACTCTATCAGTTAACCAAACACCAACACAACTATATGTTGTACCTAAATCGATTCCTATCCCTTTATTACTACTACTAGTAGACATTTTTTTGTGTGTATTTTGGTTGTGTATATGTTGTAAAGTTTGTATTTTGGATGTGTATATATATATACAAGGTTGAGGAAGAATATATGAGGTGGTTCTACATTTTATTGAATTGTTATAGTCAACTGATTAAATTAAAACGGAAAATACACAATATCGCTCTAGATTATGATCGAAATTTCAGAGACGCACTTTAATTAAATTAAAGTCCTGTTATATACGTACCCCTGAACTTATTTTTCTGGTTATTTTGTGCACCTATTTGGCTTAGGCGGCATCCAAATATCTCTCACGCGCTTCGATTGCGTGGAGTCACGAAATGTGCCACGTAAGATAAAAGATGCACAAAATTACAAAAAGAATAAGTTCATGAGATAATAGAACCTTAGTTTAGTTAAGATAGTGTCTCTAAAATTTCGATTATAATTTTAAGAAATACTTATGTATTTTTTCATATTTATATAATAGCATATAATCTATGTATATCGATTAAACAAAACTAAAATAGTAAATATGTTAATTACGTAAAAGATCTTAAAGGAGTTTTTATCTTAATAATGTATATATATGTGTGTTTCATTTATTGATCTATAAGTTTAAAAGAATTAACACGTTCTAGAAAAGGTTATTTTTTTGGCAAATTTTTAATTTACTTTTTTTCACGTGATATATCTACGATCATATTTTTTTATTTAAGTTTATAATATAAAATTTTGAAATTATTTTAAATTTCGTTTCAAATTAAAATTGAAAAACGAATTAAAATAAAGAGGGTAATAAATTGATATGATGTACTTCTAACTTTAAAAATATATATGTCTAGATAACTTAACTCGTTTTTATTAGATAAGTTAAATATTTTAATTTATTAAATATTCGTTTAGATACCTATTAAATTTATGTATCACGTCAGTATTAAGTATTTACGAGACATATGGCGGTGGGATAGGTGGTGATTATCTACAATTTTAGCAGCGGTGGACGGTGACGTATGGCGGAGCTCACGGCGGAGTGAGGTGTCAAGAAAATTGATGAGTTGTTGAATAATATGAACTTACACGTAGCTATATATATATATATATGAAGTTGTATTTTTTGTCAGGTTGTAAAATGGGTTATTGGGCTATTTTTTGGGCCTAGAAATTGTCCAGGTGGAACTTGGGTTTGATTTTATGAGCCCAATGAGTGTGAATTGGACCTTCTGCAGCCCAACTGCAATATAGCCACAGGCAAGATCGAGTGAATCTATGTATTACTTTATAGTGAAGTATAGAAAACATCTTGAGTTCGACGTAAATTATTGGTTTTTTCTACGAACTATTGAAATCCTTACAAGCACTCATTAACTTGTCTAACTTAATTTAGATATACTCATCATCTGTCACGTGACATAACAAGTGGTCTCAAACTCTTATAGGCGCATGATGCTCTTAATGAAAAGTCGTGAGAAGTGTTGAAAAACACTCCTAAACTTGGCGAGAATTTAATGGAGTATTTCACTCATCATGTTGCAAATCGTGGGTGTATTTAAGTTTAGTTAGTCAAGTAAAGAAATGTTTTCGAGATTGTTAATAATCCAGGAATGATACTAATAATGTGTGTTGAGTTTAGAGGTGTTTTCAATACTGCTCTTTATTATTATTTTAATATTGTTCTTTATTGTTATTTTATGTAGTTATTAGTTATGCAAGAGTTAGTTATTTATGTATTAGATATACATGTGCTACCTATATGTGTGGTTTTTCTAAATTGTCAACCAAATATCGTATTAATTTTATATATGAATCACTTATTTTGTATTTATCTACAGAATGTCGTATAAGTTATACAAAAATTAATACTTAAATAACTTGTTTCTTATCTAGCTACCAACCGAACCCCTTAATGTTGGGTAAGCAACACAAAACACACTATTATTGGTGCAAATCACACTATTCGTCAAAAAATTGTTGTTTTAGATACATGCATCTGACGAAACAAATACATGTATCTAAAAATATACGAATCAAAACAGGTGAAAATTGTTCCATATGCACTATATTCAAAATGTGTTTCACATGTATTTCGGCCTGTGTCCCTCTCCTGTTCCTCTCCTTTTATGTACTTGTATTTAACAATTACATGTACACGTGTATCCAATATCAATGTTCAAAATCGATTACATCCAGCATATCCGATATTAATTTCACTAGTGTATCTAATATCAAATAACTAGTATATTACTTATCGAACACAATATATCTAGAGCAAATCAAATTAGAACAATATGCAGTATATTCACATATAAATACATGTAAGTATATTGACACGTTCATCAATTGCCTCTAAGTATCATCGCCACCGAGCTGAAAGAGGGAAGAGAGATAAAAATAGAGAGTAAGAGGCGGGGAGGGGTAGAAAGATGGGAAAACAAGGAGAAAGAACGAGCGAGAAAAAAAGGGGGAGAGTGAGCGAAAGATATTGCAATCATTTAAAATATAATAAGATTTACTAGATACGATGATAATTAAGGTAAAAAATTCACTCACACAATTATACAACTATAAAATTCAAAAATCGAAATAATTTAAATATATTTTTGACCCGTAAACTCTAAAATCATAAAACAAAAGGGTCTTTGGAGCCAAGAAGAATTATCAACCATATAAATAGAGCAAAAGAGGAAAAAAAAAGAAGCATCTATGGATAAGATTCACCACACACTGTGTTAGCTCCTTCTCTGTAAACACCACCCACCCCCATCGTCCATGGCGGGTCTCACCACCAGTACTTCCTTCACCTTGACACCCATTTCCTCTAAATCCACAACCAACAAACCCCTTTTCCTCCCTTACCTTAATTCTTCCATTTTTGGGCTTCGATTTCATAATCCTCAGCTTCGTTCTTGCTCTTCACTTATCTACCATGCCGCCACTATCTCCGCTAGATACGGTGGCGGAGGTGGTAGAGGAGGATTCCGGCCGCCCCCACGTTCTGAGGAAGATGAAGCACTTGATATTTCATCTATCAGGTATTTACATGTTCTTGTGTTACATTATGCTAAAAATCTTATCTTTTTTGTTTTATTTGGTTATTGTGATGTTAAATGTGTTTGTTTGGGTTCAAATTGTATTGGGTTTTTGTTGAAGATGTTAATCCCTCACTCCCATTTCCTTTAAGCCCTTAACAGCCAAACCCCTTCTCCTCCCTTGCCTTAATGGGCTTCGATTTCACTTTCCTGAGCTCCATTCTTGCTAATCCCATATGTACTATTCTGCTACTGTCTCCGCCCGATATGGAGGCGAGGTGGTAGAGGAGGGATTAGGGCAGCCCCCCACGTTCTGTAGAAGATGAAGCACTTGATATTTCATCTATGAGGTATTTACATGTCGGTGTGCAGTTGTTGTGGAAACAGAATCTTGCATGAATGTAGTGTAAGACTCTAGACAATAGACCCGACCCTTTCTTGGATTTCGCCCGTAGCAGGAGCTTAAATGCACTAGGCTGCACCTTATTGTGTAATGGTTGTGCACTCAGCTTGTGTAACATTATGCTAAATTCTTATCCTTTTTTGTTTGGTTTTTGGACTTCTTGGTTATTTTGATGTTAAATGTGTGTGTGTGGATTTAAAATGTATTGTTTTTCTTGTTGAAGATGTTAATTTTATCAGAAACAGCCTCCCTACCTCCCTACTTGGTTAGTGGTAAGGTCCGAGTACCTTCCCCGAACCCATGGGATTTCACTGGTTATATTGTTGTTGTTAATTTTTTTTAGCTTTCTTTGTGGTGTTTTGAAAGACGAAGTACTCACTATCAGGTATTTACATGTTCTTGGGTAGTTGCTGTGCACTCAGCTTGTGTAACATTACGCCAAATTCATAGCCTTTTTGTTTCTTTTTTGGTTTTATCTGGTTTTTGTGATGCTAAATGTGTGTGTTATGGTTTCAAATGTATGGTGTTTTTGTGAAAGATGCTAACTTTTTAGTTTTATTATTGTGGTGTTTTGAAATAGGTCAGACAAGGTTAGGCTCATTGATGATAAGCAGAACATGGTTAGTCTGATTTCTTATTTGCTTGTTGTGTTGGTTTCAAAGTTGTTATTGATTATTGATATTTTTTTGCCCTGATTGGTTTTTGTTATGTAGTTGGGGATAGTGTCGAAAATGGAAGCTCTTCAGAGAGCTGAGGATGCAAGCCTTGACTTGGTATGTTTCTGTAAGACTGACTTTTAAAATCTTTTTTCGACTTTTGTGATTATGTGGGAATATATCCTTCAAATGTGACAATGTAGTCTTCTAATTTGCCTCATTTGTGCAAGTAATCTTGTATTGAATGGTAAATAATAACGTGGAGTCAAGAAAACAATTTTATTCATGAGATGGCTAAAAATATAGCTGGTATTAAGTGTTAAACTAGGCAAAGTTGACTGGAATGATCATTGATCAATCTCGAAAGGAAGAGTGTATACTGAGTACTCTGTACTGGTTCCGGGGAATGGGGATAGGTCGGTAGCAGGAAGAATCGAACACTATTGCTTCAGGTTATTAGGTGTAGTTAGAAGGGAATATGATGCAGGGAAAAGAAACTGAAAAGAGTATTATGCTTATCTAGAGGAGTAGCTTATCCAGAATATTAATTATGATAATGTTATATTGGTTTGATTATGTTATTGTTTCATTTGGTGGATATCTGCAGGTGATTCTATCGCCAGAAGCAGACCCGCCGGTCGTCAAAATTATGGATTACAAGTAAGATATATCAATTAGAAGTGTTTTTTCTCTGAATTTCGATTATGATGTGTACTTCTTGATTCCTGGAATGATCTCATCGCCTACATGGGGAATTGGAGTATTAGCTTTATGAGTGATTAAGTTCGTAATTTGCAGCTTGACACATCTAATAGAAGTAATTGTGGAACCGATATACAAATAGGAATAATTGTTTTGCTCTTTGTTCCATTTCATTAGTCCTAGTTTTACTTGAAAGTTTTAATAGTATAAGCTTATAGAGTGTTAACTATTTCTTACGGTTGTATATGTGTTATTGGAAATAGAATAGAGAAGTAGAATTGAAAGAGTGAAAATCATGTAATCTTTTGAGTTATATATTTCTCTCAAAACTTTACTTTTTAGGGAAGTAGACAATATTCAAGACGGCTCAATAAGAAAAGTAAGGGAAGGGAGAGTTTCTATTGATCATCATTCTTTCATTTTCTTTTTTCATTTGTTTAGGCTTCAAATTGCTTGTGCATTATTCCTGTTTGATATGATTGATCATAATGCCTTTCTAGAACCAAAGTTCAAACTAAGCTTAATAACGTTGTAGCACACTTGTCCTTGGTAGAAACTGGTATATCAAACAGATAACAGAGACCGATCTATTTGAGCTTGACTTTTGATTTGTTTATTTGTTAAACTACAAATCCGTGCTTGTGTGAAACTGTGAACATCATATAAGACCAAGCAAGATTCAAAAGCATAACAGTTTGCTTGAGTTAGGTGGATTATTAGAGGTTATGATCCTAGGTATGCACTGTGTCATTTTTTCTTGAAGATTACGTCATAGCACAAGTTATTATCTTGCATACCGATTTAGATAATTATATGCTGACTAGATGCAAGGAGTATCTTGGTCATAGTTTTCTTATCATTTTGAATTGCTAAAACTCCCGCACTCTGATATTTTGCTTTATTTTTGCCAGTAAGTATAAGTATGAGCTGCAAAAGAAGAAAAAGGAGCAGCAAAAGAAAAATGCTGGTACATGTCTTGCCTTTTAGAATTTTCTTTTTCTTTCTTTCGAAACAAGAGACCCCGTGTAACTTCCTTTTACCAACAATTTTTTTTTCCAATGACAGCCAGCCGCATGGATTTGAAGGAGCTCAAAATGGGGTAAGGTTCCATATCATGTATACTTAACACCGATATTTATTGAGAAATTATTAGCTTTTTATGGTTCCGTCCCTTCATTAGATGGCTACTCAGTGAAAAGTTGTGATACTATGGCCATATTTTCTTCCTTCTTTTTTTTGGTGTGCATTCTGTGAATGAGTGCCTTAAATACAAATGCAAAATAATGAGACCTCTATATGTTCATCCATCAAATCTTGAGAGGTGTCCCTAATTTTGTCTTCCATTGGACTATGTTGAAATGCAGAAACGATTTGTCTCATCTACTTACTACATTTTTGGCCATGAAAGAAAGTGCATGAAGTGTTCCCTGTGTTCATACACTTCCCTAACGGTGATAAGGGGTCTTATCTTTTCCAATGTACCAAAAAAAGAAGGAATGATAAGGGTCTCGTGAAAAAATTGTTAGAAGGGGAATTTCTAATATTGTAGCTCTCAGCATTCTAGTTAAGACTGAATTTAACCAGGAAGAAAAGTTATTTCTGTTGTTAGGTTTAACACACGGTAACCATTTCAATGTTAATGTTTCTCTGAAGTAAAAGACCAATATCCTTACTGTAATATGTTGTGGTATGGTACATTGTTTATATCCTGTTTTCCCACTTCTGTTTATTTTGGTCTTCTTTCTGGTATCTGAAGGTTTCGTTTGATATTGCAGTTATAATATTGATTCTCACGATTATTCAGTGCGTTTGAAAGCCGCTCAGAAGTTCTTGAAAGATGGTGACAAGGTAGCTCGGAATCATGTATTTTCAGCATGCAATGACTTTAGAGACTCTGGTGGTTTAATGTTTAAATGTTATTTATTGGTGTTTCCTGCAGGTAAAAATCATAGTGAACTTAAAAGGCCGGGAAAATGAGTTCAGAAATAATGCTATTGAGCTACTTAGGCGTTTTCAGAATGATGTCGGTGAGGTAAGCATGATTTCCTTTTTCTCGTGCCAAAAGTAAATATTAGTCATGATGCATTGTGCCTGCAGTGTACATAAGATGTGAATAGGTTTAAAAGCGTGCACACTAAGATCACAGGCCGGTCCTTAAAAACATGTAGATCTTGCCATTTCCGATACTAAACGAAGATGGTTATGTATCTTATCTGCTAGATCATGATTCATGACTACAGCACTATTGATTCTTTCTTAGAGGCATTCAATCATCACATCAGATGAAAATATTCGTGGAAAAAGTAAACATGGAGTAATGGATAATAATCGAACACTGTAAACAACATAAGTTGGGAATTGAAATCTAATATTTTGACTGTTACTCAAGATCAGTAGACTAAAGAATAACTTTGGTGCATACATGACTAAATGAACGATTTAAGCGTATATTCTCAATTAGCTTTTCCCTCTCTGTCTAATTAACGTCTATATTATGGTGCTATTCACAGCTTGCAACCGAGGAGAACAAGAATTTCAGGGATAGGAACGTCTTCATAGTTTTAGTACCGAATAAGGCTATTGTACAGAAAGCTCCAGAGCAACCGAAGAAAAAGGAAAAACCAGCAACTGAAGTTTCAGCCAGTGTTTGAGCATCATATGAAAGTTTTCTTATAAGGGGGTTATTTAGCAGATAATTCAATGCATATAATTCTCAAGAGAAAGGTGAGAGAGATGCACCCTGATATCTGTCTTGTATAGAATTTAGTCACATACAAGCCTGTAATAGGATGTACACTTGTGTAGTGTCTATAACAGTAGCATGAAACATTCAGTTTTTGTAGCAACATTTAATAGGTGAAGTTGAAGTAAGTTTGAGCTTTCCTTCACTTGTTATATACTTATATTTCACATGATGTTTACGTGACCGAATATGAATATTCTCTAAGCATCCAGGGGTGTGACCTATCGGTCAATTAAGGTAGTATGGCCTGTGGAAGAATAGGGTACAAATCCCAAATGCTAGTCATAGTGAACAATGTTATCCCTTACCTCTACTGGCTGGTGAGAGGTAGTAGGTATCTGATCGAATTATGTACGTCGTGCTGACTTAGACACCACCTTTACCAAAAGGGGAAAAAAAGAGATTTTTTTTCCCAATTGTTGTATTGGTAGGGTTTTATAACAAAAGGAGGAACTGACCTATCAAAAAGATGAACCATCAATTGTTAATTTTGTAACTACACCTTTTATGACTTATTTTATTGGTGACTTCAAATTGAAGTATTTTGCAGCCCAAGCATCCTCTAAACATATTTATTGTTGGCAATTCAAATATAATATCCATTTCAAAGTTAATTGTACATGTCTTTCTCAAATAGTTGACTTAATTCATTACAATTGATTTGGTGAATGTTTAGCAAAACAATCTATAGCAAACTAAAAGGATTAATGTCTTGCAAAGTTTACTATTTCATCAAGCAATGTTGTTTTGTTATTCATATAAAGGCCAAGCCATGCAATTTATGCTGACCTTTGCAAAATAATCGAAAAAGGTTAAACTAAATTCGATAATATCGCAAATAAATGGGAAAAAATCGAGATGGTGGTTAGAGAAACACTATTTAACTCAACTATACCCCAGAACTCTTCATCCAAAACCACCAAACAAATTTTTTTTTTTTTTTTTGAGTTGTTTCCTTTGTAAGTTTCCTTTTTTACTCATGTAAAAAGAAAAAAGAGTAAAGGTTCTATGCATCTATAATATTGACTTTACCCTTCAAAAAATTATTAGGCAATCAAAATTTTCATAAAAAAAAAAACTTATTTCAATGACAAAAGCTAAAAGTATACTCTAAACAAGTTTATTTCCATATTAGAATTTAATATGGTTCTTCCACTTGACATAAAATTGACTTATTAAAAAAGTAAAACTTTTCCACAAATCTTTTCATTAAAAAGCTTCAATTGAGGACAAATGGAAAAGCCTAACACCAATCAAGTTGTTTTTTTTAGTTAATAATTTTGGTGGTCACTCAACTATCAACTCTTTTCACAGAAAGTCACTTAACTTTTATTTTTAACTCAAAAGTCACTTAACTATGACTTCTTTGCATAGAAAGTCACTCACCCTATTTTATTATTTTTTTCACTAAAATTCGCTGACATGGAATTTTTTTTTTAAGTAAAAAATTTAAAAACCAAATACATATCCATTTAAACCATTTAATGACCCAACCCATTTAACCCGATCCGCTAAAAATATGATATTTAATTTTTTATTTTATGATTGGCTCCCCAAATCATTCTCTTTGTCTCTTCTTTCTCCTTAGCGTTCCTCTTCTGCCTTTGTTTAATTTCTCGATTTTAAAATCTCCAAAATTTCACCATTGATTTTTTGATGTCGGATCTGCTCATGAAAGCAACTATAGATTTCGTATACAAGGTTGCCTTTAGAGTTGAGCTAGACAGCATGAGCGGTTCAAATGAACAAGGCAAAAACTTCATTGTTGCATTTGATGATGCAAATGCAATGACACTTTGGAGATATGTTGATATCTTATGGAAGATTAAAAGAGTCCTTAACATCGAAATAGAGTCAAGTTCAAAGAAATATAAAAACTGTTGATGCATTTGTTTATAAATTGGTCCATAGAAAAGTTGAGCAGATGAGTACTCCAAAAATTGATTTATCTGTAAGTGAATCGCCTTTTAGTGTGTAAATGAGATTGCTACTACTGCTTCAATCACAGAGGGCTTGAATTCCAAGAAGCGAATTCCTTTTAGTGTGCGTAGTATTGACTGTTGTATTTGCATCTTCATGAGTATATTCCATCTTCAATGGTGAAATTTTGGAGATTTTAAAATCGAGAAATTAAACAAAGGCAGAAGAGAAAGAAGAGACAAAGACAATGATTTGGGGAGCCAATCATAAAATAAAAAATTAAATATCATATTTTTAGCGAGTCGGGTTAAATGGGTTGGGTCATTAAATGGTTTAAATGGATATGTATTTGGTTTTTAAATTTTTTACTTAAAAAAAAAATCCATGTCAGCAAATTTTAGTGAAAAAAATAATAAAATAGGGTGAGTGACTTTTTATGCAAAGAAGTCATAGTTAAGTGACTTTTGAGTTGAAAATGAAAATTGAGTGACTTTTTGTGAAAAGAGTTGATAGTTGAGTGACCACCAAAGTTATTAACTCTTTTTTTTTTCCAATTTAGAGAATAATGTTGGAAAGCATTAGAGTAAAGAGCAAAACTCTTTCATCCTAATCATGTTTTGAACCAAAAAAGCATATCTTAAAGTAATGATTCAAAATAGTAACTCTCAAAAGTAAAGGATCATTGACACAACATTTGAAAACATTGTGGACTAATTTGACAAAAAATATAAAATCCCAACCAAAGTAAAATCTTAAGCAAAGAAGCTGGCAATATATGGTTGTTGGTAAAAGAAAAAAGAAGAGGAAGCTTAGCTTAAAGGCAATGAAGACTCTGCAACCAACACATCTTCCATAGAATGGACACATATTAGGTACAAGAAAGATACATAAAAGAAAATGACACTAGTACTACTAATCAAACATTCTTTCTTTCATTAAAAAAAAATGTATCTTTAATACCATATATACCATTCTCATCACCCTTCATTTCTCACTAGAATCATCCTTAGCCATGGAAGCTAGTGCAGGTCTAGTTGCTGGTTCTCATAACCGGAATGAACTTGTCGTCATTCATGGCCATGAAGAGGTAAGACATTCTCTTGGAATGTTCTAAGTTAACACATTGAAGTGCATAATAAGTCCTGTGTTGTTCGGACTTGTGTCGTATCCTCAGAAAATGTACTACTTTTGGAGGATCCGACATTATGCACTCAGCACATTTTTGAAGAGTCCGAGCAATGTAGAAAATAACAGTGAGGATATAGATATTTGTGTTTGAGAGATTTCACATTTTTTGTCCCTCAAACACAAGGGGTCTGTTCACTTTATCTCAATATGCATCTTCCTTGAGAAGAGTGAGGGAAGTAATAACAAGGAAAAAAAGTGATGTTTAGAGATAAAAGTGGATATCGATATTGTTAACTTCTGTACTTGTGTCTCTATAACAGTTAATTGATGGTGTTTTGCATTTTTGTTACATCTTCATGTTCAATATGACAACTAGAACTGACAAAAATGTGTTGCTTTCTGTTTTTTAACCTTCTTGTTTTGTCCTTAATTTGCTGCAGCATAAGCCATTGAAGGATTTGAGTGGACAAGTTTGTGATATATGTGGGGATGAAATAGGCTTAACAGTGGATGGTGATCTTTTTGTGGCCTGCAATGAGTGTGGTTTCCCTGTGTGTCGGCCTTGCTACGAGTATGAAAGAAGGGAAGGAACTCAACAGTGTCCACAGTGTAAGACCAGATACAAACGTCTCAAAGGTATATACGATGAATAAAAACTATTCACATCCATGTAAACTTGTTCTGGCTGTTTGTGTCATTTGTTTTCGGCTTTTAATTGTATTTGATGGCTTGAAGGGAGTCCAAGGGTGGCGGGAGATGATGATGAGGAAGATATTGACGATATTGAACATGAATTCAAAGTTGATGATGAGCAAAACAAGAATAGAAACATTGTTGAGACCATTCTACATGGTAAGATGACATATGGAAGAGGACCAGAAGACGAAGATTCTGCTCAGTACCCTCCTGTTATTGCTGGAACCCGCTCACATCCGGTATGAATATTAATTCCATATCAAATATTACTAAGACGAGAAATTTTTGAATACCTTGAGTATGAAAGCATTTTGTGGATGCAGGTTAGCGGTGAATTCCCAATATCGAATCACGGAAATGGAGAGCAGACGTTGGGATCTTCGCTTCACAAAAGGATACATCCCTATCCAGCTTCTGAATCTGGAAGTGCAAGATGGGATGATAAGAAAGACGGAGGGTGGAAAGAAAGAATGGAAGATTGGAAATTGCAGCAAGGACATGCGGGGCAAGATTATGATGACGCTGCTGATGTTGATATGTCCATGTAAGTAGTAACAATTGATCTTTAACATGAAAATGTTATGCAAATACATATCTTGAACCATAATACTGAGGCTTCGGAGATTGGAATAACACACGAGCAAATGCTCACATCTAGGTTGTTTTATTTCCTGTGCTTGGAGATACAGATACTAGCATTTGACTATTTCACATTCACATAAATGGAAGTGAAAGTAGTACTATATATGACAAGTTATCACAGTAGGAGTAAGAAATTAGTGAAAATGAGAATGCACTTGTAGATATAGAGAAATGTATAGTTAGTAAAATTTTTGGGTATAGCTATTACTAATAACTATCAGATTCACTAGATTGCAGTGATTTCTTCTCAAACACATAAATCAATGCGTAAAATAGTTAATACAAAGTGCAACATGCTCTCAGCTAAGCAATGTGAGAAAATGCAGGGTGGATGAAGCAAGACAGCCATTATCAAGAAAAGTGCCAATAGCATCAAGCAAGATCAATCCTTACCGGATGGTGATTGTAGCTAGGCTGGTGATTCTGGCCGTCTTCCTTCGTTATAGAATTCTGAATCCAGTGCATGATGCGATTGGTCTCTGGCTAACTTCTATCATCTGTGAGATCTGGTTTGCCTTCTCTTGGATCCTTGATCAGTTTCCCAAATGGTTCCCTATCGACCGTGAGACTTACCTTGATCGTCTCTCTCTCAGGTGACAATTCTTTGCAAGTCTCTGCTTCCTACTACTAAAAAGAAGTTAATCCTTAAGCATGGACAAACACCTTGTTTTCACAAACTCTTTTTTACAAAAGCTGCAAGTCAAATCATTGTCGAAAGGCTTCTTAAAGTTCTAGCAATCTTTTCAAGATAAAACTTTACGACTAGAGAAATACATCACTGACCAAAATTTTGATGTAGGTATGAGAGGGAAGGAGAACCAAATATGCTAGTCCCCGTAGATGTCTTCGTCAGTACAGTGGATCCTATGAAGGAACCTCCTCTTGTTACAGCTAATACAATCCTCTCAATATTAGCAATGGATTACCCCGTTGACAAAATTTCATGCTACCTATCTGATGATGGAGCTTCAATGTGCACCTTTGAAGCACTATCAGAAACTGCAGAATTTGCTAGAAAATGGGTTCCCTTCTGCAAGAAGTTTGCTATAGAACCGCGAGCTCCAGAATTTTACTTCTCCCTAAAGATTGATTATCTCAAGGACAAAGTCCAGCCAACATTCGTTAAGGAGAGACGAGCAATGAAGGTAAAGCTTGAACTCTTGTTTCATCAGCTAGTGCTACATAAAACTTTCCATGTCAAAAATTACAAATCTCATTGTACTTGACAGAGAGAGTACGAAGAATTCAAGGTAAGAATCAATGCACTAGTTGCCAAAGCAACTAAAATGCCTCCCGGAGGGTGGATCATGCAAGATGGAACACCATGGCCAGGAAATAATACCAGGGATCATCCTGGTATGATTCAAGTCTTTTTAGGCCAAAGTGGAGGAACTGATGTGGATGGACATGAACTCCCTCGTCTCGTTTATGTTTCTCGTGAAAAAAGGCCTGGTTTCCAGCATCACAAAAAGGCTGGTGCTATGAACGCCCTGGTAAACATAGAAACTTCTGTTATTTGCTAGTTAATACCACAGAGTCGCATGTCAAAAATTTTAAACATCTATTTTAAAACATTATGCACACTACATCAGATATTTCGACAAGAAATTTTGCAGAATCACAAAACATTCTTCAAATGTGATCCTTGCAGGTTCGTGTTTCAGGAGTTCTTACCAATGCACCATTTATGCTTAACTTGGATTGTGATCATTACCTTAACAACAGCAAGGCTGCCAGAGAGGCCATGTGCTTCTTGATGGACACACAAATGGGCAAAAAAGTTTGCTTTGTCCAGTTTCCTCAGAGATTTGATGGAATAGACAAGCACGATAGATATGCCAACCGAAATACAGTCTTCTTTGATGTAAGATTAAGCAAAATGTGGCACACAAGGACACTAAGAAAAATACTAATTCTTGAAATTTATATGAGATTAGTTTATCATGTACTTATTTCTACTACTTGGGCAGATTAACATGAAAGGTCTAGATGGACTACAAGGTCCAGTATATGTTGGCACAGGATGTGTGTTCAGAAGGCAAGCATTATATGGCTACAATCCTCCTAAACGTGCCAAGCGCCCAAGAATGGTGAGCTGCGACTGTTGTCCATGTTTCGGACGCAAAAAGAAGCTTGACAAATATAAATCTGAAGTCAATGCAGATGCAGCAAATGCTCAAGGTTTTCATATATCCACATTCCAAATATTTTCAAGTTTTAAACTTTCAAACAACAAAGGAGCCTATTAAATAAGATCCCCTTTGAGATTATTTTTCCCTTATTTTCTCTTTTTCTTTTCTATCTCTCCACAGGATTTGACGATGACAATGAGCTACTAATGTCCCAGATGAACTTTGAAAAGAAATTTGGTCAGTCTGCAATTTTTGTGACTTCAACTTTAATGATTGAAGGTGGGGTTCCACCTTCGTCGAGCCCAGCAGCCTTGTTGAAGGAAGCTATCCATGTGATCAGCTGTGGCTATGAAGATAAAACAGAATGGGGTTTGGAGGTAATGTTCATTTTTGTTTCTGTGCTTGCAAGAAAGAACTTTGTTGACAAGGGATAAACAACAAAAAAGAAAACCAGAACTACTCTGAGAGTTTGACTATTACACCTTTCGGAAGCCCTTTTGATAACTATTAACTCTTAACACAAAACAACAGTTATTAAAGAAAATATGCTAGTGCTTTTGATACAAGTACATTTCAATTTGAGAAACATGAAGGATATAAATGCTTAAAACTTCCTGTATGTGTACTAGCATGAGATACATAACAAGTATAATGTAATCACCTTTGTGAATATCTTTGGTTGCAGCTGGGATGGATATACGGTTCTATCACAGAGGATATCTTAACAGGTTTCAAGATGCACTGCCGTGGTTGGAGGTCAGTCTATTGTATGCCTAAATTAGCTGCATTTAAGGGGTCTGCTCCAATCAATCTATCAGATCGTCTCAACCAGGTGCTTCGATGGGCTCTTGGTTCCGTTGAGATCTTTTTCAGTCATCATAGCCCAGTTTGGTATGGCTATAAGGGAGGAAATCTTAAGTGGCTTGAACGATTATCATACATTAACACAACTATTTATCCCTTCACTTCTTTACCTCTCCTTGCCTACTGCACTCTCCCTGCTGTCTGTTTGCTCACTGGGAAATTCATAATGCCAGAGGTAAGCACATCATGTTTTTACTTAAACGCCTTTGAACACATGTAGTAGCTTCATATTTCACAAGTTCACTTGCTATAGTTGGTTGACTAGAACCTGCATTTCATTGATGCAGATAAGCACGTTAGCAAGTCTGTTTTTCATAGCTCTTTTCCTCTCTATCTTTACAACGGGAATTCTTGAGCTAAGGTGGAGTGGAGTAAGCATCGAGGAATGGTGGAGAAATGAGCAATTTTGGGTTATTGGAGGTGTATCTGCCCACCTTTTTGCTGTAGTACAAGGTCTTCTCAAGATTTTAGCTGGCATAGATACCAACTTTACTGTGACGTCTAAGGCAACAGATGATGAGGACTTCGGAGAATTATATGCCTTCAAGTGGACTACTCTCCTTATTCCTCCAACAACAATTCTCATAATCAACTTGGTTGGTGTTGTAGCCGGAATCTCTGACGCTATCAACAACGGATACAATTCATGGGGTCCCCTTTTCGGAAAGCTTTTCTTCGCCTTTTGGGTCATTGTTCATTTATATCCATTCCTCAAGGGTCTTATGGGCAGGCAGAACAGGACTCCAACCATTGTTGTAATATGGTCTATACTTTTAGCCTCCATCTTTTCCTTGCTCTGGGTTCGAATCGATCCATTTGTGCTCAAAACCAAAGGACCAGATGTCAAGCGATGCGGAGTCAACTGCTAGCATGCTCATCCCTTTTCAAGGCCATGCTCTTTGGAGTGCACACAAGCATCTTGATATATTAGGTATCTTGTATCCTCCCCTGTGTGTGCTCTGATGTACACCCCTCAAACTGGAATATGCAAACAAAAGAATAAACCTAGTGTGAGAAGTTCTGTTTAGTGTACAAATTGTACTCAATTTTTTTGATTGGTCAAATTGTACTCGATTTTGCATATAGCTTAATGAAGTGTTTGAAGACAATCTGCTAACTTTTTCTCACTTGATGACCAACTTTGAGTTTTGACAGAACTTTCAAGTAATTAATCTTTGAACTTGATGAATAAAGATGCAATACAATATCTGAGGGAAGTCTCAATGAATGAAGAGTATGAGTGTGCCGCATACCCTCATCCTATCTAAAAGAGTAATGAATATATAAATTAAGGGAGACAAAAAGAATTTCCATGAAAATAACACTCGACACTTGTAGATGCATGTCAACAATTGAGACAAAAGAAGATCTAAGACAAATTTATACAAACCTTTTTGCAACATATTCTATACATTCAAGCAGATAGACACCGCAGCAACTTCCCCTGCATCAAATGCCTAGGACAACTTGGAACAATTAGAGAAGGACATGAAATATCATATGAGGAAAATGTATCTAAGAGCTCAACCTAGGTATACCTATTTGATCCAAAGTAACTTTCAGTTGATATTCTGCTCCTCTACACATTTGTATAGCTTATATTTAATCAATAAACTACAGAATGCTAAACAAAGGGGTGGAACAGAAAAACAAATAACAAATAACAGACTGATATTTATTGATTATACAGTGTCAACAATAGGCCTAAATTGATGTCTTGATGTAAGAATAAAATCAGCGAGATATCATGATATTTATTGATTTTACCCGGACAACCTCAGATTGTGTAAAGCACTGCAAACAACCAGTTTTCCTGACCAAAGAATAGATTACACTCTTCCCTAAACTGCATAATACTCAAAACAGTATTGTACAAGCCAAAGATTCCTTTCGCTTCAGCTTTTCTTATGAGACGATTTATGTTGCCTACTTGAAATAAAAAGCAAATAATGGCATGGATAAACTTGAACCTTTGACATTGCCCATTCGTAAGTGGTTTGAGCTATCCCGCTGCCCTTGTTCCTATAAGAAGTGGATCTAAGCACAATGTAAAAACACACTGGCTCCACTGACCTCCATAATGATCCAAAAGGGTGAATAAACATCCTCGGCAAAAAAAAGCAATTTTACCAATAATCCCCACAGGAACACTCTCCATCTTTGAAATGATGAAACCTGTTGGCATCCCTTACAACAATATTCCTGTCTGTAACCTTGGATACAAACTTGGTGAAATTATGGCAATCCACACAAACCCTTAGGTTCTTGATGATTCTGATTTCAGTTCTAGGTTCAGAAGTTAAAAGTCCATAAGCAATAGCTAATTTCTCACTATGAACTTTGACCATCAATTCCTTCTCCTCTTCCTCAACATCATGCAATGCTGTGCTGGTTTCCGTGTGAAATCCAGCCTCCCTCATCTTCTCCATCAGCTCCTCCAGCTTTGCATAAATAGCTGCTGCTTGAGGATGTGACTGATCGCTCGATGTAAAGACATGTTGGTAGCCATTGACCTCAATTAAAGTGCATCCAGGGGTCTTTGCTAGATTCTTGTTCTTAAGAACTTTCCTAACTGAAGCAGCTTGAAAGTAATTGCGGTCTGCTGAATAGATGTTTGAAAGTAAAACATAATATCCAACACTTCCTCTGTCCATCGCAAATAACTTATCCGAAGCCAACCGAGCCAAGTCAATATTTTTGTGGACCATGCATGCACCGAGTAATGCACCCCACTCAGCTGGACCTGGTTCAATAGGCAACTCATATATAAATTCCAAAGCATCTTCTAGTTTTCCAGCTCGGCCCAAAAGGTCCACCATGCAGGCATAATGTTCCGGTAATGGTTCAGAGCCATGATCATGACTCATAGAATGGAATATCTCCCGACCTTCTTCTACTAAACCGGCGTGACTACAAGCATACAAGACACAGAGGAAAGTGACGCCAGTTGGGGAAACTCCAGAATGAAGCATTTGATCAAACAACACCAATGCCTCTCGACCACATCCATGAAGGCCATAAGCCGAAATCATAGCATTCCAAGTAACCACATTTTTCTCCGTGATGCTGTCAAATACTTGCCGCGCCTCCTCAATATTCCCACACTTTGCATACATGTCAACTAAAGCAGTTAACACGTAAATGTTGGACTCAAATTTCTCCTTCTTTATTAAGTCATGGACCCATTTTCCCATACTTAATGTTCCAAGTTGAGCACATGCAGAAAGTATACTTGTGATAGTGACGGGATTCGGATGGATTTCTAACTTCTGCATTTCCCTAAAGAGAGATATAGCCATTTCTGTTAACCCATTTTGGGCATAACCTGATATCATGGCATTCCACGAAGCTAAGCTTTTCTTTAGGGACTCGTCAAACAGCCTTCGTGCCAATTCCATTTCATTGAGTCGGCTATAAACTGTAGTCAAAGCAGTAGAAACTGAAGGATTCGATACCATCCCAGCTTTCACACAAAAACCATGGATAGAACATGTAAGGTTCAGATGACCGAAAGGACAAGAAACAGGAATTAAACCAACAATAGTACTAGAATTAACTTTCTCCCCCTGAACAAGCAATTCTCTAAACAACCTCACTGAAGATTCATTCTCATTATTGAAACAAAAACCAGCAATCATCGCATTACATGAAATCAAATCAGGCTCTCTTATCATCCCAAACAACAATTTAGCAGTAGAAACATCACCACATTTCGAATACATCGAAATCAAACCAGTAAGAACATACTCATGAACATCATACCCCATCTTAACAGCCAAACAGTGAATCAACATTCCATTCCTCAAATCCTGCAACTCCGCAACAGCAGTAAGTACCACAGCCAACGTAGTCGAATCAAACCCCGTCCCTCTCCCAACCATATCACCAAAAACCCGTATACTCTCCTCAAAACAACAATTCCTCACCAACCCTGAAACCATTGTATTCCACAAAACACTATCCCTTTCAGGAATTCCATCAAACACCTTATACGCATGACCAATTCTTGAAAAACCCATATACATATCCACCAACGCCGACCCAACAAACACATCCGAACCAAACCCACTAACTATCACATGCCCATGAATCAAAATCCCAACTTTCTCACACCCAGATGACGAAAAACTCGAAACAATAAAAGCAAAAGTGAAATTATCAGGTTTAAGTTTATTACCTTTAAGAAGGTCAAGATAAAGGGACAACGCTTCAACCCCTAAACCATTACGCGATAACCCTCTGATTAATACATTATATAGAAAAAGATCAGGTGGGTTTGTGTTATTGAAGGTTGTGAAGAGATTTTTGGCTTTGGAAATGGATTTGAAGTCGGAAAATTTGTGAGTTAGTTTAGTGATTGTGATGAGATTGTTGCTTAGGCCATTACGGATGAGATTTGCGTGGATTTGATTGAGTTGGTAGAGAGTTGTAGCTTGGTTGATTAAGCTTATGAAGAAGTTTCTATCTCTTTGAGCTATGGATGCTATGGTTCTGTAAATCATTTGAGAATTTTTGCTTCACTCTCAGAGTAGACTGTGGAGTGGCGTTGACGACAAATATATATTGCTTTGGCGGGAATTGTTAATATCGTTTGTGGAAAAGGGAGCTCGATGTGTTAAAAGCTTCCGCTATATGCAAGGTTCGAGATAAGGGGAGCATGTCGGGAAGGGATAAGATAAATTGTTGTTTCGAAAAAGGAGAGCCCGAACATTTAGTTCCCGCCCATATGCAAGGTTCGGGAAAGGGGAGCCCAATGCATTGCTTTGGCGGGAATTGTTGTTAATGTCGTTTGTGAAAAAGGGAGCTCAATGTGTTAAAAGCTCCCGCTATATGCAAGATTCGAGATAAGGAGAGCATGTCGGTAAGGGGTAAGATAAATTGTTGTTTCGAAAAAGGAGAGCCCGAACATTTAGTTCCCGCCTATATGCAAGGTTCGGAAAAGGGGACCCCAATGCATTGCTTTGGCGGGAATTGTTGTTAAAAGTCATTTGTGGAAAAGGGAGCTGTTAAAAGCTCCCGCTATATGCAAGGTTCGGGATAAGGGGAGCATGCCGAGAAGGAGTAAGATAAATTGTTGTTTCGAATAAGGAGAGCTTGATCATTTAGTTCCCGCCCATATGTAAGGTTCGGAAAAGGAGAGTCCAATGCATTAAGCTTATATCATTTGAAAGATTCAGAAAGACTGAGATCACAAGTGTCATTAATGTAAGAAGTTATTTTTACAACTCAAGGTCACGTGATAATAATTTTACTAGTTACGTAAGACTTTTAGAATATTTTTCTCAGTAATAAGACTACGTTGAGTATATTGTTATTGTAAATATAAAATTTGGAGTCATGAAAAAACTTTAAGAACAAGATCAAAGATGATATAGTATTTGGGAAGTTTGCATCTCCTCTATAATTAATGTTGAACCTTTTTTCTTCCTTTGCATTTCTTTTTTCTTGTTGATAACACAAAAAGTTACACAAGGATGGACTTTTTGCAAGATATGTAATGAAGAAAAAGAATGAAACAATTCAACTTTCTCATGATAAATTAGAATAATGGAAAAAAAAAAGAATGAAAAGGAAAAACCTATTTACTATACACACTAGCTAAAGGCCATTTGGTAAAACTATCTAATTTCCAAGTATCAGCTGCTCATCATTTCTCCAAGCTTGTTTCAACTGTATTAGATGAGACCTAATGCTATATTCTTCTACCTGCAATTATTGTCAAGTAATCTCAATAAATAATGGAACTTCAAACATCAAATGTATACACACACTATTCTACCCGTCGTGTATTGTATTTGGAATAAAGACGGGGAGTATAAGTTTAGTGCAGGCTCGGAATGGAGATGAGAAACCCTCCTAACATGCATGAACTATATGCAGATTAAACATAAGCTAGATATGCTGGGAAGTGTTTTGATGGCTGAGAAATCTGACCCTTTGGGCCAACCATAACCTTCGAAACTCAGGGATAATGGCTCGCCTCTACCTTCTCTTAAATATTAGACTTAGTTTGCTTGGCACAAGGCTCGAACTTGTGACCCTAAACACAAGTCCTTGAACCTTTCTCCGTTGGGGGAAACATGCTGGGAATTTTCTTTTGAGTTTCTATGATAAATACAGAACATTTTTTTGGTTAATTATTAGAACAGTGGATTGTCGTTACTGGGAAAAAACTAATGCTGATCAATGCATATTCATGCTGATCTTGAATTGTCAACCTAAAATGCAAGGATTGACGAATGGACAGACCTGAACTAAAGCACAGGAAATTTGAGTCCCAATGACAGAACTAGAGGATGACTATGTCGATAAGAAGAACTATGACAAGAGCATAAGACAGGGAGGAGTGTGAAGACTACGAAGTAGCTGAGGATTTTCTATAACAAAGGCAATAACTTTAGGGCCCTAGAAGTTTTTGTCTCACCTGCATAGCTGCTGTTGAAGCCAACAAGGCTTCACATTCATCCAGCATCGCTCGCTCTTGAGCTGCCACATCAGCAAGTTCAGAAACCAGGCAGTTCATTCCTTCCACCTGCAAAGTGCAGAGCATAAATTTAGGGTACCACAAACAGAAGTGCCGGTACAGGAAAACTTATAGACAAGATCCTAGCAAATCATGATATCAGTTTGAGACTTACGATTGTTTAGCATTCAGTTCTTCTAATCAAACAGATTGAAAGCAATAAGCTAGGTTCTATAAATGTTTTAATACATTTCAAATATAAAAGTAAATAATCCACAAAGTCGTGCTCTTGAAAGTCACACTTTTTCATGTTCCAACTACAACAAATTAATCAGATAGCCAGAGAATGTATCATAACTTGTGATACAACAATTATTGGCAGGCCTCATGACTTCTGTTTCTGCTCAAGTAGTATTTGGACTTTGGCATTTCTGAGTTTCCACCAGTCAGTGAAGGCCAAATGCAATCCAGAAGGCCTAAGCATAACAATATCAAGCCTAATTCTTAGAGAGCACTACAGTATTCATCGATAGTTTACTTTCCATGTGCAATATATCGTGGATAGCAAGAGGTCTTTTTTTTTAGAAAAACTTAGCATGAGATTTCTTTTTCAAGATACATAACCCCTTCAAATCTATTTTTGAAAATCGGCACTGCAGAAGGGGGCAAGATAAGATAACTATCCCGTCTAAATAATTTTTGAGTTGTGAAACTCTCAGTTCTGTGACTACAGAACTATTCAGGTAAGTTACTAATAGCTCTGTTACAGAAGACTATGTGCTAATGACTTCTCTTTTCTCTATTTCTCTCTATGATCAGCTCTCTGACTCTCTCATCTACATCCATCAAACAAACAATTGAGGATTGTGCAAAGCTAGACAATAAAAGACAAGGGCCATTCGGTCCGGTTCTGCAAATGCATTTTATGTTACTTAAAACTAAATTGAGAAGGAAAGTAAATTAATGGGAAGAAAATACACACATTAGAAAACTAAATTAATGTAAGAACTCACCCTAGACAATATAAAACGCATGGAAGATCCCATTGCCTGCATTACATCAACAGCTGAGCAAACAGCTTCCTTAACACTTTCAATGTCACCCTATAAAAGAGCCAACTAGAATAAGCCTCCCAGCCCAAGGAAACTGATCCCAAAGCACAAAGTATGAACTTGCATACCTTAGCTCGTCCAGTTATTGGAAGACGGAGAGTGCATGCTTGTAGGTCTTGTATAGCATGGGATAATGAACTGGTATGATCCCCTTCAATTGAAGCCCACTCATCAAGGTAGGTAAGCTGAACCAGTCATTTCCATAAAAAAAATCAGTTCCGGACATTAAAGCAACATCTACAATAGAGATCTAAATAGAAAATGAAGGTGGGTTTTAACAATCTGCTATGCTACTAAACCTCTCACCCACTCTCACGAATCCCTCCCGGAGAAATATGATATAGTTACATACCATTCTTTTGAACGCTGATTTTCAAACTATATTAAAATACAGAGAAGTCGAATCAGCATAAGGATAAAAATTAAGTCTGGATCCTCCATACTTCTATGTTTAAAGCTTCCACATATATGAAACGAAGATATCTAAACTCACACATTCATGTCAACTTCAAGTGTTTTGGGTGTTATAGGTTCCAGATAACAGGAAGATATCATATAGAACTTAAAAGTTGGTACATTCTTGTGGCTAGCAAGTGACTGCATCCTCCTCATACCTACTAGTTCAAATATGAAATAACCCATCATAGATTACATTCATATAGTGTTCAATGATATAATCTAACACGGGAAATTTTTCATGGGATTCTAAGTGGAAGTCCTGTTTTCCATCACTGCAAACATCAACCACGAGCCTATACTTGCCCATACCTTATACAGACAAGAGAAGAGGTCTAAACACAAATCTTCATTTTAAACTGGATGAGCCTATGATTAGGAAGTTCTAGAAAGTAGAAACCTACAATCCATAGATTTTTCTGGAAAACCCTACAAACTTAAAGACTAAAACATTAGGGATGAAATTCAATTCATCTATTATAAAGATGCATTACCTGTTCATTTAGAACTGCAAAAAGCTTCAACCTCAGCTTAACCTGTTGTAGCGCAATTCTTTTTTTAATAACAGAAGTCCATAGGTCTGAGGTATTTCTCCATACATTGTACAATGTTTTCTGCATAGGAGGACAATTGAACTGTTAGTTAAATCAGCATAAAAGCACCAAAGGTTATGAAGGGATAGATATCACAAAGCTCTCAGAGAACATCAAGCAAAGAGATATCAGTCCCATGAGACAAACCCCAGAAAAAATAATTAAGTAATGCTTTAATTAGAGAGTAAAAAGCTAACATGTAGCAAGAAAATGAAAGCCAGTTGTTCTACACTATTATCAAAAGAAAGTTTAACTTGCTGCTTATGATCAAAAGTTCATTAGTAATTTTCCCGCCTATATTACCATTCCAAACAATGTCCATACGAGAGTTCTTAATTAATTTTCCTATCATGCAGCAGTATGATGAAGATTTTTGTGCATAAAATCAAGAAAATTCCATGAGGACAAGGAAACTTCTTTTTATGATTAAGTATTTAATGAAATAAGTCTAAAGGTCCATTTTGAAGCTTCGCAAGGGATATAATCTAACCTCAGTTTTAGCTTTCTGCGTGTGCAATGCTGCATCTGACCTAGCATTAGCATACCGCCATTGGAGATGTCTATTATACAATAGCCTCAGCTGATGAACATCTTCTATGTGGTTAGCTGCCTTCTTCCCCTTTTTGATATCTGCAATAAAGCTGAGGACAGAAGTAGCAGTTTTGGGTTGTTGCCTAGATGGACTAGATGGCCTTATCCGAGATGGACTTGGCCCTCTAGATGGCGTACTTGGGACTGATTTTGTTCGAGATGGACTGACTCCTCTAGATGCAGAGGATGATAGAACAGATGCTTTATTTGGTGAAGGAAGACGTGATCCAGGAGCTGATACAGTTTGAGATCTAGCTACTGGATTCATCGATACTGTTCTATCCAATGAAGTCGAAGGTCTGGACTTCTGCATTGAAAGAGAATTATCATCTACTGATATTAATGACAGCAATTCACTGGCAGATTTTTGCAGTGGTCTGCTGTAACCATCCAATGATAATCTCCTCAAGGTAGGCGTGACTGGACGAGTATTTGGCGCAATTTTGCTGTTCTTATCACTCAGATCAATACTTCTGTTCATAATACCAGAAGGTACCTTCTTATTCGTTCTACTTGGCCATCGATGCTGATCAACTAATCGAGCATTTAAACTATCAACTGGTCTAGAATTCTCTGCTTGATCAGAAGAATTCTTTCCCTTCAATGGACTCCTCCTTCTCTCAGGTGTGGCCTTTCGAGAACCCGGAGGTGTTTCCTGTCTCTGCACTACATTTGATGATGGTCTCAAAGTACGATCACATAGAGCATGAGGAGCAGGTTTTTCTCTCTTACTAACAGGTAAAGAAAACGAATCAGACTGAAAAGAAACACTCAGACTCCTCATTGTTGAGGGCCATAAAGATTCTGCCAACCTATTGCCTGCCATCTTTCTGGACAACAATTCTTCTGCAGATGTATCCTGTACAGGTGTTGATGGTGATGGACTGGTAGGTGATGAAGGAGTCGTTGGCCGTTTTCTTTCAGCCGATATAGCTCTCTTAGGTAATGAAAGTGTTGATGCAGTAGTTCCAATTCTCGTGACATTTGGAGAAGAACAACGTCTAGGGCCAGAGGAAGCTGATGGAGTAGGTGACCTGTACCTAGAACTAACTTCTCTTGTTCTTGGCCTGCGAGTATTTCCATGGTTCTTCTCAGCCTGAATCAATGGAGCTCTTTTTGCCTCCACTGTTGAAATCTTCTTTAATGCTATCTCTGATTCATACACATCCATCCAAACTATCCAGATTAAACCGCATTGATGATATCCACCCACTTTGTTATATTAATAACTTCAAAGCCATTCTTGAGAACCTCTCAAGAACCCACCTTTAATCTTAATAAATTACACACCAATGTCTATAAAGTAAGATCCTTTTCTCTGCTGTAAATCTGCCACACAAAAAAAAAATTGAAGCTAAAAAGTAAGATACTAAGATAAAATTAAAATAAAAGAAGGAACAACAACAACAAACCATTTAAAAAAAGAAAAAGGATGATCAAAAGAATACATCTTTACAGGCCCCCAGATCTGAAGATAAAGAATCAATAATCAGAATCCCAATCAAGAAACTGCAAATTGTTTGTTCTATAATCACAAAGATTAACCCCCAAAATCAGATAGATCAGGCAAATATCCAGAAGAACTCCTTAGTTAATATAATCAAAGTAGTATTTTTATCAAGAAAAGAATGTACATTGGTAGAAAAAGATTGTTTTTTTAACAATTGTATGCTTGCTAAAGAAGGAGAAAGAGGTTATTATTAACCTCTTCCCTCGAAATGGGGAAGTATAGGGGGAGATGGGGGTGTGGGTGTAGGATAAGAAATATTCATAGAACTAGAAATTATGCACAAGACAAGAAAAGCTAAAAGCTTCACCTGATTTTTTAAAATTATTTTTTAATTATTTTATTTTAGTCCTACTTTTGGAAGTAAAGTTACCCACCATGTTTGATGATTTTTCTCCCTTTTTTACTTGCCATTCCTAACTTTGCCTTTTTCCTTCTTTTTGACCCTCCCCTCCCTCTTTCCTTGGCCCCAACAACCCTTTATCCCTTTCACGGGAGTGCCATGGTCTGCCAAGCTGGATATATAGCACCAGATAGTCACAGCCCGTCTGTCTTGTTCCTTCTTCCCCACACCCAACTCCTTTTCATGAAAGGGAATTCAACTAAATTCAAACTTACACTAAGGTAACTATACAAAGATAGTTTTTCCTCCTTTTTTTTTTCACCCTCACTCAAAGTGTTTTAACGTTGAATATTCCGAGATAAATTAAATTTTGATTCAAATTTTTAATTAAAGATGAAAAAGTATTTATCAGTTATCATTCTATAGTAATAATTTCTCATCATTGTGATTTATTAGGTGCTTCATTAAAACAAACAAATAAATCAAATGACTCTATTTAATAAAATCATTTCTCCCGTAAGATTAACTGCATTTCGGTGCATAAATAAATAATTAGTAGAATGATTTAAAATTATGAAACTTTTGTTTTTTCTCCAATCATATTATAAAGAAAAAAGAAATAATTAAGCAAGCAAATGATAGTTATAGTTAAATATTAGGGGTTATGGGGGCGGAAATGGAGGACCACGTGCAAGTAGGATCATTGTCCATCCCCATGAACTCACAGTATAATAAATACACTCAAAAAAATGGAGTTGAAAAGTAAATTAAAATATACCTAAAACTAACATTTTCCTCCAATTTTTTTATAAATAACTACAAGTTACTATTTAGTAAAATACACTTCTAATTAAAACTTTTAAAGGAACATGCCTAAGTTAATAAAGGTAAGATAATAATTATCACATATTTCATGAGTTTCATATCATAATTATCACTCTATTTGTACTAAAAAATACGTCAATATTTAATTGATCATACACATACACATTATTAATATTAAGTATTAGTATATGTTTCAATATAAAGAAAGTGACCATTTATACTTAAAATAGTAATATATATTTGATATATATGAATATATGATACTCACTATATCTATATACACTCTTTGTTTTACACTATCAAAGCAAACATCGATAAAAGGAGAAATCCAAAAAATAAATATTTTTTTTGTTGACTATTTTGCCTTGTTTAGTGGTTATTTTTAGGAACAAAAACCAATGAAATATAATGAGAATATATTGAAATCACAAGAAGAAGAAAAAAAAATAGAATCTAATAATGTGTTATGGCAGATACTGTTCCTAATTCTGTGAACATCTTGTATTATTCATGTACAGACTCCATAAAGAAGGTTCAGAAACTACACAAACAGAGTGAAGCAAAGATAAATTTAACACAAATCCAGTAAATTTTTCAAACACAATGACAAAAATAAGATACTTTTATTCAATATTTTATGAAATTAATCTACATTGGATTCCAAAAAAAAGAACATATAAAAAATACAAGTTTTTGTACTGAAGATTTGAAGGAAAACTTAGCAAAACAGTGAAACAAAGGAATTTGAATATAGAAAAAAAAACTCATATTTTAACAGAATTTTTCAAATTTGAGTGAAAAATATAGGAAAAGAAGAATCATAAAATTTGAGTGAAGGGTCAAAAACACATATACGTACCTAAGTTTGATATAGAAAAACTAAGCTTAAAATGTGTTTCGAGAAACAATTGACGATAGGTTTTTAAAATAACAGAAATGAAACTCACAAAATCAACGTATTTTTTGATAAATAACTCAAACTAATCAAATTGATTTTTTATTTTTTTTTTGGTGTGTTTTCGATACATAATCAAAATTCTGAAAAATCTAAGCAGGAAGGGATTTGAATCCAGTAATTGGAAAAAAAAAACTTCAATGAACTTATCGATGAACCACAAAATCAAATTCAATTGCTAGAAATCAAATCTTATTCAATTAATCAAACCGACGCATCTGCACTGATAATCAAACTCAACCGGACGATAACCGCTATGAATTTTCCGGCGAAAACACATTGATTAATCAATTGAACAATACAAATTCCAAATTCCAGTGTGAGAAATCAATACTTAACCATCAAATTAATCAGTCAATCAGTCAATCAATCAATCAAACTAAACTCGCCGGACAAACAATTAAATTCACGGCAATATAATCAATCGCAATACGAATTCCAAATTCAAGCGTTAGAAATCAAACCTTTCAATTAGCCGTATGAGATAACAATCAATCGCAACACTAATTCCAAATCCGAGCAAAGCGAAAATCAAATCAAATCAAATCAAACCAAAGCTTCTGCACCGATTATCAAACTCGCCGGACGATAACCGCTTGTTAATTTCCCGGCGAAGACACGTGAATTAATGTAATACGGAATCCAAATACATATCACGTGAACGCAGATATATAAATATATATTGTATTTATAGGTTTGAGGGGTAGGGGGTGGGGTAGGGGAGGGGGTTGATGGGCGTTGAGAAGAGAAGGAAAAGTAAAAGAAGACTAGGAAAAAGAGGTAGTTTGGTTTATTTTGGCGCCACCAAGCAAATACGGGTCGTGATAGAGTGTAAAATACTCTTTCATCTCGGAAGAAGTATTATAAATATTTTTAAATTTGACGTGACTTATTAAAATATTTTTTTATTTGATTAACTGAACTTAACTATACTTTCGATCTTGCAACATGAGTAAAATATATTGTTAAATTTCTCGTCACGTTTAAGAGTGTTTTCAGCATTATTTTCGAGTTTTTATTAAGAGTCTCATGCTTCTACAAGAGTTTAAGTCCATTTGTTATGTCATGTGGTAGATCGCGTGAGTATATAAGTTTCATTTGTCAAGTAAGACGGGTTTTTTTTTAAGTTGTCAATAGTTCAAGGACGAAACTAATAATTTGCGCCAAATTTAGGTTTGCTATCAATACTTCTCTTTTTCATTGTTTATCAAAGGTTTTGAGTTCGAGTTCCTCTTATTATAGAGTTGTCTTTGTTAGAAAGTGTTTTATATTTAATGTTGTATTTTTTTACATGAATTCAAATTTTAATCGGACTTCACTTCAAATATTGAAGTCGAAAATTAAAAATGGCAACTTTAGAATCTCTTTTCTCTTAATATATGAGATTTTCTAACCTGAATTCAGGTTTAGTCAAACTTTAATATTAATATCGAATTAAAAAATCATACATATAAATTAAAATGGGCCAATATAAAGTCTCTTTTATGTAAGAGGGATACGTATCATCTTCGGAAATTCCGCAATTTGACGTATTCTTGCTTTACACTTTCTATTTATTTATTTTTAATAAATGCTGATGACAAATTTTTTAGAGAATTTTAATAATTTAGTTAATTGAAACTTTTATCTTAACGAAGAGTTGCAATTAGTAAAAGTTTAATTTTTTGATGATATAATCTACTCTTTAATTTTTTCTATTCTAAAAAAATAAAATCATGCGAAAAAAGTCTAGTATTTGTTTTTTTGCTTAAAAAAATTATTCATGTTTAACAAAAAATAAAAATAAAATTTAACAATAATAATATATACAGTATTGTTATAAGTGGAATCATAATGGGGTATAACTCAGTTGATGAGCTATCGAAAAAGAATAAGAAGCGTTTGAATAGGATATAAGACTTATACATCTTATTCCCATTTCGTGAAGATATATAAAATAACTTGCTTTAAATGGAATTAAATTCATTTTTATGCATATTTTTATTAATAATAACTTTGTCAACTAATACATAGACATATACTATTCTTTAAATTCATTTTTATGCATATTTTTATTAATAATAACTTTGTCCAAGTCTTCTCCATCCACTTTTTTATAAGAAATATTATAAGATATTACTTTAAAAAAACAATAAGCTATCAATGTCAATGAGAATTACATGACTCAACAAATTAAACAATTATATACAAATATAATATACTATTTATTTTCATATGATACACATCATTCTACATACTTAAATTTATAAATAAAGTAATTAATAGATAAATATTTTTTTTTAATGATACCAAATTAGAAGAGTATGTCAACGTAGATAATATTTTAAGTGAATTTTACATTAAAATAGAAGGAAAATGCCACTTGAATTAAAAAAAGAAAATGTTGCTTTCTTTTGAGTCAAATATATAAAAAAAAACTTCATCTTGATTCAATAATATTCTTTATATATATATATTTGAATCCTCAATTATATGTCTTCATAAAAAAATAAATATATTTTTTTATATTTTGGTTGTTGTTGATTGGGCTAAATGTCATTTTAATGAAAATAGATACCTTAACTTTTCCATGCGTGTACGAAAATAAATAAAGATTAACATATTTTAATTCTCAACTAATTAAATGTATGTTTTCTTTTTAGTAAAAGGGAAACTTACATAAATATATTATAATAAAATAATATTTATATTTATAATAATAATATTTTTTTTTCACTTGATCAGTTTTAATTTATTTATAATACAAGTTTAATACATATTACAAAGAACAATTTATTATTCACATATAATACAAGTTTTAATGATAAATAATACATTTATCACACATTTTAATACATTTATAATACAATGTGTCAAATTTTTACCAAACAAAACATAATATATTTCAAAAAATAATTATAATTCATATATATTGCATACATAATTCACTCTTAATTCATATTGCAGATTTCACATAATATTGATATAAAAAGTATCGCTAAAATCAGTAATTATTTATTAAAATGTACCAATTTCTGTAATTTTTCCTTAGTAAAATATGTCATATATGTTTTTTTTTTATAAAGTCTATCGAAACAATTTATCTACTCCTCAAAGATATGTGTAAGACTTGCATATACGCAGTCTTGAAATGTTATTTATGAGATCACACTGATATTGTTATCGTTGTTGCCGCAATTGCTATTTACTTTTAATATATATATGTTTTTTTAATTCTTTTTTTCTTTTCTTTTTTAAAAGGGAATTAAAAAGGGGACCAATTACGTGGAAGAAAAATTATGATTAGTCATGTGTTGATGATTTAACATCATTTTTAACTTAATAATAAATTAAATAAAATAAATAAAAGGACCACTTGCTTTTTAAGTCCATGAAAATGATATAATTGATCATGATGAGTACATATCACGGGGAGTTCAAGATTTTTATTAAAATCAAAATTAAGTCCCAAAACACTTTTAACTTTTGGCCAAAAGAATATTTAGGTTACTTTAATTTGCATCATAGCCATTAAAACTTAGCCATAATTTTTGGTTATATTTTATTTATATTTTTCATTATAGAATTGAAAAAATATATGTATATGTATAGTTATAGGTACAAACCACCTAGTAGTGTGGGACGAGGAATCTCATGCATCGTATATTTTTAATCAGATGTCGTTGTTACATATTTTTATAATGAAGAAAACTTCGTAAGTAGCGGTTATACATATACAACTAAGGGTTAAGGGAACGCTAAATAGTGAACTAAACAAAGATAGAGGATGTCCAATTGGCCGAACGATAGATCGATAAGCCATGATCAATATAGGCCTTTTGAATTATATATTTTTATGCTCATTATATTTTTATTGTAGGGTTTCCCCTTTATGAACTCTACGTAATACAAATGCTTGAAAAATATTAGAGATGACAACTATCTGTAGATATTTTTAGAAATTTTTAAATTTTTCGATGAATTTTGTCTCCAAATATGAAAATTCAATATTTATAATTACGAATTTATTATTTATGACTAAACAGTGAATATTTAAAGTCCAAAAAGATTTATAAATATAACATAGAAGCCTAGGTAGTTAATTAGTCTATTGTATCATATATAACATAGGAGTAATTATTTTGTAATTCAACTTTAATTTTTTTGCTTTTAAATCAATTGTATGTTATAACCTCAACAAAAAATGCAATTAATGCATTCCAATAATAGTACTTAATTTATTGTAGGAATTTCTTGTTGAATTATTGATTTTAATGAAACATTTTGAGTAGATCTAACAAACAAACAATTGGGAATTATATAGCCTTTGTTTCTAGTTTTAATAATTAATCTATTAATGCAGCTTTCATTTAATAAAGTGTTAAAGCCAAACAATAATCTAAGCTAGAAGTGTGTTTAGTTTTCATTTTTCTTATTGGATTAACAACAACAATATTGTCGAATTTAATTTTATTAGAAAAGTCTGAAAAAATGATGTGTATGTAATATTATTTTTATGTTGGAAAGATAAAGAAAATGTTTTTAATTGACCATCGATTCAAATAAAGCATTTGTATAACAATAAAGAATATATATAGGAAGCAATAGAGAAGTATATAACAACAAATAATATGCTAATTGAAATCACAAAGAAATAAGAATCGAAGAATAAGACAATAATTAAGATAGTAATAGCAATATATAATAACGAACTAGATAGCGCTCGACTATATAATTTTCTATCCTAATATTCGACTTTCAAATCTTCCTCTTTAGAATCGATCATATCCTCGATAAACTACAAATATATCATGCCTTGTCCAGAAAAATACTATGAGGAAATGTTTTTTTCCATATATAGAAATTTTTTAAAAAAAATTAGAAAAAATAATTTTTCTTTTATGGTTGAAAAAATATTTATTTTTTTAGCAATAGTTGACCAAAACATGGTGAAAAACTCAAAAGTCAATGGCCCCATGCAAATGAAGAAATTAAAGTGTTAATATAAAGTTACAGCTTTGTCTTCTTTTAAGGTTACATTTATTTATGTTTTGACCCCATTTTATTTGTCTTTTTCTCAATCTACACTAATTCATGGAATTGCGTTAGATATGTATTTTATTTGAAAAGAAAAATATTTAAATGTTGTAGACGATCTCAAACTACACTAATTCATTGAATTGCGTTTAAATATATATTTTATTTGAAAAAAAAATATTTAAATTTTGTAAATAATGAAATTGTTCAATCTCAAAACATCTTATTTTAATTATGGAGTGAAATATTGAAATATAATATTGAAAGAATAGAGAAAAAAAAGGATATTTCAATACAATATTCACATTATTTCCTAATTAAACTTTATATTAAAAGTTCTTCTCTATTTTATGTGTATATTTGCACATAAATTTAAAGAACAACAAATAAGCAAAAATGTCAACTACAAATATAGTGATATTTTATAAATATTCATGAAAAATACTTCTCAAATAGAAAAAAAAAGAATGTTTCCTTTGTTTTTTATTGAAGAAAAAATCTCTTAAATAAGGTTACATTCGAAAATCAAAATCCAATAATTTATTTAATTCATTTATCATATATAAATATAGTAAGAACATTATTCTTCATTTATTAATGAATAAAGCAAGCCAAGAACATTCCCGAAATTCCTTCTCCTACTATATATATATATATGTAAATCAAAGTTTGGGACGAAATTTAACGATGATTATTTTTTTAAAAAAATAATATAATAATTATATGTTGTTAATAAGTATATCATCGATAAATTTCGTAGCTAATTTTTTTAACAGTGAATAATGTATACGATTTAGGCCATATGCGTAAATATTGACCTTAATAATTACTTTTACCAATTTATTTGTTCTTTTGTCAAAAAAAAAATAAAAAAAATTATATAGTTTGGTGTTTAATTACAACATGCTATGACTAAGACATATCACATGTAATGCAACTTTCATATGATGAAGTAGGGTTTTTGTCAATTTTAATAATCATATGTATACATACATACAACTTGAGAAGTAGTGATTTTCAATCTCTAAATTATTGATAAATTCAAATTTTAATTTCTCTAATATTGAATCTCAATCAATATTTATTTTTTATTCCTCTGATTGATAGTATTCACATTTTTTTTTTTGAATTATTAAATCGTTCCATGTAATAACTCATGTATTGTGTTAAAGTTTTACAGTTATCTCATATTTGACTTTCTGAAAATGGTAAATATACATAAAAAAACAAAAAACATATATTTTATTCAATCGAAGATTATAATTATTGAATCGTATATTATAAGAACCGAAACCTAAATTCATTAATAATTTATTCTATAAGCATAAAGTATTTATAAATTAAATTCTTGGGGTCTAGCTCAGACAATAAAGGTCCACATAACAAAAATGTTACATAGACAAAAGGACATTTGTCCCAACTTTTTCATCACAAAAACTGTATGATATTTTTTCTAAAAAAAAAATAGAAAGAAATAAACACTAGCCTTTAATTAATTTCTAAGTACAATAATTAATATATTAATCATTTTTCTTATTTCTTTAAAATAATATTTTGGTTCCTATTGGCAAGTATTAGTGTTATTAATGTATTAACTCTTCAAGGAAGTTATCCTAATTCAAATCCAGTATTATTTATTGATACCATTATAATTGATCACGTGTAAAAAATGGTTTTGCAAAATCACAGTTAAAAAATAATGGCATGAATGAGCCTTTTTTAAAATGGTAATGGCATAGATGAGTCAAACTTTTAACGAGTGACATAAATGAGCGTTTTCTAAAAGTTTGATGGCATATTTAAGCGTTTTCGTTAAAAAAACAACTAAATGATGGGTACTCATGTGCTAGCTTTGCTAGGCCTATACAATTATGGTCCCTATTATCAAATAAAGACATATCTTGTGAATTCCTTTTGTTGCTTTAATAATTTAGTTCTTACCTATAATTACTTCTGATTTATTAATTATATTATTATAATATCTAGTAATTATGATCAATTCATAGTTTATTCAATTTTTGTAGTGGTTTTATTATGTTCCAAGAGAATATATACTAACTTCATTTAAATTAATATTATTTTATGTAAAGTGACTTTATTAAGGTAAAAAAACCGCTCTAACGTAATAGCTTCAAACTACAATAGAGGTAAACTAGACAAAGCCTCGTGGCGATGAGCTCGATCGAGAAAATATACATGAGTTTTTAAATCTGATCGATGATCTTAATTTGAAGATTATTTACTCAATTAATTCAATCATTATTGCGGATACGAGATACAATATTTCTTAGTGCAATTTTATGTCATTATGTTTCAAGAAAATTCCAAAAATTTGATGATATTATATGCTATATTCTTAATATAATTTTACATTTGTTTTAGAAAAGAATATATCTTATTTTCACCTTAATTTATGACGGAGTTTTAATTTACGGATAAATTTAAATTTTTTTCTTAAAGAATTTAAACACGAGAAGTCCAAACACTTATTTCATGCTGAAGCTTCGTTAATAATAAGAACAAACATAATAACTTATGAACGATAAATGTACGATCGAAAGAAAAATAAAAAAATCAAAAAGTATATAGGTAAAATTGTACATTTTCCAATGAATAAGTCCCAAGGTACAATAGTCCAAATTGACTTACAGTTTAGAGGTTCACGTAAATTTAGTAACTTTTATATGTATATATTGTATACATATGAGAAAAAAATTCACTTGTTATATTTAGATATTTATTTAAATTTAATCATTATAATAAGATTGAGAGCTCACGAGTTTGAGTATTTGGGAAAATAATCTTTTCCAGTTTGATTGCACTCATTAGATCCTTGGAGTCTAATTATTTTCTAAACGTCATGCGTGACAAGAGCTTAGTATACCAAACTATCAAATAATCAAAATGTTTTTTTACCTAGTTTGGTGGAATCAATTTTCATATGAAATGGAAAATATTACTAATTTTAGTTTATTATTGACTAATTTTTGAAAACAATAAAAAAAGACATATTTTGATTGCTTCCATGTTACAATGGGACACACAAGTTATAGACACATAAAAGTTCAATTTGATATTTATGTAATGTGTAGATTTGTCTCTATTTAATGTATTTTCTTTTTCATTAGACCTACCAATTGTTTTTATTATTGATTATTGTCACCTAGGCAAAATTAAATAAACCTGCATAAATGATTGAACATTTTTTTTGAAATAAATAAATAAATATTATTTTTCCATTTTCAGTGTTTCATATAAAAAGCTATTATTTTTATTGTTCATTTAATAGTGGACTACAGGACTATAATGTGACATAGGGAATCAAAATATAAAAAAATCATAAGACCACAAAAGCATGATAAATAAAACAACCAAAATGACAATTAATTTTATGATCCACAAATTTTAAAATTAAAAAAAAGTACAAAAAGAAAAAAAAAATGAATTATCAACATATTATCATGATTATGCTGGTATAGTAGGGAATAATAATGATCAATTTAATAGCCTTATTGATGAATTTAATAATCTATTATACTAATACCATATTGTTCAAGTTAATTATTAATTAATATAGAGAAAAAGAGAATTATTTCAAAAAATAAATAGATTAGGGAAAAAGGTTAAAAAATAATAATTGGATCTACGATCTAGTTCAAAAGCTGTGATTTTTATGAAATAATTAAGTATAATTACCTTTGTTGGTTATCACAAAAAATAAATAACCTAAATAATTATGTAAACTTTGTTACCTTACATAAAATTCATTTATGTAAAAAATATTGGATCACATAAAAAGCTAAGATTCTATTATTCAAACTCTTGTTTTCAGTTAATAATACTGAAAAAGTGGATAAAGCAATGGATAAAGATACAACTAATGCATATTTTATAATTTACATCATGCATAAACATATATTATATATAACTAAATAATCTTATTAAATATATAAATATTATATATAATATAATAAAATTACCCAAAAGGACAAAATGAGTGATGAGTAGTCATGTGCTTTGATGATTTCAAATCAATTATTAATGACCAAATCAACTTAATTTATATTTTTGCCAATGCTTTTGCATGTCTTTTTATTGCCTCAAACATGTTGGCTTCTATAGTTTTCTTGATTATTCAATTAATTTTTTTTTTAATTAAACCATACTTTGTTAAATCCTCTTTTAAGTCTAAAATATAACCAAATAAGAAGAGTTGTAGTAGTAGTAATTAGTGGATTTTAATTACTAATTAGAGATTTCAAATTCGAATTCTGGTTATGAAATCACTCTTGTTAAAATATTTAATATCGCCCCATCCTCCCACTTGAAACTTTTCAATATAAATATGATTTGTCATGCCCTAATACAAGCATCGGACACCAGAAATGGAGATTAAAGAACTTGATTATTAAAAGCGTGATTAAGTTTTCTGTGTTCTTAATTGGACGTCTGAACTTTTTCCGATTAGATTCTTAAAAGGAAACGTTTTACCCTCTTAATTGATTTATTTAACGAATTTAATTAGTCGGATAAATAGAGTTCGAAAACCTAGTGACTACTAAAAAGATTATAATAGATTAACTATTTTTTTTTTATGGGAAGTAGCATGTGGAGTTTGTTTCTTTGGAGGGGAAAATTAAAGAAAATTATTCACTTTTTAATTATTATTTTTTTAATAAAGAAGGATGCTTGTTTGGTTGCTCTTTGCAAGTAATTTTATTCATGATTCTTGCCATTTTACTTATTTTATTTTATTTTTTGGGTTATTAATGATTATTGTTGTTTGTTTTATGTGGCTTGGTCCATGTGCTAGCTTAAGTTGTGAGGAAATTACATTTATAATATATTTTCCCACCATATAAATAAATATATAAATTTTGATATCTAATCATTAAAAATTGACACTATAGTACTAAGAGCAAAATATAACTTCAACTAATTATCTCAAAATTCAGACTAAAAAAACAGTTAGATAAGTCGAATACGATAGATAATATGTGAAGGGATAAATTTTGAATTTAATTTGATGATAAAATTAGTTTACGAAATGAAACTATAATCGTTATGATATAACTTAACATCCCCCCCCCCCCCAAATCCATCCTAGAATAACCGATTAAAGGCATACGTTCAGACCGCACAATTGAAGCGTGAATAACATATATCATGGAGCTCAAAAAAACACAAGAATGAAAGGATCTGATTTTTAATATTGTGTGAAAATATGAACTTGGTGCTAATTCAAATCGAAATTAGCTCATGAAGCGAAAATGATGTAATATCATATAATTATAACAATAAACAGTTTTGATCTCTGGATAAATTTTAATTTTGATTTTTTAATATACGGCTCGACACATCTAACCTTTAAATAATTAAACTATAACATTAGAAAGTAAAATCAAATATTCAGTAATTCTTCCCACTTAATCACATCATCATTGTATCTTATAAATTAAGTTTCTAGTTTTTGACAAAATTGATTATTTAATTATGATGATGAATTAATTAAATTTTGATTACCAATCCATAGAATAATCATAAAGAAACACACCAGAATGTCTACATAATTAACCAAGAACAAATAATTATTTACTGATAACTAAATTTTTCTTTTCAACAACTTTTTAATAATTTGCAAGTTCTTGTAAATGCAAAAAAAGGTAGAAAATTAGCACTTTATAATTACCATAATAAATATAAAAAGGACTAACAAATTAAGAAAAAAAATCACTTTTTTTTAATGAAAAAACCATATCAATAATTATTTTGGAGCTTAATATTTTTTCTGCTTAATTATATACTTTGTAAAAGTTTTAATTAAAATTTAATAATTTAAGTTTCTTGAAGGTTCTCAATTGGGCTATGTTACTATGGGCCGGATAGGAAATTGGCCCGACCCGAAATTTAAGATATCTCGCAGAAAATTTCAAGCTGGTTACGTCACGTCTATCCTTATTATTTTTTTATAATAATAATAATATATATATCTTCTGATTTTACTGCAAAAAATCATTTAGAAAACCCATACTTTATGTTATTAATGTACAATGAACCCATAGCAAAAGAACAACAAATTGCCAATTTGTATTTTTGTACAAAAAAAGACTAGGCTTGTAGTCCACAATTTGTATGATGAAGACATATCATATGTAATGTGACTTTCAATTGATAAAGTGGGATTTTTGTCCCCTTTCTTGATAGGCCTATTTGTCAATATATTCACCCTCATGGTATTTATGACATTCATGACGAAGGGCGGGTTTGATAAGGAATCAGTTAAAAGAGAAGGACTGATCGACTTTTAAGTTGAAAAGCGAATGAAGAAGGGGTTCTGGATGAATCTCATATTGAACGAAAGAAGAAAATAAAGAGTTTTATTATACATAATTAAGTTCACAATGCATGTACGCTTTTGAACTTAATAATGACGTAAAGTCTAGGGATATTTCATGAGGTTTTTGAACCAGAAAAGGTAATATGTGTTATGAACTTGAATCGTAATAATATCATTTCAGTTTGTGTCATATCCTAAGAATATAATTCAAATTTCTAATAAAAATTATGTAATTTTAGAGTTTTTTTTTTAGGTTTGAAACTTTAGGTTATAAGGCACATTGGAAAACAATTGGTCCAAAACCATGATTGCTAATGGCTCAAAACTTACATATTAACCATTTTAATGATTGCATATAACTTGAAAGGTAGAGAGTATACAACAATAATAACAATAACATATCAGTCCAATCCCATAAGTAGAGTCGGAAAAAAGTGACGTATACACAACTTTATCTATATTTTAAAAAGATAAAAAAGACTATTTTCGATTTTAGAAAAATGATTAGTCAACTAATAAATGTGATGTTAATTTGAGAAAAATGGGGTCATCATTCAGTTAGTTCAACAAACATTGAATTGATTTTGTCCAAATTTATAATTGGTAAAATGTCATTAATGTTTTAAGTAACAAAATGATCTTTAATCCAAAAGGCAAAATGAGTTGAATAAGAATTTCCTATAAGAAAAAAAAGAAATATCTTTAAACCAAAAAGGGAAAATAATTTTAATTTTCAACCCACTATAAATATGTATGATTTTTTTTTTTCAGAATAGAACTCAATATTATTTGAGAAAAAAAATGATGTCCATCACTAAGCATTTGATTTTTTTCACTTTACTTGTTTTTGTCATCTTTCCTGCTCATGAATGTAAGTATGATTAAAAAAAAGTTAATTCTTCATTATGCCTTTGAAATTAAAATTAGCTACGAATTTCGTCGTTAAATTACTAGCCAGTAGCCAATATAATTATATCATGATATTAGCAACAAATTTTACTGTTTAACTATAAAAATTTTCTAATACTAATTGTTGTCTTTTTAGTAGGATTGCCTAATATATCGCAAGATAAAATTAGTGTTTTTATTTTATTTTTTAACTCGATATCTAGTACTAGTATTGTAGCTCTTTATAAGGCCCATTAAAAAGGTACAAATACTCCTTACTAGATTTTTTTCATAACTATATATACAACGTTAAAATGAAGTTAACTCTGATTTAATTATATTGGCTTTGTTTTTTTATTTGTCTCTCATCTTAATAATCATTTTTTTTTGTTTTAATTAATTTTATCTTATATTTTATTTATTATATAGGTGAACAAGTATTTGATAAATTGAGTATCAAATATGGGAGAAAAGATGGGATACTTATTAATCTTGGCAAATGTTTCCAATTCACAATTAACCAATGGTGTTGTGATTCAACTACACCAGTAAAATGTTATGATTCAATGGAACATTGTAAACAAAATTGTCCACCATGGACTACTAATCATAATTAGGATTAATTAATTAACAAATCCTCTTTTTAAGAGTTTTTTTGTTAAACATCTTATGAACTTTCATATATGAAATAAATAAGTTCTTTGAGTTATTGCATAATGTCATTTTTTTTAGTTTCTGTGTTATTCGATTAAGCATATTAGTAAGGGACGGGGAGAGAGCGACTGAAAAGGAGGCTCGACCTACAAGGAGAGGGAGGCTCTCGAAACCAAGGTGTTGGTGTGTCTCGTTACAATCATTCCAATGAATTAATTGTTTTGTTTTGATACCTAAACAAACTGAACTAACGAAATTAAATAAAGAGATTTTGAGAAGACTCTAGAATATACAAGAGAGTTCTTGGAAGACCTAGAAAACTCTACGCCTCTATAGAATTTTAGAAGTAGGTTTATTTACATCTTAGTCTCTAGGTGTGTAGTATAAATAGAGGAGCATTCGTTTCGTAACTCAACCAAGAATTACAAATTTTCTTGTATCTTTCTTCATTCTTTTAGCGAAATAATTCGAAGAAATTTAGTTGAGCTTATAAGATCGTGAGAATCATGGTAAAGTGGTATCTCGTTAAAATCTCTTTCATGCTTTTCCCCTAAATAGACAAATAATCTGAAGTTGCAAGACAATATAAAGATAGATTACATCATTTCCGTTCGTTTAGAATCTACGTTGACTACTCTAAATCTTGAATTCGCCTCTGATTGTGACGAACTGTATATGAAGAATCGCTAGATCAACAATGAGCAACATATGTTTTACACAACATATAGTGAAAACAAAACTAGATATAATTGTGTCAATATTTTGCAACTCCAGCACTCTGAGCCTTCCCTAAAATCGACTCGATGCTGCCATGGAAAAGACCTAAGCTTTTCGCTAAAGCAAAGCCGCCATACATGCCATCAACAGCTGCACTTACTATCCCGCCAGCATAGCCTGCTCCTTCTCCGATAGGGTATAGTCCTTTTAAAGATGTGCACTCGTAAGTGTCAGCACTTCGCGAGATCTGGACAGGGGAACTAGTTCTTGTCTGTAATGAGGAACAAATGAAAAGTTACCACTTTGGTTCAAGAAGCAAGAAATGTGCAAGTTATTAACTTGAGTTCATCTTAAATAGTCATCAAACTATTGGAAATAGGTGGACAAAGTTTTGTATCAGAGAAGTTATTAATCTTTTGTTGAAAAGTCATATTTCTTTCTTTTGTATCTTTCTTTTGTATCGGAAAAGTGGTTTAGTTTTTCTTTTTTCACACAAAAGGTCAGTCTCAATCCGGAAAGTGATGTATCTGAACACTTTTAAAAAGAAAAAAAGAAGAAAAAAGCAACCATTTGAGTGAAATCGCAAGAGGTACTAGCAGTTTTTTGAAAGGCGGGGAGTGAGGCGAGGCGTTTTATATGGTGCGGGGCAAGGTGTAAGTTTTTACACCCAGGACTTACGTTTTTATGTTCAGGGTTTACGCCTCAAATTTTAGGACTTACGCCTTATGGATCTACGTTTCTAATTTACGCCCCAAAGCGTTTTTGGTACGCCCTGCCTCGAGACTCGCCCTGGGACTCGCCCCAAAAACGTTTTTGAAATCACAGATACAAAAGAACGAAAAAAAGACCTTTCGAGTGAAATAACAAAAGATAAGTGACTTTTCTGATACAAAAACAATAAGAGGGACTTTGTTCACCTATTTCCAATAGTTCTGTTTAAGCAATCAACTCTCCGAAAATCCATATGTAAGAATAGGTTATATGCTTAATGAATTTAGAAGCATGTAATTTCCGAAACATAGAGCAAGTAAGCATATGATTAAATAAGTTTGGTACATTACCTCTACTCCATGAAGAAGAGCGCTACTTGAAATAAATCCTGGTAACTGTAGTTCCAAGTTCAACGGAAATGATGTTAATTTTCCGAGACGAACATTTAGTGATAATGATATATCATATTCTCAAGACAGGAAAATACCTCTTTGTCAAACTTCAAAAGTGATTGTTGTAAAGAGCTGGTTATGTGACTAGGGAATAGTTCATGGAGATTTGTTGCCTTTACTCCTAATCTATAACTGGACGATGGCACTGACGTCCCTGTAAAACGAATTTTAAGCCAGGTAAGTATTTCTTGTCCGCTTCCTGCTCTTTGAATTTAAAAGGACTTGTCGTAAAAAGTGTGTAGTTAATAGTCCCAACAGGGGTACAGCATCCTCCTATAATAGTTAGCAAGAGCAGCCAGACGAACTACTACAGTTAGTCTAGTAAAGTCAAACCTCTCTACAACGATGTCATTTGTCTGGATATATTCTGACTTCTCACTGTTGTTATCGGAAACATATAATGTAACATAATATGAAAGCCGGTTACAATAGAGGAGTCTGACTGCAACTAAATGAGTACCATGGGTATTTACTCCAAATATCTAACCCCCAATAATGCCACCAACCCCAACAAAAAGGTTTACCTGACAATTTGTTGTCGAGAAAGTCGGTCACCGTTTGAACGGGTACCACGAAATTGCCTCCACCCATTGCAGCTGCCCTTCGCTCAAACATCCGCTGAAATCATACAGTCGAGATGTAAATACTTGCAAGTGAAATATTAGCAAATGATAAATGTTAGTTTATACTTGTTTTTCCATATAATGTTATGGCTTCTATCTTCTGCCATCAAGATAATGCCAATGCCAATTTTTCCAAAATAAATTGACTTTATTTCTCTTTCAATGTTAGAAATTACGCGAAAGTCAAATCTTCAGATCTCGTTCTATTTGATGCATGCCAATCAAATCAGTACACGAAGTAAATAACCAATCAGCTCAGCCGCTTCTCTTTGAGGCAAAGACGAATTCTTATAAATTGATCGTTCTTCCCTAAATGTTGGTAATTATCTGCTTAATTTTCATTAATTCTCAAGAAGTTTGATGTGAACCTCAGAAGTCCAAAACGAGTTCATGAATACATGTTTATTCTAAGGGACCAGTATATATGGACAGTTAAGGAGTACCTGAAATTCAACACCAGCCAGAGGTCCGTGCAAGTCCAAAGCAGCAAAATCCTTTGACGAGACTGTAACAACAAGTGCAGCATTTGCCCATTTAGATGAGCGTCGGGAAAAGGACATCCCATTGATACAGAGCTCCGATGGATCAGTACTTGTTAAAACTACCTGCCAAAATCTTGCCAAGTTAATTATATCGAAATCGACACTGAAGTCTATTAAATCTTTCGGAAATCACCAACTTAACATAGGCATATAAACATTTCTAGTTGTTGTCATCACTAATCTACCCGTAAGTTGGGCCCGGGGAGGGTAGGATGCACGCAGACCTCACCCCTACCTCATGGATGTAGAGAAGTTGTTTTCAATAGACCCTTAGCTCAAGTGCAGCAAATCAAAATAGTTATGAAAAAGGAAATCCGGCAGTGAATAAAAACATGACAACTAATAAAGAAAGCAGGTTGGATTTATGTAGCACGAGACGGAATAATATAATTAGAAAGTTGGAAAAGCATAAGCAAATGGCGAATCATAATATGTCATCAGCAATTATGGACAAAAGCAATTGTTGTACCTGGCCACCAGGACACATGCAAAAGGAGTAACAACTGCGATTTCTTGGTGCAGAATTTGAAGGCAAAGCAATATCATTTGTATTAACATATTCAACAACCTTGTAATCAGCAACAGGAACTTTTCCGCGTCCACTTTGAACTTCATTGGCCAATCCAGAATACTGAATATTATTGGACCAAAAACATGAATTGTTTTCATGTTAAATACCACGATATAATTGAACTTAGAGAGGAAAATAACAAATACTTGCTCACAGATAATGAAATAGCTTAGGAAGTCGAAGGACAGCTCTGAAGTGCCAGAGGGAAAAAGTTAATATACCATCACAAATAAACTAAAGATTGATTGTCTTCAGTTACGAACCTGTATGCTGTTTATTAATTCTTGAGGATGCTCAACCCGCAGGCCGACCTGCAATTAATAGGATTTATTAGGAGAATGATTGTGTCTTTGCCAATGATGGAATACCAACGAGATTATAGCAAAACTCAGAACCACGAGAGTCAATACTAATGAACCGAAGACATCAAGGACAAAAAAGCGGACAAGCTCACACACAACACAAAGACAGGATTGCAACCCCTGCATGTCCTACCAAGTAGTCCAAGGAATTATGATTTCTCAAAAATAAAGGAAAAAAGAAACAAAATTGTTGATAAAAGTGAGGTTTCGATAACAATATAGAGATGAATACAATTCAGACATTTCCTTACTTCCGCTAACCATATTTTAGATAAAACTCCACAAGTGAAGTTTCTTTTGACAATTGGTAAGTAGTATTCTTCAGCATTAAGGAAATGTTGGACAGTTCCAAGGCCTAAAGCTATAAGCATATGTACACTTTAGATAAAACACAAAAATTATAAATGGAAAGAAAAGAGATATAAACTAAACATATATATTTATTATGGACAGGAGCTCACAGCAAAATCCTTTTCAACAAGGCTGACCCCATGAGAAAGAAGCATCTGATAGGTATCGCGTGCAGAATGCCCAACTGCGAGAACCACTGCATCGTACCCCAACTGCTGGTTCATGGAGTGCGAGCTGTTATCTCTTGAATCAGAAACTTTGACACCCACCACATGCTTATCTTTGACAAGTAAATCATCTACCCTTGTTCCAAACATGACGGTGACCTGACCATATCAGCAATAAACGAAAATTCTTACAAGTCTAGAACTTTCACATTTCTTTCCTAAGAGGCAAAAGTTATAAATTACTTACACCCAACTTTTCAAGGTAGCGACGGAAATTTTGAAGAAGTGGAACCAGTTTATCAGTTCCTAGATGAGGTTTTCCATCAACCAAAATTTTCTGTGGAGCTCCAAAGTGGACCAATGTTTCCAAAACCTGGAAAACAAGATCAAGGTTGAATGATAAGTATAATTGACAGAATAAACACATGTTAATTAGCACATAGAAAAGACTGCATAGGTAAACAATCGTAAGTATAATTTTCCAGGATTAAGCAACTTACTGCTAAAACACTACCGCTGTTTCTTCCAATTCTAGTAACTAGCTTCCCGTCGCTCCAAGTACCTGCACCACCCTGTCACACATAAGTCCTTCGTAAATAAGTAGCTAATGAGAGCCAATGTCTGTAACACCATACAATCTATTTGACATCAGAAAACGGAGGTGGAAAACCAGTAAGATGCTGAAACTGCATACATATCTAAATCACTGAGAGCAGTTACTCGATCCAAGCACTAAAACATCTCTTTTCAAATCTCACAGTGCAAGTACAGAAAGACAGATTTGATTAGAATCTGATTTGACATCAATCTATTTCAAAGTAAGAAAAAAAATTGTTCAAAATTAATATATGGCCTGTACAACATCATTTACATCTTAAGAGCAAGGAGAAGATGAAGTATGAAGAAACACTGAACCAGAAATATTATCAATTTAAGAGAAGCCTCGTACACTAAGTTCCCACTATGCACGAGGTCCAGGGAAGGGACGAACCACAAGGGTCTATTGTGTGCAGCCTTACCCTGCATTTCTGCAAGGGGTTGTTCCACCAAGCACCCCTTAGAATATGTCTATTTATACAAGAATTTCAAGAATAATCAGAAGAATTATTTTCATTTGTTTGAGGCACTCCTGCTAGTTTTCACATCAATGGGCAATATACTGGTTAATAGCATAATAATGAGTCAAACATCTTATCCTATCACTTAACAACCAATTTGCTACATGTTTACTCCAATAGTTGAAGTAGATGAAAATCTAAGTGCGGCGCCAGACATGTTAGTCCTGTTACAATTAAAGGAGATCCTATAGAATTTTAATCAGGTCTAACAGGAAGTACTACGGCAGTTAAAGCCTGGTTTTATTCGGAATACAATGAAACCTCAAAAGAATTCTACTTCGGCCAAAAAGTTTCGTGTCCAGATCTAGTGAGAGTCAGATTTCACATTGAGTGTCCATGTTTTGTCATTGCAACAACGAAATTAGTTCTTGAAAAGTATTTCGAAATCATTAAAGATCGAAATCAGTCATCAACTTTATTCGATAATCTTGCCTAAAAATATTTGCCCATTATATATTTGTAATGTCACAAATACTTTCATGTGCTGCAACTATATAAGTCAAGAATAGTTGCACAAAACAAACAAAGGCAAATTGCAGAAATTAATCTCAAGAAGCTGGAAAAACCTTTGAAGGAAATAAGTGAATCGGGATATAACCTCCCCAAAGCAAAAGTTGCTCTCCTCTTGCAATATCCGTCGAACAACCAGAGCACCAATATCACGGCCCCTTTTCTCAACGGCTTCTCCCCTTTCCATCAGTGTAACATCTGCTCCAAATTCAGCAAGCACAAGAGAAGCAAACAACCCTGCAGGCCCACTTCCAACAACTGCAACTTTTGGTTTTCTATGACTTACATTCGTATGTGATCCATTGCAGAGATTTCTATCTCCATGTTCTAAAGTAGTTGCATCCTGACCCGACTTTCTGCAAGCATGTACTATGCTCATTATGTCACCAGAAGTCATGTCTTGAGGCAAATGCTCAATTAAGCCGACCTTGGGTTCCAATTCAGAGATGAATTCCCAAGTACGAGGCTCTAAATTTAGTAGTTTATGGACATCCACATCAGCTGTATATACAAACTTCTGTTCCTTTTGCAACTGCAATGAGGTTAATGTAGAAGTTAAGTATATCAACAACTGTACCTATTACATATTTTGTTTCAAGCAATTCAATGCTAATGCTACAAAATCACCAGTATCATCGTCCCTATAGTCCTACACTATAATCAAGGATACATCCCACAATAAGCTCAATTACATGAGCATCCTAAAATGGTAGAGATAAGTATTCGGCAATCATTGATGGAATATGCACTAGGTCTGAATATGGTCTCTTTTTTCCCACCATCTTTCCTTCAATTCAATACATTATAGCGGAAATAACTTAGAACAGTCAATGGTCATTGACGACTGGAAGGAAATAAAGCAAAGAGTTAATGATGGAGAAAGGAGAACCTGGAAAGCAGATACTAAGGAGCTACCTCATCCTCATGTATATACTTAAATATCTTAACTAGATCACAATAAACAAGATTCTGTCAAGTTTTTACTTGGAAACTTGCAATTGATTGAAACATTTAAATCTATTGAACCACTTTAGTGCTTGGTCCAAGAAGCTCTAAATTCAGTTCTCCTAAGTCCTAATGGAAGGATGCAAAGATGTATCTTGCATCACAGCTTAACGAGCTTGAACTGCAACAAATAAATGAAACTATAGATGGAGGGGTATCTGGATAACTTTTTTCTGGTCAATGTGATCATGATCTTTGGGTTTTCGGATATGCCAAATCATATTTTGGATTAAGCACATTTTTACAATGGACGGAAAGACCCTACAGATTCATAGTCTAGACTTTTCACTATGGTTGAATATATAATATTAGAAAATCAACATGCAGGCTACTTGATACAGAAGCAAGAAAACACAAGCTGATATATAAAACAAACTCAACCCTGATATAGAGGGAATGTTTCAAAAGCGTTGCTTTGAGGGAAACGAACCTTGCGAGCATCAAAAGATTTTCTAACAACTTTAAATGCCTCCTGTGGCAACATTGAAGCAACCTACAAAATAGATAATAAGAGCACTTTTTGACATCAAATGCAAAAATAATCTAAAGCTGACTGAATCTACCGGAAATCCAAAATTTAAAATACAAAAACTTCCTCCGCCTAATGTTGACTTTTGAAGTCAAAACAATAAATTTGACTATCACTTGATCTTATATGTATCCTTTCTAACTAAATACATACTATTGACAGTCTCAACTTCAAATATTTCTATAAAGAGTGAGCAAACGGACCACCAAAATCAATTATGCTATTTAATATGAAACTAATTGAACAGAAACTCAACAACCAATTCTCATTTTGCAATTTCTATTACTCAGCAGAAAACTCAAGTATATTCTAATGCTCACTGAATTTATTTCTACAAAAAATTGCTCAAAGGGGCGACCAAAATGAAATTAGGCTTTACTAAGTGAGACTAACTAAACACAAACTAAAAACACAATTTTCATTTAGCAATTTCTACTACTTTCACTCAACAAGAAAAAATCAAATAAATATTCTTAAGTCAACTTTTAACGGAAATTCAAGAACTTTAGCAATTTCTACTACTTCTATTCAACTAAAAGAAACTCAAATATATTCTTAAGTTAACCTTTTTACCGGAAATTCAAGAACTTTAGCAATTTCTACTACTTCCACTCAACAAAAAACTCAGATATATTCTAAAGTTAAACTCTTTAACCAGAACAACAACTGTAGCAATTCCTACTTCTTTCACTCAACAAAAAAACCTCAAATATATTCCAAGTAAGCATTTTAAACAAAATATCAATAACTTCAGCAATTTCTACTACTTCAACTCAACAAGAAAACCTCAAATATATTCTAAAGTTAACATTTTTACAGTAAATTCAAGAACATTAGCAATTTCTACTACTTCCACTCAACAAAAGAAAAACTCAAATATATTCTAAAGATAACATTTTTATCTGAAATTCAAGAACTTTAGCAATGTGTACTACTTCCACTCAATGAAAAACTCAGATACATTACAAAGTTATCTTTTTTTACCAGAAATTCAAGAACTTTAGCAATCTCTACTACTTTCACTAAACAAAAAAACTCAAATATATTCTAAGTTTAACTTTTTTACCAGAAATTCAAGAACTTTAGCAATCTCTACAACTTTCACTAAATAAAAAAACTCAAATATATTCTAAAGTTAAACATTTTTACCGGAAATTCAAGAACTTTAGCAATTTCTTGGAGCAAAGCATCTGAAACACCTAAGAAATCTTTTCCAGGATCTTTATGAACTGAAACACTAAGCTTTGAGAGCCTCCAAATCCCTTCAAATTTGTTTTCAACATCAACTTGAGCTTCTTGTTGCTGTTTTAGCTTCTTTTTCTCAGATGGGTACCTCAATTTTCCTCTTCTTTTTACCTTCTTTGAACATGTAATGCAAAAGGGGTTTGAGTATAATGAAAAAGATTGAGTTTTTGGGAATGTGAATTTGGGATTTGAATTCAAGAATGAAAAATGAGAAGGGACTAAATTTTTGGTAGAAGCCATGGACATGGTTGAAAATTTGGAGGAGATAAGATTTTAGTTGGCATGTGAGGGGGGTTTTAGAAGGGGTTTTGGTTATAGATACAAAAATATGTAAATTTCTAAAATCTCTCATATCAACATTATTATAAATAATTATTTCAAATTACTTATTAATTTTACAAAATAAAAATAAAATTAATCAACTTTTTTCTCATTTTATCCTTACTATTAATGTTATTTTAAAAAGTATAATAATCATAGATTAAAAATTATTTTTCGCCTTTCAAAAACAATAATATATCGTCACAACTGAATTTATAAGATTTGAACTTTGAATAAAGTTAGACACACATATTTTAATAATATTTAAAAAATTACTAGAACATATAATTACAAACATTTATTTATAAAATAAAACATATAAATACATATTTTATTATTTAAAACGCCATAAGATATTCAAATATCTTATTTATAAACTATAATTTGGTCATTTAGAAAGATCAAGCTATAGGATATTCATGTTTATTAAGAAAAAGTACAAACTTTGTTTAGACAATTTCAGCTTCAAAACATGATTTTTTAAGCCAAAACAACCCTTAATTTGATGTTGGCATTACCATAAGAAATAATTAGCTATATTTCCACATCCCATAGCAAAATGAAGTGTTATAGTGATAGTAAAACAGAATGAACATAGCAATGGCAATAGAAGCCAAAATTTGAGAAACAAACCAAAACTATTAACACAAAATAAGCATTCATCAATTTCAAGTAGAATATACAAAAATCAACTTAGGAACCTCTCTTTTCTACACAAATAGCTAAAACAAGTTTCCTAAATGCTTCTCTTCCCAAGGAAGAAGACCAGGGAAACTGCAGCTTCCGATGATTGTAACCGACAAAATTAGGTCAGGGAGATGTTTTCCAGTTTCACCTCTTTCTCTTGGCAGCAGCTCCAGAACCCCGACCACCTCTCTTACCTGAGGATTCAGCGGCTGCACTGCTATTAGAACTTCCTCTTCCTCTACCTGCAGACGCCTTCTTGCCACCTGAACTCCCGGCACCCTTCAAGTCCATGTTTACTTGGATCCCTGTTGTAAAGGAAAAACAGATCAAGGGAGAAAGACGAGAAAGTGTGTTGAATAATTGCAGAAGAACACAGAAGACGATGGGATTGTTACAGAATGTCACTAACCTCTCGAACTGAGACTCTGAAGATCCGACTGCAATTTTTTCTCAACATCTGCTAAGTTAACCGAAACACACAATAACATCGTTAAATACTACTCCAGTTATTGTAAAAGAATTACACTGTTCTTCTATATTAGAGAAATGTCATGACCTACAAATGTTCTGAAAGAAACTGTTATCCCTAATGAGAAGTACCAGACTTTATTGAAATAAGAACAATAGAAAATGCTTACTGCAAAGTCACTAAGGAAGAAAACTATAATGTACATGATCCTTCGCAACTGCTATTTTCTCAACTATAAGATGCAACTCATGAAGGAATTCTTTAAGATTCTTCAGTTAACTGTATTATTGAATGGTACACTACAATACGTTCTTTCAATGGGTAAGCTGATTAGGGGGTTTACTTACCTATGTCTTCCGTCTCTGATGAATTCTCTTCATCTTCAGCAAGTGTTTCATCATTTTCTTCAGCTACGCCTTCATCTAGTGGCTCCAGCATTGCTGCAACGCGCTTCTTAGGAGCTTTTTTAATTCCGGGAAGGGTAATTAAATCTGCTGTGCGAATAACACGTGATTTGCTTCCTTTGTTGTATGCCTTTGTCAGTGCCGCTTTCACAGCAGGCTGTACACCATCCAGAAGATTCGGATATCCCTGGTGCAAATGCAGTCAACACATGAGCAGATTTTAAAAGTGCATCACAAAATTTAGGAGAAGACTGAATGGGTATACCTTGAATTTTGATATCTCCACAATATTATCGAAGTCCTCCTGGCTTATAGAGTATGAATCCATGAAAGCCACTACATTTTCTACAGCTTCATCCTGGAAATTACATTCATATATAAGTACACAAACAAATATACACAACGAAATGCAGGTTAAGCATGAATAATCCACCTTAGGCAGCACTTTTAATGGATCTGTCAACTTCTTTCCAAGAAGAGAAAAGTAGTCAAGTCTCAGATTTGCCCTGAAATGTATGAAAAGATATATTAAGCAACTGCCACGCAGGGCCGGCTCTTGCCTTCAAAATTTAAGGCAATGGCCTTAGGCCCCCATTTTTTGAGGGCCTCAAATTTTTACAAATAAAAAATTATGTATCTTAACCTCATTAAAATTGAAGGAATCAAGGAAACATTATTTTGAATTTTTACATTTTCTTCGCTAACTCTCACATTATTTATTCTTTTTAACTCCTTTTGCATTCTATTTCTTCAAATCTTTGATAGTTAGAGTAATACACTCTCAAAAATATGAATCAGTAGTCGAAAAGTGTTGTACAAAGTGTATTACAATTTTTTATTATTTCTTTGTTGATTATTATATTAAAGTAGGTATACCAAGTTATCAATTTTTTGAATCGGATTTTATGATTCTAGCTCTTATCTTTAATGTTTATTAACTTATTACTTATAGAATTTTGTTAATAATTGTCGCAATAAAAAAGTGTTCGAAAAAAAATTTATATAAAGATATTAAGTAGTAATTTATATCTAGAAATTTAGAAAAACAAATAATTTATTAAGATTTTAGGCCTTCAAAATTTTTTTTGCTTTAGGCCTCGAATTATGTTGAGCCGCCCCTGCTGCCACGGGTGCATAAAGATTATTCTACAGGCTTGTGCAGGAAGAAATGACTGGAATGAACTTTGACCGACTTCCAAATTTTGGAAGATAAGTGTACACACAACATAAGAATCCTGCCGTAGGTAATACTTCACAAGTTATTTAGTCAATCATTAATTCTTCGACAATTGATGAACACTTTCACGTATGCAGATGAGTAGGACAAGATAATGCATCATGGAAACCCCATTCTCTTAAGAAGATTATCTATACAGTTCTAACTTCAGTTACACTTATGAAGGCATTGAAAAAGAATTTCAACAAGTTCTAATCTAGAACAATTGTCTGAAAGCAGGATGTGCATTGTGTACCAGATCTTAATATTCGTATTTTGGGGAATTAGAAAGAACTAGAAACAAAATTAAAAACGCCACAAGATGGAGAAAATTAGGAAACAGTGGTAACAATAAAAGAAAACATGTGCTCTGATAGATCAGATTATTGAAAGCACTCAAAGCACAGGTCGAATGAGATGACATGTATCAAGTTAGAAGACAAGTGAGAAGAAAACTAATATGTTTTAAACTAAATACAGAAGAAAGTACCTTCCCAGATATGATTCACGAGATGCGAGTAGGTGAACATGCAATTCCTCCAGAATCCGGTAATTCTTTCCCATTGTAGAGTTCTTTCCTAGCCAGCCACCAAACCTGTTAAAGTTGCGCTCTCCCTGCAACATTTAACACCCACTGAAATTTAGAAGGCCTCAAACAAGTCCAGATTGGATGACAATTAAATTATATTCAAGTGAAAACTCTGGGAAAGCTGATAAATGGCAGGCAAAGATTATCATAGAAGAAATCATAGGATCATACTGAGACAACACCTTTGAAATACAACTCAACTGTTCAACTCTGGGAAAGCTGATAAATGGCAGGCAAAGATTATCATAGAAGAAATCATAGGATCATACTGAGACAACACCTTTGAAATACAACTCAACTGTTCAACTCTGGGAAAGCTGATAAATGACAGGCAAAGATTATCATAGAAGAAATCATAGGATCATACTGAGACAACACCTTTGAAATACAACTCAACTTTTAGGCATTAAATACCAATACCAAAGCACCTGTAATTATCTAAGAAAGCTAATAGTATAACAGTATCTCTAGACCAACTTAAATTCAGCCATCAGAATTAAGAGAAAGGAGCAAATCAGAAATTAGAGATGGAGAACAAGAAGCAACAATCACCTGCTCAAGAGTCTGCCTCTGTCCGTGCAACAAAGAAGCACTAAATGAGGGAGAAAAAGAAGAAAGGAATGATGAAAGAAGCCATCAAAATAATAAGATAAAGTCAACTTAAAATGCAACTAAACTCAAGAATCTTAAGAAATGTCTTACGGAATTATGCAAGACGAAAGGCAACCAGCTGGAGAAAGTTGCCACTGCTGGTATCTTCGAATCTGTACATTTATTAAGTCACTATTTGCAATAGAGTCAGCAGCATGCGCAATTAGGCTCATCCGCTTTAAATCATTATCATCTTTGCCAGCAGAACTTGGTTTGTAGTTGAGATAGTTCTCCTGCCATCACATTCAGAAACAGTCATACAAAAACATATGGAGGTCTACTCACAAAATATTTTAAACCATATTGACACTTTCTCCAAAGCTTTGAAATCCCAATATACCAATGCAAAACCGATACCAGTTAAATATTAGCTTTCTGTTGTCTACGACTCGTTTATAAGGCAATTGATACAGGATAGATGATAGAAATACTGCCCAAACATCTTGCAGGAACAACAGCGAGTAAGAAAAGGAGGAGGTACACCAATACTGCAGAGAAGCATGGGCATGGAAAAGAAAAAAGTAAAGTGAACCATCTGAAGCATACAGTCAGCTTCATAGTATAGAACCTAATACAACAATGCCCAAACATCTTGCAGGAACAAAGCCCTTCAGCACTTCTACAGACAACAGTCTTCTCTCAAACACAATGAAGTTATCAATATGTGGAAACATTGCAATCTAAACGGCACAAATAATGTAAACGAATTAAGGATGGAAGCAAGACAGTAGTGTCTTAGAGAATAGGAACAACTAACAAAGAGGGCCTAATTATACTAGCTTAAGCCTTAATATAAGACACAAGAAAACTGCCAAATGGTTTGCTCCGGCCATGTCATTTTAAGATGAATGATCAGGTAACAAGCTGGGAAAATTCATCCGATAAGAGAAATTGATTAGGAATTTAGGACAGACAAGATGGAATACGAAAACTTAAAGAGAAAAAAGATAGCAACAAAGTGGCCAGTTTCGATTGATTATATTGTTCTACTTAAATGAATACTCAAAGTTCTATAAGGTCTCAAAGTGATATAGAGAAAACTAAGCAGGGAGATTTTTAAAAAATTAACTTAAATAACAGTAAATTTCAAGAAGAAATAGTAACCTTATGGAGTCTAAAGTACCTGGACAAGAAGCGGGACAAGATCTGGGTCGCTCATACTTAGGTCAATTCTTTGATCTATTTTCAAGTTCTTGGCATTAAAATCAAACAGCCTATCAACACAGAAACAAACACAACTGGTCAGTTAAGAAACAAAATTTATGCCAAGACCTGAGTCTGAAAGTACAATGCAAAAGAAGTGCATGCTGTAGTAACATGAAAATACTAAAGTGAGATCTTTCACCAGGAAGTTGCAAGCTATTTCTGGCAGAATTCGAAGTAAATGCAATTAAATAGAGTCCACATCTCAAGAAAATGTAAATTTGTAACAAACTGCAATATCCAAAGCAAGTGACAGAATATACAAATCCTATCAGAGTACAATGTCCACAGAAGGCGAGTTCCCAATCCTATACTCCCACAGGACATGTTAATAGGGAATTTCTGCTTAGTGCTTAGCAATACTGGTGTGCTGAGTGATGTGAAATATCAAAGAACGTACTTCGTATTCAAAGCCATTGAAATGAGCTTTGGAATTTAGTCAACAGATCAGGTTGAATTATAGGGCTATAACAAATACCACAGTATATGGTTATGAAAACAGAGCTGTTTTAGTGTTGTTACCTATTGTATTGTATCGTGTTGTTAGTTTAAATACAATTGTTCCTTCAATTTTATTGTATTGTATCGCTGAATTCATCATTCCATGACGACAAAAAGTCCCATTTTGTGTAACGACCGATTTGGTGTGATTTTGTGGCGTTACATTTTGTTTAACTTTTTATATAATAATCATATTTTATCCTTTATCCTATTTTTTATAGTAGCTCTACCCCATTACCCCATACCCCACTTAAGTATGAATCTCCTGTGAATGAAATATGGACAATCAGAGGAGGTAGATATTTTTTTAAGTGCTTTATTCCAAATATTACTAATTATTGTTTAATCTGTTCAATAGCGCACAAGGTAGTGGAGATAGTGATACCCGCATATATTTGGACAATGGACACGGCACTGAGAGAACCCAACATAGCAATCCATATGTGGAAAAAACCTTAGAAATTATATGGCAAAATACTAGAAACGGAAGTTGAATCTAATACATGCATACTTTTCTACAGCTTTGAACGGTGAGATATCTTCATCCTTTGAACTGCTTAGAAGGCGGCGTCTTATGTCATCGTATTGGATGACAGACTTAGAGAGACTCATGTATTGCAATTGATTTAGAGCCATGCGCATATCTCCTCCAACACGTTCTGCCAATTCCTCAAGAGCAATCTAGAAAGGCAGAAGAAGAAAAACAATCACGAATCTCAGAAAGTTGACGGATAGCTGTCCAGGCAACAAAAAAGAAATTTTTTTTACCAATGTTTTGTAGTAGCACCACCAAATTATATACGCTATAAGCCTAAAAGACATTTAAGCAGGAAAGATCTCAACAGGTCATATTTTCACAAATACATCTCGCAGTTCCCACCACATGCATAAATAGAAAAAGGTTTCAACTGTACAACTATTATTGGACATTGCCTTCTTGATTTTTTTTTAGAAAAAAAGAGCTCTTATTATTTTCTCCATAAGAATTCATAGGTTTCCATCTAAGTGTTTCAACCTGGATTACTTTATCATGCACTTCAACAAACCAACAATATCAAACAAAGTATAAAAACAGTTCACAAATGTAAACAAGTGAAAACAACATTTTATCAGGGATGATGGCTTTTGAACTCAACAAGACAGTTCCAAATATTAATATCGACATGTACTAATAAAACTTGTACAAGTTGTTGAAAGAGAATAAACCTCATTGACTTGAATGCCTTCAGCATTTGCTACTTGCTTTAACCTCTTTGCCATCTGTCAAAGAATACTCTCACTATCAGCCATCAAATTTTCAACCAATATTTTCACCTCATGTCTATCATAAAAGATCCAGAAAGGAACAACAAAAACATCGTTGATAGAGAACATTACGGGAGCAATGATGGCTTGGATTTTGTCCATAACGAAGCAATATGTGGAAGGTAAACGGACTAGCATAAAATAGTGCATAATTTGGCGAAAAGTAAGCACTAAAATTCAAATAAAGTAAAGATAACTAACTGTCAGAAGAAAGAATATATCAACCAACACTACTACTTATACCATCTTATTATTACTCTTGTGCATTATATTTTTCTCACGAGGATAACTAATTCCATAGGAACATCCACAAAGGAAATATTAAAAAGGAATAAATGTTATACATGACCTGCTGCTTAGTTGGTTTACGGAAGACAATTGGTAGGCAATAATTGACAAGGCTCTTCAATTTCTGACTGTAGCGATCATTGCAAATGCAGATAATAGGAATTTTCGAGATCTTGATGCTAGCAATAAGATCGGCAACACCACCTCTATCTCCAGCAGACATGCCATCAACCTCGTCCATAATCAGAACAGTCTTCTGATGGTGCGATCTGCAATTATCAACATGGATTTGGCATATCATACTTTTGATTTTGAACATTCAAGAGAGTAGAGGTATACCTGCCAATATTGGCACTTAGAGACTCATTGCTAACAAGTTCTTTTATGGAATTAGCAGTACTTCCGCCAATTCCTTTCTCAATTTTTGAGTCAGCCTTTCCACGACTATCACTAGCATTTACCTAAACAAAGAAAGCTACAGTTAAATTAATCCAACAGAAATGGAAAATGACTGAATTACGGTCTGCAAATTTTCACCGTTCAGAAGGAAAATACCTCGATGGTTTGAAATCCCAGCATCTGACTAACCACTTTTGCTGATGTAGTCTTCCCTATACCCGGCATACCACTCAAAAGAACTGCTTTTTTAGCACCAGAGTCGGCCAGTTTTTTACCCTTACCCTTACTAGCAGCCTTTAGAAAATGCTCATCCCAGCTCTCTAGCCAACGCTGAATCTGCTCCACCTGAACATGTACCACATAGAAGGTAAAGTTACTCCAGGTGATATCTTTTAATTCAAAAGTATAGCCATTAAAGAAAGAAAGCAACGTAGAAGAATACCAGTGACTTGTTTCCTATTATGTCTACAATAGCTTTGGGTCTGTATTTTTCTGTCCATGGTAGTAAAAACTCTTTAGCTTGGGTTTTCTTCTTGGCAGGAGATGCACTACTTTTGGCAGGAGATCCACTACTTTTGGCAGGAGACGCACTAGGTGCCAATTGTTTGGCAGCTAGAATCTTTGTGGCAGTGCTTCCTGTTCCCTCACCTAAAAAACCAATGTTATCGCATTTTAGACCATGAAGTCTCAAAGTCGAGAATGTGAAACTATCACCTCAGTATAAGAGACACCAGAAAGTCAAAAACACAGTGCTCTATTGTCTGACGACTTGACATCCTAGTCTTTCAACAATCCAAGAAAAAGAGATCAGAAGCATTTCCTCCTTTACTCCGTGGAATAAGCTAACATCACTCAGCTGTCCAAGTCTATTAACAGGCTGCCCCGTCCTTATTCAGGACTACATTTTCCTTCAACAAACACCAATCAGTTGTTTATGCTGCTTCTATCCAATTTTGTGTCGCACACTTTCCTTGTTAGCTTATTTTGAAAAAATTGCCACATCTATGTATTTGGAATATAATAAATCATCACCATTATAAACCTTTATCATGATTTGTTGGAACGCAATTGATATAAACTCCAACTACTATGAGAAAGAAACATGAAAGAACATATGGATCTTTCACCACCTTTCTTTTAATTGCTGATAGTCGGGTAATTTCGGCATTTTGCAAGTTCGCATATATTCTGCTTATGTTTCAATAATCTTCCTTTGTTTCTTGAACTATGTGCTCAATCCAACAACCAACATAAACTAATACCGGGTGGTGGTGGTATATATTAACATTCAGCATTCATATCCCTATTATCTTCAATACAGAAGGCCCCATTGATGTACATAATTATAATTCTGGTGCTTTATAACAATCTAATTTTGTGGCACAAGCCCGATGTTTTTAAAAGTGAAATGTGCAAAAAAGCTAAAAGGTCCACCGTCCATGGGCTTGATGAGAAAAGCAAGAACTGAACTGCAAGCTTCTTTTGAGAGAAGCACACAATTTACTAAAGATTAAGCAATACCACATACAGATGAACTTAGGAATCATTTGGTAGTTGGTTAGAATTATGCAGTTATTAGTCAAATATTAGTTATGTAGGTATTAGTTATGCAAGTATTAGCTATTCCATCTTCTGCCTTACATAAGATAATACATCTAACTTATGCATGTATTAGTTATACGAAATTCTGAACTGCAAACCAAATGTTGTATTAATTTCATCCATGAATAACTTACTTCCTAACAAACTACCAAACGTTGTATAACTTAAATAAAAATTAATACATGAATAAGCTACCTCTTTACTAGCTACCAAACGACCCCTTAGTACTATAATAATCAAATTGCAACTAAAATAACTAATCTGAGTATCCAATATACAATGAATTTCATATTAATCCAACAGCTCAAAGTAATCATATATTCATCCATTCTACGGTGGCCAAGTGAGAGCTTATGTTACGTTGGGGTGGCGCTAGGTGAAAATGGGGGGCTTGGAATGTTGCTCCATTATAACTTATAGCAGGTAACTTTGAGAGAAAGACACAGGTGCACATTGAAAGTGATGAGTTGAAGAATAGAATAGGAGTTGATTATCCCCCCTTTTTACATACTTTGTACCTCCTCAGTACTTTAATAAAATTACTTTACTGATCAAAACAAAAAGAAGTGTTTTGAGTTTAATTTTTAATTTGAGGAATAGCCTCTAAAGACTTACACCTCATTTCCTTTAGGTACACCCATGAGGTTTATTTCTGTATAGATGATTAGGTATCATTTGTATAAGATCATATTTTTGTAGGTTTCTACTTTTGGTATACAGACGCTTTTGAGCCCTATGTTTTACAAAATCAATACCTGATAAATTAAAACGGGGGTTAAACAAATCAGAAATCAACTTCTGGAACTATTTGGGTTTAAATGGGTTTGCCAAAGACAGAAAACTTGCTGTCATACTGGGAAGGTAATTAAAGGAACAAGGACTAAAAGACGATCTGGAGAACAGATCCTGCAGGTGCTATGGACAAAAAGAAATGCTAGGCGTTTTAAAGGCAAAGCAAGTTGAACAAATTCTGAAGTACAGGTATTTGTTTCACTGGCTGTGTGGTGTAGGCTACGGGATGTATATGATGTGCATTAAATGATAGATTTCATTAGCTTTTTGAAAGGTAGCTTTTGTACAGAGAATGTTCTTTCTACTTTATTGTAAAATGGAGAGCTTACTTATCTATGTGCCGCTATCTTAGTGTCTTTACTTTCAAGCATTGTCTTTTTTTAGAATCAATTCGAAGTGTTAACTCGTAGCTGACAAAATTTGAAATGTAAATGATGGTTTCTTATAGTCCCAATCATTTAAAATGCTACGCGAATTGATGACTATTCTTTTTCTTTCTTTTTTTGGATGAAGAAAAAATGGATGTTATCTTTTTCTTTCAGTAAGCCATTAAGACTTTATGGTATTCCCAAGTAATTCTTGTTTTAAAGAGTTCGGTCCGACATTTATACCTAACATTCTCCTGCTTTCTTTTCTTTTTGAAATGCCTGCTCAACTTTAGAGGACACTGTTCAAAAATATCATAAACCAATTCATCTCTTATTTAAGACTGTCTATATCATCACTAGAAATAAACAAGTCAATAACAAAATAAAAAAAGGAAAGCAAATGAGACTTGGAATTACTTGTATTTTGTGAATTTCTCTTTCCAGAAGAAACAATGGTGTCCACAGATTTCTTTGATTCGGGTTGTGTAGCTGATTTTGATTTTTTCGATGACCGGATCAATTCAAACAAACCATCCTCAGTGAGAAATGCAGTTCTAGTGGCAAAGTATAGGATATCAATGTTAGTGCAGTAACAAATGAATAAGGGAAATTAGAAAATGCATTGACATTGAACAAACCCGAGCTCCTTGGCTTTAGAGGATTTCCGTCCCTCGACGTCTTCATCACATAAAAGATAAGTCTACAACAGAACCATATGAAGAAAACCGTAAAACAATTAGTCTTAGCAAACAAAGAAACATTAGATTAAGCAAAATTTGTAAGCGACGACAATACTGTTTTCTTGCTAACAGATCCTGTGACACGACCACCATGGCGTTTAATCAAATCCTCAGCTTCTTCTCTTTCTAAACTGAAAGCATGAGAAAGGAATGCATGTCAAACTTTATGTCATTCACATATCAAATCCCGAGAAAAGTTAAAAAAGTAACACAGATGAAAAGACTTGACCCACAACATAGTGCACTCTTGCAGTGGGGTTCTACATGCTTATAAGCAATAAAGAAATTTATGCAAAAATCCGTGTGCAGTGCTTATCCCCATACTATCGCTCAACAATATACAAACAGACTAATAAGGTACCTGTCGAGAGTTCCACTAATTACAAAAGTCAAACCAGCTAAACAGTCTGGGGCACCTTCAGGAACTTCCTGTGAAGCAGAAAGACCACAATTTATTAACTCAGACAACTTCGTACAAAAAGAAGTTAGTTTCTGCAAGGATTCTACCTTTTCCCCCTTGTGAGGAGGGTCTTTTCTTTCACCAAAGTTCATGAAACCTCCCCGTCCTCCACCACCTCTACCTCGTCCACCGCTTGGTGCTGCAGATGGTCCTTTACCACCACGCCCTCGTCCACCAGATTTGTTGTCCTTGACAGCTGAGGCATCATCTTCACTTTCATCAAGAGGAACATCCTTTCCACTGGTCTTAGCTGCCCGTCCACCCCGCCCTCTTCCAGCAGGTTTGAGATCAGATTTTTTGTTCTTAAGATCATCGTCACTATCATCACTGATCACATTTTTCCGCGCGGATCCCCTTCCAGAGCCACTTACCGACTTTTTGCTGGGAGTGACATCTCTGGATCCCATTGCAGATACCACTGGTACAACGTCATCATCATCCTCAGCTTTGTGAATTCTTTTTGCAGCTGGTGCTGATGAACTTCCAGCAGCATTTGGAGCTTTTCTTTTTGCTGACACTTCCTCAACTTTTTCTTCCTTTGCCTTCACCATGTCTGTAGCAAAATATTTACTAGTTTTCCTTCTGTTGGCAGTCTCTTGTCCTTCTTGTACCTGGTGTCCATTAAAAGGAAGGAAAAAAATAAGACTAACAAAACACAAAAAAGAGGCTGATGTCTATCATAGGTTCTCAAATTTTCGAAAATTGCATTTGATGATTCCAGTAGAAACATTCCACCATCTCAAAAGCTCTTCCTACTAGCTAAAAAACCCAACAATGAGATAATTAAAAAATTTAAAGATCAATCATTATTTTTGTTGTTGTATTTAGAAGAATAAATTCGTATATTGATATGTATTCTAAATCAACAAAGATCAACCATACTCTACATGAGTAATCGATTGTGACCACTTTTTAATTTACTGCAAAAAAGATAGAAACAAGGAGTTATTGTCAGAAGTTGAGAATTCTTAGTGCAGAAAACACTAAGTTCTCATGGAAGTTCCAAATTATATTAAATTAAATAAATTTCCCCTTCTTAATCTTCTACCATAATTCCTAATACTTCGAGACTCCATTCCATTTCTTTATTTCAGTTTCTCCTTAAATAACTCAAGGAGAACACCAGGGTCAAGGCAATGGATAGAAAATAAATTCATCCAAGATATCTCAAAAAGAAGCAACAAGCCAGCCCCTACCGTTCCAGGCAGACAGAAAAATTTCCAAGAAACGGAAATAAGAAACAAACCAGTAACAACATTATCAAACACTTAAGTCATACAACCAAACCAGAGTAAATAAAAAAGCAAGTGAACTCGGAAAAATGATCCATATTCAAGATACTTACCAGGTTTTCTGGCTTTGGACTAGTGGAAGAAGGCTTTTCTGCTGCACTATTCTTGGACATACTCCCATTACCCGTGCCTTTGTCATGCTGCTTCATGAACCATTTCCTGATATCTGACTGTATTACATAGAACTATACCATCAAACTCTCAAACCATGCATCTCAATTTCTAAATATTTTTAATTTTATTTTTGTTTTTATACCCCTCCTGGTGTTCGGGCCAGATTTCGCGCACCTCGACTAATTCCACAGGATACCTCCCACCATCAACAGGTATCGGGTAACTCTATCCACCCAAGCTAGAACATATGGGGAAAAATCACCTACTGTTTTTTACTTTTTGTCTCTGCTGGGAATTGAACTTGGGACCTCATGTTGCTCAACCCACATCAATGACCACTAAGTCGCACCCTTGGGTGCTCAAATTCTAAATATTTGAAGAACACATTTTTTAACCCACATACTTAAATCTGAAAATCCCAGCACCACAACTTAAATACTTGCTATCTGTTAAAGGTATATTCTATAGGTGTGCAACTGTATGTATTTGAAAAGATTTAGTGGAAAAAGTGAATTTCACAAAGTACCCAAATATGATTCGCGATGAAGTTAAATATACTAGCATTTCTTATATAGAAGTAGCATATGAAAGTGTCAAAAAAAACTTAATAGTTTGTTTGGCCAAACTTCTAAAATCAACTTATTATGAAAAGTGGCTTTTCCAAATGTGCTTTTCAAGAAAGTACTATTGGTGAGAAGCAGTTTGGCCAATAAGTTTGAGCAGCACTTTTAAGCAGCAATTAGTAGTTGACCAAACTTTTTAGAAGTGCTTCTAAGTATATTTTCCTCACGAGTACTTTTCAAAGGAGTATTTTTTGGGGAGAAAAAAACTACTACTTCTTTTAGCTACTAAAAGACAACTTCTACTACTCTCTGGAAGCACTTATTTTCTCCTTAAAATTTGGTCAAACACTTAAACATAAACATTGTTGGCCTCCCAAAAGCTTGGCCAAATAGACTATTAGTTTGGTGGATAAAAAAATGGACTTTGGTTAGTTAAGCATATTAGAATCTGGAACAACTTAAAATTGGCACAATACAGAGAAATTTAACAAGGGGACTAATTCAGTGGAGAGAGAAAAAAAATTGAATATGATTTAGTAAAGGCATTATAGAATCTGAGACAAGTTTAAATTGGTACAATACAGAGAACACTAACATTCATCCTACCACAAATCAAAAAATGCTCAGAATCCCATGTATTAAAATCTTACAAGCTACTGAAAAATAATGCAGAATAATACTTACCATGTTTGTGATCTGCAACTAGCAATGTCTCCTTCAAAATTTCAATTTATCTTCAAAACTACCAACCTACATACAAAATAATGAACCAAATGTACGAGTAATTCCGCTATACAAACCTCGAAAACCGAGACAATTGCATGTAAAATTGCTGCGAAAAAAAGGGGGAAAATAAGAGCATATTACCAATCGTAGTAAGTTTCCGACAAGCTATGGAGTCACCCACGACGAGTTAACCGGCAGTTACATTCAACGTCGCTCCGGTGAAGTAGGGTTTAGAGAATTGAGACTTTTTTTTCCGGCAGTGGGGTTTAACCGATTAATTGAGAGAAATTGGAACAATAGAATTTCATGGGCTTTAGAATAGAGTAATGGGCCCAAGCCCAATAAATTCAATTTTATGGGCTTACTAAATATAGATATATTTTTCTTTATTTTACTAAAAACATAACATATTTGAAAAAATTGAAATGGTAAAAAAAAAATTAAAAATTGGAGTTAATCTTTGAGATTAATAGGAGATAAGGTGATAATCAATGTAAGATTGAGGTGAATAAAAAACTTTTTTAGAGAATTTAATTTTGTCGAAATTCGAGCTTCGCGACTAAGAGGAATTTTGATCAAAACTCAAAAAAGACGATCCACTAGACTTAAAAGACTTGAAAGTCCCATCAATAAAGTACTTAAGGTATATCATTGTTCTTCGATTCGAAAAATATATGTCGATTCAAGCTCAAGAAATGCTTGAACTTAGCTACTTTTAGTCTTATCCATTTTGTTTGAAATATAAAATAATTTCAACGGGAAAAAGGCTAAATACATCTCCGTAAATGAATTGTAAATATCCTCCGTCATACTTTTGGGACATCGGCGTTCCTGTCGTCCAAAAACTAGAGCATATGCGCGCTTCACTCAAACGGAAGATTAAATAGAAACACGTTGCGCAATTTTATCCGGCCATCCAAAATTTAATAAATGTCGGGTCGGTGGATAAGCTTATGAATTTATAGCCCGTTAGTGTAAAGAGTAATATGTTCTAGTTTTTGAAAAGGCACCAATGTCCCAAAAGTATGACGAAGAATATCTATGAACCATATACGATAGTTCAAAAATATATTTATCCATTTTTCCTTTAAATTTTTTCATTAAAAAGATTATATCATGCAATGTTTGATTGTCAATATAAATCCGTAATAACTAATATCATAATTGTACAACTTAGTATAACGTATGGTGTACAATATTAAACTCTGGGACATCTGCACAAAAATTAATACTAGAAACTAAAATATTATATTACTAATTCTGATATAACTTACGTTATAATACATGTATTACTTATGCGAGGTCAAATAGTGAGATAAAAATGTATATGACAATACATGAGTTGAAACAAAATCCTTATTCATGCATCATTTTTCATAACTGTGGTGTTTTGAGTCAACTTGTAAACTCGTCAACTAATTCCACATTACACATGCCACCTCCCACCAATACAAGTATCGGGTAACAATTAAAATACTTGATCTAATACATAAATAGTGATAGTTCAAAATAGGAAACGACAACATACAATAGTTGAGTCGTGAAACTCACGAAAAAAAAGGATAGTTCAAAGGTGTTCTTGACCATCAACTCTTGATAACAATAGATAAAATGCAATTATCTAAACATTACAATATACCCACTGAAATCCGATAAGTGGGCTCTATATCTGAAAGTTACAAAATACCTAGTGAAATTCTATAAGTGGGGTCTCGAGAAGGTAGCTTCATCGTGGAGGTAGAGAGACTGTTTCCAAGGAATCACCCATATACAACATAAATAAATAAAATTGAAGTATGAAGATCTCCAGCAAATAACAAAACTGGTGTATGTCATTTTTAAAGGTAATGACTACCATTATAATCATAGTTCAAGATGAAAATCTCCAGTTTTTTCAATTTTCACCAGCAATGAAGAATCCCAGCCATTCAATATTTTCTAACCAACCATAAAAAACGCGTCTCCATCAACGTCCCTGGGTACTTATAAACATGATTTTTTTTCTCTCGTTATAGCGTAAGAGACTCAAATTTTGGCAATGAACCTTCATGGAAAGTCCAGCTTTCACAATCCCGCAAACATGATAAGTCTTTTTGACCTTCCACCGACTGCACGATATATTCAGATCTGCACGAAAGAACCAGTTTAGATATGAAATGCAGAAAGGGGCATGTGGCATTCAATCAGCAGGTTGCAGCTCAATGAGGTAAAGTTGAATATTGGAAGATATTGATGGAAACAAAAACACATATTTAAGTCGTGTTGTTTTTTTCTACTCTGGGATAGACACATCGCATTCTGCGGTCCCATCTAGGAGGATATCTCTTCAATAAGATGACCACGATTAGACGCATCTTTGTCTGTGTAATTAATACTAAAAGTAAGTGGCTGCACTAACAGCTAAAAATGATTAAAAGTTCGATTGAGACGACTGGCTCGTTTTAAGCCAGATCATAAAGGGTTATCTAATTAAACACCCCTATAAATATCATCTCATTTGTGTTTGTAAGGCATACAATCCACCTTATCTTCAAAAAACTACTTCTATAGTTCTATCTAAGCATCTTGCACCTTTCCCCTCAACTGCAGTCTCTTTGAAAACTTACAAAAGAAGATGGCAAATGCTCGTATTGCTAGGTTTGTTACAGAGGTAGCACCACCACAATTTGTAAATGTCATGAGAAACCGAGCCTCAAAGATGCTAGAAACCATCAAAGAGGAGGAGAGAGAAGCTAGCACAAGCGAGTCACTTTCTCTGAAGAGTTATTCCCCTTCATCGTCTTCAGCTTATTCTGCTTCATCATCAAATGCAAAAAGTTCTAAATATTTTCTCAAAGAAGTTCAGAAGTCGTTTTCTGCATTTGGCAGCTAAAGTATATACTCTAGCTTGCTAAGAATGCTTTTAATTTTTTATCAGTACTGATTCCTCGTTTTTTTCCTTCAGCAAATTCTCTCTTTCTTAGTAAGAAAGTCCGCAAAGCTTTGGACATAGTCCAAGCTCTGCTGAGACTAGATAAGTATTGACTGTATGTAACCTCTATGGGAAGATGAAAATTCCTCCTTTGAAATTATCAGTAAATTTCTGTAGCTACTTTCTGTAAATATTACCAAATTTACTTCAGTACGGCTATGAAATTGTTATGCACATCTTGTATCCTGTTTATTTATACATAATTAATATATGTTACTCTACAAAACAGGCACTAAGGAAGGGCTCAATAAGCATATGATAACACTCTATAGCTCAGTGAACTCAAATACATCTAACTACAGCAGAATGAGAGAATGTAGTAACATTCATACTAAAACAAACAATTGAGCAACTTTACCTTGAAAGGCCTTATCGTTCCCCCCTTCCCTAGAATATATTACTAACTGATCCTGCACCCAGCACTTCTTCCTTTTTGTCCTAAAAAGGTGCTTTCCTCCAAACCACAAGAAACGTCCTCCATTACTTTCCCCATCCCCTCAGTTTTCCTCTGTGAATCTAGTATCCTTGGACTTCTAGTTTTTCTCCGCTTCCTTATCTCTCCTTCCCACCTCAGCCTCACTTTTCTACCCGCCAAGTCTACCCCTTTTGAAGCTTACTCTCCCTTCCATAAAAAGTTCCCTCATTCCCCCAGTTCCTATCTTTGTTTCCTTGCTATCAGGGATTCACCCTCCTCCTCCTCGAATTTTTAATTTAAATAATACATCATTAAAGAAAATTAACAAAAACAATACCTTATTTCAAAGTTGACTGACAAAAAACTGACTGCTGATGACATTTGTGAAAATTACTGTGCATAAACATATTCTGCGGTGACGTTTTACCATCCGGCTAAAATTTTCTAAAGACAGTGAGTGTCTCTTCTTTTAGCGACGTCATAAAGCTTTACGTAATCCTGGGTTAAATTTTCTTTTCTGAGTTATATTTACTACCTGTCCCACGTCTTGTTTCATTTAAGGTCAGATCAAACAACGTTTAAATTTTACATATCCTCATTATTAATCTGTATTTTGTACTAGTGGATCCCACTACCATTCTTAGAACATTTTCCTCTTGTTCTAACCTTTCCTCCTCACTTATCTACTGAAAGAATAAAGAACACAGTTAACAGAATCACAAAGCTTTCTCCTCCAAAACTAGCAGCAACAGCGATAATCAGATTATTTTCCTTGTTCACCACAAATTTGAGAATTTTTCCAACAAAATTGATATTCGTATAATTATTTATCATTTTTCGAAAAGAATGAAAAGCCAGAAATCCTGGGATTTTGTTTAAGAATATCATGAAAAGGCTGGTTTTAAACTCTTGCACAATTCCACACCCCTCTTCAACAGCCATGACATTTAGAAGACTCTAGAAAAATGTAATGTACATCTCTAAAACTAGAACACTAACAAATAGTTAAATTGAACTTTGTAAAGTAGGTTTGCAAAAGGAGAAGAAATGAAGAAGTGAAAGAAGAATATACAGAGGCTAAAACTCTACAACCAACAGAAAGACTGGAGAAGTAAGCAAGACAATTACAGGAGAGAGATGGGGCAAAATAATGGTGAAAGTTGGACCTGCCTGACCATAGTAAAAGGCAGAGCACCACGAGTTGAACTATATTATTAAGGTAAAATGCCATTAACTAAAGGTTCTTCACACAAACAAGTTAAGACATGGATGTTGACATTATGTTAGAATGGTGATAAGTAAGTATCTGAAATATAGATTTCATAATGAACAAGTCTCTAGTACACAACCCACATAGAGGGATTAAGAGATGCTAATCAAGTTACCAACTGCAATTCTAGAAAGATAAAACCGTGTCTCGTCTCTAGTGCAACCCTTTGTTACATGCACAGAACCAATCACAATAATTATTCATATGCTGTGAATCACTAAATGCAGAAAGGGCATGTGGCATTCAATCAGCAGGTTCCAGTTCAATAAGGAAAAGTTCAAATTTGGAAGCTTTCAAAGGCAACAAATACCGCATATTTAAGATATGTTGCTTTTCTACTCATGCAAAGACACATTGCATTGCTCAATAAGGAAAAGTTCAAATTTGGAAGCTTTTCAAAGGCAACAAATACCGCATATTTAAGATATGTTGCTTTTTCTACGCATGCATAGACACATTGCATTCTGTGGCTCCATATATGAGGATATATCATCAAGAGGATGACTATGATGATAACATCTTTATCTGTTCAATTAAGACTAAAAGTAAGTGACGGCACTAACAGCAAAATATAATTAAAACCTTGATTAAGACGACTGATTCAATTTGAGCCAGACCATAGAAGGATAATTTAATTCACAACCCTATAAATTTCAGCCCTTCTGTGGTTTTTAACTCATACAACCCACCTTCTTCTTAAACACTACTTCTACAGTTCTACCAAGCATCTTGGACTTTTTTCTCAACTGCAGTCCAAAACCTACTAAGAAGATGGCAAATGCTCGTATTGCTAGGTTTGTTACAGAGGTAGCACCACCACAGTTTGTAAATGTCATGAGACACCGAGCCTCAAAAATGCTAGAAACCATCAAAGAGGAGGAGAGAGAAGCTAGCACAAGCCAGGCACTCTCTCTGAAGAGTTCTTCGCTGTCATCATCTTCAACCTATTCTGCTTTATCTTCAAATGCAAAAAATTCTAAATATTTTCTCAAAGAAGTTCAGAGGTCTCTTTCTGCATTTGGCAGCTAAACTATCTACTTAGGCTTGCTGAAAGTACTTTCAATTTTCAATTTCCTGACAAATCTACTGATTTCTTGTTGTTTTCCTTCAAGCAAATTTTCTCTTAGTTACAAAGTCAGCGAAGATTGGACTGTAAACTCTTATTGCCAGATATATTGACTAAATGTCACTGTTTGAGAAAGGAAAATATCTCTATAGAACTATCAGAATACTAATCGCTACTTCTTTAAATTTTCCCCAAGTTACTTCAGTCCTGTTAAGATTTGCTATGTACGGTCTTTTTTATTCTTTTTTACGGCAGTGTCCAGGCCAGCTTCTGCGCACCTTGATTATACCACATGGTGCCTGTTGCTCCCACCAACCTACGGGGCACCCCTGCCCACCAAGACTTAGGTAGATGGGAAGAAATCACCTAGTATCTTTTGTCTCGATTGGGAGTTGACCTTGAGACTTCATGGTTCTCCTCCCACTTCATTTACCACTAGGTAACACCCTTGGGTGCCAGTATTTTTGTTTCTTTTATAAATAAACAAAGTATTCTATTCCACAGCATGCATTTAGACCAGAACACAAGAATGTAGAAACATGCATACTTTATATGAACAAAAGAACTTACTTGCCTACTAATTGTCACAGATCATTTCTTCCCTTTGTTCTTAAGTAGTGCTTTTCTCCCATACCAGAAGAGACAATATGCTAAATTGGAGAGTCAGATAACCCTCCAACTTCAATATACCCGACCCTCCCCACTTCTCCTTACTCTTAGTTTTTCTAGTCTAGTTCCCTTATCCTCTCTTTCAGCTTATAGAATACCAGCAGTTTTGCTAGAATCATGACCTTCAAATTCTAATTAATTTTTAAAAAACAGTGCAATTTTGAACAAAAGGCAGAATGATATCCACCTTATCTTAATATTTGCATCGAATGGATGAAGATAGCTGCAATAGAAAAAGAGCAAAAAAAATAATACAAAAAACATGCATTACCACTGTCAGGAGAAACGACATTGGAACACTTTCTTCTGTACTCTTTTGTGTGGCATTAACTAGAGAACCAAGAACAATGCTAACAATCTATAGGCAAGCAGCAAGAAACATAATGACATAAAAATGAAAATAACACAATAGTATCAAAATGTAGTGACTCACCATGATATAATCATAAACTGGTTGGCAACAGAGTACTACACTGTCTAGGAAAATGGAAGTTATCACCGTGGGCAGCTTTTCACTTCTCCTTTCTCACATTTGACGATTTCAACCTAATCTTGCTTTTCTTAAACTTTTCTGATTCAACATTCTCTCTAAGTTTCTCCAAAGCTAGAAAACAATGAAAAGAGGTTCAATTAACAAAAACAGAATAACTGAAGAGTAACTGCAGAAATAGTGCTAATACTTTATTTTTCTCCAAAAAAAGGCTAATAGAAGACCTCAAGGTTTAAGTATCGGATCAGGTAAATAAACTACTGCTGGTTTCTTCATAATTTCAACATATAGTGCATCCACTTTGATTGCCAAGTACTAACAAATATGTTGAAAATGGAAAAAGAAAGTACCTGAGGTGTACACAGAGCGAAGTGACTCTATCACTTCAGAAGAAGAAGAATAGGTAGGGCAAGAGTTACAGTCAGCTTTTTGTAGCATCTTCTTGAAGCGCTTGATCTGCAAAATTAGCATTGGAAAATTTCATATTTAAACAAGAATTTGCTCCAAAAGCAAAAGAAAGTTTAGTGCTTCAAAGTCCCAAGCTGAACTCCTCCATCGAAAAAGTATATCGTGGAAAGGTTGAGAAACTTGGAGGTATGCACAGTTAATAATCTGAGATTAGATCATTTATTTTTACAAGTATGTTCATACATCATACAAAGTATCCTAAAACATTGAACACTCGAAGTGCTGTGACAATTAGGATCACAATTTGAATACAAGCACATTGAGAGTGGAGAAGTGTTTTAGTTTTTATGGCAGCTTATAAGTGACAAGATCTGACCTTTTATTATTCAACTTTGTGGCCATTTGATGGCAGTGAACCAGTTCAAATAGTCAATTTTTTTAACCAATCCGCTCAAGTAGTCATTACTCTACTGTTAAGAGCAAAACTTTACTTAATGAAGTACCCCAAAGAAAGAGCTACTTATTATGTTAATAGCATGCTATAGTCAGATATAATACATCAGGTTATAAAATTTTAGCTTCCTTAGGGGCCAGAACTTAATGTCTCAATATGAAAAATAGATCATTTAAAGTTGCAATCTTTAAAATATTTGATCCTCGTCATATAAAAAGACATACCTCATCTTTATGCATTAACGTAAAGCAACATCCACTTAGGCCCGCTCTTGCAGTTCGGCCTGCCCGATGAATAAATGTTTTTATATAAGCAGGCATATCATAGTTTATGACATTTCTCACTCCTTCAACATCCATTCCACGAGTCATAGCATCAGAGGAAATAAGCACTTGCACTTGCCCTGACCGGAAAGCCCTCAACGTCTTGCTGTAAGGCAAAAGTTCACGATATTAAATTGCAAGATGGTAGACTTAAATATGCAAGACCAATCACACAGGTGGTTCACCACAAACATTTCCCAAATAAACGTAACATCACCATTCAACAACGTCAAGTATAAATATGACGACCAATTATTTCCATTTTTCTGTACTTCATTTTCCTTTTTAACTTTTCCATTAATCCAACTTGCAAGTAAAAGCTCTAGTAAACTAACTAAGATGGCAATCAAGACAGAACAATACAAAACATGCCTTTTCTTCTCCAGAGACCTCTAAAGTTTTTTTGTTTTTTTTTGATAAAGCCAAAAACCTAAAAAGGTTAACAGCCTTCAGAGGTGACTTGTATTAGGTAAACAGATTCCCAGTGAGATGTAGACATTCCATATGGCCAGAAAAGATTTTCTGATGCATTTCTTGATCATAAAAGTTGTCTCTGATACATAATTTTGGAACACTGGAAACTATCCTTTTAGTCCGAATCCCAGATATTTGTGCACTTCTAATATGGCACTTTGGAAACCAACTAAACAAAACAGATTTTTAACAGTATAGTAGTACATTACAGCTTTTTGGCAACCTAGATGGCTCCACGCATGACTACATTCAGTTAGCTTCAGTAAGATGTGAGCTCATGCAAAACATCATAATACCGTTGACTGCAAATCTCTCTAGCAAATTACATAATGTAACAGCTCAGAGCTAAACTCAAGTTGTTATGCGAATGTATCTAGTACCTTCTTACAGATTGCCGCTGAAGACGAGAATACTCCTTGAACTCAATTTGCAAATTGTCGAAAAACTTGAGCAAGGTGCATAATCTATGAGTGGACTCCACCGATGATGTGAAAACAATTGATTTCTCCCCTTGCAGACTTTGAAGAAGGGAAACTAGATAAAGTGGCTTCAGCTTTGATTGGCATAGCTACACAGAAGGAAGGTAAAATCACTGATATCAATCATCTGCCTGTGAGCAACAGTGTGGTGCAAAATAGCACAAATCCAGTGGGAGGGAAAAGTGAGAAGTCAGGTGCAAACTTTTCAAAATGAAGCACACAATGTATTGAAAGCACAAAATTACCCAGTATAAATGAACTTAGTACTTATAACACTGAATTGCAAACTTCAGAATCCAGAATCCGACAATGGAAGTATTTATTCAACAGCTCAAACAAACCATCATTAAAATGTAATTTGGAGAGGAGTCCTAATACTCAAACAGCAAAAGTCCCTATTTCCCCTACCCCGCCCCACCCCACCCCACATTTTATTTTGAACTGGGCAAAAAAAGGAGGAAAAATGAATGGTTGGTTTCTTTTTCATCTTTCAATGTCTGTTGAATAATCGACTGCTTCACACTAAATAAATTACTTTCTGAAGAACACTGCTTCCTCACGAGGCAATAACCTTCACTTCGCATTGCTCTGTTGCTTCGGTTTTTAGATAAACCTTCAGCATCACTTCGTCCCTTTAAGCAATGAAGTGATGGTTTTTAGACAAACCCTCACTTTGCATCACACAGTCACTTTCAGCAACAAAATGCTGGTTTCTAATAACAGTGGTTTGGACTTTAGCAATGTAGGGGAGACACTGCAGTAATTTCTGCTATGTGAGCATATCTACAGAAAACAACACAAAGTTCCTCCTAGACAACATTATGGTGAATTCGGAAATTCCTTATGACTTGGAGACAACAAACTGATTCTTTTTTCCCTTCTTTTTGACAGGTTAGGCAACAATGACTTCTAATTATTATGGAATAACAATAATTTTTAAAAATAAGAAGATAAATCGTCAAGATAAATGATATGCCGTGATAAACACATTTTCTGGCATATCAGGAAAAAGAAGATAATATATAAATAGGCCTTATTTCATTCAAGTAGCATATACCCACCACTTTAAATGATTTGAGTTCTTCAGGAAGCTTGTAACGTCTTTCTCCAGTTGTCAAAAGAAGAGGATGATGCAAATCAAGCTGAGCAAGTTTACTTGGGTCTTGTGTTAGTGTGGCTGATAAAACCATCTTTGCCAGCCTTGGATAGGCTTTTCCCTTGAACCCTCTTTCAGTGCCCCTGCATTATTTTTAAAGCAATGCTTAAGAAAATCCCACAAGTGAAATGGACAAAGAGAAAACAAGACAGTGAATGCCTATGTGCACTTGAAAGTTAAACCTATTCGATACCAAGGAGCAAACTCAATGAACCATCAATTGATTAAAGGTAAACCTGCCAACAAAGTTGGATCCACTAACAAAATAATATGTTATGCATTTCTTTTTTGATGACAGTTGTGTCTGGCCCAGCTTGTCTGCACCTCGACTTTTCACCAGGTACTTGCTAGGCTACTACCTTCCGTCACCACACGTATCGGGTAATTCTGCCCATCAAAGTTAGAGTAGATTGAGAAAAAATCACTTAGTATTTATTTTTTTGACCTCTGCTGGAATTTGAACTTGAGACCTCCACCTACTTCATCAACCACTAGGTCACACACTTAAGGTGCAAGGATAGATACATTTTCATGATCAAAAGAGTAAGAAACTCAAAATTGAAAAAGATATGACAGACAAAGAAAGAATCAAACAAGACTTGAATAACCAGACAATTAGTTCTTGATTAGAAATATGTCAGATCACAACTGAGAGAAAGATGTGCATCTAAAGAGGATTCCATATATAAGCAATTCATAAGAAATAGGGGATAGGCATAACAACATACATTCTTCTGATAGTCTTCAATGAACCATAAGTGCAAGGAAGAAGATCAGCAACAGAAGGGAAGTTCCCATCAACAGAAGAGCTGGTCAACTGAATGACGGTAGGAAGCCAGGACTGATAAGCTTCCCTTAATAACCTATCTGTTTCATCGACAACCTACATGATACCAAAATGTAAGTCAAATGGTTTCAACAAAGTATAACGAAAAAAAACGAGCAATGTCAAAATATGTGCCTCACACTCAAGAGGATCTACCACTTTGAAGTTTAATGTTTTAATTGAAACAAATCTTCATTGTCTGAGTTATTAGCATAGTAGCATTCCAAGTTTTCCTTTTCAAATAGGAAAGAGGCATTGAAGTGAATAAAATACCAAACATATATTGATAATTTAATCAAGTAAATATAATTTTATTAATAATGGGAAAGCTCCCACATACAAAAAGTAGGGTAATTACAGAAGGATGTGATTCTCTACAAAAGACACCCACGCTCTATGCAAATAGAAACATCACGGATGCACCAAAAATACACTAAAAAGGAAACTATTCCTTAGATGAAAAACTCAGCTCTTTTGCTTCAAAAGCTCTACTATTTCTTTCATGTACCGTTTTTAATGATTGATCAATGCATTGATATAAATGAAGATAGTGGAATGACGTTAGAAATCTATTAACATAAAGACAAATAGCCAGCACATTTGCTGCCAAAACATGCACTATAGTTGTCTGTTTGTTTTACCTCGGTATCACCCTACTTCTAACAAACTTCTTTCAAATTATCAAAAGGTACTTCCCTGCGCTTTGTTTTCCTAGTGACCTTATAGACTAATGAGATAACAGGCACGCAGACCCTAAGGAAAAGCAAAAAGTTAGCTGGGACACTTAGCTTCTTAAGATGATCAAGATATTCTCAGACAGAAATGCTTTGTGCCATGATATGAATCGCAACAAAGAGAGAAGAATAGGGGACTAATGTAAATATACATACTAAGAAATTCTAAGCAACTAAATATATGCAGCTTACAAGATAAGATAGATGCTCAAGCGTAAAACCATCAGTGTTATTGATGTGGTCCATCAGTCTTCCAGGAGTTGCCACTAATATGTCTACTGCACTTTGTAACTCGTATGAGAATTCTTCAGGATCATAACATATGCCATACTCAACATTGGGTTTCTTGATGAGCTCGGAGATTTCATCTGAAATTGATGACTGACCTACTGCCAAGCCGACAGACAGACCTACTGCAGGTGCAAGAGCAGAGAAGACCTCTTTGACCTGCGAACAGAAACAAATGGTAAAAACATAATCTTCCTCTGAGAAGCTAGTTATCTATCTTTGCATGTGAAAGTGTAAATAGAGAGGCCTTAATAAATAAATAATAACTGCATGTGCAAATGCAAATGTAGATATGTCACTGGTGTGAAAAAACCACTTAGAAGTTGAAGGTATTCTTACAAAAAGCCTCTGAGGCACTACAACAAAATTCCACCAATTATTAGATTGCAAGTAAAAGAATTCAGCCAAAGTATGAACTTGTAGTGTTTTTTTCTTATGTGAAAGGTAGCATGAAGTCATAGTTTTAAGGCGAGAAAAACCTAGGATGATCATTGACTTGCCTATCAAAAAAAGAAAAGGCCAAGCGAGGAGGCAAAGTTGGAATGATAATTGATCCCAAGATTTACATGTAACTGAGAATTTGTGTAATTATGCACTGCGCATTTTCCAAAACTAAAACTAAAAACTACGGTGAATAACCTGCAATGCAAGGTCTCTAGTAGGCAAGACCACTAGTGCACGAAGACATTTAACAGCACGTGTAGACAGCATCTGAACAATTGGTAAGGCATAAGCAAGCGTTTTCCCGCTCCCTGTAGGTGAATTTATACAAAGGTCTCGTTCAAAAGAGCCAGGTCCAATAGTCTCTTGCCAGACAGCAAGTTGCACGGGAAAGAGTGAAGTGATGCTCATATTCTTCAAAGCCGCCACTAACCTAGTGAAGAAACATGTATAAGTAAGAGTAAGTTGGAGTGGAAGTGTACAAGATCCAGTATAAAGTGTCAAGAAAGCATAAGGTATAAGTGTAACAATGTTTCAACTGCAATCATAGGAATTTTATTATAAACAGTAAAGCAAAGTAATAAACTGAGGATATTTCGGATAAGAAATGAAATATTAATTGTCGAAACTGAGAGGTGATCATTAACAATAATTTCCATTTTGTTCATTCGTTATCCTGAAGGAATGGAGAACTTTTTTCTTTTGAGATGGGGTTTGCCAACTGGCCATGCTATCGATTGGGAACCAGCAGACAATACAAACGATTGAAGAATATAGATGAGCAACATTCATATCTGTCTGTACAAATATAATAACAAGACATTCAGAAAATGTGTCCCACACCACGTCATATAGTTCTTCAGCTGTAAGATAGTATTTAGATCTCAGTGATCGTATTCTAAATGATTTCATTAATAAAAATACTTTCAACACAATTTTCTCAACCCATTTGTATTCCATCCTTCCCATATTATGGGGCACCATTTTGGTGCATGAGTTTAACTTGTTAGTTTATGTTGTATAGGATACAAGTAGTACTTTAAGTTGAAAAGTTAGTTTGATAAATAGAACATACAATATACCATCAGAATTTAGTATTTGATTAGTTAAATAATTTGAATACTTGAACCTGGTGAAAGGCTATAGAAAGTAACACTATTAGTAAAAGGGAACCAAAAGATTTTGCCACATCCCAAAACAAAAAGAACGTCGTATAGATTGTAAGACAGAAGGATGATAACCGAGAAACCACGAGGGCAGTAGCACTTTTCTATAGTTCTCCACTTAAATACCAAGCTTCCGAGGCAGGATTTGAAAAATTACAAGAAAAAACATACAAAAACTACATCCCCGGAAACTCAAAACATCTTCTATCAAGAAAACGCAAAATTTACAGAGCATAGAAAAGTAAAAGACATTGTTAGCTCTATTACAAAAGGCTAATCTAAAATTAAGGAGCTATCAAAGTCCAAAAAACCTTCAGGAGCTACAGAAACTTGTGGAAACTCGAACATCTCTAAATTCTGGGATATTTAAATCAAACTACTCCTACACCAAAAGTATAAGCTTCCTAACCATCTATTCTTAATAATAACAGAAATGTGATGCTTTTTATCAAACAATAAATCTCCTATTGATGTCTTGCCATATGTTCCAAATGATGCATAAAGGTATTCGTTCAGAATCAACAAGGGTTCGTAGAACGAAGGGAGTGTATAACTGGGATTTCATTCCACTTTTTTGTTCATAACGAGGAAGAGATAGAATGGATTTCTTCACAAATGATCCCTCCAAATTATCTTAAATCTTCTGATCAGAACCTGGTTCTGACAACATTCATACAACTGTTTGAACGAGTTACTAATATTTTTAAAAGATAGAAACTTTATGCAGTTTCTAAAGATGTACTCACTCCATTTCAACTTCTTTGTCTTCTTCTCCTTTTTAATCCATTTAAAAAAGAATGTATATTTCCAACATCAAGCCTATTGGAACTAGATAGAATTGATAAGATAACTCCAACAATTTCTTTGTTGTTAACGCCTCCTAATTTCCAGGAATTAGCACTTCAATAGCATTCATGAACTTTATTAAAAGGGTATGTCATTCAAAAATTCGGATTATTTCTTGGCGCAAATATTCACTTGTAGCATACCATATTTCAATTACTTGTCAACTCTTTAATTCTAACTTTCTACGAGTCATGTTTAAGATGGTACATTCAATGTGTTGACCACAACATCTGTCTTTTTTTAGTTTCTTAAAGTTTGTGTCAAGTTAAAACCACATAAACAAATTGAAATGGAGAACTCAAGATACTCAGAACATCATGTTGATTTTTGGGGTTGAAGGGAGTAATGCTGAAAGAGTACCTGGGATCAATAAAAGGCAAAAGATCCAGAGAGCATTGATCAAAGGTAGTAATATCAACTGGGTTTCTCATCCATGGCAACACAGGGATGTTTTTCTTCTCTTTCTTCAACCCCTTTTCTTCTTCCATTGTCAAGCTCACTTTTTTCAGCTGAAAACTTGAGGAAAATCCAACAAAAAAACGCCCAAATTAATTTCTAACAAAAAAAAAAAACACCCAAATCCCATAAAAAGCAACAAGTAAAAGGAAAAGCTTATGGCAGTTTGAACACCCGAAATAAAATAATATTAAGGCACAAACTCAACATAGCTGGTCAGAGAAGATGAACTTTATCGGAAAATTATATCAGTAACTAAAAAAAACATAAAATAACAATAATGATGGCCGGAGTTTAAGATCCTCCAGCCTTATATGAAACGCAGAGACTAAACAAAGATAAATATATATATGGAAGATTACCTCTTTTGCCGGAGTTGGTGTCGCTGGTGGAATTTGGTTGTTGTAGGTTGAGCGAGCTTCGAGCTCGCTGGCTGGTTATTGTCGGAGCTTGAAGCTTCACTGGTTCACCGGAGACGAAACCTCTGTTCGCCGTTAATGGCTGCTTTACAGCGGCGTGTTCTGTTGGGGAGGGCGGCTCTAGTTATTGCAAAATAAGGTATATGCATTAGACCTTCCAAAAGGACGAATATATCCGAATTATGGTAAATAGTATAGAAATATTTCGTCATATTGGTACTTTCAAAAAATTAGAGTATATATTTTGTTCATTCTAATTAAATTGTGGTATATGTTCTTATTTAATCTTTCGTTAGAATAAAGAATATATATATACTCTAGTTTTTGAACAATACGAATATTAATGTCTCAGAAATAAGACGGAAAGTATACACATACCATTTATGTATCCATCCAGAAATATAAGAAAAGAACACTACATTTAGTAGAGAAATTGCAACAATAACAACATACCCAAAATAGGTAAGATAGAGTTTACGCAGATCTTACCTTTACTTCAAGAAGGTAGAGAGGGCCAACCTAAGTGATATCGTCTATTTCTACTTAATGTGACTATAGGAAAGTCGAATCAAATACTACAAAAATAACTTTAATTTGACATCATCTGTTAGGATTTACATACACTCTATCTACGTGTTCACTTCTTTGAGTGTTTGGTATGAAGGAAAATGTTTTCCATAAAAAATGTTTTCCTAAAAAATATTTTTTTGGAAAACAAGTAGATTTTGGACTTATCTTCTCATGTTTGGTTGGTGAGTAGAAAATATTTTCCGAAAATAATTTCTATTGTTTGATTTATGAATAAAAAATATTTTTTAAGGGACATCCTTTATTTTTACTAGAGTAGAAAATAATTTTTGAAATTGAATTATTATTTTTTTAAATTGTTGTTTTTCCCCCAAAAAAAAAAATAATTTGAAATTAGAGGAGAGTTTTGGAAAATGTTTTCCTTAATTTTTGAAGGGAAGTCATTTTCCTTAATTTTGAGGAAAATGAGTTGATTTAGAAAATATTTTCCAAAACTTTTGTCCCAACCAAACATGAGAAAATTGGAAAACATTTTTTTCCTTCATACCAAACACACTCTGAGAGTTTGCTACTCTCCAACAGAATTTAGCTAGCGTTTGGCTACAGATATTCAAATATTTTTGGCAAATATTATTTGGATGAAGATTTGGGTGAAATTTCACCATGTGTTTGGCCATAAAATTTGGGAAACATATTTTATTTTTTTAAGAAATATGATTTATACCCATAAGTTTTTAAAACTATCAAAAATAACCATAAATTTATATTACATAGCAAAATAGAAATCTCACGTAACAAGATTCATGACTTCCGCAACAAATCAACAAGCATCATTACAGTAAACATTCGTATAGTGAAAAGGTCTTGGTACAAATCATGATAATGAAAATACAACTAATATAAATTCGAAAAAAAAGAAGAAGAAAACAGAAGGAAATAAATATTGCAATCACTGAAGAACCTATGCCTTATAATCTGAAAGAGTTCAAACTATTCTTTAATATAATCTTCCCATATTTTATGAACAATCTCTTCTCGATGAGCTTGCATTTCGCATATACAATTTTTTCGTAATTATAGAATCTTTTTTAACTCTGACGTTTAGTTCTTTGTCAATGTGCTTGCTTATTGACTTATAATGCCAATTTCTATCCTTTCTGTTGCAAATATTTATAGAAAATTATCATTATTATGAAATAATAATATTTCATTTTACTTACTTCAATATTTTCTAATAAAACTTGCTAACGACTTATTTTAATTTCTTAAAATAAATAATTTTAAATTTTTTACTTATTTTAATATGTTTATCCACCCGTTTATTATTTTACTTAACTTAACACTTTCTAATAAAACTTACTAATTACTTACTAAAGTATAAAATTGTTATTACTATTATTATTACTATTATTACTATTATTATCAAATGACAATATTTCATTTTACTTACTTTAATATTTTCTAATAAACTTACTAATGGATTATTTTAATTCCATAATATAATTAATTATTAAAATTTAATTTAATTCATTATGTTTATCGACCCCCTCTACAATTAATTATTTTACTTACTTCAATACTTTATAATAACATTAATTAAGTAAATAAACTCCTAATAATATTGATAAATAAACTCCTCAAATTACTTTAATGCTTAATTAAATTAAGTTAATTTCATTGTCAATATATATAAATTTAAAGGAAAAAATTTAAGTCATGTTAAATATCTTAAATATTTTATAAATATTATTAATCTCGTGCACAACACGGGCTATATTTTACTAGTATAATGAAAAGTGTATTAATTGAGTTAGTTCGCAGATGGGGAGCTAATTGAATTGTTTGGTGTCAATAAATAGATTGTTTTTGTAAAATATAAAAGTTAGGTGTAAAAATTGAATTTTAAAACTTCCCAAATAATGAAATTTGGCCCAAATACTAGTTTTTTCTAGTATTTGGGAATTTAAAAAATTTGCCAAAAAAATTTGCCAAATAATGAAAAAGTGTATGGACAAACAAAATTTGCCAAGTTTTACTTACTAAGATCTATGGCAAAATCTTAGTATTTTGTCCCCTTCTGTTGAACGCTTCAATATTGCTCATCGTTCTGTTTATGTGGAAACATTAATTGCAAATATTAGTTGCTATGTTGTTTTTACATTTTGTATAAAGTTATCGCATTTGAGTCGAGAATTTTTTGAATTCTACGTACTGAATACGATAGTGTGCAAACTGTAAAGTATTTGTTTATTATAGTTATTTATAATCATAATGATTAGTATTATTGTCATCCTTAAATTTTATTATCTTAACTTTGTTAGAATTATACTTGTTCTATCATAAATATTTTTGCTTTTGCTAATATTATTATTTTTTTTAAAAATTAATCTTGTATTTTAAATTTGCCTCACTTGTATTTTCGTCTAGTTTCAACTATAGAAGTTTTTTTGAAGTTGGAATATTGTTTGACCATTTTTTTTTGGAAAAATTACATAGAATCTAGCAAAATTTCGTAACTTAAGATGATATTAATTTATTATTATATCCTTCATAAATATTAATTATATTAATAATTAATATAACTAAACACTATGTCAATACTCTAAACTACGATCTACACACTTCATATGTCACAATACTTTTACTTCACATAAAAAATTTCATATTATGTTTTGGTTGTAACTTGTAACCGTAATTGTAGCCTTCGAACTACATCTACTCTTAATACAATTTCTCATTATATTTCACTATATGTCTATTTCAAAACATTATAACTGATTTGCTTGTCTCACTATATCGCATCAAATTGTTAAATAAGTAAGAAATTATATATTTATTTTATAAATATTTTCTTTTTAAATAAATCACAAATTAAATTGTTACTGATCAAGAATGATAAATCAAAGATAATTTTTTTTTTGTTAATTTATTATTAATATCGATAATACATAAAATCAAACCGATAATAAATAAGCCCTTCCTAACAATGAATGCCTGTGACAGAATTAGTTGGAAAAAAGTTGTAGAAACCAATGCAAAGTGTTTATTCACATAGTTTCATTCAATTGTTACATTTTTCAGCTTACTAAATTCCCAAAAATTCAAAAAACCCCTTTTCATTAGTTTCTTGTTTATCATAGATTTCACTTTTCTTCATTAACAATGGGCAATGCTTCTTCCTTGCTGACTCAATATGACATTGAAGAAGTTCAAGAACACTGCAATCACACATGTATGCATATTTCTCTCTTTAAAATGATATTTTTCACTAAAGATTGTAACTTTTTGTGGGGTTTTTGTTTTAATGTTTAAAAGATGGTATTTTCTTACTAAAGTTTGTAACTTTTTTGTTTTGGGGTTATGTGGGTTTTGTATATCAATGCTTACAAAATTGTATCTTTTTTACTAAAGTTTGTAACTTTTTTGTTTGGGGTTATGTGTGTGTCTTATATCAGTGTCTCAAAGGTGTATTTTAACTAAAGTTTGTAACTTTTTGTTTTGGGGTTATGTGGTTTTTCTTTATATTAATGTTGAAAAGTGTATTTTTTATTTTTTTTACTAAAGTTTGCGACTTTTTTTGTTTTGGGGTTTTAGTTTCACAGCAGGAGATTCTATCATTGTACCAGAGGTTTTGTCAACTGGATAGAAATGGCTGTGGATTTGTCTCTGGAGAAGAGTTTCTTTCAGTGCCTGAATTTGCTGTCACTCCTCTCTCTCAGGTTTGATTGTTTGTGTGATAATTATTACATGATAAAAATTATGTGCTTTTGTGCTATGTTGTTTGGACTCTTCAAGAAATGTGTGCGTGTCGAATTCGCCAAAAGTAGTGTGTTGGCATCAAAAGTGAAGAGTCCTCGCAACTAAGCTTTTGTGTAATCTGCTCATAGTTGTGCATGCAACCCGAGATCAAATTTTTTGTTGAGTTGATTTCTTAGATGGTCGTTTAACTAATAATGTCACTAAAATTGGGAAGAAAATTGGAAACCAGAAGTAAGGTGACTTTTTGAGATAAAAACTATTAGTTGAGTGAGCATATGAGAAATCAACTTAATTCTCCTTATATGCTTATGTAAATACTGTTTCAGGATTTAGTTTGTATAGTTTTGTGAATTGAAGCATGCAAATGCACTATGTTGTAGAAATCATGGTCTAGTTCTTTTGCATTTACTTTGAAATGGTTTTCCCCAATGTCAGAGCCAAGATTTTCACTAAATGGAATCCAAAATCTTTGTTGCTTGGACTCTCCAAAAATATTGTCGCACCCTGTTGGATCCTCCAAAGAATTCACTACTTTTGGAGCATCATGCACACACTTGTCGGTATATTTGAAGAGTCCGAGCAATATAGTCCAAAATATAAGGAAGTAATCACACGAAGAAGCCAAGAGGATTCAACATAAAATATATATACATAAAAAAAAAAACATTGACATACCTACACAATGTAATTTTCAGAAGAGTGGTGTCAATTGACTCCCCTTGGACAAATGTGGTTCTGCGATTGGTTATCCTCACATAATAACGAAGGAATAGTTTCTATGGTACTTTTTGTGTCAGAAAGAAGCATTCCCCTCTTGTAAACTGAACAAATTCAATCTTTCAGATATGAAAGGTTCGGTAATAGAAGTTCGTGAGACTATCTATTATAATTTTGAAGCAAGTAAAATTGAAAGATGATCCAATCTGTAAACGACAACAACATGAGACCTGGTTTATGTTTGGCCAGGAAAACTAGAGATGTAAGGGTAAAGAATTAACTCGAAGAAAACCACAGGTTTCATGCAGGGAGAGAGAGAGAGAGAGAGGTATGTTGGGAACCGAGAGGTCTTTGAACGGGAAATGAAATAGAAATTAAAAAGGTACACTGATTCATCAACAGAGAGGTTATGCTAGCAGGCTAATAGATCCTAATTTGTCCTCCTTTTTCTGTTCTCATTGAGCATAGATAAGAACTGTATTTTTTAGAACACGGAGAAATGAAGTTAGAAGTTCCGGGCTCGCTTTCTCTCTTCTCTCCTCTTAGCTGCTGGTTTGGTGCAACTGTAAATAACTTTTTGATTGTGTGGCTCTTTTAGTATATCATTTATTTGAGTTTTTGGTCAATGACCAGCATTGACATGTCACAAATGCAATTTTGCAAATTCTGCCACTATACAACTTTATTCTTAATCATCCTTTTTCTTAATGCAGAGGCTATTACGGATGATAGACGGGTTAAATTTCAAAGAATTTGTGGCATTCCTATCAGCCTTTAGTGCTCATGCCAGCTTGCAACAAAAGGTTGAATGTAAGGGCATTTCTCATTTTATGCCTTTGATCGTCTCTTTGAAATGCGTAAATCCAATCTTCTTTTGCGTAACTTTACTTTCTTCAGGTTAATTGTTGCTCATAGTGCTTCGACTCTTTCTTATTTTTCCAGTTATATTTAGAGTTTATGATTCTGACGGGAATGGAAAGGTGTCATTCAATGATATGCTGGAGGTCTTGCAAGATTTGACTGGACCATTTATATCTGAGGTTCAAAGAGAGGTAGTGTTTGTCTTTTATTTTTCCGATGCTTTTGTTTCTTATGATCTTTTTCTGATGAGAACTATTAAAGTATTGAGAAATAAATAGAGTTTCTCCGTATCTTACTTTATTCTGTTTTCGAAAGTATACTTAGTAAAATGACGTCAAGGCATTCAATCTCTGGATTGCTCTTGATTACCTTGTAACCTTCTGTTGTAGGGAGCTTTCAACTAGCCTATAGTTGCAGTATAGTAAAATGGAGATCTATAGGACTTGATACTGGCAGAGACATTGGAGATTAATACGGGGTTCTTGTTGTTTTAAGGTTAATGATTCCATGAATCACGGAAAGGAAAGGTTTTTAGTTGTTCTATATGTAAATCAGTGGAGTAAGAGAAGAAAAGTAGTCTAGAAATCCCACCATAGAAGTAAAAATGCAGTAAAGTAGTGACTTAAGTTTCCCCGAAAGCCTTCATATTGACTCATATATTCTGCACTATTAATTCGAAAACGTAAATGGATATTTATGAGCACCAGTTTTCTAAGTTGGTTAGTCCTACTAAAATTGCTGCTAAACAGTAAGGAAATAATATAAATTGACCATCTTTAGAAGTTACTAAACAACGTGATCATAGACTCATAGACATGCATGGTTTTTGGATTTTATTGCATTTAACGGGTAAAGATACTCCTGAAAATAACCTAAAGTTTACCAGTAACTGCAGATTAAAGTATGTCCAATCTTGGGCTATAAATGAGAGAGATTTCTCATTTTCTTCTATTGTCCATGTCACCTTTTTCACAGATCTGAAATGACAAAGGAGTATCATCCCGGGAAGTATGCATAACTATATTTACTTGAATTTTGTTAATCACTCTTTTGAAAACGAGGCATAGAGAATCCCCTTAAAAACATTTACAAGTTAATCATTCTTCCACTTTTTTATAGTTTCATTTGCTTTCAACGTTTGCCTAGAATTAAGGACAAGCACGGTGCAAGAAGGTGTGACCCGATGGTCCATGATACTGATATGAACCATGAAGACTTGGGTCCAATCGTAGAAAAGGGAAAATAGTTAGTTGGTTTCTTGTAATCTGTCTAAGCCTTGTAACGAGTTATCTGATACATATTCTGGTACCATGAATTAGTTGTGGTACGTGCAAGTTAGTCGGAACAGTGCTTTTATATAAAGCAGAAAGTAAAGAACGCTAACGATAAACTTGGGAACAATTTTTTCTTCAGTAACAAACTTGGGGACCTTATACATTTCTTAGCTCTTATTTCATGTTTTATTTTGTTCACATGTTCACCTGCAACTTATTCTGATTTCATTTTATTATAGTAAAACTACTCTACTTCGCTCTTCCCATTTCTTGCCATAGGAAGTGCTTAATTGAAAACTTAAAAACATAGATTTAGCAGGAAATGCCAACTTTTTGAGGAAGCTGAGAAGAAAAATTCAAATATAGCAAATCGAGTGCAGTTTCGTCAACATGTTATCATTCTTTGAGAAAATATAGGTGTACTCAGGAGATTATTCATTATGGTTTGGATTACGTTACAGATGTAATCCTTTTTTTGGACAATTTACTTAATTGTGAAGTAAACAAGTTGTCAATGAGAAAATTTTGATGGTGGATCACCGAAGAAGCCACCTTCTATAAAGTTTACCTGAAAAAGAAATGTGACCTTGTGTTTAACTCCATTTTTATTTCCGTCCTTGCAGCAAGTTTTGACGCGTGTTCTTGAGGAAGCTGGATACAGCAAGGATTCTTCACTAGTCCAATCTGACTTCCTGAAGGTAAATATTGGACCTTTGACCTTCGCGCTATCTGTTTCTTCTTGCAAGTTTCTGATGACCCTTTGACAGATCAATTAACGGTTCTCTAGAGATGCCAATTACTCTTGCCTCTTGTTAAATCTGTCTTTCTGAGAATATATTATGATATATACATTAATGCATTTGTATAAAAGATTAAAAGGTGTAAGGTTCAATGTTAGATCAAACAAAACATTTAGACTAACTTTGCCTTAACTGTTTCATCGCTATGGTCGGGAAGCTTGATATGTTTTGACTATGGGAAAGTTACAAGTAGCAGTATAAGCAAGCAGGTACGGAGAAATGTCAAGCAGCAAGTTGGTTATCATCCTGCTTGGTACATAAATGAAAAGCAAAACTAGTAAACTTCTAAGGCTCCGTGTAGTGAGTTGAGTTTGAAATTTCATGAATATTTGAATAAGATTAAAGCATCTTCATATCTACTGTCAAAATTATTCCGAGTTGAAGGATTTTCAAATGCTTCCTGCAATATTGGGATACCAAATGGAAGTATCGTTCCTAAATCACAAAATAAACTCTAGAGCTGCTGAAATTCTTGCATACTGATAGCTTCTTTGATGTTTGCTGAAAACTACATATGAAAGTTATACACACACCCTTTTCCTCGCGCTGCTTAACTCTTCTAGACATCGTTATAGCTTGTTATGTTCAGTTTTTACCTCCTCTACGCGTCCCTTACATCATTACGTGATCATAACTCATTGAACCAAACATTATAACATGACTTTTAATCCGTGTCATCGGATCAGCTTATCAGTGGGATGAGAAAAGTAAAGTAGAACTACTTCCAACTCGAGATGTGTGTGTCACTTGCATCATAACATGATCATTACTACGTTGTAACGTGACTTTGATCTGTATATCGCTGGATCAGCTTATCAGTGTGTGAGAAAAGTAAATTGTAAATTTTCGACGTATTATGAATTTCCTTGTTTTGGTTGAATGATATTGACAAAGCTACTGTTGTTTGCAGATTCTTGGCAGCTCTGATCTGAAGATGGAAGTTGAAATTCCAGTAGATTGAAAAAATGACTTTGCTTTAGTTGAAATTAGCTTATAATTTGCACTATCAAGAGTTAAACAAAAGATCCTTTTGAATTTAATAAATTTAATACATGTTATGATGAGTATATGTTATATTGAACAATATGTAAAACTCATGTTATTATTCACATCATAATGGTTGAACATTATACCATGTTGCAGTCCTGATTGAATACTTCTTTTTGAGTCGAGGATTTATCGTAAACAACATTTCGATAGGTTATGGTCAGCGTACCCTCTATGTTGATTTCAGATACCTAAAGGTAGGTTTTGGTTTGATTTTCGTTAAAAATAATTAAACTGATTATGTTGATTCAGATCAATATAAAGTCGATTTTTTTAATTTCAATTTTAATCGATTCTTTAGATTTTTCGATTTTTTATATAATGATTGAAAAAGGTATAAAATATATTTTCACTTACTTATGTGATAAGCTAGAGAACAAAAACATTAAATGAATAGGAACCTTCAAAAAAGACGGTAAAATTCATGTGAATACTAAATAATTTCATTGAAATATCGACGTTTAATATATTAAATTTATATGATTAAAGGCTACCGTTAAACTGAATACAAAACAATATATTTATAAAATAGATTGTTAATTTCAATCTGAAAAACTATAACAATGTAATTGTAACTTTCAATCTGAATACAAAGCAAAATATTTACAAAGTTTGGATTTGAAAATAATTAATCCAAGCATTTGAAAACTATAAACTAATTTAAAATATATTAACAAGGTAGATTATAATCAATACTCCATTTTTTAGGTATAAAATAAAATAAAATGATTTTATGTATTATGTCGGTTTAATTTGAGTTTGGTTTGACTTTTTTAAAATATCAAATCAAGAGTGATCAGTCATTTTTTCAATGTCAAACCAATTTTTCCAATTTGAATTGATTCAATTTAACTTGATGATTTGATTTGTACACGTCTATAATCGTTAAATCTTTTCTCTTTAAATCTTAAAATTAAAAATTATAAATGAGAGATAAATGTCCACCTAGCTACTACTTCAAGGGCCACGTAAACTTTTCCGTGAAATTAATTCTATTTAATTACGCTGTTAATTACTTCTCTGTATTAATTGTTTCCTTAATTAGCTTTTAAGTTAAATATAAAAATCATTAATCACTTCCAAGGAGAAATTTAAATACAATAGGCACCTCTTAATTTCATGTTTGGTTGATTAATACTTTTAAAAATATTTTCTCTAGAAAAATTGTAATAATTCTATGAAAATAAGATAAATTCTTATGGTATAGAAGCAATAGAATTAGTTTATGAAAACATAATTTGATTATTTATTAATTTAACTTTATTTTGTCTGGTTAAAGTAAGTTCATCTACGAATTAGACAAGTTGAAATATGACCCTAAACATAAAATTTTACTCGTAAAATTACGAACAACAATACAATAAAATCAAAAAGGATATGATATCAGTTCTTACGAAAAAAAGTCAACGAATTAAATCATATACATTACAATTAATTATATATATGAAGGATTTCATTGACTAATATACTACATATTTGGTCTAAGATCCATCAAAAACGATATAGTTTAAGAACACTTTACTTTATAATCTTCAATCAAGCTCTTGTAAAATAAATAATACGACACTTCATAGTTATAATCTAACTTATTTTAACTCAAGTACTCATATAATTTTAGTCCATTTAACACTCGTTGATATGATATAATATATTATCAAAAACTCACACTCAATATTCTAGATCCGCCACGATATTTATTTAAATTCTCTTACAATGAGCATGCTGGAACATTGAATAAGTAGTATGGTCGGCCATAAATAAAGACAATATAATAAATTTATTATTTAACAACTTTTTAAATTAAAACTTTTAATAAGTCCATTTTCACCCTTTTTTTCCGTTGACTAACGACCCCATGTGTAATAATTATTATAATAATAATAATAATTATTTTATTTTTATTTTTAAAAAGAGTGACAAGTGTAATCATGTGGTTTGTGGTATTAATAAATTAATAAAATATAATACTTGACTTCTATATTATTTTCTTTTGAAAGAAGTTAATTTATGTTAAAACTATACTTACAAGGTGGTTAAAAGTAGTAATAATTATGATTAAAGCTAAACTAAACTAATAATTATGATTAAAGCTAAACTAAACCCAATTACAATGAAATAACAATTATGACAACAACACAATATACATATTTTGCTTAACTTCATATTCTACCAATCCCACATACATATATAAAAAAAAATTCCGAGAAGTTATTGAGTGCACGTTTACTTTCAGTGGATTTACCTTTGTCCTCATTAAAACATATTAAAATACAAATACGTAAAATAAATTCAATAATGAAGAAGACATGTTGAAAAATAAGAGAATTGTAATATTATTGATTAGACTGAAAAATAGTTAGCCTGCGCTACTACTAAAGTAATTTGTTATAAAAAAAAAATATTTTCCATTAACAAGTCACGAGTCTTAATCGGATTGTTGGACTTTGTAACTTCACAAGTAACGTTTGATGAGGTTGTTGCATACACAATCTTAACCCTACATTGTGCACGTAGAAAGATTATTTGTTAAGAACTTTTAACTCAGTAAAAAAGTCACGTAAAGAAAATAATGATGAACAGAGTAATAACAACGACGTATAATACGATTTCCTACTTCAAAGTTATGATGATATCATTTTAATTTATTTATTTTACTTCTAATTAATTTTTTTTAATTAGTGCTTAATTAAGGGGATAAAATCAAGATATTAGTCAACTAGAAATTGGGTGGCATAAACGGACAGCCAAAATCTAGGCCTACCTTTCCTTTTTGTAAAAGACAAATCAACAAACCGTTACAAAAACCAACTTTTTTTTTTGTTTAATCTGAAAAAATATTTTTCCAATAGTTGGGATTTTTTATTTTTATTTTTTCAAAAAAAAAATTGATTTTTAAAAAAAAAATAAATAATATCTCTTTGAATCTTCTAGTGGGGTTTCCTTATTTTTCAATTCTTGAATTGTGTTTTCACTTTATGTTGCTTTTTTGGTTTATGGGTTTTTTAAAGAATCAACATTTCTTGATTTTTTGAAGGAAAAAAAAAAGTTGTTCATAAATATCCAGAAAAGAATCTTGATTTTGTTTTTTTAACTAGTGGGTTTATTTTTATTTTTCAAAAAGATTGATTCTTTGTATTAAAATTTGACATTTTGTTTGAATATTTTGGTGGGGTTTTCCTTTTTTTGTGAAGTTTGGTTTGTGGGGTTTTGAAGAATGAGCATTTCTTGATTTTTATATGAAGAGAAAAGGAAAAAGGAAGAAGATGGGTGATTTGTGTTTCTTGATTAAGTCAATTCTTGTGGGTTTATCAGATTCTTCTTTTCTGCTGTAAATTAGGTAAACTCAAAGTTCCTCAGCTCTGTTTATGCAATGATCATTAGTTGTATTTCTCTTAATGTTGAGATTGTCTGTTTCTTGATATAAAGATTACATATTTCATATTTTTATGTTAATGTTGTTGTTGTTGTAATGTTGAGATTGCCTAACAATAACATATCTAGTGTATTTCAACGAGTGGGATACGGTGAGGTAGAGTATATGCATACCTTACCCGGTTACCCCTACTTTAGGAGGTAGAGAGAATATTTCAAATAGACCTCGACTTAAGAATGTTGGGATTGCCTGTTTCTTAATATAAAGATTACATATTTCATAATTTTTTTATGTTGTTGTTGTTGTTGTAATGTTGAGATTGCCTAACAATAACATATCTAGTGTATTTCGACCAGTGGGATACGGTGAGGTAGAGTGTATGCATACCTTAACCCTACTTTGGGAGGTAGAGGGACTATTTCGAATAGACCCTCGACTTAAGAATGTTGGGATTGCCTGTTTCTTAATATAAAGATTACATATTTCATATTTTTTTATGTTGTTGTTGTTGTTGTTGTAATGTTGAGATTGCCTAACAATAACATATCTAGTGTATTTCGACGAGTGGGGTACGGTGAGATAGAGTGTATGCATACCTTACCCCTACTTTGGGAGGTAGAGAGACTATTTCTGATAGACCCTCGTGTTAAGAATGTTGAGATTGCCTGTTTCTTGATATAAATATTACATATTTTATATTTCTGTTTTAATGTTGAGATTGCCTAAAATCAACATACCTAGTGTATCCCCACGTGTTTTGTTTGGAGAGGGTAGAGTGTACGTAGACCTTACCCCTACTTTGGGAAGTAGAAAGATGGTTTTTGATAGGACCCTCGGCTCGAAAATGTTGAGATTGTATGTTTCTCAAACAGTGTTGAGATTGCCTAACAATAACATACCTAGTCGGGTATGGGGAGGTAGAGTGTCCGCAAACCTTACTCCTACCTTGGGAGGTAGAAAAGCTATTTATGATAGACCCTCGCCTCAATTTCATGATGTATACTGTTGGCATAGGATGAATTTAAGTGGGAGAAATGGTTTGTGAGAATTTCCGAGGGTCTATAGAAACAACTTCGCTACCCCACAGAGGTAGGGGTAGGATTTGTGCACATTCTACCTTCCCAGACCCCACTCGTGGTACTACATTTACATTGCGTATTATGTTGTTGTAGTTGGTTAGTGAGAATTCCTAAAGCTGACTGTAACTTGTTTGAGACCGAGACAGAGTTGTTGTTGTTGTAATTGACGAGAAATGGAAAGTTTAAAACTTATTTTTCCTTGAGTGAACACTAAATTGGTTAAAATACCAAATGGGACTATGGTTGTGGATGATAGCTGACGTTTCGATTGTTGGTTTTAAATTGAATCTGAAATATTAATCATTGCCAATCTTTTCTTCTGTTAAATGATTCTTCTGTTATCGCAGAGAACGTGTAGTTACTCTTCCGGTTAGATGGCTGATAGTTATATGCCTCAACTTGATGTTGCTTCTTTGAAAGAGACTCTATGTGCTCAACAACAGCTTCTACAGAAGCTTTACAGTGAATTGGATGAGGAAAGAGAAGCCTCCTCCAGTGCGGCTAGTGAAGCGTTATCGATGATCTTACGTCTCCAAGGAGAAAAGGCTGCAGTAAAAATGGAAGCCGAGCAGTACAAGCGATTGGCTGAGGAGAAAATGTGTCATGCCGAGGAATCATTAGCCATTTTCGAGGATCTTTTCTATGGAAAGGAGATGGAGATAGCTGCATTGGAGTATCAGGTGCAAGCTTATCGGTATAAGCTGTTGAGCATGGGCTGTGTAGATCCCGGGGTCGGTGAATTTAAATATCCTGAGAATTTGTTGCAAAGAAACGAGAATTTAGCAGGCGAAATGAATTTCCAAGCCCTTGGAAGGCGTAATTCCGCCCCTCCTTTTCCCCTGAAAATTCCAAAGAGGGGTGCTATGGAAATAGACGATTCAAGTTCAGAAATAGATTCAAATTCGAAAACAGTGGAGGAATATATAGGGCAAGAGATGAATGAGCAGCAGTCAGATACAGAGAAGAAGACGGATATTTCCATTTCCACGACTGGAAGTATTAATTCGTATTGGCAACAGATTCGGAAGTTGGATGATCGAGTGAAAGATATTACAGGAGTTAGCTACGCGAACTTGAGGAGTGAAACGAGGTCTCCTTCACCACTTTCTCAAAGAAGCATTAAGATAAGCAAAACGGACAATGAAATGTACCAGCTGCCTAAGCTTCACGTGAGCAAATCAGAAAATGACACACCAGCTGATTCTGGTTGTTCTCCGAATGTTCTTGATGTCTTCGAAGTGCCTCGAGCAGATAAGGATACCATTGATATCGGATTGCCTCCTAAACATGATCGCAAGATGATTTCACATAACGATGAAAGGCTCGAGAGACCTGATTCTGCCCAACAAGAGGCTGTAAAATCATCGGTTAGAGATGAAGCTGATTTGCTAAAGAAGTATTTTGTATCTGCACAGCGAGAGAACAAGCTACGAAGAGCAAGTGAAGCTGCTGCTATTACCTGCCATTTGGCAATATCTCGCCCTACAACCAGCATTTCCGAGACTAGCGAGTCTCATCAGCCCAATCGAACATCTGAGATAGTTGAAGTTGGTAGAGAAGCGTCAAGATATGAAATGGCTCGAGATGAAGAGCTGAAGTTGTTACACGACATTAAAGAGCAACTAAATTTGATGCACTCTGAAATCCAAAGTTTGAAAAACGACAAACTCCCTCCAAGTGACGACGAACCATCCTTACTTCTTCTATCAGAGGTAGGTACATTTCATCTAAGTCCCTCCATTCTTTTGATTCTAATTACTCGTATTCAGTCGCAACATGTGAAAAATGTTACTCCCTCCGTTTCAATTAGCTTGTCTGGTTTTGACTTGTCACGGAGTTTAATAAAGTAAAGGAAACTTTTGAATCTTGGAAAGTTAAGAGTTAAAGAGTTGTCAAAAAGAGAAAGAGACATTTTTTTTATAACGGACTAAAAAGTAAAGTAAGACAATCAAACTAACAGTCTTACCATCTTGAACAGGCAATGACTCACTTTTGGCTCTGATCGATCTATCAAAAGCTCGAGCACCAGCAGTCACATGGAATAACCTCGTCCGTTACATAATCAAGATGCTACCATTCTCTGACTTCTGAATAGCGTAAATGTTGTTTTGGCTTTATTGTGTGGTCGCGGAGATAGTCAATACATTTGTAAACTGATCGCGTAGAGTGTACAGTACCATATAGCCTTCATCTCATCAACTTAGTTGCATCAAGAAGAGGAAATGTTTTCACATTTATTAACATTTTGACAACAGTTTTTTGTTTTGACGTCTAAAACAGTCTCTCTATCCCGCAAAGGTAGAGGTGAATTCTGTGTACATCCTACCCTCCCCAGACCCCCGCTCATTGGTGTAAGTTCATTTGTGATTTGTGAGTGGTGCAACTGAGGGAGTATTTCTTTTATTTGTATAGATACCTGGATTTCAAGAATGTTATTTCGTATTTCAATAATAAAAATACGAAAAAGCTCAAATATGTCCTTAAACTTTGAGAAAAGGCTCGTCCATGCCATTATTTGTTAATGGAAAATAATTCCGGTTTGAAATCATGTTTTACACGCGGTCAAATATGATTCAGCCAAGTTATTAATTACATTATTATATTTTTTAAAGGAATAAAAGGCTTAAATATGTCATTCAACTTCGAGAAAAGGTTCATGTATGTCCTCCGTTAAAAGTTTGACTCATTTATGTCATTTCAGTTAATAAATAATGACATGAGTGAATCTTTTTCTCAAACAAATTATATTTAATATATATATTATGTTTCTTTTAATAATATGATGATAAATTAGTTAATCGAACAGTATATATCCCTAAATTTCCCAAAATTAATTTATATTGGAGTTTTCTTTCTTGAATTGCTAATGCCAATACTCCTTATTTTGCAATCATAAAAAGTTATTGGTGAACTTAATTAGTTTATTATTTAATTAGTGAGTTTGGCAAAAATACCAACTTTCCACTTAGCTATAAATAAAATATCTAAAATTTGATATTAATGGTAGGCTGAAAAGATCCTATAAGTGCATTTTGACTATGCAAGATATGATTTGCCAGATAACACCAAAAATATTAATGTTAAAGATGAGATTTGTTCTTTTTACTATTAATAATTAAAATAATGTTGAGATAATTAAAGTGCTATTAAGTTTTAAATAGTTGTCATAACTATTTTAACACCAAAAAAAAGCTACATTTGGTTGGTTGCATGTCTAATTATCACTATAGTTTTGAATAATATAATGTGACGCTTATGACAGAAGACGGGTTAAAAAGAGTACGGGTGGGGCTACATTTTGACCTACGACTTCGGCAGAACTCAATAGCTACGGGTTAAATTTTGTATTTGTATTTAGGAATTTATTTAATATGTGTGAATAATTCATCGAGAACTTAATAAGAAACATTATTCAGAATTCAGAATTCAGAATTGATTAACTTAAAATATTAGCTCTTCTCTAAAAAAAGAAAATAAAGGACTGACAGACTTCTAAGTTGACGAGCTTCTGAAGAAGAGGGTACATGACATTTTAAGCGATTCTCACATCGAAATAAAAGAAGAATGTGCAAGGTTTATACGGCATAACACAAATTCACATAATACATACACTTTTGAAGTCGATGCCGGTGTAGCTCGAGTGATAAATCCGCGAGGTTTGTTAGGTCAAAACAGATAATAGGGCTTGAATCATGACAAATATTGTAGTAAAACACATTACTAATACTTTAAACAAAAAGAATTTTTCTATAGCTCACCTTTCAATCTTGATGGACGAACCATCTCACGTTAACGCAGAATCCAGAGAAGGTCCGCACCCCAAGAAGGAACAATTAAAAAGGTAAAAAGAAAAGAAAAAGAACATAGAAGTACAATGAATAAAGTTAAAAGGTACATTGTTAGATATAAAAATTATATTAAAAAAAAATGTTCAACTTTTTGTTGTGACATCTTCAGTAACACTATTTGAAGAAGTTGAAACATAGTGTTTTAACCTTCCAAATTCAAGTGCAACATCCACCATTGTTGGCCTAGTTGATGGATTGTACTGAGTACACATTAAGCCAAGTTCAATCAACTCTAACACTATATCGTGCCATATATTGCTATCGCGTTGAACTGTTAATGCACATCTTTGTAATATATCATCAATCATAGCCTCGAGTTTATGTGAATACTGACTCTTCACCCATTCGTGTAAGCTCGAGCCTTGTTGAAATAGAACGTCTGTGGGACGTTTACCTGTCACAATCTCGAGTATCAAAACTCCAAAGCTAAATACATCTCCTTTTGTTGAAGCCCTCCTTCCCATTCCATATTCTACAATCGAAAAAAACATAAATTCAGTCATATAAAATTTGATCAAATGAAGTAGAACTATAGTATCTGTTTACTAACCAGGAGCAATGTAACCAATTGATCCACAAAGTAATCCATCTGTTGAGTTGTAAGTAACTGATTCGTCGATAGGATTTGTGTTTTCCTCAACAGCTTTAACTAGTGTTGAAATCCCAAAATCAGTCACCAATGCTGTCATGTTGTAATCAAGAAGGATATTGCTTGGTTTTAGATCACAATGCACGACTTTAACAGGCGAATAGTGATGGAGATAGGACACTCCTTCTGCTACATCACTGCATATGTTAACCAATTGAGCTAAGTCAAGTTGATGTCTCAGCCCGTGGCTCGGGTACAGATGGTTCTCTAGGCTTCCGTTAGGCATCAGAGGGAACACGAGAGCTTTGAAGTCCGGTCTGCTACATGTAGTTATGATCCTTATCAAGTTCCTATGTCTAGTCCTTTTCAAGATTTGACATTCCCTTTTGAAACTACCTGATATCTCTCCACCTCCTTTTGTATCGATTACTTTAACAGCTATGCTCATGTTGTTCTTCAGGACACCTTTATAAACACGTCCATAACGCCCTGATCCTATTAAACTCGAGCTGCTAAAACCTCCCGTTGCTTCAATCAGCTGCATACGAGATATCCTCGGGTACTTTTGCTCTTTCCTCCCACCACCTTGCTCCACATCTTCAATTACCTTGCTTTTATTAAAACTCGCGAATTGGTTCCTGAATCTTGATCTTAGGAGGAGAGGGTAACCGACTACGCAGAATATAGGAGTTATAAGCAATGAAAGGAGGATTGTGATAATGAAATGTCTACCCTTTTTCTTATGACAACTTTTCATCCCTTGTACTGAGCCACAAAGCTTGATATTTCCCATGAATGAGCTCATGGTTAGTGATGAAAATGCACCAGTATCTGTCACGTTCCCCGAGAAATGGTTATAGGAGAAGTTGAGGTTCTGCAAAGTCGACGATGCTTGAAATGTCTGTGGTATATCCCCACCCAACACATTGAATGAAACGTCGATTTCCTTAAGGTAAGGTAATCTTCCTATCGAAGATGGAAGAGGTCCTTCTAAGGAGTTACTCGATAGATTCAAGTATTCGAGAGCAATGCAGCTACCAAGCTGTGAAGGGACATTAGACGAGAGATTATTCGAAGAAGTCAATTGCCAACACCATATCCATTTTGCTGAGCTCTAAAGGAATTGAACCATGTAAGTAATTACTAGACAAGTTCAGATAGAGCTTCAAACTACTCAATCCTGCAACTGCACTTGGAATCGTCCCCGTGATTCTGTTATGAGAAAGATCAAGTATTTCCAAGTTAACACAATCACCTAAGCTCGGGGGAATCGTTCCAGAGAGGTGATTATCATGCAACAAAAGCCTCCTCAGTTGTGGAAGATTAGCAAACGTATTAGGGATTAAACCAGAGAGGTTGTTTTTCGACAGATCAAGAAGGCCTAAATGAGAAACATTTCCAAAAGCAGAAGGAATGACACCAGATAATGAGTTATTCGACAGATATAACCTCTCGAGTTTCCTCATTTGACACAACTCAGGAGGTATTGTACCATTCAGATGATTACTAGACAAGTTCAATAGAGTAATATTTACAAGACTCGAAATTTGTGTTGGGATTGGACCATATATAAGATTATCGTCGAGATGTATCTGTGCAAGGTTCTTGGAGATGTTACCGATAATAGGAGGTAACTCCCCACCAAGACCATTCCCAGCTAACTCAAGTTCTTGCAAGTTAGTACAATTAACTAAAGACGCGAAAAAAGGCGTCAAGTCAGTATTACCACTATGACTATCAAAGTTGTTGTAAGACAAATACAAAAACTGTAACTTTGGCATTTTACTTACAATATCAGAAGGAAGTTCACCACTCAACGAATTCGATTCAAGATCAAGCCATTCTAGCTTTGTAGATTTCGAAAGAGCAATAGGTACTTCACCAACAAGTTCATTAGACCATAGAAGAAGAAACTTCAACCCACTCAACTCACAATGATCATCCATAGGGATTTCACCGCGTAGCGAATTGTTAGAAAGATCCATATATTGTAATGAAGCAGAGCAATTACAGAACAATGACAGAGGAATTGCACCAGAAAGATTGTTTGTTCCTAAATCAAGATACTTCAATTCACGAAGAAATCCCAACGCGTTTGGGATTTCTCCTTCGAGTAGATTAGAAGACAAACTAAGCTGATTAAGCTTAACAAGATCTCCTAATCCAGGTGGAATTCGTCCATGTAATAAATTGCTAGATAAATCAAGAATCTGTAAGAATGAGAGCCCAGAGATAGATGGAGAAATCGTTCCACGTAACGAATGATGACTAAGATCAAGTTCAACAACTCTATGAATTCTCATGTCACATACAATTCCTGTCCAATTACATACATGAATGTTGGATGAATTCCAACTTTCAAGTACATGAAATGGATCAGAAACAATCATAGACATGAACGAAACAAGCGAATCGCGATCATTTAACATAATTTGATCATTTTTTTGGCCTAAAACTATAGAAAAAACCATGATCAAGAAGAAGAAATTGTACATGGGAAACTTAGAACACCCCATTTTTTTGTTATTAGTACTATTGCACCAATCATTAAAATTTGAATAGTGAGAAATAAATGAAACTACCTACATGTATATATATAACCGCGAACGCGAAGGGGTCCAACTGAATTTTTTTCGTCGAAATATTATACTATAAAAATAACTTTTACATATATGTATATGCAAGGGCGAACGCGAAGGAGTTCATCTGAACTTTCTTCGTTGAAATATTATACTATAGAAACAAATTATTAAAATCCCTTTGGAATTATAAAAAATGTTTCTTTTTTAAATTTCTGACTACGCCACTGTATTAATAGTGTGGACTTATCATAAAAAAGTAATACTTAAAATTGTTATAAATAGAGAAAAAAATGAATTAAAATATGTTTTATTTGTGCCTAACTAGAGTTGAAGAAGTGGCGCCAATGATTTTTGACTTGAAAAAAAAGGTCAAATAGTTAGACATGGAACACGTGTGAACGTGCCAGAATGCCACTTGTGTATTGTTTAATTCATTCCGAGAAAATTTAACGATGAATTTAAGTTATATACGTTGATAATAAAAAATATTAGTATTAAAATGTCATGGCAATTATGAGTTAGTGGGAAATATTGTGTTATAGAATATGATTTACTCATCTATTTTTCATCGAACTAGTTGAGAAAATTTATAATGAGAAACATATCAAAATATCTTCGAAAATAACCAATAAATATTTTTGTAGTGATCTATAGTGTTGATTTTGGAATACAACAATTTTTGCCTAAATCTTATAAAATCAAACCTCTTTATCATAATGTCGTTTGTTTTTAATATTTTTCCTGATTGTTATAGTGAATTGTTGTTATAGGAAACTTATAATATATGATAAGTTATAATTCAAATAAACACATTAAATTAGGCCCAAATCTTGTATCTATATTCTATATATTATGAAATCTACTAATATTTATTACTATTTAACTATGAAATAAGTTAATGTGTCGGCATTTGTCTTTTTGAGATTCAAGCAAATATTTAAATTATTAATTATTGTGATTACTAATATTTTTTACATAGTTTCCAAAAATGTTAATGGCAAAATTTCTATATCTATATTCATGGGAAAAATTGAAAATTTGACTTTTGAAAATCTGAATTATGACAAATAAATTGATATAAGAGGTGTATTAACTTGATCACGTCTCTACAGAAATTCATAATTTTAAATCTTGACCGTTTGCTTATCATAACATGTACTTGCGAGTACAAAATAACATAATTATAGTGTAAATATTTTTTATACTGTCAGTACAGATAATTTAAATTAAATTAATATTTGTTGATGGTTTACATGTCATTAGGCCTAACCATAAGAAGGTTTTGGAATTACTTGTGGGATTAGTGTTTTGATTAGTGGATGATGATGTGTTTGAAGTTTAAGATAATCTAGGTTATTAAGCACGCTTAGGTTAATACAGGGTTTAAGGCTTTAATTAAGCTTAGATTATGATATTCTTACAAGTTGACAATTTTTATAATTTTATTTTTTGGTATTTATGTCGGCTTAAGTGGTCAATATTTAAAGATGAGGTCATTTTTTAATTTGGTCTGTTAATTATTGCAATAAGTTATCGAGTTTACGTGAACTTATAATCAATTCAGTGTGAGTATAATTCAGATAGGTTAAAGTCTAAACGGCGCGAATATGAATGTAAGAGTGGGGTTGTTGTCAGTTGGTAGGATGGAAAAATTCATTTGAATTTTTTTGACGGTAAAACTGTATTGTTTATACATGGTAATAAAAATTTATTTTTATTTATATAGTAGATATGTTAATATAAGAATCGTCTTCCAATTTTGTATTTAACTCGTGTTACGCAGGAACACAATACACTACATTTCATTTCGAAATACTTACTTATTATTTTTTTAATAATAAAATCTGAACGATTATCTCTATCTTCAATAATTTACAAGTTTTTATCGACATATACTTAGTAAAATATGATTATAATAATTACCAACCTCACAAAGTTTATAATAATGTTTTTCATAGATAAAAGTGTACCTAAATTTTAGTTTTATAAGGCATAGTGCTCAAAGGGACCAATGAATAAAATGACTATATGCAAGGAACATAGGAATGGTTATATCTTTAATAATCATCTTCCACTAAAAATTAAAAAAATATAACTTTTAATGTATAATCATTCAAGTACTCAGAATTTATCGATCTAACTAATTCAAATTTATAAATAATAAAGTCTATTAAGGAGGAAAACACTCGTCATCAAGATATTTTATCATTTTCAGAATTCACACACGAGCCCTCTAGTGAAGAAATTCTATTCTATTTTATCATAACTTTTAATTGTATTTTAGAAAAAGAAGACGAAGAAGAAGTGTTTTTTCATAACTATTCAGTTTTCGTGACGCACTAGTCAGACTAATTCAAATTAAATTTATACCGCACACATAAGATCCATTGAAAAGGAAAGTGCTCCCGCTAGAGTTATTTTGACTATTTTTCAAGCGCGAAACTGAAATATCTAATTAAAAGTGGAGATATCATATTCATCCCATCATAATCGTCTTCGAGTGCGGAACAAAGAAATAGGAAGGTGGAAAAAAAGAAGATAGAATTTATATATATAGGTCTAGAGTCACCTCTCTAATTTTTCTATTAAAAAGAAATAATAGTGGAATTTTTGTGCTTTCATTGGGTAGTTTATTTTTTATTTTTTTTTTATTTTTTACAATTGGTTAGTTGATTTGCTATTTATTATGCTAAATCTTATAAAGAATCACAATTGAGTTTTGAGGTATATTTTAGAATGTCTAGTTGTTACTAAAAAATGTAAAAGTAAATTTCATCATGATTTAATGTTATTTATTTAAGTTATTATAAAAATTATAATGGCTACTTTTCCTAAGAAAATGTAAAAAAGTGCATATATTTTTTTAGTACTTTTAAAATTGCTACTTGGTAAAAAGAAAATTTCAAGTGCATTCATCATGATTTTTAATTTGTCTATTTAATTGGCACATCTATATAGTGCAATTGTAACTATGTTAATTTATATTTTTACTTTGTAAAAACATGTGAGACATTAAGGAAAATATGATTAAATTATATATAGGTCTTGTTTAAAGTGGGAATTAATTAGGATAAAGATTTGAATGCACTAAAATATTGAATTAAAAGAACACAATATTTGAATAGTGCACAATACACATTAACATAATACTATTTACTTTGAAATTAAAAAAAAATAGCACCAAGTTGATGTTGGACTAATGCAATGTATGTGAGAATTGAGATACAATTTAATTTGTTACTTTTGAAAAAATTAATTTTCAAAATATGTGTCACTTTTCTCTTTTTGAATTTTTGGTTGACTTATATATAAGATTATATTGGATTAATATTAACTTAATATTTTAAAAATAGAACTTATTATTAAGAAAATATACAAAAAAATGATATAAGTTGTAACTATTAAAGAATATTGTAGTTTGAATGTTGACAAGCAAAAAGTGATAAACAAGTATTTTCGACCGACCATCAATGGTATAGCAAGAGGAATTCACTCCACCATTGATCAGAGATTTTGATTTCAAATCAGAAAACGAAGAAATTTAATTTAAGTCATATTTTTGCTTTTGATGAATCATGTTATCGTGTAAATTTGAATCAGTGGGACTGTGCTAGATAAACAATATCGATTATTATATAAAATTAATCAAAATACATGCAAACTAATAGAAATACTACGATTATAAAACAAATAATTACTAAATGATGTGGAAAAAGATAAGTTAATAATTTTTTTTAGTATTACTAAAAGAAAGTCAAAAGTAACTAAAAAAGTTTTTGAAAAAATACTAGATTGGCTTGACATCATCAACAAAGTCAAAGAAATTCATGATCAAAATATTATTTTGCAATTAGCCTTGTGTCATTTTGGAATGACAATTTGGGACAAGAGATTGAGTTCTCACACCAATCAAAGAAGTCAATCATAATATATATTTATATTTCGAAGATTTTCATACATCAAGAGAAGAAATTTCATTTTTAAGCATTTTCAAGATTATCAAATCTTCTTCGTGTTTATGTCTTCATTAGACAAAAAAAAATTTGTATAACATTAGTTCGACTCCCTTCACAATATATATAATAGTGATCTTATTAACTGACTTCTGCATTAAATATATCGTTAATATGAAAACTAGACAAACTAGAAGAAATAATTATATCGTTGACAAAATAAAAGATATCATCAAAGATTAGACAAAGTATTATGATTTTAATATTGACAAAATGTACTAATCTTTATCTTATGAGAAAAACTTTGCTAGTTAATGATAATAAAAAATATGATATATTTATTAAAAGTAATCGTGCCCGACTTATATATATAATATAATTTTTTTAAAAATATTTTCTATTTTTTTTTTTATAGAAATATTTTCCTTCAATCACACCCTAAGTTCATGTCGATGATAGTATGAAAATATCTTTGATTTTTTTTTAAGATATCAATGATGTGATCGATCAAATCAAATGACTTATTAGTCAACAATATGAATTAATTAACGAAGTAATTACATATAATTTAATTAAAAATTCAAGTTATTGTAGTTGACTATTATTTTAGGCTCATGTCTTAAAAAAAAGGGAAAAGAGTCAAAAATACCCTCCAACTTTAATTTATTGTTTAAATTTATCCTCGCCGTTAAAATAAAATTAATTTTACCCCTCGTCGTTAAAATAAAGTTAATTTTATCCCTCGCCGTTAAAATAAAATTTATTTTACCCCTCGCCGTTAAAATAAAGTTAATTTTACCCCTCCTGTTACTAATTTCACCAAATTTACCCCTCATGAGATGGATTGACCCAAATTGACCCGAATTTTAAAAATAAAACCTATTCCTTATTTTAATCCATTAACCGATCATTTAAAATAACCCGACCCATTCTCCCAAATCTCCTATACCCATTTACCCATTCTCTCAAATCTCCTATACCCATTTATCCATTCTCCCAAATCTCCATTAATATGTCAAAGAGGTCAATTTGGGTCAATCGTCTAATGAGGGATAAATTTGGTGAAATTAGTAACAGGAGGGGTAAAATTAACTTTATTTTAACGGCGAGGGGTAAAATTAACTTTATATTAACGGCGAGGGTAAATTTAAACAATAAATTAAAATTGAAGGGTATTTTTAACCCTTTTCCCTAAAAATAAATTGTATGCTACTTAATATTTTTTAAATATTAAAAAATCTCAAGAAAGTGTAAAAGTGTAAAAGTTAATTAATTACAATATGTTTGATTTTAATGATTATGTCTATTCGCCGCGTAAATGGAGTATATAATAATAATAATAATAATAATCCACTAGGCCTAGTTGATGAAATTTTGCCCCTCATTTGGAAACAAAATTTAAGTAAAAAATCAAACAAATAAATACGATGAGACATCTTTATAATAATCTCATTTTTTTCAAAACAATAATAATATAATTGACCATTATATTGATATTTGGTTGTTATAAGCAATAGTAACCTATACGATACTTCATTCTAAATTATGTGGTATTAGTATTTCATTTTCTTAAAATTAATGGCATTTCATGTTATGTGGAAAATATAAATGATATTCTTTCAATTTTATTCTTATTTTAAATAAATACAACATTACATAATCAAGAAACTAACTAAAGAGTTACAACTTACGCTTTCTGTTTCAAAATAAATGATATTTTTAACTTTGTCATACCCTTTAGAAAATAAATTATATTTACCCTTCATACACTATATAAAAAATAATCATTAGCAGCAACTAATTTTTAATTTTCGCTAAATATATATTTTTAGTGACAATTAAACTCTTAATATATATATGTTCCTAAATAATTTAGCGACAATGGTTCTAATGACACTTAACTAATATCGATAAAAATCATTAACACTTTTTATTAATACCAATATTTATTGTCGCTATACGCAGTGGCGGAGCCAAGATTTTCACGAAGGGTGTCCAGTGCTAAAGTGAATTTGCTCTTCTTAAAAAGTGAATTTTTTTTTGCTATTAGTGAAATTCGAACACACAAACACTTCAAATTTATGTGTCGTTACTCTTTCAAGTCGCCTGAAACCACTAGGCTACATCATATAGTTGTGTCAAGGGTTGTCCAAAATATGTTATTTAATCACGTAATATATCATTTTACTTGTATATACGATATAATATTCGACGAAGGGTATTCAATTGAACACCCTAACACCAGTGTGGCTACGCCACTGGCTATACGTTATTTTTATTATAGTGATAGTACTTTGGAAGATATGTACAACTTTTTAGGAGTGTTTTAGTTATGTAAAACTCTCTTTATTTAAATAAAAATAAAATATAAAGAATATCATTAATGTGATGTGAAACGTAATTTTTAATCAATATTTGGATGATTATCATGAGGTTATTTTGCCGTGACATAATTAAATAACCAAAGTCTAAAATATGGGTTTCAAGGTGATTTTTTACCTAACTATCAAAGAAGAAATTGTAGGAAGAAATTAAATGCAACTATATATTATAATTTGCTCTAAAAAGTACCTACTTGAACTACAAAATTGCAGCTAGGTTGTTGAAATTATGGGTCGTAAATGGTTGAGTTGGATTAAATTAATGGGAAAAGGCTAAAATATGTCATTACACTTTCAGAAAAAGCTTATTTATGTCATCCGTTAAAACATATCAAAGATTGAAGACATATCAATCATTCAACGAACCAATAAATATCAAAATATTATGGGATAATTGTATAGAATAACAAATTAATAATATAAAATAAATATAGTAGCTACCCTTTGATTTATTTGTGTTCCATAGCAAACTGTTTGTCAGTCCCTCTCTCCCTCATATTCTCGCTCGCCACTCTCCCTCTGTCGCTCGCCTCTCTCACTTTATACAATAGAATTGTATAAATTGTGTTTCTAATTGTATAAACGCATGCAAATACATATATCTTCGTCCTATACACTTATAATTATACAATACAAATATTTCTCTCCCCGAGTCTCTTTTGCCTTTCTCGTTTTATACAAATTCAAATTGTATATAATTTCTCTCTTTCTCGTTTTATACAATTCGATTCAATTGTATATTCTCTGCACAAGTCTCTTTTGTGCACCTTTTTGACTTACGTGACATACAAATATCTCTCACGCGCCTCAATTGCATGGAGTCACTAGTGTGCCACGTAAGACAAAAGGTCTATAAAATTACAAAAAAAAATAAGTTCAGGGAGTCATAGGATCTTAGTTTAGTTAAAATGTGTCTCTGGAATTTCGATCATAATCTAGAGAATACTTGTGAATTTTCCCTATATTGTACCACATGTCCATTTGAACTGCCAAATATTATGTAAGTCTCATTCATACAATCGTCCTAAAAAAAAAAGATTTTATCCTTTCAATATCGAATTTGAATTAATCGGACCTTATCATCTTCTCAATGGAGAAAAACTCAACAATATCCAAAAAACTGCTTTTTATATGAAATTCACAGTCAAGAATTCCTCAAATTATAAAGGATCACAAATGAGTTTTGAGGTATATTTTAGAATGTCTAGTTGTTACTAAAAAATGTAAAAGTAAATTTTATCATGATTTAATGTTATTTATTTAAGTTATTGTAGAGATTATAATGGCTACTTTTTACTAAGAAAAATTTAAAAAGTGCACATATTTTTTAGTATATTCAAAATGACTACTTTTGTACTAAGAAATTTTCAAGTGCTTTCATCATGATTTTTAATTGAGCAACTTTCACGTATAGCAAATAATAAAATCATATTTGTATGCTATAGTAAAGTTTGCATAATTGCGCTCCATAGCAAATATATAAATGTATAATTTGCTATACATATACAATTGTATGATTCGCTAGCCTATGTCGATGCAATGGTATAATTCGTTGGCCTATTTCGCTGCAATATATGTATAAAATTTATATTTGTATACAATTGATCGAAGTAAAATGTTTATATATTTGTATAATTATAAGTGTATAGGAAGAAGATATAGGTTTTTGCATGTGTATATACAATTTTCTCTTGCTTTATATAAAACAGAAACACAATTTATACACTTATGTTGTATAAAGCGAGAGAAAATTGTATTTCGCTGCAATTGTATAATTCGCCGGCCTATTTCGCTGCAATATTTGTATAAAATTTGCATTCGTATACAATTGAATCGAAGTAAAATGTTTGTAGATTGTATAATTAAGTGTATAGCACGAAGATATATGTTTTTGCATCTGTATATACAATTTTCTCTCGCTTTATACAAAACAGAAATGCCATTTATACACTTCTGTTCTATAAAGCGAGAGAGGCAAGCATAGGGAGAGTGGCGAGCGAGAGTTTAGGGAGAGAGACGACTGACAAACATTTGCGATGGGACACAATTAAATCAAACAGTCGTTACTCCATTTATTTTAGATTATTAGTTTTTTATTCTGTACTATTATCCTTTTTTAATTTGTCTATTATTGACACATCGTATAGTGCAATTGTAATGTTATATACTTTGTTTCAAAATAGGCGTCACTTTTCTTTTTATTAAAATTTTTTTATTTGACTTATATTTGAAATTATATTGAATTAATATTAACTTAATATTTTAAAAATAAAACTTATGTATTAATATTAACACAAGTTCTCTCTAAATTATGATTGAAATCTTTGTTACACATCTAAACTAAACTAAGATTATATTATTTTCGAATTCACTTTTTTTTAAAAAATTTTTATACACCTTTTAAATTTACGTAACATTCAAATATTTCTTACGGATTTCAATTATGTGAAGTCACAATGTACTACTGCACAAGCCAAAAGGTGTTCAAAACCTTACCGTACAACCTTCATATAATCCCACAAGCGACTCAAGAAATTAAGATGCACAAAACCTTACCCCAACTTTTATGAAATAGAGGATCGATTTGTGATTAACTCTCAATATTGGACAATCCTCATTTTTTATTAAATTTAAAATCGATAACATGAACGAGCTCACAAAAGCTTGGTCCACATACATGAGATAGAAGACAAAAAAATCATGACTCTTCTGTTCCGTTTTATGTGACATTTTTTGTTTTTTGAGAGTCAAATAGTTTAACTTTGATCGGACATTTGCATATAGAATCTTCAAATTTTTTTGAAAGAAAATTTATATATTTGTAAACTAAGTAAAGACTACCGTAAGTCACTATAGTTCAAAATGTTAAAAAAATCTATGAAAAACTTAAGTTCAAAAGATAGACTTATTTAAATTTCGAAATACGAAAAGTGTCACGTTAGAAATATCTATTCCTCCAAAGGTTTTTAGCAGAGGTTTTTGTTTGTGAGCTTCACTCACTTCAACTTTCTTCCAATTTCCTCTGTAGTTTACCTTATCCTCTTTCTCCACCATTAAAGCTGGCTTCCTCAGCTTCTTACTCTCCAAGCCCAGCTTCTTCTCAATGGAGAAAAGCTCAAAAATCCCCAAAAAACTGCACTTTTCATGGCATTTACTATCAAGAATTCCTCAAATTATCCCAAACTTCTTCATTTCCTAAAACTCTGAAATTACCCATAATTCAATTGCCAATTACTGTTCATTCAGAAGTAGTATGTGTATCTACTGGTGAAAATCTCACTGAAAATCTTGAAGAATTGGTGAATTTGCAGAAAATCCCAAATGGGTATCCTCTGGTTTTGCAAAAAGAATCTAATAAAAGGGTGTTTATTCAAGACCCACCTTGGGTTTCTTCGCTTTTTATGAATAATTTGTTTGTTAGAGCTAAACAGGTAAAAGGGGTTAGAAGGGAATTTCGAGAAATTGAGAGGAGGAGAAGGTATGCTATGTTGAGGAGGAGACAGATAAAGGCGGAAACCGAGGCATGGGAGCAAATGGTGGAGGAATATAGGGAGTTAGAGAGGGAAATGTGTGAGAAGAAACTAGCTCCTAATTTGCCTTATGTTAAGAAATTGTTGTTAGGTTGGTTTGAGCCATTGAGACAAGCTATAGAAAAGGAACAGAATGCCGAGATGACACAGAAACACAGGACGGCTTATGCGCCACATATTGATTCACTACCTGCTGATAAAATGGCTGTGATTGTGATGCATAAGTTGATGGGGTTGTTGATGATGGGTGGTAAAGAAGAAAGATGTGTTCAGGTGGTCCAGGCTGCAGTGCAGATTGGCATGGCAGTCGAGAATGAAGTGAGTATCACATTTACAAAATGTTGGTCCTGTTTGTTGCCTGATTGTGATGTTGTGTTATATTATGAATTTTGTTTTTTGCAGAATGTTTTGTAATGGAACTTGGAACTATGCTTAATGAGATATTTTGCATGTAACATTAGAAGGACTCAATGAATAGCGAGAAGAAGTAAAAGAAAAAAAAAAACTATTAACAAATGATCTATACATTAAAATATAGACCATTTGAATGATATCTCCCCAAAATGAAAAAGAAAACCTACTCTGTAATTATCTAAAGGTTATATCTACACTCTAGAGATATAAGTTAAAGATATAAGTTGTGGTTTCATTCGGAGACTAATTCTTCCAATTGTTCTAGGGTTTAGATAATGAATCCTCTCCTCTTTGCAAGTTACTGATTGACTGAGAACTATGAGTTGTGGTTGTGTTCCAAGAGTTAGTTGACTTTGGTTTTTTTTGTTATGCCTACCTGTCCTATATATATAGTTCTACTGTTTTTTTTAGATTTTATGAGTTCCCTCACACTAGACTAGCCCTTAACATGGTTGTTCTCTTTTTGCTGTTTGGTTAGCTCCCCAATCCTGTCTTGTATAGGAGCTAGCATCTCTATTTTTTGTAACCATTGCATCTTCTTGATGCCAATCTATGAACAACTTACTTTATCAAAAAAAGAAGTTCGTTGAATTTATGTTAGATCTGTCATTGAGCTTGTCTTTTCGCTGATGCAAGTAGAACCTGCTAGTTTGTTTCCTTTTTTCTAAGAACTCAAGTATCATTCTTCAGTAATTATGAATAAGAAAAGCTGGAAGTATCTGATTAATTATAGCCTGTTACTTTAATGGCTCTCCATTCACCTTTCAGTCGGTTATGAAGGTGTTGAGTGGCTCAGGTTGCGCTGCTCAATGCTAGGAATCCTGCCAAAACCATTACTTTTTAATGTATGTGCTTCCCTCTAACTCCCTGATTTGCTTCTTTATTTTAGCTAGTTTTGTATAAACAGACTGTGTCTTATCATGCCAAACTATAATAGTATTTACTTGTTTAGGGAATTAATATATCCACGGATTGTCTTCTTGTTTGGAATACTAAGTGCTATTATAGGGGTAAACACAAACTAATTCATTTTGAAACAATGGTATGCCTGTAATAAGTGAATTGACCTCATCAATGATATTTCTCAGGTTAGGATTCATAATTTCATGGAGAAAACAAAGAAGCACCAAAAACATATGACTGGAGCTCAAGGTCAAGATGATATGAGTAGGGAGACAATGATTCTAAGAAAACGTGTCAAAAGCTTGATTAAAAGGAACAGAGTAGTTGAGGTGAGAAAGCTGATGCAAAGTGAAGAACCTGAGTCTTGGGGTCGGGACACACAGGCTAAGGTTTGTTATATAGAAAATTTCTTCGTGATGAGAGCTACTAATATTTTTACGTGAAAATCTTATATTAGTGGCTGTTTCTTTCAATCTCATGCAGTTAGGATGCCGTCTTTTAGAATTATTAACAGAAACAGCTTATGTGCAACCTCCAGTGGATCAGTCTGCTGATACTCCTCCTGATATTAGACCTGCATTCAGGCACGTATTCAGAATTGCTACAAGAGATCCAGGGTCAGTTCGTTTTCCTTTTCTTTGATATTTATCTTAAAAAATCACAATATCATACTTCTTATTATTCATAAAAAAAGGAGTCTGGAGTAGTGTACTAGACTGCTACATTATGGCATAACAAATCTAACAACAGAAGTTATTTTAGTGATAAGCTGTGTGTAAACTCTGATCCTTAAACTAAACATGCCAAAAGCACCTCTCCCTAGCTGATTTATCTAGGATGAAGTTCTCATTGTCAAAACACATGCTCCTAGGTGTTAACTTCCAGATAGAAGGATTGTGTGTTATTTTTCCTTTCACAAAAGTGTTTGTTGTTGTGCAGGAAGAACATTGTCAAGAAGTATGGTGTCATAGAATGTGATCCGTTGGTTGTTGTTGGAGTTGACAGAACAGTAGGTTATACAAACTTCTTTTGCTTTAATCATATTAATATTTCACCATGAGTAAAATTCCTCAGTTTATTTATTTTATAGTGTAACTTTAGTGATCCTGCGAAAGAGGAGTTGTACTGCAACACTTTGGTTGTATAAAAGCTAGAAGGTCTTGCTGGTTCTGTTTCTTTTTTTACTTGTTATAGTGATAGCATGTTATCTCTGCCAATCAAAGATTTTGAATTAGAAAATAACATAGTGGAAGAATGAATTTGACTTGAAACTCCGATACCTGCACTCCACTATGGCCCCATTGTCTGAGCACATCAGGATTGTTGGATTTATTTCGTTGCTGTCTACCTTGATATTCACAGCCATTTCCTGGGACCTTAGAATTTTACAAACAAAAGCCATAGATAGAAGTTCACTGACCACCTTCCAGAGAGAGGAAATAATTTTTCATTTTAGTCTGTCAAATAAAGAAATATAAAGGAATCACTTGACAGTTTAATGACTCTATTATGCAGTTAATGATGTGACATTGTGCTTAAAACTTCTAATTTTGTTTATTGCAGGTTAAACAGATGATGATTCCTTACGTGCCTATGTTGGTGCCACCCAAAAAATGGAGAGGGTATAATACCTTTTCAGCTTTTAATGATAAATCCTCACGATTCGTTATTTAGGTTTTGGTTGTAGTTAATAGGATTAAATTTATGCTAGAACTCATGCTGTAGATTGGAACATGTAAATATGGCTGAACCAGTGTTAGAAGGGGCAAATTTTCTCTGTTTTTCTTCTGAATATATTTTACAGTTGTAATCGCACACCCTTTGTTCTAGTTCACCTAATAAACTACTCTATCTTATGAAAAAAACATAAATTATGTGAGAACATTCTCAGGTTTCAAAGAAATTCTAACGGGACTTACTATCGAGCAATTTTATCTCAGATATGACAAAGGAGGATACTTGTTCTTGCCTTCGTATTTGATGCGCACTCATGGATCTAGGAGGCAACAAGATGCTGTAAGAAGTGTTCCCGCGAAACAAATGCAGCAAGTTTATGAGGTGAAGTTTGATTCTTAATGTTTCATTCTTTCAGAATAGATGAAGCCAATCTAGTTGCGCAAAAATAATGCAGCGAATTGTGCTAAACCTTAAACTAAGTTGCCTCTTTTTGTTCACCTGTTACCTGTGATGTGTTGTAGCTGGATATTTGGAAGGGTTTTCAAATGCTGAAGGTTATCTAGCACGTTTGATCTTATCAATTCTGCTATGTACCGGATATTACTGTTCATATTCTTCAGTTCATAGTTTTGGCTATGACACAGAGATCATACAATACATATTGCATAAAATATAAATAACATGCAGGTCATCTCTAAGATCTGAGATAATATTACATAGTTCCAGTTAGTAGCACAAATACATGTAAATCATCACTAGAATTGGAGATGATATTAGATTTCTGCATTTGTTCAACCTGTGCTGTAAATTTGTTAAAAATATATTTTTCCTTTTTACCAAATTCATTTAGTACCAACAGTGATTCACTAAATCCATCTTGGAACTGCTGATAATTAACTTGCTTCAGATTGTTCTCTAAGAGATTTACCTGTGTATTAATTCTTTCTGCACTCATGCAGGCCTTGGATACCTTAGGAAGCACTAAATGGAGAGTGAATAAAAGGATACTTAGTGTGGTTGAGAGTATTTGGGCTGGAGGAGGAAATATTGCTGGCCTAGTGGATCGCAAAGATGTAAGCAACACTTTTGATGTGTCTTATCAAAAAAAAAAGAAAAGATAATGTTCTAATTTTCTGTGTTTGTTCTGGTGCTGCTTATAAGTATCTAGGTTTTACTGTGTTACAGGGAGAAATAGCTTGAATTAGAATATTATCTTTGTCAATACCAGTCTGCTTAAATGCCATTTAATCTTCTTATGTGGCTGATTCTAAAAATTTATATTTAAATTTCTTCCCTCTAATTGTCCAAAAAAATTGCTCCATAGTTCGTAAGTTCATATGCTCAGTGTGTTATTTTGTCTGCTCAATATTTCCACTTCTCTTAGCTGTTCAGATGATGGTTTATGTGAAGACGTTCAGGTGAGTATGAAATTTCAAATACCTAGTGCCATTTATAGGTTGTGTTTCATTGCAAGAAATTGCTTGTTTGTAGGTTCCCATACCAGAGTTGCACTCTGATGATATAATGGAATTGAAAAGGTGGAAATGGAGGGTGAGAAAAGCCAAAAAGATCAACCAAGAGTTGCATTCCCAAAGATGTGACACAGAGCTCAAGCTTTCGGTTAGTCTTCTTTTTGGACTCTTCTTCCTTTCTTCACTTTTTTGGTTTATACTGGAGTGGGATAGGGGGAGTGTGTGTATGTGGGGCAATCCTAATGCCTAAAAAGTAATGCAAACTTCTCAACCTTTGCACATTTAGATCTAGGTTTTAATCTCGACAGAATCATTTCTCATTCTATTAATTGACTCGAGGGTGTTAACATTCTAAAACTAGATTTTGCATTTACTTTCCACATGTGTACATTTTGCTTGTTTATTTAGGAGTAAATTTTGAGCAAGCTTTCTTTGGACTAGGTTGCTCGTAAGTTGAAAGATGAGGAAGGGTTTTATTATCCTCACAATCTTGATTTTCGAGGACGTGCGTATCCTATGCATCCTCATTTGAATCACTTGAGCTCTGATCTCTGTCGAGGAATCCTCGAATTTGCTGAAGGACGACCACTAGGAAAGTCAGGATTGCGCTGGCTGAAAGTACATTTAGCAAGTCTTTATGCAGGGGGCATAGAGAAGCTCTGCTATGATGCACGCATTGCATTTGTGGAAAACCACATTGATGACATATTAGATTCAGCACACAATCCTTTAAATGGAAATAGATGGTGGTTAAATGCTGAGGATCCTTTACAGTGCTTAGCAGCTTGCATTAACCTATCAGAAGCTGTAAAAAGCCCGTCCCCACACACTGTCATCTCCCACCTGCCTATTCATCAGGTAGAAAACTTGCATCACTACCTTTTTTAATTTTCCGTTCAATTCTCTTTTGTCTGATTTGTTGTTGGTAAATAAATGTAGAAAAGTTAATCCGTGGATAAAAATAAGATAAGTTCCATTGCTAGAAAATAAGAGTTGAAACATTTATCTCGAAAACAAAAATAGTAGTCCTTAGACATGTTAACAGTTTTTGCTTCATTTTATTATAGGATGGTTCATGCAATGGCCTACAGCACTACGCAGCTCTGGGAAGAGATAGTGTATGTTTGTTGTTCCATTATTTTCTTTGTGATTTTTACCTTTTTTCAGCTCTTTTTTCTTCTGTTAGTGAATTTTAGCTTGTTCTATGATGTTTGTCTTCTGTGAACTTTCCATATATGCTAGAGCAACTCTTTATGTCATCGTCTGAGGTTGTACAACTTTAACAGATGGAGGCAGCAGCAGTCAATCTAGTTGCTGGAGAGAAACCAGCTGATGTTTATACTGAAATTGCTTTGAGGTATAGTAGAGTGATTGAAATCCATTCTTAAGTGACACCTCAAAGCTAAGCTCCCTTTTGTGGAATTTAGGTTAAGCTATTGTTTTTGATATGTTTTGACCCATGAACCTATTGAGTGCATTTTTGGACGGCTACAAATGTTTAGCATTCATTATCCCTTTATAAATTTATTGTCAAAACCTATACCAACTGTGTAGGAGTTATCTACCCCAGAAAGAAATAAGAGTATTTGCTAAATTTAGTCCTGAAAATATTTGCTAAATTTTCTTGACGCTAGATGGAATTTCAGGAGGGGAATGGGAAATGACCTTTTCATGTGTGATTAATGTACATACCTGGCATTAGATGTAAAACGATAAGCCACTTGTTGATGGAAGAAATATGTTCTGGATAGAGGGATATGATACTCACCATGCAACAGCCGACAAGGATATCTTGTTCTACTTTTTAGCATTTTCTTTTCTAAATTAATCAAAATTCAATTGCACCGTTAACTTATGATAAAAAGGTCTGTAAACATATTCACCTTACTGCTTCTCTAATTAACTTGTCAAAAATTTACACCACTAGTATATTTGGGAGAATTTGTGTATTTTGGTTCCACTAGTGATTGTTGAAGACAACTATTGATTGCAGGGTCGATCATATTATCAGAGGAGATAGTACCAAGGACCCTGCTACTGATCCTAATGCTTTACTAGCCAAACTCTTAATTGACCAGGTTGTCATTTGATTATCTGTCTTTTCTATCTTATTGTAGTTATCATTTCTGTTTTAGCTTCAAGTATCTAGGCCTGTTGCTTCTAGTTTTTGAACTTTTACCAATTAAAATATTTGGTGCTGCGGAGACTTTCAGGTTGACAGGAAATTGGTGAAGCAGACAGTAATGACCTCAGTGTATGGTGTTACCTATGTCGGGGCACGTGAACAAATCAAAAGAAGGTTGGAAGAGAAGGGTCTTATCGATGATGATAGGCTGCTATTTACTGCATCTTGCTATGCTGCTAAAGTAAGCATTGCTTGTCGAATACTCCCCCCTGTTGCAATTTGTTTGTCCTACTTTCCTTTTTAGCCCGTTGATGAAAGAATGCCTCTTTCTTTTTTTTAGCAACTCTTTCATTCCAACTTTTCCACATGACATGTTTAAAACCACAATATTCAAAAGTCTATGGTACTTCCTTAAACTCCGTGCCAAGTCAAAATAGGACGAACAATTGAAACAGACGGAGTATTATAGTAAGCTACTCACAGGTTTCTATTACCTAGTCATATATTCTTAACTTAGGTCTCTCAATCTACCTTTTCTAATAATCTACATGAGTTGAACTTAAATGAAGAAGCGTGGTCGGTGAGGATTTATATAGCTGACCCCAACTTGTTTGAGACTGACGTTTGACGCTTAGTGGTAGTTGTTGTTGTTGTTTCCTTTAACTAACACTTACACCATACCTGCATGGGCAAGACGTGGAAGGATTTCATAATTAAATAAAAAGGAATAGTGAGTTTAAACCAGGCTATTGCTCATTACCTTCTTTCAGTACGCATACATATTACTAATTTTCACGGGACTTATCTTTCCTCCCCCATACATACCATAGGCGTAGAAAAAATTGTCCTAAGAGCTTACTCTATCCACAAAAAAATTGGGGGGGGGGGGGGGGGAGCTTTTGCCAACACTGACTTTTGTGAAGACTTACTGATTCAACTTGTTTTGACTGTATATTTGTTCTCGTGTTTCTTGTCAGGTAACATTAGCTGCACTTGGGGAGTTGTTTCAAGCTGCACGTGGAACAATGACTTGGCTTGGTGATTGTGCTAAGGTCCATACCAATTGCCCCTACCATGGGCGCTCTCCCTCCACTAATTCTTTTTAATAAGAATTTTCTTGACTGAGCTTTCTTTTTTTCTAATTTGTTAGCTAGTTAATGTTGTTATTGGATTACGAAGTATTATACTAATTATAATTGCAAAAAAGTTGATAAAATGATTGAACAACATGCAACTCAATTTAAACAAAACTTGCAGCCTATAATTGGCATATAGATAGCAAATCTGTACTCCTTGTGAAGTGCTGCAAAAGTTTCCGTAGCTCATTTTATACCCCGGTCTGTTTCTTGTACTTTTTTTGTTGGATAACAAAACTTTAAACCAGTTCACAGATGAAGCAAAAATTGTCACCTATTCATTGCCCTCCAATGGACAAAAGATAAGTTGGACTGGCCTTTGGGGAGTGCACTGATAATTGCTAAGAATTCCAGAATTCCAAATGAAACCCTAAATGGGATAGCCACGCTTGTAAAATCTCTAGGACCGAAAATCAATGAAAAGGAAAATATTTTTAGCTTTACAAATTTGAGTTTAGAACTCAAGGGTGTAACATTGAATGTATGGTCCCTTGAACATACTGCATATATATTCTTTGAAACAAAAATGCTACTTCCCTTGGAAATTTTCCGAGAGGAATTGCATTGGTAGGCATAGGATATCTCAAAACTTGTTTGGACTTCTATGGTTTAACTAGTGATATTTAACAGGTGATTGCTTCAGAAAATCAGCCAGTGCGATGGACGACACCTCTGGGGCTCCCTGTTGTGCAGCCTTACTTTAAAACTCAGCGGCATGTTGTAAGTGCTTCTTTAATCAAGTAACAGCCATCTGATCAAGTCTGTTCCTTAAGAAGCTGTTTCCTTTTTATATTGTTTTGCTAGTTGATTTTACATGTTATCACCCATAACTAAGTTACCCATTTTAACTCTTTAAATAGTTGGATTTTGCCTCATAGGATCTTGCATACATGATAAGAAATTGGCTTAATTAATGATCTTTTTCAAATGTGATATGCCTCGAATGAGGATGTAAAACTTTTCTGTTCAACTGGCAAAGTTTTTGCAAGTTTCTCCCCAAGGATAGAAGTCCTCTTTAGAACAAACACGTCAGGAATTTCAAGCAACTCATGCAATATTTGTTTGTGCTAATGCGTTACTCCATATGTGCAGATAAGAACTTCTCTTCAAGTTTTGGCTTTGCAGCGTGAGGGTGATACAGTAAGTAATACTTCTTGTAAATGCTTTTGTTTTTTACCTGCTAAGATCTCATATTTTAATTTTATGCCTATTTTATATTGCTAATGGTGGAACTCTAGGTTGAGGTCCGGAAGCAGAGAACTGCTTTTCCGCCAAATTTTGTGCACTCACTGGATGGTTCACATATGATGATGACCGCTGTTGCTTGCAGGGATGCTGGACTACATTTTGCAGGTTTGCCTGCCCTTTTATTTCTAATGATATCTGGTCTGTACTTGAGTTTTTGACCACTTATATGCACATGTATGCTTGCCTACATACAACACACAGAAGTTCAAATTGTGTGTCTACTCAATTGTGAAACAGTCGAGTGAAAAGGTTGCCTAAATTGAAGTCCTTGGAGTGAAGGTTTTGTTGTCAATAAACTTCAGTTTGCTTCTGAAATATTTCAATGCTGAATTGGATTTGCCAAGAGAGATACAAATGTGTAATTTTTTACATAGGATGCTTTCTCGCTCAAGTTTCTGGTTAAGAATTGAGATAATCTATCCGGCTTGAAGGAACATGCCGTGATAGTTGTAGAAGTTCATCATATGTTGGAACAACATTGTTTTCATTTCTGTACTCTGTCATGCTCCTACTGTCCTCTTTCTCTCTCAGTGCTACTATAACATGCTACCAGTATGTGAAAATTGATAGTCCATTAAATGATTCTCTTTTGTAAAAAGATTATTTAAATCTAAAATTCTCCCCAAGCAAAACGAACTCATATAGGCAAACTTAGCAGAAACTAATGTTGGATTGGTCATTTGTTGTATATAAACTCATGAACTTTATGTGATACTTAAGCCAACGGTCTTTCGGAAACAACCTCTCTATCTCCACAAGATAGGGGTAAGGTCTGCATACTCTAGCCTCCCATACCCCACGGTGGGAATACATTGGGTATGTTGTTGTAAACTCATGAACTATTAAGACTTATAGAACTTGCTATAAAGTTCATTTACTTGCATACATTTCAAGCATTGGTCTTGTTTACAAACTTTCTTCAGTTGAGATTATTGATCAAAATCCTAACCTGTTGTAGGGGTACATGATTCCTTCTGGACTCATGCTTGCGATGTCGACCAGATGAACAGGATACTCAGGGAGAAGTTTGTGGAGCTGTACAGTATGCCTATTCTTGAAGATGTAAGTATGTCAACAGTGAAAATTTCCTTTCTACACAAACGTATTTCAGGATCTCCCCGATATTTACTTTTGTTTCTCTTTCTCAAGCTGCTCTTATGAGTTTTATCTTGTTTGCAGTTGCTTGAAAGCTTCCAGGAATCATATCCAGCATTGACATTTCCCCCTCTACCAAAAAGAGGTGATTTTGATTTGCGGGAAGTTCTCGAGTCACCCTACTTCTTTAACTGAGAACCAATAGCATTGAAACAACGAACCCCTTTCTACAATTCTATGTTCTTGCTCTGAAACAAGCATATGAGGCTTTTATGCGAGGATGATTGGTGCGACATCTATTCCGATGAAACATGAGAGCTTTATTTTGCTCTTGCGCTGACACTTCTCAAGGAGTCCATGTTTTTCGTGGCTTACCACATATGCTCTACGCGCTAGGCGCCTAAAGCAATGCAAAAAACAGTCAACTGCTTAGGAAGTTTGCAGCAACATTGGGCGTACTGCATGAGACCATACACAAGTTAAGACTTCTAGCAACGAAAACATTGGCGCGTACTGCATGTAACATCCATCTCTGTCTGCTTTGGAACTGAAAATACAGAGCTATGTACACTGGTTCAGTTTCTTGTAGGTGCTGTATAGATATCTTTGGAGGAAATTGTAACTTCTCTAGTTTAGGATTCTTGATATGTATAGTAGGTATAGAAACAAGAGAACTGTTGTTGTATCTATTATAGGAAAAAGATATATTTGTGCTTTTTCAAATTGAATTCTAGGGCTAAACAAGAGATATGTGTTACTACTATTATGTTTTCCTATATGACCTATTTAATGGTACTCATGGCGTTGCGAGGGAAAACGTCAGTTTGTGGGTCACGAAACAAGAACTTGGGATTATCTCGGCTTTTCGTGTATATTAATTCATGAATATTTGAAATATATGTGATCATTTCCGTTTTGAGCTCAAGTTTTTTTTTTTTGGAGCTAATGGGTCTTGAAACATAAATTTAGGATTATCTCTGTTTTTCGAGTATTAATTTATGAATATTTTGGAAGAAGTGACTGACTTTGTTTGAGCTTTTTTTTTGGAGTTGATGGCTTACAAAACGCAGAAATTTAAGATCATCTCGACTTTTCGTGTGTGTTAGTTCATGAGTTTCTCAAAATATGTATAATAGACTATTTGAACTCATATTTTGTTGATCTATTCGTGTGTATTAGTTCATGAGTTTTTTCCTTCTCTATCTTCCCATCTTTCTTTTCCTTTTCCACCATGAGATACAAATTCCAGAAAAGCACTACAAACTCAACTGTCTTATCTCTCGATGATATCACTAGACTATAAGACTCGATATATAAAACCATACCGATCACACAAAATCATCGTATTAATAAGTTGTTTGAACAGTAATCTCCAGATAGTATATACCACAAAACAATTCCCCAGTTCGATAAACATGTCAATACAAACTTCCTTTTATTGGAGGGGAAATTAAAATTAACTCGTAGACCTTATTTGGAATGAAAATCTCACCAAGAAGACGCCTTAGATACAATACTCGAATAGTGATACAACAAATAAATTAACAAGACCACGACCACGACCACGACCACAACCACAAACTCCTTGTGTCCAACGAAATAACGAGATGAGTCTAGTTCCTGTCATCTGAACAATGGAATGAAACCATTCGAAAAGACTTAAGCCTGCAAAAAGCTAGCATACTTGGCACCGAGGAAAAGCCTTTGGATACAGAGCAAAGCGTTTTTCGTGACCTCAGCATTCTCATGGTTCAACAGTCTCATTACGCGCTCCTTAGCTTTGAGGTCATTCACTATAATTCGCCCAGCAGAATGGCACTGAATGAACTGTGATAGATCATAGCAAGCAACAGCAAGTGTCCTTGCATCACTTGATGTGTCCAAAATTGTAATGAGCACCCTCAAGATCTGCAACACCACACAACACAAGATATCAGTCTTAGTATTAGAAAAAACTGTGCTTCGCAGATTTGAAAATCCACCCTAAAGAAAAACAGTAATATGCTACGAAGATCATAGAAGCAGAGGATTCAAGATTACAACTTGATGATTTCAACCTCAAGACTCTTAGCATAGAACTCATTTTTAAAATTATGGTTCAAAATATATTATTTGCATGTGTATACCTTACGTCTCGAATATATTAGTTTCAGTTGAATGCCAATAGGCACGCTTAAGGTCTACACAAGATATAGAAGGCAAAATATACAACAAAAACATACCCAATGTTATTCCACAAGTGGGATTTGGGGAGGGTAATGTACGCAGACCTTACCCCTACCATGGGAAGAAGGTAGAGAGGATGTTTCCAAAAGGCCCTCTATATTAATTATTTATTAAATAAGGGTGTGACCTCCTCATCCAATCTACTACTATGGGCGACAGTTTACCTCTAATGATAAAAGTTAAGTCAGTTACTACTTAGACATGAATATTAATAAGCAGCTTTTTTATTTGATAACCAGATAAGACTTGTTTGAAGGTCAACACAAAACTCTGGTTCTGCTGTTAATGTAGCACCAAGATGGGAGCCGTATTTATGCTGTTATGCCGTGCGTACTTTACAGCCTTTAAAGACATGTAGCTTGGGGGTTTTGCAATCTACAAGTAGCCAAGTATTACCTGGAAATCATTCTCCTCAAAATTATTTATGTTCTCCCGCCAGAATATAGGATCTTTGTGCATTGGGGACCAATCAAGATGGCCAAGAAGGACTTCCTGCTTGTACTTGTCAAACGAACTCAGCTTTTTGATGTTTTCCTTCAATCCTTGTTCTAGTTGATTCAGAGCGTCCAAAAGATCCTACAGAGATGATAAATAACGGTAAATACTTTTTCATTCTACAGCAGACACAGTAACATGATTAAGTCATCATAGTAAATACAAAGATGAACCGAGAATAGGTTCTAATAGTGACTATTCTTCTAATCATTTTCTACGCTGTTAGCAAATGCGAGAAAAAGACTAAATTTAAGGTATAATATCAGATTTAAAACCATGACTAAGATTCTTCACCTCATCACTCCAAGCCTGTGCTTTCAAACTCTGAACAATTTGCAGCACTCCCAGGTCAACCATATGAGCACTAAATGTTCCTTTGGAAAGCAAATTCCGAAGAGTCAAGATGACAACCCGTACAACCTATAGTTATAGAAAAACCACAGGCCGTGAACTGAGATGAGCAAGCCAAAAACAACCAAGGTAGAAAAAGTGCAGCATCAAATTTAAAAAATTAAAGGAGTACAAATAGTTATTACGGATAAAGCAGTACAAGTAGCTCACCTTCTCTTTTGTTGAACCTTTAACAACTTCTATCAATCGAGGGAGGGCCCTTGAAGTAGCTAAATACTCTATTGCAGGTTCATAGTATGACAAAAGCCACACACAAAGGCATGTCTCATAGAGAAGCTGTTTGAAGGAAGAAAATAAAATCAGGAAGAAGTAAAAGAAAGATATATTCTTTTGTCAAGGTGGTTGATAGGTTGAATGAGTACAGAACTGTCTCAACCACCACAATTTTCTAGCATGACACGTATATAATTTATAAAGTTAGGGGTCGTTTCGTAGAGTGTATAAGAATAATGCTAAATAGAGTGTATTAGTAATGCTTGCATTTAGCAATGCATGTATTAGTTATGCTTGCATTAGTTATACATAGATTATTTTTATGCATTGTTTGGTTTGATGCATAAAAAAGTAGCATGCATTGCATAATAAATTAGTTTACAAACATACCCTCCACTGTGGTAGAAAAGATGTAAAAAAAAGTTTGAGGGGCAATTGGGTCTTTAATCATGCTAATGCATGCATTAAAACCATTGCATTGCTAATACCTAGAAATCCATGGCATTAGCAATACACACCTTAATACACATTAGTTATACATAGGTTGGAAAAGAGTACCAAACAAGGTATTAGGAATACACAAGTTTAATGCATGCATTACTTTTACTAATACACTCTACTAAACTACCCCTTAATGCAATATATGACATTATAGAGTGAAGAAAACCTGGATAGACTGCTGGGTCGATGCTGGTGAAATTAAAGGAACAAGCAACTTCACTCCATCAGCTCGAACAAATGAAGATCGAACAACTGGCTCTTTCAACAGAGTTGATAGGCAGTTGATTGTGCTAGGAATGCTGCGGGTAGGATGAGTAGGCTTTTTCAGCTGCACAGATCGTCAAAATCAGGAATGACAGCAGTTAACTGAGATATGATAACCCAACAAGTGGAATTAATCCATAAATCCCCAACTCCCATCCAATTGAACCTTCCCCTATCTTCAAATATTTAGCTTCAAAGTGAAGAAATAGGTCATAAACCCAGTTATAAGGCTCAGAAAGATCTTGATGAGAAGCAAGAGCTTCCTGGTCCCTGTCAATGGCGTCATTCCACTGCCTCTTACTGATTAAACTAATACATCGCACCTCATGATCCTATGATTCTAGCCCTTTTTGCCCATCTACTTCACTTCACTGTTTCTTTTATTCTACAATGGACAACCTTCTTTCTATGAAATATTTCCACAACTATATTAAATCCCCTTTCAAATGTTTGCAAGCCCAGTAATTGCAGGTTTGGGTGGGATGGAAGAAAAATATAGAAGTGGAAACTCTAGGAGCATAGACAAACCTGTGCACAAAGCCACTCCACCACGCCTGCCAGAACATCGTCAATGGTAGTGATTTTCTTCTTAGAACTTGAGGCATCTCCATTGGCATTAGCACCATTCTGAACTTTTGACCTAGCACTGGAGTTGTCATTAAGAGGACCGCAAAGTTATAAGTTCATTTGTAATTCTAACATTCTCGGTCTTTTGATATCATTGACATGGGAGGAGAGATCATAACCTAATTACCTCACTGTCAAAGATAGAATCTTACAGCTCTTCTCTTGTATGAACCAATTACCTTTCCACAGCAATCTGGAAAACAGAACTCATCTTTAGAAAAGTTGAATGTCACGGACAGAAAAGAATACATAATGTTCACTGATTTATAAAAATACCAGTTTAGAAGAGACAAAAAAAGAGGAGAATATACGACTCCAATGTACAATATGAGTGTCACCCTTTTCGACAACCTATATTTATGTGTAGTTGGTGTTCTATTTATCATTTCAATATCACCTTATTGACAATTTCTGGTCATTATGACCAATAAACTCAATGCTTTCTTCAAGCAGTAAAGGGCAATAAAGTAGCTGTATGCCTGTACTAACAAACTGAAGGTAAAGGTGTCTTGACTTTGCCACTGTACGTATTATTTTGTTCCGAAGTAACTGAATACCAAATTATTAGAGAAAACATAATGTAATTAAATTCCTCGTTTGATAAGTCTTCTAAATCAAGCATCTACAGTTTTAGCATCCAAAAACTTTGTACCAAAAGTTAGAAATGAGAAGGGTAAGATGTAACTTTTGGTACGAAGCATAAAATTTGAACTACTGCTACCTACATATTATATAAATGAGGAACACAACAGGTGTGATCTTCTATAAATATGGCAAGATATGTTGGTATAGGATGAAGGCAGGGGAAGGGGGTGCATGCAAATTGCAATCCTTTGCTACAAAGGAAGAGAAAGAAAAATGTATCTACACGGCGAGTGTAAATAAAGGACATCAACCCTTGCAGCTTTCAGAGAAAACGGAACAAAAGTTAAAAATGGGTTGAAGAATATTGCCTGAGGAAAGGTTCATAGGTATCTTCGTCTGCAAGACTCTCATCATGGAATATTCTTGCTCTTTTTGGGTTTGCTGCCAAGAAATAAGCATTATATCAGTCCACTTACCAAAAAGAACTCTAAGAGTAACAAATTCTCCACTTACCTGTAAGCATTTCATCAATCAAAGCCAAAACATATTCCACAGTTTCTTCCTTGAAGATGTCACGTAAAATGGTAACAAAGACGCGGACATAACCTGGACCATCCTGTAATAGTGGTATCCATTTTATAATAGCATCACCAATTGAGAGTCTAAGACCATGATAAAACAATCAAAAGTTTGAGAGCTTGACCAAGCACCCAAAAACAAAATCTAAGAATACGGGATGCTTAGAAATCAGCAGTTGCAAGAACCCCATTTCCCACATAAGCCCCATGAAAAAGCCTGTAACTTGGGAATAGCTCAATAGTGTAAAGAACACTCGCACTACATTTTGATGATGCTGATTATAGATGACTAATTCAAGGTAATAAATGAACTTGAAATGAAGATACCAACTACAATAACAAGTCCAAGAGAATTAGACCATCTATACAATGGGAGTCAGGTGTATGGCAAACTTGACTAATAAAGGAGAGGCTAGTGATGACAATTTTTATCTTCCCAAATAACAGTTTATCCATGTATTCACTGGCATGCAAAATGTAAAACTTATACTACCACAAGTGGACCTATTACTAACCTAATTTAGAAGAACCCTCCTTTTTCTTTTTAAGAAAGAACTGCAATTTAGAAGAAGTCGGCCTAAACACAAGAGGAATTAGGCAGAAAGAAGTGGTCGAAATACAAGACAAAAAAATTCGACTTTGTAGGAAACCAAAATATAAGTCATAGCTAATAACACTTGTGTTAGAAACATTACATCATCCAGCAACTGGGCTTTGTAACTTTCTGCCTTCTTGTCATAGCGCCTCAACAGCTGCAAACCAGTTCCAGTGATCAGCTTTGTAGTCATGTATGTCTCCCATGGGATATCCCTCCTCAAAACCTAAGGAAACAGAAGGATCCACAATGTTATTGCACAATCACCAGTGCTAAAAGGCCCAATTCATCACTATTCTTTCAGTTTCTTTTTCTTCCCGCACTCCCATTTCCCCAAAACCAAAAGATAAAGCCACGTTTATGTTTATTTATAGGTGATGTAGTTGGTAAACTAGAGAAAAGAGAAAGAGAAAGGATGTTCCACTGTTCTTCAAGGACAGCCCACAAAAAAAACCCTGACACCAACAAATTCTTTCTCCTCCTCAAAATTGATGCCTCATCCAACCTATTAAAAGAAACTGGCAACCAAAAGTATCTTTATACTTATCCATCATTGAATATAGAATTCTTTCCACTTAGTGTTTATTGATGTAGACATACTACTCAAAACTTTCTCAAAAAGTAAATGGAAACAAGGTACAGCAACTAACTGCTAAGATTAAGAGCCTAGATCCTGCGTTGCATGTTCACTATGATGGTGATTGAAAGTTATAGTCCAAGCTAGTTATCAGTTACAAAAACTGTATGCTATTTTCATGTCCTTATGTATAATGTAGCTTCTTTATTGTGCTTATACATGTGGCATTACCTCCTCCGTAGTAAGCTCCACGCTCTCCGTTGTCATTGTGAGTATGCCCTTCAAATCCAAAATTTGTTTTCTTCTTACCAAATAGCCAGAATACGGATTGTTCTTCCTCTATCCTGTATAGATTCCACAGAAATATCTCAAAACCCGACAGGTCATAGATTCCACACATTTAAAGATGCCAACTAGAAACGGGATAAATAAACTTATTACTAGAAATCAAAATGAATATGACAACAGATACAGAAATGGAGCTAAAAAGAGAACACCAAAACACTTTCTAAACCTACTATCAACAAATTAATGTCATCAGGCTATCTTGTTTCACTTCACTTGAGAGAAGGAAAGGATTCAGTTCCTATGTGATAAAAGAAAGAAGAACCCATATTATTTCTTTTTCTTTTATTATTTTTGTCTCGTATGCGGATAAGATCAATGTTTGGTCTCTAACCGTTGCAAATCCTTAACTTTTTCATGAACCAATCACTGATTTTATTTGAAGAGTTGGACCCATCACTCTATATTGAGTCCATATTACCAACATAATGACCAAATCAACCTCCTCCGACTTGAAATTGGCTTGCACCAGCTTCATTACAGTTTTTAGTCAAATTTCAAGTTAACACCTAACAAAGTACATCAATCAAATACTTAAGGAACAATAAAGCATAAGATGTCTCCCTAATGTGGTAGAATATTTAATACAAGTTTTGGTTGTATCATATGCAAAATTGGTATAAGAAAAAGACAGATAGAACATGATGGAAGAAAAAGATCCATATAGGAGATATCAACTACTTAGGAACTTAAGATTAGGAACACCTGGAGGACAATTCAGTTACTGAATGGTTTATGTGTATTATGTTCTTTTGGAGTAAATCTGATATTGTAAGTAATGTATAAGATATGTTAAACTTTTTGAGCTCTCTGCATACCTAAAGGGGTCTGGTAATTTCTGCATATATCTTCTTATAAAATGCACCAATCAGTGCTTTAGTAAAAAAAAGGTCAAGGCAATAAATTTCTCATTCAATCTTGGAGATTGTCACAATTTAAGGAACAACTAAAGATTTGAGTTCAAAGCTTTGACAGAATCCACAATATTACACAGGTACAGAGAAGGTTGACCCCAAAATCTCATTGCTACAGGTTCAATATTCATCCCAATACTTGGTGAATAATCAGAAGTCAACATCACTGATTCAAACAAACCCAGAAAAGCACAACAATCACTTCAACCATGACATTCTCTACTAACTTTCAAGCTAATTAAGTTCACTACTTCAAGACTCAAAACTTTATTCCCATAAACAATCACTAATGAAAGAAATAAGCAAATACCAAATTTCCCCCAGTCAAGCCAAAATCTAAGATCCAAAACTATATTAGTCAACCAAACATAAAACCAAGAAAATTCTGCCTATTTGGGCAAGCAAGCATACATTAACAAACCCAAAAAGGGCACAAATTATCACTGATTGAATCACTTCAATCACACCACTATCAAAACACTTCAAGATTCAAACTTTAGTCAATCACCAAAGAAAGAAATGAACAATACCCAATTCCCCCCCATCCAAGCCAAAATCTAAGCTCCAAAACCAAAATAGTCAAACATAAAACCAGGAAAATTCTGCCAAATAGAGCAAGCTTACATACATTAACAAACCCAAAAAACAAAAATTTTCAAAATCACTTCAATCACATCATTATCAAAACACTTCAAGATTCAAACTTTACTCAATCACCAAAGAAAGAAATAAGCAATACCCAATTCCCATCATCACAGTAGTCAATCAAACATAAAACCCACAAAATTCTGCCAAATGGGGCCAGCATACATACATTACCAAACCCAAAAAAAAAAATTTATCAAAACCACTTCAATCACACCATTATCAAAAACACTTCAAGATTCAAACTTTATCCTCCTACCAAGTATATCCAAGATCCACAACCACAATTGTTGATTAAAAAGATAAACCCAGAATTATTTTGTCCATATACATGAGATTTACACTGAAATTCACAGAAAAAAAAAAGAGAGAGAGAGATTAAAGGATACCGTATCACGTGGAAGTAACCAAATGTGATTAGAACCCAAAAAGTAATCTTCCAGTATAAGAGGGTGCACGTAGGCTACAAATCTTGGGGTGGGGTGGGGTGGGGTGGGGTGGGGTGGGGGTGGGGGTTCACGAAGGTGAGATCAAACTCGATGGATGAGGAAGACCATAGAAAAAGGAAAATATACAAAGGGACAAAATCAAGCAATTTCAATATCACAATTCACATGTATCTTTTTTTTTTTTTTTAATTATTGATAAATTTTAATTATTTTTCCCTAATTTTTTAGATTTATTTACTAGTTTATTTCATTTAATTATAAAATACTGATCAAAATCATATTTAAACTTTCACTTTTTCTAAGTTACCCACCATAGTTATTTTGTTTTCTAGTTACAATGGTTATCGTTTATTATTTTCTTATCGGAACTATTATTATCTATGTAGTAAAACATACCTACTGAAATAGATGTCGATAGTTCAAATAAAAAAGAGAGGTAACGAATTGATTGTTCAATCGATTTTAAGGTGTATTTTAATACATTACTTGTGATAGTTCAAGTAGAAAAAAGAAACAATTTCTAGTTGGAATGTAAAGCTCGTGATTGTTCATATGTGTTTTTGACCATTAACTCTTTAACTATTGACGTGGTATGTTAAACTTGTGTTGTTTATATACCATTTGAAATAGTTCAAATATAATATAAATTTCGTTGTTCGTTAAAAGTTTGACTCATTTATATCATTTTAGTTAACAAATAATAGCACGTATAAACCTTTTCTCAAACGAAAACGGCATAGATAAGCCAAACTTTTAACATATGACATAAATGAATCTTTTCTCAAAGTTGAATGACATATTTGAACCTTTCTCCTTATATAAAACTATTATTATTCCATTGTCATTTTTCGAGTCTTCATTAATTCCTTGATGAAAAACTTCTTTTGTTCTTTTTTTTTTATCATTGCACCTTAAAGATATAGGTGAATATATTTTCTTTTTAGTAATGATGTAAATGTACACACTATTTTCTCATAAAATTATATATATTATTCAAAAAAAAATTCTGCGCACCTCAATTAATTTCACGATACTATACATCCAAGCCTTTTTGAATTGTTTTACATTGTGGACTAAGGTTTTTTATTGAACCATAAAATTCTTTCACAATAGTCATGAAGACTTACTTCATTTTTATGTTAAAGAACAAAATGAAATTCAAATGGAGATGAACAAAATGGCACAGATTTTATTGAGACTATGCCATAAATGGCTCATGCCATATTGATCTTTTACAACAGAGAGATGACAATGGGGCGGGGCGGGAGTGTCATGACTATACACTGAGTGGTGCATTATGAGACAAGCAATACACAGTTGTCTTTAAACTAAGCTGCAGAAACTTGTGCGCGCAAGTAGACAGCTGCATATACGTGATCAGCATCATCGATGATCCAGCCTACTCGGTAAAACCTTTGCAGTAAAATGATAGAGTTGAACTATACATTAAGAACACAAGCCTTGACCTGAAAAGGCGGAAATGAATCAAACTGTTACAAAGAAAGCAATTTGCATAGGAAAGACGAGCAGTTTCACGAGTTCTAGCAAGTCAGCAGAAAGAACACCATCTGTTGTGGCGGAGCCATCTTGTTCCAAGGGGTATTGACTGACACCCCTTCACTGACAGATTACAGTGAGCAAATAGGTGAAAAAAGTAGCTTTTATGTTTATATACTATCCGTTGAATCCCCCTGGCTTCTTCGTGTGTATACTTTCCTATGTTTTGACTCCCCTTAGTGAAAACATAGCTCCGTCACTGAAGTCCGTCAAGGTACTAACAAATGCATGAGCAGGTAAAACTTCTGCAGTATAATTTAGGTTATATGACAGTAGAATCTGTCGAATATGTTCATGCAAGCAAACTACTTCATGGGAGGGGGAGGGAGGCTCATTTTCAGTGCAATAAACTATAGCAAGTAGGACACTTTGCAGTCAACAAGATGTAATACGACACAATTCAGAGAAGATGATACAAATATCTGCTTGAGTATAACATGTATTTACCTTTAAACTGGATACGAATAGGCCGTGATGAATAACAGCATCATTTTCCAGATTGATATTTATAGTCCAATCTGCTTCATCCATAAAGACCACTTAACAGCCTCAAGAAACTTATCATTTTTCCGTAATGCGTTGATTAGGTTAGTGTAGGTTATTCGATCAGGTTCAATTCCATTTTTGCGCATTTCCTTGACCAAATCTACTGCACGTTCAACCATTCCAGCAATTCCATAAGCCTTTATCAATGTGTTATAGCTGCACAAATCAGGTCCAGTTGATCCTGATTCTTTTAATTCTGCCAGTACATCTGAAACTTCTTCTATCCATCCTAGCTCACCATAAATGTTTATCATAATGTTGTAAGTGTAATGATCAGAAGAGTGACCAGATTCCTTCAGTCTTTCCAAGACATTACGGAATTTCTCCATTTGTCCTTCTTTCCCATAGGCATCTAACATACAATTGTAGGCTTCAAGAGAAACCGAAAACCCATTGAAGTGCATTTTCTTGACAGTTGATGACATATTCTTGAAGTCTTTGCTTCTCCCATATGCAGCTATGAGAGTGTTGTAAGAGATAACATCAGCCAAACCACGTTTTTTAGCCATCGAAAAAACCTCTCTTGCTCTTTTGAAGAGTCTGGATTTCCCATATACGTCAAGCATGACATTGAAGGTAACTGTATTAGGTAAGAATCCACGTTTAAGCATCTCATCAAAAAGCCTCGAAAGCTCATCAACTGGCAGTGCACGGGCACAGCAGTTTATGACACAGCTGTACATTTCCTGATCCCAGATGACTCCTCTTTTCACAAGTTTGTAATAAAGATCTGCCAACTTGTCCTTCTTGTCACATCGCTGGTAGATCCGGAACATATCACGGAGCAAATATGTGTCTGGAACAACGTTTTTTTGTTTGTCCATATCATCCAATACAGAGCAGGCTTCTTCTAAGGCTTCAGATTTCATATACATCCTTACCACAACACTGAAAGTTATTGTGTCCAATTTGACATCTGAATTCTTCAACATTAGATAAAGCTTTTCAGCTTCAGCAAAATTGTTGTTTGTACTGTAAATGTCTATCATAGTGCATATTATATGTAAGTTAGGCATATCAGATTTTGGCATACAAGTGAACACTTTCACAGCATTCTCTGGATGCCCGAAATCTTTGCACGAGCAAATTAACAAATGGTACAAGTTGTCCTCAAATAAAGCATCCTTCCACTGCTTTTCCCGTAAGACTTTTAACGCATCATCTATCATGCTGTTTTTCACATAAGCCATCACCAGACTTGAACAAGATATCTGGTTTCTCAAAACATGATCATATAAAGAACCTCTCAAAATTGAAGGAACTTCATGAATGAGTTCAAGCTTCTCATATGCTTGCAAAAGAATGCCAAGGATGGTTGACTTTTCGCCGCCAGTGTGCATCATTTCCTCAATAGTTCTAACAACATCCTCTTCATCTCCATGCTTGACTTGTAAATTTAGCATTGTGTACAAATTAGACGAGTTTGGCTTGTGTCCAAGTCTTTTCAGTTCCGCATAGTATCTATTTGCTTCCTCATAATTGTCTGCTCGACCCCACCCTTCTATCATAGACCTGTAAGTTGTTTCATCAGGCTCCACTCCAACACTTTTAAGGTCACCAAACAAGCGTTTTACATCATGCATGCTGGAAATCTTCCCATATCCAGTGATCAATGTGTTGTATGCAACTATATTTGGCGAAAAACCAGCTTGGTTCATGGAAGCTAAGACCTGCTCAGCCTCGAGTAACTTGCCTCGTTGACAGTAAGCATTAAGCAGAACCAACCAATTCTCTAGATTCAGAATTACTTCATCTTTCCTAAAAAAGCCAATGATTTCTTCTGCTTTATCATACAATCTCATTCGCGTGTATATCGTCAACATAGAGGAATATGCAGACTGGCACATAATTTTCAGATTCCTCATCATTGAAAATGCAAATTCTGCTTCCTCAACATTCCATCCTTTCTGATAGAGAGCCATTAGCATCCCAAAAGTAGCTATATTTGGCTGAACTCCATTTTCCAACATCATGTGGAACCACTTAGCACCCAACTCCACGAGCCCTTTTTTATGACAAGCATAAATAAGGGTATTGAAAACTTGATATGTAAGCTTACAACCTGACTCCATACTCATTTCCTTAATCATTCCCTCCGCCCCATCCCAATCGCCTCTTCTCCCCAAGACACGGAGTATCAAATTATAGGCAGTAACATTTTGCTTTAACTTCCCATTTTTCCTCATCCATCGGAAAAAACTCAACGCTTTCCCATCATCACCCCTTTCGAGCTCTTTCAATATTGCATTACACTGATCTAAACTCGAGTCAGACCCGATATTCTCATCATGAAAATCAACCCCATTTTGGCTATCTATCACACTCTCATCAATATTTACATCAAACACAATCCTGGGATTTTCTTCCATTCCATATTTCCTATCTTTCAATCTAAAACTAGACCTATAATTCGAGTCTTTCGGTACCTTCTTCACCCTTCTAAATCTTTTCCAAACATTAAACTTCCCTTTCTTAGAATCCCTCCCAAGATTCGGTTTTTCAGTAACAAAACTCTCATTTCCTAACTCACCTTCAAAACCATCAACCCCTGCACCATCTAAACTCAACTCAGAAGTCTCTAATTCCTCAGTTTCTAATCTTGAAACTCTAATGTGCTTCAAATTACAAAATGGGCTAACAACAAATGCACCACCACCCAAAAATGAGGGAACACAACACTTTGAATCAGTAAAGTTCAAAGCTTTTACTGTGCAATTAAGTTTCTTGGATTCCCATGAACTATCAACATAAAGGGGTAATTTCAAAGAGGCCATGAAACAGAGTGGCCTCAAGAAAAACTGATAACTTCAGCATCAATTCATCAAGATTCCAACTTTATCAAAAACAAACTCAAAGTTTAGCTAAAAGGGGTTGGTGGGGAGTAATCAAGATTCAAAATTTCACAAAAAGCAAAAGCAAAATCAAAATTTAGCTAAAAGGGGTTGGAGGGGGAGTTATCAAGACTCAAAATTTACAAAAAACAAAGTCAAAATTTAGCTAAGGGAGTTATCAAGATTCAAAACTTCACATAAAGAAAATCAAAATTTAGCTAAAAGGGGTTGCTTGGAACTTATCAAGATTCAAAATTTACAAAAAAAAACAAAGATAAAATTTAGCTAAATGGGGTTGGTTGGGAGTTATCAAGATTACAGTTTTGAGGGCTTACCTTGAAGATTAGGCAAAAAAATGAGAAAAAGGGGGAAGCTTTTTGAGTTTTTGAGAGGATAATGGGAAGTTGAAATAGTGAAGCAGTGGAGTGGAAAATTTTGGGATTTTGATTTTGAGAGTTTGAGCTTGTGGTGGCTGTTAGAAAAAGACATGGTGACTAGTTGCAAGATTCTTTTACCTTTTTTTCGGGTATTTGGTGTCTACATTAAAATTTTAATTAAATTTGAATTGTGCAATGCAAGGTTGGAGACCATATTAAAGTTTCGATTAAATTTAAATCGTGCAATATAAGGCTCATTTGAGGATGACGCTCTCAAAAGATTTTTCTCCATACCTAAGATTTGAACCTATACATCCGATTTAGAGGAAAGCAGTCACATTCCTGTTATCCTTTTGCAAAATTAGACATTTGGTTGGTCCGTCAAAATAATTACATTTGCTAGTTAAATATACAATGAATATAGAGTATTATTTTGCATAAAATGTATGTTTTATGTATATTTGATATACAACAAAACTATGTGTTTTATGTATATTCGATATACAACAAAACTATATGTATTAGTGACTATTATTTTAAGGTAAATAACATAAATCATATACTTTTAGGGTAAAATTATCACTTATCCCTTATAAGTTAATTATTACAGAAATCCCCCAAATTGATACAATGATATAAGCGATGATACATTAATTTGATGCGCGAGATACATTAATCGTTAAGTAAGATACATTATATTTTATACATGATATATTAATCTGATGCGCGAGATACATTAATTTGATGCGCTGATACATTAATCTGATGCATGAAAATGAGGGATTTTGGAAATTTATAAAATTAATAGGGGATAATGGTAATAAGAGAACTTAAATGTGAAATTTTTGTTATTTTTCCTTATTTTAATGGACGATTATTCATGTTTATATATGTTATTATACAATGATCTACAACAAACATACGTATTAGTGACTATTATTTTGATGGAGGATTATTTATATGAATTTTAAAAACTAAAACCAAATGTATTAAAAAAGATTAACCTAAGTTTGGATTATTATTTTTTCTGAAATTTGGGAATATGAATTTAAAATCACTATTAATGATAGAGCAACATGCATGGACAGAATTAGTGTAGTTCTTGCTAATTTTATATTTAAGTTGGTGATGTCTGTTTATAAGAAAACATATAAATTAATTTTACTTTTTATTTTGTCTTCCACTGTTCGATTATGAGCTTCAAATAGTCCAATAAATATTATCGAGTCCGAATTTAAAAGGATCACTTTTTTCAATAATAAAAATAAATATGAACGAAAAATGTAAACATCAAGAATTAATTATACATCACAATTCTCTGCATATAGGACACGTGTTATTTTCCGATAGTCACGTAAATAAGCAATTTCTATGAAATATATGTGATAAATATCTACGAAAAATGTGAACATCAAGAATACTTATACATCACAATCTTCTCTGCATATAGGACATGTGTTATTTTCCGATAGCCACGTAAATAAGCAACTCCTATGAAATATATGTGAACAAGGAGTAATCACGACAACGGATTTTTCTTCAAAAATCTCAAAACAAACCGGACATATATCTCCCAATTCGAAATTCTTAACATTCTCCTTTTGCAGTTTCGTAATCTTCAATCCGCTTTTCAGTTCTAAGAATTCTTGATCTTTTCCATCAAAAGCTTCGATTTTATTATTAAATCCTTTTTTCTTGGTCAAAAAATCCAATAAAGTATCCAAAATATCTTCAATGTTTCGATCATCAAAAGTATACTCTACTTCAAGTATAAAAATCTTTTGCATATCAATTCTTCTCTTTTTTCTAACCCCATCAACTTGTAAACAAAATTCACCTTTGTTATCCTCAAAGTTGCCATCATCATTTATCAGTGTTTCGTACAAATCAGTTACTCGAAATTTATAAATGTCATCACAACTTTTTGACGAGATCTCAAATCTTCCACTTTCCATGTCAACATCTATAGCCACAACAATTTTGCTAAACTCATCATCCACATTACTCCAAATGTTTAAATTTTTACCAAAGCTACTCGATAAATAATCATAAATCGCGTTAGCTAAATGTGGAGTCGTGTCTTTAAAGAATAAATCCGATAACCTTAAAGCAAAATCAATACTTTCAACAAATTCCTCCGGAGTTTCACAAATCTTCAAAGGTTGAACACTTTTCTTAAACGTTGTCTTTTTTAATTGTCCTCCACGTTTCTTAGAGTCACAAGTTCGAGGTCTAACGATCCTAATTCGATTCGTTACCCTTAAAACTAAAAATCCAAATCTCGATGATGACCCTAATTGGTGATTATGAATAATAACACGATTTTTAATCATGTTTTGCATCCAATTAAATACTCTTATTTTAATTGCCTTTATACTTTCACTTTGATATGCCATTGTTTGTTTTCTTGAAAATATATATTTTTTTGAATTAAAAGTGAAATATATATAGAGTTAAGACATAATATTATTATAAGGAAACTTATTATAAATAACGTCCCCTTTTTTATTTGGAATAGAAGAGATTTAATATCATTCCGATTTAAATTAGAAGTCCTTTTATAACGCGGTTTTATTTATTAATTCAATCTATTTTTAACCTGTTTAAATTGGATACATATTTTTATGTCCATATAAGGAAAAAAGTTTTTATTAGGTAAAAATTGAACGATTTGAATTATAATGTTGAAAAGAATAAATCATTATATTTAATAGTTAAATGTTAATACACATTTTAATATATATATATATATATATATATATATATATATATATATATATATATATATATATATATATATATATATTAAAGTTCAAACGTAGTCTATATTTTAATTATGATTCTTAATAGCTATTATTATTAATATATATTGCGTAACACGTACTATTATTTATTACAAAAAAAGGATACATTTTAGGAAAAGTTTCCTATTTTTTTATTTTAAATCAGTGTCATATTTTTAACATAAACAAACTTACCTTAAATAGGATTTTAAAAATTATTTTTTTCCTTAAATAGGATTGGGATTCTTATTTCCAAACTTTTAAAAAAAAAAGGAAAAATCACTTCTATATATTTGTTTTTGCTCCTTTTAAGTCATCGTGTAAACTGAGTCGATCCATATCGATAGCTCTACGAGTTCGATATAATGGCTTTCCACCAACAAAATGTCAATCCATCTATTGTTCTTAATATTTCATCTCATGAACAACAAAACCATAATCCTAACAATTTTTGTTGTGGTCAACTATTCAATAATTATTTATATTTAATAATTTCTCTTTCTTTTTTTTTTGTTTTTTTTTTACTATTTTGTTTCATTATATCTTATGAAATGTCTTTTCCCAAATTTTCTATTAAATCAATCACATCTTCTAATATTAGTTTTACACAATGGCCTACTTCATCCATTTCTGCTCAAAACTTTGACTATCAATTTCGAGGTCAAAAATCGTGTCAATCATGAAGTTGAGTATAAAGACATGAAGGCTTTGATTTCCTATCAGGGAAATGTTGTCTGGTCGAATAATACGTTAAGCCTTTATCGTCAACAGAAAAAAGAACGTTCATCAATGCAAGTGACTTTTGGTGATTTTCCGATCAAGGTAGTCGATTATTATGATATTTATACTATGACTAATGAAAATATGACAAGTGGATTTGGAGTTTTCACAGTGGAGTTAAAGTGCAAATATAAATCTGAATATTTGAATATTTATTGTGGAGATGTGAGGCTCAAATTTTCATCATTAGTTGAACAAGAGACAACATTGCTACAAAAATGTTACACTGAACATGAGTGGAGGGGGCGATTTGTTATTTAAATTTTATTGTATCGTTCGTATATCAGATGATTATTACATATTATTTCGAAATATTTCATATCATATTGTATTGCGTTTTTTTAGTGAATATACATTTAGATAGATTGTACCGTTCTCTGTCGTTACATAATGTCACACATACGATAATTTAAATGATAAACGAAGGTGTAGTGATCTCTTGATAAACCTCTTACATACATGGATTGCGTACAAGTCCGATTATTCCTCGAACCATGTACGTTGCAGGAGCTTAGTGCACGAGGCTACCCCTTTTAACCGATCTTCCTTTCAAACAAGTAAAAAGAAAAACCCTTCCCTAAGGCATCCACCACTTAAAACTTTTCAACATAGGGATGGCAAGAGAAGTAGAATTCATTCTCAAATCATATAAATGCAACATAACTTTAGTTCCATTTCAAGCTTTGCTTTAGATGATAAAATCTTACAACTCATAAGCGTGGCGTCGAGTTTTTATGAAAAGATCACAAGCTAAAGATAAAGAAGCATCAGCTTGGAAAAAGAAGAAGAAAAACAGAACTAAGAGTCACTAATTAGTTCCAAACTAGGCATAGATGTTCCTGCTAAGAACGACTTGACGAGGGTGAGAGCTTGCTTTGGTCTATGCAGAGCAACTTCATGTCCCGCGCCTCTTACTGTAACAAATGTCAGCCCTTTGTACTCCTGAGTCCATCCTCCAACCTGTTTTACGCATTGATCATAGTATGATAGTAGTTTGACAGGATCAGAATTGATACGAAATCAAGAACTACGCAATTGCAGAACCCTACAGATTGAATTTGAGGTAGTTCTTGAAAGATGACAAAAGTGAGCAATAAAAATACCTGTCCATCATCATACCAAGCGCGCCAAGGAGCAACAGTTGGCAATTTTAGAGCATCTATGCTGTAACGGGTTGATGTAACTGGGATCACAGCATCTGTGTCACCACTGCCATAAAATTAAACAAACAAACGTTCCTCGAGATATCAGCATTTTGTCAACTCACATTAGTGGTAGAAGTGCCTATAATATGCTGAAAAAACGTTTTGAGGTTCACGCAATGATGTCTGCAAGCAGCCTTGAGTATATATCAAAGCTTTTAGATTCTATGTTTCAATTGAAACCAAGTTTATCTTTCTAATCATACTTCAAAGTTTCCTCTCTCTTTCTCAAAATAGTAGGTTATTAAACAATCGGATGAACAATAATTGGCATTTGGAGAATGTAATCTTGTAGTTTGTTAGACAGGTTTAACACTAACGTAAATGAATACTATCACAATTGTGAATGTTACGCACAATTCTGCTTAAAACAAAATGAATACTAGCATTCACTGACTTATTTTTTACATCGTAAAATCGCAATGCTTGCCAACTTATCAAGTGAACGTGAGAAGAGAAGGAAAAGCTTAGCATTAGGATTAAAGCATACCTGAAAACCCAAATACGAAGGCCTGACTTTATTAATTCACGATAGACGTCCAGCACTGTCTTGGGAGAATCCTTCCAACCGCTGGATACTTCTTCACTGCAAATAGGGAAAATGAGTAAATACATAGCTCCTACCTAGTATATGACACGTACAATTGAAACACAAAAAGGGCTAGCTCACTGATTCGATTAACCTACACAATAATGCTATTTCCATTTTGAATCTTATATAATAAAGACATTGCATGAGATCCCCTTCAACATCTGTAAACCCCCATGGACTATTAGTTTTTCCTTTCTTTTAGAAGGCAAGCAGACCTCTAAAAGAAACAGCGAGGTTGCTGCTTTTTTCAGTGAGCATGTGTTGGAAGAGAAATGAAAATACCTGCAAGTTACCCATTTGAATGATGAGTTTCTCTCATGAACATGAAGAGCACTCTGAACTTCAGGAAGATTGAAGTAGATCTTTGAGTGCTGTTCTGTGCATGGATCATAGCTTCTTCTGAGATGGCCTACGCTCTATTTAAAGGCATAAAATTTTATCAGTGATCAAAATAGTGATGAAGCTTCTTCAAGAGTTTAATCTCAATCATTTTGAAGCAGCATGTGAAGTTTAGAATCACATTTTTAATCAAATTTAACAGCTATATACTAAAAACGTCGCATGTTGATAACATCTCAATCATCCTAGAGGAAAAAATGGAAATTAATAGAGAAAGTATGATTAAACCATTAACATTCAAAAAAATCATGTATACCCACTACTCAGACAATGAATACGGAGTGAATAGGGTTTAAACTTTATAACAAGTTAATGTGGGAATAAAGTTCCAGTCACTTACGTTGCTCTTTCTGAGCAAGTGGTTTAGTATACTAAACTTGGCTGTGCATGCTGGAGTGAAGATGCTGTAGCTATCAATATTTCCGATTTCTTCATTAGCCTGTTCAAGAATCTTATCACACTGCTCTGAGGGTCTCAAATATGATTGGTCGTGGCACAAAGCATTCGCCTGCTTGTATGTTTGGTCAGAAATCATTCCGGCTGACCACATGAATTGAAATAGTCCTAAGTGATCATTATAGTCATCAGTCAAAGCATTTCCAACCTGCAACGTTCATTACCTAGTGTTAGTACTATACTACACAAATGCAAATGTTGTCTTTGATAATCTTATATGTATGCGTGCATTGGGTTGAGAAACAAGCGTGCATACCATGAAACCTTTTAAATTGATCACTTGCTTCTTTAAACCATGGTTGTGCCTCACAATAGCTTGACTTAGCTGAGGAACATAATGCCCTGTCAACAACCACGAATAAGTAAACCACAGTTGTTTCAGTAATACAATGCCTAGTATAACATTAGAGGCTGTATGGTGAATTGTCAACAGACAACTTGAATCAATCAACTCAAAGGAATGATTATACAGAAAGAGGGAGAATATCAACTAGTATATCAAGTGAAATGACATGATACTCCAGAAGTCCTCTTGCTTCCTTTTTCCTTTTAAATTGTCAACTTCGATTTTCTCTCTTTGAGACAAACCAGAGGGCATGAATATGTACTGTCAATTAGAGCATCAAGCAAATGATATCAATTAGTGAGTTGTAAGGCAGTAAAGGATCTTTATGACTCCATCTATGTAATAAATATACACAAACAATCGAATTCCTGGAATGCTTATGGATTCCCTCCATAAGCATAAATAGACATGTAATTTCATCTTGATGACCAGCTACTTATCAACAATGCACTCGATAAATTTGGTCACCGTCAATTGACTAAGGGATCTAATCATATTGCACTGGATACAGCTAACCAGAAAATGTTCGAAACATAAATTTCACAAGTAGATTAGAAAAATAATATTACCAGCATAGCTCTCTCCTGAAATATAAAAATCTCTTCCTTTATATTCTGGAAATCGTTCAAGCCACTTCAGTAAAAATACAAAGGAGTCTGCGGCTGTAATGCAACAACAACAATTGAAGAAAATTTAATACATGTTTACAGATATATACGGACAATAACCTAAAGAAAAGCACTCAAAAGGTCATATTACTACCTGTCCGAGTATCACCATTGTTGAGATGATCAGATGAAGTGTTTGAATAGGAATAACCAACTCCAACAGGCGAGTCGAGAAATAACACGTTTGCAGCTGCAGAAACAGATAATTGAGTCAGACTCCATTCTGAAAAGTTCCTAAAACAATGCTTCAGAGAATTATGTACAAATGTATACATACTTCAGTAACAATGGAATTTCTGGTGAATTTCAATATTATAGGGTGATTGACTTGATCCTGCCTGTGATCATGCAAATTTAGTGTTTGCTAATCTCTATTGTTTGAAGAAACACTGGCTTCGATCATGCAAATTTAGTGTTTGCTTATCTCTATAGTTAGAAGAAACACTGGCTTCCTATAACTAATTAAGTCGGGCAAGGTAAAATTTGGGGTCAAAGTCCGTCAATACCTAATGACATCATTTTCCTGATACAATAAGAGTAAAATCCACTTATCGTTCTTTGAACACCAGCAAGAAGACAATTATATAGACAGAAGTGCTAGCTAAAAGAAGTTGATCTTCAGTCACCCACTCCTTCCCCCCAAAAAATATTAGTCCTTTCCCTTTAAAATTTACAAATACAACCATTACAAGAATCAAATGTAACCATATCAATCATCTCTGTGGCATCAGATCAATCAAAAAGATACTAGAGTGAACACAATAAGCCTTGATTCTCCAATGACGTAATTTAAGCTTATTTTGTTTTGGACCATCTACAACCACGCGTGAAATCCAAGAACAACTATAAAGTCTGCCCATCACTACACTGCTAAAGTTTTCTTCTAAAGGTTGGACACACTGAAGTGAATCCCATGAAATGGCCTCATTAATGTATAAGCATATGTTATACATCTCATAAAAGTGATATTTATGACGAGCATGCTTAGAAAAGTAAAATCCCTCAACATCAGCATGAGTTTTTATAGCAAAAAGAAGGGGGTATTGCGAAACATACCTAAGTTCCAAGAGTAAGGATTCCAATAGAGGGTCTTCCCGTCTTTATCAATATGAAAGGGTCCAATTTCCTCTGCTAACCCAAAGGCAATCGACGAACATCCTGGACCTGTAAGAACCCATAATCAGTAATAACCAAATCATTGGCACAGTCAACCACATTGAGCAACCATTTTATTGGAGGAAAATGATCATCCAACTTCAACCATATGGGAATTGATGACTCTTCAACACTGACAAAGCCGGAAAATTTACATAAGGGGATTCAGAAGTAGCAATATTTTAACTCCTTCGCCACTTCACTAGAATTTTCTCTTATGTCAAGACGATTCAAGAAAAACGAATTATTTATTGTCCTATTTGCACATTACTATTTTCAACCTAGCTCTGCCACGACTCTTTTAACTTTTGTTATATACAATAAAACAATCAAACAAAGACAAGCTTAGAGAGAACAAGAAAATGTAATCAAACAAAAGAAAAGGCATAATGTGCAATCTTTCAACCCCTATGCCACTTCACTAGAATTTTCTCTCATGTCAAGAAGAATCATCAACTTATATATAACCGAAAAACAGATTCTTTATTGTCTTATTAACACATCATAATTTTTCAATAAAATCCCCTCTTTCTTCAGCCTAGTTTCACCATTGCTCTTCAATTTTGTTATATATACGGCAAAAGAATCAAACAAACAAACAAAACACAAGTCAAAGGAGAATAAGAAAATGTAACGAGAATGCAACAACTGAGCCTACTCAAACTCAAAAGCTAACTCTTGATGGGAGGATTATCCAAGTCCATATAAACAACCACCAATCCATTCCCAACCAATGAAGGACTCTAAACCACTCGAACACTCCCTTCATGCCCAGGCCTACTTGAAGCATGGAGCCATTAATACGCCCCAGATACCATGTAAAGATATAGGACTTCAACCTAACTCAACCCCAAAAGCTAGCAAATCACCTGTCGATTCCCAAACCAATGCGGGACTCTAACCCACTCTAACAAACAGGATATATATAACGGAAAAAACGAATTCTTTATTTTCCTATTAGCACATTATACTTTTTCAACAAAATCCACTCTAACTTCAACATAGCTCTACCACTACTCTTCTATATTTGTTATATACAACAAAATAATCAAACAACAACAACAACAACCAACCTAACACAAGCTAAAAGAGGACAAGAAACTATATCCCCTCCGTCCCAATTTAAGTGCCTTGCGTTACTTTTTCAATTGTCCCAAAAAGACTATCTTTTTACAATTCCAACATTCCACGTAACAAATTTAAAACCACATGATTAAAAAAAAATCTATTTTTTATTTCTTAAACTCTGTGCAATCAAACAAAAGAAAGATTAAAACTTTAGGATGAGCTGCAAACCTCCATTGAGCCAAAGAACAAGAGGCTTTGAAGATGAATCATCAACAGCTTCAAAAAACCAATAAAAAAGAGCTCTTTCAGATTCCTCATTTACAGTAACATAACCAGAATAATGTGCAAAATTCACATTAAACCCTTGACCAGGAAGCTTAGAAACTCTGTCTAATTGTTTTTGTGCATTTGGGTTTACAGAAAAACTACCAGAAATCAAAAATAAACCAAGAACAACAAAAACCCAAATGAGATTTAACATTTTCTTGGTGAAAATTTTTATGAACTTGTACAAAATTTGAGGATAATGGGGTATATAAAGATCGTATTTTTTTCACTTTTTTTTAAAATATGGTGTCAATTATGATTTTGTTAACGTAACGATTAGATTTGTCGTTGCAGTGTCCTGCACATGATTCGTGATTTCCTTTGTTTGTTTTTATCGAAGTTTTCACGTAATTTTATATATAATATATGTTACTTTTAGGGGCGTAGTTAAAATTTAAAGTTAATAGTAGTATATATTTAATAATTTTTTATTATAAATTTAGAGTTTGAATCAAAGTTATCGAATCGTAATTAACATACTGACTTGTACCTTGGTCACCTCCTACAAGCAATAGATATTAAAATAATTTTATATCAAATCTAGAATAAATGGGGAAAAAATCATCTAGTATTTACGAGAAATTTTAACGTGAAATTTCATAAATATTAGGAAAATTTTGTCAAATTTTACAAAACTACAACACATAAATTGTATATTAGTCCTTATGTTTCTTTATTTTACGCGTTATATCTTAAGCTAGTATTTTAGTTATTCAAGCGTGTGTAAAATAGACATTTAAATTTATTCTAAGTCGAACAAGTGGTCCTATATTACAATCTTATATGTATTATATTACATAAAATACGTTCTATATATATATACATATTCAACTTTATACGAAATTAAATATCTATACGTTTCGTTTTTGTTTGTTGTGCACATGATATCCCTGTTTTTGTTTGTTGTGCTGATTAAAAAGCTATGTTGCTTTTATGCAATGATTGTTGCAACTTGCAACCTCACTTATGTATGATGAAAACTTGTATATGGTGTAATTGGTTTTGGAAAAAAGATTTTTTTTTCCTATTATATACTCCGTCATAATATATAGGCATAATACATAAATATATTATTTTATTTGACATTAACGGTTCCAATTTTGAGTATATATATCCTAGATGACGTTCTATGCGATTGACGTCTTATATGTATTGTGTCACATAAAACATATGTACTACAATAGTCTTGTGAGCATGCATATATTATTAATTTTAAGGTAAAAGTTATATTTCAATTAAGTAGATTCACACTCTTTAACTCATTAAAATATCTCGAATTTTTGTGTTATAGACAAAATTAATTTATGACCATAACTTATACCCGGTAGGTAAAAAAAAGTTTTGTCTAGGGGATTATCTAAAGTAAAGGATTTTTTAAAAAAAATAATTACTAAGCGCGGACAAAAGTTCAAAATCATCGTTTACGAAGGTCATACATGTAATTTGCTCATTGAAATATCTACATGAATGTCTAAAGGCCCATATAAGATTTGGGCTATATGCATGGTCTTGGACAACTAAGTGACAGAGCCCAATAGGCCTGTTCTTTCTTTGGGCCAAATATGAGATTGAGCCCAATAGACATGTTCTTTCTTTGGGCCAACAATGTGATTGAGCCCAATAGATAAGCTCTATATGGATTTCAAAACTAAAAAAAATAATACTGAAATGCACGTCTTATGTTTCCCTTATTCTCTCCTAATGTATTTAATGTATCTGATCTACACGTTAATGTATCCGACTCAGTATTTGAGGTATCCGAGATATATTACGTATCCAATTTATTTTATAATGTACCCGAACTAGTTTTTTATGTATTCGAACTAGTTTTTAATATATCCGAACTATATATTATACATCCAATTTATATTATAATGTATCCGAAAAACTCTTTAATGTATCCATAAGGTATAAAATTTAAGAAATTATTATAATAAAAAAATAGGGATAAAATGTGATTTACTTTGTATACTGAGATTTATGTAAAAAAAAAAAAAAAAGATTCAAATTCAAATTCTTTTTTTTTCCCAAGGCCACCTAACTTTAGCCTTTATTTATTAAAAAAATAATCAAATTAAGACTTCATTTAATTTATTCACTTTTATTTAGAAGTATACTACTAATGACTCATAATGATATGTATGAAATTTCTTCACAATTTCTCATATTAACCCTAAAAACTTACAATATGAGAATATTTTAGTTGACTCCTATATTAGAAATAGATGTTTTATTTTATTTGTCGATTATAGTAAAATAAAGGAGTTATATTATTGTTTCTCCGTACTACTATTAGTATTGTAAATAACTACTTAAAGTAATGACGAACAAATTTAGAGTTTCAAAACATCATTAATAAGGTTAGTTTAGTAAAATTCACCTTTTATTGATTTTTTCTTAAGGTGTGTGTTAGGTCAACATAAGTCAAGTAATATGAAACGCAGGAACTATATCTTTAACTATGAATCGAGCAATCAAAATAAATTATGAATTTAACTGCATGTTCAGAATTCATAAACTTTAAATCTTAATTTCGCATCTGACAAGTAAATGATGAATCTTTCAATTAGGAGTTTTTTGCCCTCTTTATGCACCTACCATAACGTAAATCTAAATTAGTCAGATTAGTAGACATTAAATATTAGATATTTTAATTATTAAATAATAGAAGAAGAAACTAAACTTGTCCTTCTAAATCTATTGACTTGTGCAAAAATGACTTCATTGTGTGTCTTTTATTGAAACATTCCATTCCATTTTATTTATTTTTCAAGATAGAAAACAAAGTACTTGCTTGTACTCATAGAGATAATTAGAAGTGACTTTTCAAATAATTTCTTTTCCTTTTTTTTCTCACATGTATATATATAAAATAACTCTTGATGGCCCATAATGTTTGAATTAAATAATATTAGTGTAATTAACTTGTGTGCAATATTAGAAATTAGAATTTTTTCAATGGAAATTTTAATAGGTTAATTGATTAGCTATTTGATTTTTTGTTTTATTGGTGAACGTTTGTTTCCTCGCCGTATAAATACATCTCTATTTCCCTTTCCGCTTACGCCTTTTTTAAAAAAGGGACACTTTCCACGAGTAAATTCTTGTTTTTTAAAAAATAAAAAATAAAAAAATTGATCAGAATTGGATAATGGAAAATATTCTCAGTTTATGAAAGTTTTTTCATGGTGTTCCCATTATAATAGTTAGATATAAGTTCTTCTGATTTTTTCTTTAAAAGAAAACATAACAAACTTTTCATAAAGTTTGAATTAATCTGATTAAGACCGGAGAGATCTACTTCATTCCACGATAAAAAAATAAATTTATTTTGGATAGTGACGGGATGTGTAGAATTTCATCATCCTTAGTTAGAGGTTTTAAGTTCTAGTTTTGAGAATAAACACAATCATGATAAAGATTATTTTTTCTTTTTAATGATCCTTGTACAAAACGAATTCAGATTAATTAGAGTTTTGGAACGAATATCGAATATCGAGTGAGATATTAAAAAAATTGTAAAAAGGTGGTTTGTGTCCCTTTCTCAATTTTAATATACTTTTGGATGCAACAATGTCTCCATCAAATTCTACATATTTTGATATTCCCATGTGAATAATCAGCCATGTTATTTTATCTCTACTCAATGATAGTTACTTTTAGAGGTTCTTCATTTCTTCTTTTATAATCCCTCTTTATTCCTTTTTTTAGGGTTTGGGGGGTGGGGGGAGACGCATCGTAAAAAAATTATAAAGGAATACGATGAGATAGATGAAATATCGATTAATTAAAGATTTTGTATTTAAACTTTGAGAATGTAGAAAATCGTAACAAGGAAAAAATTATTCCTTTAAGTCAATCCTATGCAATGTTAATTTGAATGTGTCAGATTATGTGAATTTCACATATCGAACGATTATATAAAATAAAAATACGAATTAGTAAAAACAATTTGTTCGAAAATGTCATTAAACAATATAATCATTCACTTGTGTGTCAATAGTATCATATGCTACTTAAGTTTGTAAAATATTGACAAGCAAATGAATCAAAAGTGCATAGTTCGATTAATTAAATGTTTAATGTCCTTAATCCAATACCATATAGACTAAAATCATAATTTATCAATAATTATAATATATATATATATATATATATATATATATATATATATATATATATATATATATATATATATATATATATATATATATATATATATATATGTATAGATAGATAGATAGATAGTTAATTTTACGATATATATTACTTGTCACCATCATAGATATCAGGTAATTTTATATATTGATTTTAATTTATTTTTTTACTATATATATATATATATATATATATATTAATTAATTTTACCATATATATTACTTGTCACCATCATAGATATCAGATAATTTTATATATTGATTTTAATTTATTTTTTTACGATAAAGATTTCCTTTTAAGTGCATTCTTGTTTTTATCTTATATATAAAAAAAATTCACATCGATTATCAAATATATTTATGAAAAATCTTATAAAATATTAAACCTACTAGAAAAAATGGAAAATAAAAAAAATAAAAACATTCCTCATATGTCACCATTATCTTGAAGAAATATTGACTTGTTAATGATAAAGTGAATGATAATGTTTCAAACACGTAATTAACAAAAGTTTGATTTAGTTTTAATTATTAATATATAATTAATTAACTGTATGCACGTTATAATATAAAAAATGGCGTATTGAAATTCCAAGAAGATAACGTGATACTACATGAAAACTTATATTATAATTTTTAAAAATATTTCTTTTAATATACATTGATTAGTTCAAGTTAATGAGTTGTCCTATCCTTGCGTCGAAACATTTATTAAAATCCGAAAATAATCTTTTTATCAAGTAGAATAGAAAAAATAATTTTTGCGTATATTCTATTTGTAGATCTTATAAAGAATCATATCAGATATATTATTATTGTAATTATTAACTAAAGTCTAATTGTGGAACGAATACAAACCTTAATCAGATGACTTATCAAGTTTAAGCTTCATGAAAATTTAATTACGTTTTTCTGTAGTAAATTCACAAAACGATGAGGCCAATGAGTTGGCACCACGCAGAGGGCCCCGCCCGGAGGTGCCTCCCTTTGGTGAAAACCTGGCGGATACTACTCATATCTAACTATTCGTGTGAGATCCATGGAATTTTTTCACAAAATTTACGGGAAATTTTCTTCCACTATTTATTTTCAGTATAAAGTTTGTAAAATAGAATCAAAATTTTCTACGAATTTATTAGTGATAAAAGTCCCCTTTTTATTTATAAGAAGTAGCGCGATGGAAAATTTGTTGTCTTATTAATAAAATAAAAATAAAAATAATTAATTAACTGACGTACTAAAATTTTCTTAAAAGAAATCTAATTTCTAATATTTCACAAGTTATTTACTGTAATAAATTTATTATTTAAGTCATTTTGTAGATTCTATCTGGAAATTATGAAGAAATTTCATACAAACATTATGGGCCATCAACAGTATTTACATGTGAGGGAAAAAAACAAAAAAAACAAAAAAAGTCAAAAAAGAGATCTTAAAAGAAAAATATATATGGAAACATAACATATATTACGAGAGTTTAACTGAATTCAGTAACTTTAATTTAATTTAGTATATATCTTAAAATACTCATTTGATATATATAAATTATCAATTTCGAAGTGAATAAGTTAAAAGAATTAAAAAAAAAATTGAATCATAAACTTCAAATTTTGATTTTACTTTGATAAAAATTTTTTCTGTTTAATCAATGCGATTATAAAAAAATTGACATAATTATAAAGAAATTTGACGATACATATTTTTAAAAATTTTATAGAAAATTTAGGATTCTTTTAGAGAAATAGTGATGAAATTTAAATGAAACTTGATTTCCAAGCCATTACAAGTCAATTAATCAACTTTTTCCTTTTCTTTTCCTAGTCATAAAAAAGTGATAAATTTTAATTTTTCCAACGTATTGTGTGAACGTCACTTAATTATTTAATAGGAAAATAAAAATACAAATCATAATTTAGCTTAATAAATGTTTAAATATAGATTAAAGTAGTAATATGATCTTTTAGTAATAGTTTGATATCAAGTGAATGTACTCTAAAAAAAGGAAATATAAAAGGCACAAGTTGTATAAGTTAAATTCAATTTTAATATTTGAACGTATTAAAAGATGTTACGTGGCAAACGAAGTTAGGTCGAATCCAATTCAGTAATGACCAGATTAGATATGGTCTTGAGTCACATCTGATAAAGTTATTCCTATCTATTGAATGTCCGAAGTAATGAAACAAGTCTTGCTTAGCGCTTCAGAGTGATAACTTTGAAAATCAATCGACGGATCAAAAAATTCTTACCAACAACGATATGTTTAATATCAAATATTAATACAATATGAGAATCCCATATAAAAATATGTTAAGTGCAATATTAAGACAAATTTAAGATATACTTATTGACCTAAAAAAATTTAAAGAAAAATATTAAGTTATAATGCTTATAATATATTGATAAAATCATAGGAAAAATATCTCTCTAATTTCCTATTTATGACCAATTGGAAACCCCCAAAGCATTGAGTAGAAAAATGTAGGGTTTTTATTTATATTTATATTTTTATATTAATGTGAAGGACAAATATTTAAAAAATAAGACTCTTTCAAAGTATAAATTGTTGATGGTTAATTATTATTCTTTCAAAATAATAATTAAAATTTCTTGTATCTCATGTTACGAAGGTGTGAGAGTTGATAATGATCAATTTTAAAAAAAAGTTAGATGAATTGAAAAAGTATCGAGGAGAGATAGTTAGATATGATATGCCATATTTTCAATTTACGGAGAATATGATCCTAAATACGAAGATACAAAGATTACAAATTAGGATAAAAAGTTATTAGGTAGTTGAACATTATCTCGCTTTCTCGTAAGATATATCTGATGACAGTTTGAACTCTAAGCATCACATCTACTTCTCCTTTCATATCAATAACTATCGGTACTATTCTCATATTAGTTTCTTATTTTCCGATTTCTATCACTACCTAGTGCTACTTATGCTTGTTTTCTGTTTATGTTCCTTTTACATCGTCATATTTTCTTCTTTCAATCTGTTTTTTAAAAAAACTTTTCATAAATCGAATATCTCTACCTTCATAAGACAACAATAACGTTTACATACTGACATACTGACTATCATTATCAGATCCCATACGTAAAATTACGCTAAATATATTTTCAAAAAACCATATAGATTGATGGATATCCAAAGTCACAAAAAATTATAAAAAAATCACAATACCAAGGGTACTAATGTAAATTCACTATCCACAATTATTGATGGTTTATTTTTTTTTTTTAATTTTTACAAAAATTACTTGTATTATATACAACCTATACATACATATATATCAAAACAAATCATTATCTTTTTTATTTTATTTTATTTATTATTAATAAAAATAAATTAAAATACAGCTGAAATTTACCTCTTCTTTCTCTACAAGGACTCTTTTTTATAAATCTTGTTGAAGAACTCATCAATTTCTCTGCTTCCATTGCTTAAACACTTCCTTCATATTGAAGGATTCTTGTTTTTTGATAAAAAAAATTTACCCACAAATGATTTTTTTACAATTTTTTTGAATTTTTTTTTTTTGTTTATTGAGCCAGAACTTGTCTAGAAGAACAAGAAAACACAGAACCAAGCAACCAGATAACCCCTTTGAAGAATTAATTATTATTGTTAAGAGGAAAAAAATATTTGGGTTTTGTGTTAAACTTGTTCTTACTCAATCTATTTGTTGGTTTTTGTTGTTTAATTTTCTTAAAAATTGCTTCTTTTTTTTTCGTATTCTGTACAGTTTTTTTTTATTATTTTGGTTGTGTTTGGGTTGAAGAATCGTAGATTTCATCTGGGTTTTGTGAGAATTTGGAGTTTGTTGAGGTGGGGTTTTTGAAAAGTTGATTTTTTTATGTGATTTTGGTGATGGGGTGTTTGAAATCTGGACGTTGGTGAAGAATTGGTTTGTGGGTCGTTGAGATTTTGGAGGTTCATTGCTGAATTCGTTTGCGGGTCTGCTGAAATTGTGTTTGTTTGAAGGAGCAAATTGAAAATTTGGGGTCTTGTTTTTTGGTTTTGGGTGTATTTGGGAGGTTTTAGAAGAATCTGATTGTGTTGAGGAGATCCCTTTTGGTTTTACCGGGTTTTGAGTAATTTGTGATTTAGATTGGGGTTATGGCACTTTGACATCTGTTTGAAAGATTTGCTGTGTGAATTCTTGAGGATTTGGGTCTTGAAGTTGTGATTTGAGAGCTTTGTTCTGGTTGTTTGGTTGAGTTTTTGAGGGATAAAATGAGTTCAAATGCTTCATCTGGTGTGGTACAAGTAGGGAAGCTTTTGGTTCTTATTGCTGAGAATGGGCAGTCATATGAACTGAATTGTGATGAATATACTCTTGTTGATGCTGTCCTGCAATACCTAGAGTCTGTTTCTGGGATTCCTGTTGGTGATCAGCTTCTTTTGTGCTTAGATGTGAAACTTGAATTGCATTGTCCCCTTTCTACTTACAAGCTCCCATCGGATGACGGGGAAGTTATCTTGTTTAATAAAGCTAGAATGAGAAGCAATGCGCCACCTCCATTACCCGAGCAAGTTGAGATAATTGATATTCTTGATCCGACATTACCATCGTCCTCTCATGACCCCCACCCTTTGGATGATGCTACAGACCCTGCCTTAAAAGCTTTGCCTTCTTATGAGAGGCAATTCAGGTTCCACTTCCAGCGCGGTCATGCCATTTACAGCCGTTCCCAAATGAGAATCGACATTTGTGAGAGGCTATCAAGAGAGCAGAAAGTGCAAGAGAGGGCGTTAGGGATTGCTAGGGGCAACCTGGATCACTTCTATGGGATGATACTTCAAAATTACAATGACTTCTTGAAGTGTTTCTCCCAGCAATATCGTAGCCATACTAACTTGCTGAATAATTTTGGAAGGGATATAGAGAAGTTGAGGGCTTGCAAACTTCATGCTGCTTTGCAGACTGCTAACCGCAAGTGTTTGCTGGATTTCGTGAAAGAAGAGAACTTGCGGAAGTTGGCAGATGATTGTAATAGTTCCCACAGGCAGTTTGAGAATAAAGTGTCTGAATTCAAGCTCGAGTTTGGGGAGCTAGAGCACAACGCCAAGCATTTATTTTCTACGAAAGGTTCACATCTTATAAGGGAAGTCGAACTAGCAATCAGAGATCATCAGAAGTATGTCAGTGAGCAGAAAAGCATAATGCAGGCTTTGAGGTTTGTTCTCTACCTCTTCCTCTCTTGTTGCTCTTGCTGTGCCTTAACTTGTCCCTCACTCACCCTCAGCATGTGTATCCATGAATCTTAATAATTTGCATGTGTTGCTTAACTGCCAATATATCTGTCTGCTGCCTGTCTGCTGTGCAAATCTACCGATTTAGAGGCTTTGCTAGGGACAGTTTTCTGCTTGGACATGTAGGTTATGGTGATGAATATACTTGTAGAAAAGGAAGTTCTGGTAACGAATTTAAAGTCGTTTTTGCTAATGGATGTACTCTCTCTATAAAAAATGTTATTGATACTTCTTTGGCATTTAAAACAAGTGATACTTCCTTGGCCTTTTGACACCCTTGCAAGGCTTTTGGGTTAACAGCATCTCAGTAACTTAATTAATCTTAGTTCAATACACTTACCTCTGTAGTAATAAACTAACTTCTTTAGTAACAACAGTCTAGTAGGCGAGAAGGAATTTTTTCATAACATTCTGTCCCAACTAGTAAGGACCTCCATTCCTGTGTTCATCAGTGTTACAATAGCAACATGGGGTTTCATCCGGCTTTATATTAGTAATATCTGTCTATGCTAGTTACTTTAGGATGTCATATTGCTTATGCTGATTGCTCAAATGAGATAAAACTGAAGTCACATGTGAAGAGAAGGGGTGAAATCTTTTGGAAGCTCTTGAGCACTCTCATTCGTTGTTCTTTTGTCTTGTTTGAGTTCCAACTTCCAAGTTTGAGCTTTCTATAATTGAGGTCTCAGATTCTTAGTATATTTTACCATCCTCCTCATTTTAAGCTGATGCATTAGCAGTGGCTGAGTTAGGATTTTCTATAAGGGGGTTCAAAATCTGAAGAAATAGAAACACGAAGTAGCCGAAGGGGGTTCGACATCTACTATATATACCTAAAAAAATTATTTTAACCATGTATAAATAATATAATTTTTTGCCGAAGGAGGATGAACTCCCTGACTATAGGGTGGCTCCGCCCCTGTCCATTAGTCTGATCATTAGTTTTTTTTACCAGTTGGTCAGGGTCCACAAGTTTCAGTCTTTCAGAGATGAAGGTAGTTGATATATGACAACTCCTTATACAATTTGTTAAAATACATCCTAGTTCATATGCTTTTCTTTCTGGGTTGTCTATATCCAGTAAGTTGGAACATGTAAGAAGGTGTTTCAGGATATTTACAAAGATTTTGTCGTTTTTAACTATGAAGTCTAAAAGACTGTAGGATGGCCATTGAATAATTGGTTTACGTACATCCGTGTCTTTACCTGGATATAGTCAATATCTTTTTCCTTGGATAAGAAAGACTACAAAATCCGCTTTTAATGTGCTGTTTGTCTGCCTTTAATGATTGAAATTCTGTTAACATTATATGCAGCAAGGATGTGAATATGGTCAAAAAGCTTGTGGATGACTGTTTGACCAATCAGTTATCATCTTCCCTCCGTCCACATGATGCTGTTTCAGCCTTGGGACCAATGTATGAATGCCATGAGAAAAGTTACCTTCCTAAGATGCAGGCTTGTGATGGTGAAATCTCCAATTTGGTCGAGTTCTGTAAGGATAAAAAGAATGAAATGAACTTTCTTGTTCATAATTACATGCAAAAGGTAGCATATATCCAGTACACCATCAAAGATATACGATGCAAATTTGCTGTTTTCCAGGAAGCTTTGAGGCGTCAAAGTGATTTATTTGAGCACTTAAAAGTGGTCCGAGGGATTGGTCCTGCATACAGGGCATGCCTTGCCGAAGTGGTAAGAAGAAAAGCTGCAATGAAACTATATATGGGAATGGCTGGGCAATTAGCTGAACGGCTTGCAACCAGGAGGGAAGCAGAAGTTCGTAGAAGAGAGGAGTTCCTGAGGATAAATAGTACATACATTCCCCGGGATATTTTGGCTTCCATGGGACTGTATGATACCCCTAACCACTGTGATGTCAATATAACTCCTTTTGACACTAAATTGCTTGACGTTGATATCTCAGATATAGATCGCTATGCTCCTGAGTATTTATTGGGACTCTCTTCCAGAACTGAAAAGCACGGGACCTTAAAGAGTCCCCTTTCCATGTCTAATGATGGTTCACAGTCAGCGGAAGCTGAGATAACTGACTTCACTGAGAAATTTGATTGTGAGGAATTACTTCAGGGCTCAGATATTCTGGATATTGCTGGAACTAGCAAAATGGAAGTGGAGAATGCAAAATTGAGGGCTGAACTTGCTTCTAAAATAGCCTTTATGTGTTCTACCTGTCCTGAATTTGATTATGAATCACTTGATGACAGTAAAATTGATAGTTTATTAAAAGAAGCAAGAGAGAAAACCTCTGAGGCTCTACATCATAAAGAAGAGTATGAAAAACACCTCCATTCTATGCTTAAGGCGAAGCAAATTCAGTGTGAATCTTATGAAAAACGGATTCAGGAGTTGGAACAGAGGTTGTCTGATCATTACTCGCAAGGACACACACATTCTGCTGATGAGGGTGTATCTAACTTAACTGTTTCAGCTGTGAAGAATGATGACAGCAAATCAGATGTGTTAGGTGTTGGAGACGCTCACATGCCTTGTATGCCTGCTGAAGTCATGGATGAGTTTTCTTGTGCCTCTAGTTCATCAAATATAAAACCTGGCTCTAAACAAATCAAGGAACAAGAAGGCTTAGATGACAATATGACAGATTCCTCTGGTATGATTAACCCTCAGTTGGATTCATCTATGCTAGATCCACACCGTGATGAAGAGCATGAGAACTTTCCCGCGAAAGACAAGAAAGATACCACATTGGTTGGTGGAGATATGGCACTCACGACAAGTTCCATGGCTGTGAGCATATCCCAGGCTCAGACTGACATACCTTCTGAAGTAACTGCTGAACAAGGTTTGGATGCTAAAGCTAGAGAGGATCTTCTCCTGGAGTTGCAAGGTGTCCTGGCTGATAAATCAAAGCTACTTGATGAAAGCGAAAGCAAGGTGAAATCCTTAACAGAGGAGATAGCCAAGCGGGTGAGGGAGTTGGAGATCAGAGGGAAGCTTCTTGATGAATCTCAGGTTTTCTTTAGTTTCCCGTACTTTTAAATTTCTGGTAACTGCTTGGAATTATCATTATCTCTGGAGAATTACAATATTCCTGAAAGTATAATCTTCATGTTGACTCATACAGAGTTATAGCCTCCATAGCTTGTCTTCCATATGATTTGTATTTTCTGGGTTATAACTTTCTCTAAGAGCAGTTGGTAGGAGGATCAAAGTAACTGATGTGTCTTCTTGTGCAAGAATAGATGCCCTTCTACCTCCCAAAGCTTGGACACATGAAGAAATCACTTAATGTTGCGCTTGTTAGGATTTGAACGAGACCTCATGGTTATGGATAATTTAAGGATGTATTTACAAAATTAGTGCCAAGGAATTAGGTTATCTAGCTAAATTGGTGCTCCGGGGGAAACATTTATGCATGAATGCTAAATGGATGTCTGTATGATTTGTGGGTTTGTCTCAATATGTGGTAGGCCAAATCCTTTATTTGTTGGTGCCTATTGAAGTAAGTTGACTGCAGGGCCTCTCTATGAACGGTTGAATTAACATAAATTGGAAACTCTTTCCATGAAAGAGGGGGAATCAAACCTAGTTGGAGAGCGAGTTTCTGCCACTACGGTGTTCGTTTTTCACTGTGTTTGGATGTTGCCTTTTTTATTTGCTTCTGATAACTGTCGAACAAAATAAAAAAAAGCTAGATTGCCCTTGAGGAATGAGGAGATGCCTTAAAGGCCAACCTAGAAAGAAAGAGAATTATTGAGAGAACGGGAGAAGCATTATGTACTTGTGCACGGTCTGCATATAAAACTCTTAAGAACTTGGGAAAGTTTGAAACTCTATGATATATATATATATTTATGTAGTAATTTGTCATCAATTTTTTTTTTGTCATCAATTATATTAATATATACAGTAATAATGAGGAAAAGGATAAGTAAAGAGTACTTAATTTTGTGCATATTTTAAAACATAAATAAGGAAAGAAATTAAAAAATTTGAGGAAAAAAAGATAAATAGAGATTCTGATATAAGGCGCCACACCACCATTTCTATTGCAAACCTTATATATATAGATACATTGAAGATTAGCCTGTCTGGTATGATAAGCTGTATTACTGCAATTGTTATCTCATGATATGCTAATTTATTTAATGACTTTCTTAATCTTTTTCCATTTTTGATTTGCAGATGAACTGTGCTCATTTAGAAAATTGCCTTCATGAAGCAAGAGAGGAAGCTCAAACACATTTGTGTGCAGCTGATAGAAGAGCCTCTGAGTATAGCGCATTGCGTGCTTCTGCAGTCAAAATGCGTGGCCTCTTTGAAAGATTGAGAGTATGTGTTTTGTCCGGTGGTGTGGCTAGTTTGGCCGAGTCCCTGCGTGCATTATCTCAATCTTTATCGAAGTAAGCTCTTGCCATAATATCTTCACCCTACTTGACACTGACATTTGGTGATGCATGACAGAAACTTACTTATATGTAAATACCTTCTAATTGTTGATGTTGATACATGTTTTAGATGCAAGATCCATTGGGAAATAACAATAGGTGTGAACATGGCTCAAGTGCAGAGTTCACAGAATAACCCCATTTTAGTTAGTTAATAAATTGTGCTCTGCTAATTGCGTGATTCGTTATCTGAATAAATGATTCAACTCTCCTTGTCCAACCAAAAATGATCAACAAGTACATAGCTGAAGGTTAAAAACCCCAATTCATCAATTGTGTTCCGGGACTAATGCAGTAAATCATTGGAAACTTTACTCGCTAAATTTTTCTTATCTTTTCCCTCATGGAGTATGTGTTTAGCGCACTAACTATATTAAACCTATCAACTTTGTTATCTTATAATATACTGGTGCAAAGTGGCTGAGGTACTTTGTTGCAAACATATCTCTTTGGTAAGGTAAATAATTTCGTTAGTAATGAGAAATCCCTCAAACAAACAAATATATTCCCCCAAGAAAATGAGAAGAATCCCTTATAGAAGTAATATACCAAAAAATAATGTATCTGTAACAGAATATAATTTTGTAAGAACGACATCCAATCTTCTATAAAATTATAGAACCTCATGAATGTATAAAAAAAGAAACTAGGAATGAGAAGGTTGTTCCTCAAAAGTATAGTCATTCTCTATTCCCTCAAAGGCTCCTATTCTTTCCTTTCACCCCATCAAAATGAGTGCTGGTGAGGTAACATCCTGTGCTCTTCAACTTCATTTCCTCCACTTAAATTTTCAACTGGAGAGCGCCTCCTCCACTGTGCCTGCCTAACATCACGTATTGCATCCTGAACCATCTTAAAGTCTCACACCACAGATGAGTGCAGGACAATGTAGGAGGAGGTGATTAACATCTTCACCTCAACACTTGCACATGAAGCACCAAAAACTAATTTCCTTTTTATATATTCTCTGTCAAAATTTCCCCGTTGCTTCTTCAATTTCCAAGTGAAATTCATGTTCCAACGCAATTTCAGCTTCCAAATACTCATTTTCAACTTCAATTTTAAATACTGTATTTTCAACTTCAACCAGATGTTGAGCACCGTATCTGCTTCTTTTTTTCATACTAGTAGTGCTAGTGCTATTCTTGTAATTTATTGTTCTTCTATTTTTGTTACTATTTGCAGTTTCTTTAGCTGATGTTACTGTTCCTTTCTTTCCAAATGCATTGTAATGCTTTCTTTAGTATATGTCATGCATTTTCACTTCTTTGATTTCCTTTTCCAAAACTGCTTTGAAGTGCTTTCTTTTTCTTTATTTGAGCTGAGGGTCTATTTGAAACAACTCTTTACCTCCACGGGGTAGGGGTAAGGTCTGCGTGCACATTACCCTCCTAGACTCCACTTGTAGGATTACACAAGGTTTGTTGTTTTTGTAACCAAATATGTCCAAATCGTTTCTTGAATACATTCTATTATAAATGTGGATTTTATCCGTATGTTTGTACAAAAAGATAAAACTATATGGTGTAAATTTTTTTGCCATTTTGGAGAGCCCCACTAATTTCAAAAATGTTGCTCTTATATGATGCTGAGAGTTAGGGAACTGACGTGCTTGTATTTGCCAAGAACAGAACGTGAATACAGCAGCAACACACACATTGTTATGCCACATGTGAGGTCTGGGTAGGGTAGTGTACCTAAGACCTTACCCCTCCCTACCTCTTAGAAATAGAGAGGCTGTGAGTAAATAGAACAATTGCTGATATTATGACATGCTTATCTTCTGCCCCCCTAAAAAGAGAGAACTAAACATAACTAGGGAACACTTGCTGATGTTATGACATGTTAGTTTCTTCAAGTTCATTCATCTCTTGGATTAGTAAAAGGTACAGTATTAGGACAATGATGATCATTTATTGGTAAAGTGAACAGTCTGTTGGTTTGCTAGTGGAGTGGAATAAAAATCGATGGTTATAATTTTAAATTATGCATTCTTTTCGCTAACAGTGGCTGATGAAGTTAAATTGATTTGTTTTTAGTTCAATAAATGAAAAAGAGGAGGATGGCTCAGCTGAATTTCGGGAATGCATCCGGGTACTTGCTGATAAAGTTGGTGCATTATCAAGGCATCGAGCAGAGCTGGCTGATAAATGTTCCAAATTTGATGCTGCGAATAAGCAGGTATCAAAGGAGTTGGAAGAAAAGAAAGATTTGGTTAACACCCTCTACAAAAAGCATCAACACGAGAAGCAGGTAAATGATATGGCTTCTTGTATTCTATTTATACCTTGCTAAAGTGTGATTTGTTTCCACTTCGGTTTGTCTATGTTTAAGATCTTCAGTTACATTTAACACCTGAATTACTTTTAAGTTAAAGCAAATGTTTTGGAAATGCTATGGATCTCTTTTTTTTTTTCCGAGTTTCAACAATTATAAATTACCTTTCGTCTTCAAACTTACTGTTGATGTTCGTTCTCCCTTTGGGCGAGTTACCTTAAGTGACAAAAAAATTCATTCATTGAATTTCTTTGTTTGTGCTACTTATACTTTCCTAATTATTCATCAGGCAAACAAAGAGAAGATATCGTTTGGGCGTTTAGAAGTCCATGAGATCGCAGCATTTGTTCTCAACTCCACTGGAAACTATGAAGCTATCAATCGGAACTGCCCTCATTACTACCTCTCTGCAGAATCTGTTGCTCTGTTTACTGACCATCTTCCAAATCGTCCAAGCTATATTGTAGGGCTGGTTGTGCATATTGAACGACAGACTGTGAGGTCGACACCCTCAACATCAGTTCGAGCTGACCATGATAGAGATCGTTTAGATATACTGACTTCTGACACAGGAACCAGTCGTTTGTCCTTGAATTCAGGATCAACTACGAACCCGTATGGTCTTCCTGTTGGCTGTGAATACTTTGTCGTGACAGTAGCCATGTTACCTGATACCACCATTCATTCACCACCTCCTTCCTGATCTCATGAATCGAAATGAAAAGAAATGAGGGAAGAAATCGAAATTGTACAGAATGATTTATATAGTTTTTTTAACTATTACTCTTTTCTCTTTAGAAGGATTCTTTGCTTGATATTTCCTATTGTACAGCTGATGATGAAAATCAATCAGACTTCTTCTTCTTCTTCCTGTGTATATAATGCCTTTTTTTTTCTTCTTATAAACATGTAAAATTCTGTGAATATTCATCCTTCTTTTATTAGTTTCTTGATCAAACGTTTGATGATTGCTCATTATTGTCTTGATTTTTTTTTTCTATTTAACGCATTCAGTGTTCGAAATTTATATTGATTCGCTTTGTCAAGATATGTGATGTGTATAGCCTAGTAAAGGGGAAGCGCTTTCTACCAGAAGTTTCTCTATTTCATCGTACTCCGTGGTGGTTGATGTTGTTGTATTTTCTTTCTTGGACCTATCACTCCGGTGTCTGATATTTTACTTTGGGATTTAACTAATTTAAATGTTTCTCTATTCCATCGTGCTTCGTGGTGGTTGATGTTGTGTTTTTTTTCCAGACTTATCACTCGGTGTCTAATATTGCTTTGGGATTAACTAATTTGAATGTTTCTCTATTCCATCGTACTTCGTGTTGGTTGATGTTGTGTTTTCTTCTCCGAATTTATTTTTCGGTGTCTGATATTGCTTTGGGTTTTAACTAATTTGAATGTTTCTCTATTCCATCGTACTCCGTGGTGGTTGATGTTGTATTTTCTTCTCCGGACTTATTTTTCGGTGTTTGATATTTGCTTTGGGATTTAATTAATTTGAATGTTTCTCTATTCCATCGTACTCCGTGATGGTTGATGTTGTATTTTCTTCCCCGGATTTATTTTTCGGTGTCTGATATTGCTTTGGGATTTAACTAATTTCAATATGCATCAAGAAGTAGTATTTTGAGGATAAAGCACCTACTACCGAGTTGTAACCACTTCTAATTTGAAATTAAAACTCGAAACTTAGGTTAAGGATTAAGAAATTTTAACTATGATCTTTTTAGTTTACAAATTTATGTGTAATTAGACAATTAGTGACCCAAATAACGTCAATATAATATAATTTCACATCAATAATTAGTTATATCACGTGATCTCATAAAACAAACAAAAATGTTATTATTTTATAGAGATTCAATGAAGTTTAATTTTGATTATATCAAAATCAGTACATCACAATCATTGTAAATAAATTCATTATACATAATGTACAATGTGTGGGCATGATTATTGTAATATATTTTTTTCTTAAACAATTCATTGAAAGTAAATTCAAGAATTTAATTATTCATTATAAAAATAAATCCATAATGTTCATTGTTTCATAATAATCAGATACTATTATTCATTGTATCTTTATTAAAATCATTCAATGTTTGACAAAGACAAAATAAACTATAAAATTAAAATAGGAAATTTCTTGAAACCATATCCAAAGACCAAAAATTACTTTTCATTTAAAATATTTCAAAAAATCAATAATGACAGATCAAATACGTAAAACATTATATGCAAAAACAAGATAAATCATTCGGCATGCACTTAAAAAATTTACAATCGTGACAACACTGTAACTTTTGAATACACTAAGAAAAATAAAAGATGCTAGATTTAATATTTTAACAAAAAAAAACGCAATAAATATTTCACTTCTTAGATATATTGTACTTTTAAAGAATTAATAAATATTACTAATATGATAATATAATAATAATAAATTTTCTTTACATAAATACCCTAAGTGGAGCCCACAACCAAAACCTTTAAAAGGAAAATTTATCATTGTTTTCCCCCAAATATTAACATGTAGTTTTTTTCCTTGAATGATTTGGACTGTGCTATTTTTGTTCTTCTCAATCTACCGCCTCTTCAAGATTTCTTATTTAATCCCATATTGGGGTCTTTTCTACTTACTATTTCAACCCCATTTAACAGTTTACAAAAAGGTGCATTCTTTTTTTCGATTTTTTGAAATTTTTTAGATAATCAAGAACTAATTTTTATGTTGATTTTGGTATTATTCTGTTGTGGGGTTTAGTTTTTATGGATATTTGTTGAGTTTTGAGTTCTGGGTATTTGAGTTTTTTTTATTTTTTATGGTGATCATATGGTTCTTTATGAAGAAAAAGATTCTACTTTGAATATCTTGGTATGGTTCTGTTATGGTTTCTTTTTGTTGATTATTGTGTTGTGATATTTTTAAATGATTATGCTTTGTGTTATGAGGTTTTTTTTTTTTTTTTTTTTTTTTTGGGAATTTGTCAAGTATTGTGTTATGGGAAAGATTTTAGATTACTCTAAAACTGATTATGCTGTTGATTTTGGTTTTATTCTGTTTATGGGGTTTTCTTTTTTTGGGAATTTTGTGTAGTATTGACTTCAGAATGCTTTGTCATGTTATCTTTAGTATTTTGTTTTCTGGAGGCTTGTTAAGTTATGGTATTTCTTTTCTCAAGCAGCTTTATCATATTTTTTCTTTAGTCGAGGGTTTATCGGAAACGACCTCTCTACCTCCCAAGGTAGGGGTAAGGTCTGTGTATGGACTAACCTCTACAGACCCCACTTGTGTAATTACAATAGGCATGTTGTTGTTGTCGTCGTCGTCTAGTATTGTCTTCGGGGTATTTAAGCTTTTGATGTTTTATGGTATTTTTTGGATACTTGGCTTTGATGAAAGTGTTCTTTGCTGTAGTTTTTAGTTATAATTTGTTATCTAAAGTTTTATTCATAACTGTAATAAATTTTATGTGAATTTGGATCATATATTATAACGTTAAGATTCGGAGATTGTTAACCTGTTGGTTATTTGTGGAAAGGATTAAGTTTAATAAACTGAGAATAGGGTTGATTGGTGAATATAGTTGAGTTCAATTCTCATAGGTTTTCATAGAGATCCTTTCGGTTATTTCTGTCAGTTTTAGATGTGATAAACTAGGAAAAGGAAGGGTAAATACTCATCATATACACTTACTACTGTTATGTGATTTAGCGAGGTGAAAATGTATGTTAGTTAACTATTGTTTAGTGCTAAAAATCTATGTAGAAACATATGTCATGCATCTATTAGCACACGAGTGCGTGTAACTTTTTTGTTGGATATACTTAATATAGAAGAAGATCCTATACAAATTTGTACATGCTGTAATGCTGATCCTTTTGTTTAGTTGTGGTACTTTTGGATTTAATGATTGGTAACTTTTATGGACAATCATGAGCAATCGAATTTATCTAGCAATGAATAATATGCATGTGTTGTAGATGCTATCATATGGTTTTATATGTCTGCAAGATGTGACCGTTTGTTGTGGTTATTGCAGTAGCAAAACACGAGTCTGTTGTGGATTCATCTTTCCCATACACTACTTGGCGGGCTGGTGTTGCTTAGGTGATTTGCAGTTTACGTTAGCAGCTTTGTTGAACGAAGCGCTTTCAAGATCATCTGACTATCAAACATGGTTGGCAGTCCTTTAGGTTGGGAATGTAAAACGGATGGCTCTATCCGTAGTGATAAGCAGTTAGAAGGCTCACTTTTGACTCCAGTGTCCTCTGTTGGGAGATATCCTGTTTTATCTAGCAAGAAGGATGTCCAGATTCTTAAGAAGAATTCATCACATGTTTTGAGTGGAAAAGAATCTGAAAGTATACGTAAGTTGAGGATCCGTGCTGAGACGAGGGATAAAAGTTCATTTTCCTCTCACACAATTAGCTCTTCCAGTAAAATTAGGACCAAAAAGGAAAAAGGTAAGAGTAAATTTCCTTGCCTTTCATATTTCTAACATTGATTGCTAGGTAATGTTCATGTCTGGTGCTAGGCAACATACTCAGATATACTTAATGTACTAAGGGTTTATATAATTTCCTTTTACGATCAGCGTGAATAATACTTCTTTCGTTCATTTTAGAGAAGCCGTATACTTTTGTTGCTTCATCAGATTCCTAACATTGATTGCTATCTGACCGGTCATGCAGTTCAAGTCCAGCAAATCAAGAAGATATCAGCTCCACCTCTGGTTCCTCCCCGCGCTTTGGCAGGAAAGACAAGGCTTCCGACCTTCACCCGGCAGTCTAGATCATCCACAAGTACCGAGGAGCCTTCAAGAATTAATGAAAGATACTTAGGATATGAAGAGCCCATCCATCATATTGCTTGGGAAGGTATGTTATTTCAAGAATTAGTTAGAGATACCAATGAGCTCATTGTTAGATATATGATATGATATGATATGGCATGTTGATTTGCTTAATGTTTCTGGGATGTGCACAACGATTTCAATGACACGATCCTTGTGCTGTGCCCGTCTAAGGATAACATTTAACGACAAAAAGGCAGTGTCACCAGCATATGCGTTGCAGCATGTTTACTGGTGCAAGTTTCTGTTCTCTGCTTTAGTGCAATTGCTGACCAATAATTTGTAAATTGCAGGTTCGGATGAAAATCTCCATTCACCGCGAGTCACTTGCCCAATATGCGAAAATGATCTGTGTGACATGCCTGATGAATATGCAGATCCATATGCATTTGCATATGCATACGCGGATGAATATAATGACGATGTTGAGCCTTCCGTTCTCCCAAGTGTTGCTATTTTGTCATGTGGACACGCTTTTCACGCCGTATGCTTGGAGGGTTTCACCCCTGCAGAGAACTCTAGTGATCCTCCTTGCTTTCTTTGTCTCAGTTGCATGTCTTGAGCTTCAATCAATTTGTTGAGGGCATTCTTGGAGCAGCTTGAAGTGTGATTTTACTAGCTGTACAGATTTCTTTATAGTTCAACTTCAACTGCTCATTTTGTTCACATTTTTATGTTTTTTTTCTTCTAAATTTAGCAATACAAGTTTTCTGTATACCATTGGAGTTTCATGCTAATACGTCGATCGTATTTCAAAATATTCATGAGCTAATACACACTGAAAGCTTCGATAATCATGAATACACATTTCTGAACCCTAAAATGGTAAAATAGGAGATGTCATTTATGAATAAGCAAAATAGGTATTGATTGCTAAAAAGTTTCATGACAATCTGAGTCTCATCAATGGATATCACTAAATTTGAGCTCAAAACCTGAAAATTCATAGACTAATACATACGAAAACTCGAGATAATCCTAAATTGTCATTTCGTGGCACAAAGACTCCAAAAAAGAGAGGTATGTCTTTAATAGGTCATTGTCAATGGACACACAAAATTTGACCTCAAATGAAGTCGGTTACATATATTATGAAAATTCATAGGTTTTATATACACGAAAAATCTTGGTAATCTTGAATTCCTATTTTGTAACACATAAACTCCGGAAGGTGATGTAAGCCTTTCAAAGTCAATGAATTACTTAATAGGTCGTCATAAATGGATCAACAAATTTTTAGCTCAAATGGATTCAATCACACATATTTCAGAAAATTAATTGATTATAGCACACGAAAATCGGCAAAATCTGCGTTTACCTGCTTTGGAGCTCGTTTGAACTTGAAAATGCACCCGTTTTCCCTGCGGGACGAACTGGATACATTGCCAACGTCTTAATGGACATCCATGAAAATTTTTGGCCATTTCGTTTTGGGAATTCAGCATCACAAAAAATTTCATGGATTATAGCACATGAAAATCGGTAAAATCTGCGTTTACCTACTTTGGGGCTCGTTTGAACTTGAAAATGCGCCCGTTTTTCCCGCGGGATGAACTCGACACATTGTCAATGTCTTAACGGACGTCCATGAAAATTTTTGGCCATTTCGTTTTGGGAATTTCGGATCACAAAAATTCCATGGACTATAGCACACGAAAATCGGTAAAATCTACGTTTACCTGCTTTGGGTTCGTTTGAACTTGAAAATGCGCTCGTTTTCCCCGGAGGACGAACTAGATACATTGTCAACGTCTTAACGGACGTCTATGAAAACTTTCGGCCATTTCGTTTCAGAAATTTCGGATCACAAAAAATCCATGGACTATAGCACACGAAAATCGGTAAAATTTGCGTTTACCTGCTTTGGGGCTCATTTGAACTTGAAAACGCGCTTGTTATCTCTGCGGGACGAACTGGATACATTCCCAGATGTCTGAAAATTTCGGCCATTTCGTTTTGGAAATTCCGGATCACAAAAATTCCATGGACACGAAAATTGAGACAATCTAGAATATCTATTTCGTAACATATGAACTCCAAAATAAGCGACGTTTTACCTTTTGAAAACAATGAGTATCATTTAATAAGTTGTCGCTAATGGATCTATGAAGTTTAAACTCAAGCAGAGTCAGCCACACATATTTTGAAAAATTCGTGGACTAATTAATGCACACAAAAAATCTAGATAATCCCAAATTTTTAATCTTGAAACATAAATTCTTATAAAACGATTCATGTCTTCGAAGAAATGAGTATCATTTAATATATCGTTGTGATAATTGTGAATTCATTCATCATGACTCATAAACTTCATAAAAATGTATTTACCTTTCAACAATAATGTGTGTATCATTTAATAGGTCTTCGTCAATGGACATACAAAATTGGACCTCAAACGAAGTGGGTCACAGGTTAATATAAACGGAAAACCTCGACAATTCTGAATTTGTATTTCATAAAATATAAACTTCAAAAGAAAGTGATTTAAGCCTTTCACAATCAATGAATTACTTAATATGTTGTCACAAATGGATCAACAAAATTTGAGCTCAAATGGACTTGATCACACACATTTCAGAAAATTAATTGATTAATATATACGAAAATTGAGATAATCCAAAATTTCTATTTCATGACACATAAACACCAAAATAAGTGATATTTGCCTTTTGAAAATAATGAGTATCATTTAATAAGTTGTCGCCAATGAATCCATGAAATTTAAGTTCAAGCGTAGTCAGTCATACGTATTCTAAAAAAATCATGGAATAATCAATGCACACAAAAAACATAGAGAACCTCAAAATTTTAATCTTGAAACATAAATTCTTAAAAAATGATGCATGCCTTTCGAAAATAATAAGTATCATTTAATATATATTGTTACCAATGAATCCACAAATTTAAGCTGAAATAAAGTCGGTCACGCTATTCCGAAAATTCATGAAGTTATACACACAAAAATTGTGATAATTGTTAATTCATGCATCATCACTCATAAACTTCAAAAAAGTGGTATATACCTTTCAAAAATAATGTGTGTATCATTTAATATTTCATTAACAATCGACCTAAAAAAAATTGAGCTCTAGTGTAGCCGATCACACATAATTTCTGGAAAAATCATGTACTAATACACATAAAAAATTAAGATAACCCTGAACTCCTACTTTGCAACTCATAAATTTTAAAAATGTGACATTGTGCCTTTCGAAAATAATGTGTATCATTTAATAGGTTGTCATCAATGGACCCAATTTGAACTCAACTAAAGTCATTCATACATATTTCAAAAATTCATTCAAGTTTGAGATAATTTTAAATTTCTATTTCGTGAAACGTAAACTCTACAAACAAGAACACACGTCTCTAAAAAATAATGTGTATAATTTTAATAGTTTGTCATGAATGAACTCATAAAATTTGAGCTTAAACTCCTAAAAGATCGTTGTAAATTTCTATTTTGTGACACAAACTCCTAAAATATCATCTTACACCATTAAAAATAACGAGTATTATTTAATATGTTGTCACTACTCGATCCGCAAAATTTGAAAATAAACAGAAACGGTCATACATATTTCATAAAGTTCATGAACTAATATACAGAAAAACTAAAATAATCGTGAATTTCTATTTTCTGACATATAAACTCCACAAAAAGCGATCTACACCTTTTGTAATTAATATGTATCATTTAATAGGTCTTTGTCAATGGACCCACAAATTTGAGCTCAAATGGGCATATTTACATATAATTCAGAAAATTCATAAATTAATACACATAAAAAAATTGAGATAATTCGAAAGTTTTATCTCGTAAGTTCGTAATACATTACCTTCAAGAAAGTGAATAAATAATTAAAATCATTTAATAGATCATTCTCAATGAGCCCACAGGATTTGAACTCAAACGAATTTAATCCACATGAAAATTGAGATAATCGTGGACTCCTATTTTGTGATAGATAAATACAAAAAAAATTCATATTCAAAGACAATGATTATCATTTAAAAGGTACAAGCTAAAGGACACATAAAATTTAGCTCAAACGGAGTCGTCATATATTCTAGAAAATTCATTGATTAATACACATAAAAAATTGAGATAGTTTTAAATTTCTATTATGTTATACATAAACTCCAAAATATCGACGCACGTCTTTTGAAAATAATAACATTTAATTGGTCGTTACCAAATGATCCATAAAATTTTAGCTCAAATGACGACAGTCACACATATTTCAAAAAATTCATAAACTAATATACATAAAAATTTGAGATAATCATAATTTTTACTTCGGGAACATAAACTTCAAAAATAAAATAATATACACCTTTCAAAACTAATAATATCATTTAATATGTCTTCGTCAATGATCCCACATAATGTGGACTCAAAACGAAATTGATCACACATATTATAGACAAATCATGAACTAATACACATGAAATCTAGATTATCCTAAAATTTTATTTTATTAGACATACTACAAAAAATGACTTACAAATACATTGAGTATTATTTAATTATTGTCACCTATAGACCTAAAAAATTTAATCCCAAAACGAATCGGTCACACATATTTCAAAAAAGTTATGGACTAATATACATAAAAAGTTGAGATAATCTTTAGTAAATTCGATACATAAGCTCAAAAAAAAATTAAAAAAATCAAGGCTTGCATTTTGAAAGTAATGAGTATCATTTAATTGGTAGCCACCAATGGACCCACAAAACTTAAGCTCAAAATCACAAAAGAATTATTTAACAAGTATTATTTAATAAGTCATCACCAAAGACACACAAAATTTGAGCTCAAACAGAGTCGATCACACTTAATTTTTACAAAATCATTGACTAATACACATAAAAAAAACTAAGATAATTATGAATTCTGTTTTTTTTACGTATAAATTCTATAAAGTGATTTATTCCTTTTAAAAATAATAAATATCATTTAATATGTTGTCACGAATAGACTCAAAAAATTTGAGTTTAAATAAAACCAATCACATATATTCCAAAATAAATTATGAACTAATAATACATACGAAAATCGAGATAATTCAAAAAAACTAATTTAGTGCCACCAATTGACCCACAAGATTTAAGCTCAACAAGAGTCAATCACACATATTTCGAAACATACTTGAACAAGTACACACCAATCTAAATCCATCAACCAAATTCAGAAAAATCGACATATACTAATACACAAAAAAATGTTCATAATCATAAATTTTGCGTTTCATCGCGAAAATGACTTGTCGTCAAGATACTTATTATTAGTTTCAACACTTCTATTCAGACATAGAATAGTGTATCTACAAAATCAAGTTCAACACTTGAAAAAATATTTTTAAGCACATGATGCTTCATCAATTACTTTTAATCAACTAATCCAAGGTGATGTTAATCTAATCTATCTCAAAGTAAAAGAAATCAAATTCAACTAATAAAAACTTTTAGGAACAATAATCCCAATGGGAACTTAACATTGATTTATATTAATTGACCTAACCCCTGTACAAACAATATAATGTTATGCTCTTCAGCCAGAGGTGAAAAACATTAATCTTACTACTACAAACATAGTTCTACAGACATAAATTTCACCAATTATCAAAGAATCTTCAAATCCCAGTTTTTCTCCATGTATAACATCCTCCGAATCCCGAGGTGTGCTTGCATCAGGACCACAACAAATAGGCAAAACCCAAATGGTTTCCTGGGGGACTATAGCCTAGAACTTCAGTACATTCTCAAGGTAAGAACGGCTACCTGGATTGGTTTTCATCATCTTCAACAATGTTGAATAGGAACTTTGGAAGGGATGCAATACGAGGAAGATGAAGGAGCAAGTCGCCAAAGGAGTCTATCCTTGGAATACTTGGTGTCGGCTTACTACCAACAGAATACTTGGTGTTCTCTTTGTTATTTCCATCGTTCTCACATGCAGAAGAGCTACAAGCATCGTTAGATTGAACAGTTTTTTGCAGATGATTTTCTCCATTTAAATGGGGCTCGTGAGATGCGATAGGATCCTGTAACAGGCAGCACAGAGAGTTGACTTTCTTCATGAGAGATTTCTCGTCTGAAGCTGGTGTACATTGAGTGTCGCTCAGCCACATCTGTGCAATGTCCTCCAGCATACCCTTGCATTCTAAGGCTTCATCAGACTGCAAACTTCCAGAATTAATCTGTTGTGAAATGCAGATTTCAAAGTGGCTAACAAGATCAGTCATAGACATTGATGGCCGGAGTCCTGTCACCTTCAATTGCTCCAAGTTTCGCATCCTGTTAGAATCATACCCTATGCTGTTTGCATTGTCCCTAACAGCATGTGTATCCATCACTGAAGATCAGAAGAAAAAAATCAGTGACAAACTTTGGCATAACAGCTTCCATCATACAGAAGTAATCTACTACTGAATGTTGAGGGTAAATACAAACTCGGTATAAAAATACTTAGTATTCGAACATCATCAACTTCAACAGATGTGGAAAGGTCATAACATGAAATGCTAGCTATCTAATTTCACTTATTGTCTTGCTCATCTCTCACCTCAGGAGCAGAAATTAGACAAATACAAACAGAGGAAAAGAAGATGGCACAAGTAGTCCACGAAGAAAAACTACATAGCGAAGAGGTGAGAAAAAAGGGGCTGAAGATGGAAATGAAATGATGGCACTAAACATGGTAGGGGTGGAGGAAAAGAGTAATGAAAGCCCAAGCGCACAAGTAATTATCGAATGTATGCATGTAAAATAGCCAGTATATAGAACATATATACCAGATTAAGAGGCAATAGTAGATGTGCATTGCACAAAGCTTAAATTATAGTAACGACACTTCAAGCATGATTCTGACAAATGCAGCACAGAATCACTAATACAAAAAAACCTCTTTGTTAGCTTTAGCATTCCTTTCCCACAATCTTTCTCGATTGCTGTACATTTTCCATAGAAAGATCCCTATCAAGGTTGTAGAGCTTAGAATAGACAATCTACGCACGGAATATTAAGAGCAGACAGGAAGAACTACTACCTGAGCTTGGAGAAGGGGCATCCCTAGACAAATGTTCAGGGGCTGCACCAAGGAGATCAGGTTGTTCAAAAGACACTGAAGATGACTGCGCTGCAGCAGGTGATGCTGCATCTTGGATGCTTGATAGTGGGGAACCCTTACCAGAACCGACTGGATCTAAGCCATGGTCGTTCAATTCGTCAAGATTTTCAAATACAGTAGCTTTAGTATCAAAATATGGAGATTCCAAGGCCAATTCAGGCTGTTTGCTCAGAGAATTGAGTCGCACATCACATTGGATCAATTTTTCATAATGCTTATTCAAGACACCGACTGGACACTGTAGAAAGTGTTGCCTATACAGATCAAAAGAGTTATTTATCACAACAGTATTAGAAGCTAAACTACTGAACTATGGAATACATAAGGTGATTCAGTAATTCAATATTAGGTGCATTTTTAAGGTGGAAATCACACCCCACTGCTGATCTGGTTCCTCGATATGGTAACGTTCAAGTACTTAGGAGCCAAAATTCATAAGTTGATGACCCCTAACTTATTGCTAATCAGCTTATAAGCACTTTCAATTAGACCAAGTATTTTACTATCTAATACCTATACTCAAAATTCTCTACTAAGAAATTTAACTCACAACTCCCTCTTTGTTCAATTGATACTTTTTAAGTTTACTTTTTTGTAAATAATGTTAAGGACATACTCCGTCCATCCCAATTTATGTGATGTTGTTTGTCTGGGTATAAAGTTACATAAATAAAAGACTATTGAAATTTGTGGTCTAAAATAAGTCATAGATATTAGTCTCTCTCTAAATCATCTCATAGAGGGTAAGATGGGTGTTCTAAAGTTAAATTGTTACTAAATAGAGAAAAAATCATTTTAAACTAACCAAAAAGGGAAGAGAGACATGATGAAAATAATCTTGAAGGTGGTGGTTAGTACACATGTATCCAGCATGTGAATAAAACAACATTTATTTAGGGACTAAATAAGTGATCTACAGTCGAGATAATACATAATATTATTGGTCATTTCTTAACAGAAGTAAAGATTACTTACCTGTTCAAGCTAGCCTGTCCGCCAGTGAAATCTGAAGTCGCTTGCCATAGAGTATGTTTTCTGGGTTGTGGATTTGTCTCCCTGAAGAAAAGGGGCTGACGAGCCAACTGAATCACAGAAAACCATTAAAACAAACTGAAGATAACACTACAATTTCTTACAAAACAAAAGAACTATAGTGCCAGTAAAACTAGACTACCAGTATAATTGTTCTTTCAAACATTTACGATGTTTCAATTCACAGGATGAAGTATTTTTTCTTTGGGAGGTTCTTTTATAGGACTTCATCAATAACTTCTTGCGTAGGAAAAAAAAGCGTTCAATATGGTGAGAGTTGACCTTATACCTATCTGTTTGGTGCTGCTAATAAAAAAAACTTATACTAATGCACTTAAGAAATTAGTTTAGAGAGAGCCCCCAAAAGCATGGCCTAGTGGTCAATGAAGTGGGGAAGTCATAAGGTCCTTTCAAATCCCCAAGGAGACAAAAAACACTAGGTGATTGCTTCCCATATGCCCAAAGTCTTGGGGCAGAGTTGTCCAATAATTGTGCTGGTAGGACTTCGTAGATTCCCGTAGATTTAGTCGAGTGTGCACCCAAGCTGGCCCTTGGCACCACTGTAATTAAAAAAAAAATAGGTTGGAAACTTATGCCTTACCACAAGAGTCAAACTGCCTGGACCATTCTCTGGACAGCTCGCCTTCAGCCCCATGATATCTGACCATTGAATCTCAATTTTACTCTTGAGCCCACCTTCAAGAATTTCCCAAACAAGCTTATGCTTAGCAAAGTAACACTTTGCCACCAAATCACCTTCATACCTAGATGCATACTAAAACGAAATAGAAAAATTAGCCAAAAGAAAATTATTCACAGATAATCTAATAACAAGGCACAAAGTTCAAGGCAATTACTTCCCAAGACCCTATCCTTAGAAGTGATCCCGAAAAATTTGACGCCTTCAGCTTGTCAGTTGCTACTGAAGTGGAAGCACCCTTTGTTCCCGTATTGCTTACAGAAGTAGGGTTTTCAGGTGCAGTGGAGGAAGCATTGTTTTGTGACAGCCTCATCGTGATTAAATCTAACAAAGATGGACTCTTTCTCAATCTCAGACCTAAAGGACTTGGCTCATCAAGTGGATTGTATTCTGGGGGAGGAACTGGCAATTCATCATTTCCAGCATCCCACTGTTAAAAAAGCAGGAGATGAAGATAAGTAGCTGAAAATTGGAGTCCCACAGTCACAAGTCAAACACAAATAAAAAACAAGAACAAAATAATAACCAGGAGACCAACTTAGCAAAATCTGAAAACAGGCTTAAAAGATCATAAAAACTTGGATAACAACTTCATAAAAAAGATGGAACACTCTTCTTTCAGCTGGTTACGCCTCCCCACCCCACCCCAAGTCTTTAGCACTATAGGGATAAATCCTGTTGCATTTACTATAAAGTAGCTAAGATCTTATTCTCAATTCAAATACTAGACATCCTGAAAGAGTGGAGTATGGTCATCCATATGAGTTTTCACCATCCAACAGGCAAGAACTTAAGTATCTCAACAAGACATTAATAGCAGAACAGGTCCAGTAATTCAAATATGTCAGTACCGATATGACCACTTGCTTATTTAATTAACAGTCGCTTAACATATTGGATAATGGTGGAGACTCTTTCCCAAACCAAAAAGTCATTGATCAGGCATATTTAACAGTAAAGCATGAAATCATATTCTTCCCCATCTGAAACATAAAAAAACAAAAATAATGAGGGAATAATAGCTAAATTCTTAACCAAAAACCTATGAGCCACCCTGTAAAATTCATGCCTTCCAAAATTCAATCTTGAAGTCGCGTCTTTGCTGGAACTCAAATAAAGTACTCACTCCATTCACTTTTACTTTTACTTGTCCACTATACTAAAAATATAATTTCACTTTTACTTGTCACTTCTAGTTAGCATATCAAGAGTGAAACATATTTTTTTTCATGTTTTACCTTTAGCATTTATTATTTGTTTTCCAAATCATTTCCCAATACCTAAGACTAAATATCAACTAATATGGGTATTATAGTAAAATATCCATATCAATCACTGTTTATCCTAGAGCAAAGTCCAATCTATACTAGTAAATGGAGGGAGTACTACCAAATTGCTCTTTGCCAAAAGATCTCCTTTTAACTTGGTGAAATATCAAAACATGATGGTCAATTAAAGAGTCTCCTCTTTTTCCTTCTTTTTTTTTTGTGGTTCGGGCAATGCATATAACTAAAAAATGGCAGCCACCACAAACACAAACAGTTGCACAATTATCCTGTTCATTATTTCTTACAAGAATCTATCGCTAAAAGAATGTTAAACAGGTCATACTAATACGAAACATCAATATCCTATACCAAAACCAAACAGACTCATTCTACATTCAATAGTTGAACTTCAAATCAAATTACTACAAATAAATCCAAGGACGCGGCCTATTGGTTGGGCTGAGAACCATGAAATTCTCCCCACAAAGATAAAAAAGCTAGGCTATTTCTTCCCATTTGTCCTAGTCTTGGCGCAATCTGACCCGAACATCACGAACATCACAGTTATCGAGATAAAAAAAGATCAAACTACTACTAATTCGCCATGCAGTCTAAACAGATCAACTAGAAAACACCCAACAAATTTTATCAACTGTCATAACTTCACAAAAACAATCAGAACTATTTCCTCATCTAAAATCACTCTCTTCCAAGCCACATTTCCAAGTCATAATAACAAGAATACACAATAACAACAACACACGCAGTGTAACCCCACAAGTGTAATCCAGATAGAGTAGAGTCTACACAGACCTTAACCAGGCTCGAAAACATCAATAAGCTAAACTACAAATACTTCCGATCCAGTAAAAAGAATTCAAAAAAAACCTGATTAAAGCTTGAAGAAGCCGAAGAAGACTTTGATCGTTTAGTCAGAGGACCATGTTCATCTTCAAGAGGATCCTCAACCTCAAATTTCACCGGAAACGACGACATTCCCGACGACATCATCAACTCAACCATTAAAATCCCAAAAAATCCAAAATAAATCCCCCAAAAAACCCAAAAAAATGGATTTTGCTTGAACACGAAATTGAGATTAAGAGAATTCGAATCGAGGCCTAGGATTTTTTGGATTTAAATTTGTATTGTAAAATTGAAGAATCCAAAAACCCTAGGATTCAGAGAATTTGGGGATTTTTCTTTTTCTTAATGCTGCTATTAAAAATGGATAATATAAATATGGCGAAAATATATAAGCAAAGAAAGCGAAGTCCAATAATTGACTCACACCTGATAGGAAATGACTATTATGCCCTTGGAGGATCTGACATGCACTCAGAATCGTAAAATCGGGTCATATTTTATGGGTTTTACCGGCTAGCTAACTATTTTTAGTTGTTTTTTACAAGTGACCGAAGATATTAGATTGTTAGTGTATGTAACTTATATTCTTACTATCGAGAAGATTAAGAGGCTATCTCCGATAGGTTTCTGACGAAACGAATGATAAAAAAGAATAAATAAAAAACAATAAACAAGTAAGTATCGAAGCTAAAGAACAATCGATAATAATAAAAATATATATAAAAATAGAAAGAAGAATACTAAAACAAAAAGATGTGACCCCAGTGGTTGACGAACTCGTCGGAAAATAATGTAGTTTAGTTATGTTAAAAATTAAGTTTTAAGTATTTATATTATATATTGACGTTTTTTCTTATTTTTCTCGTGTTTTTTTTATACTTTTTAATAAAAAAAATTAGTCATAATAAATTCATAATTTTAAACATACAATGCGTTCAATATTAATAACCTGCAAATCTTTTAATACTTGAGAATTGAAATGACATAAATAAAGATATCAAATGGGATATAATATTCAATTAGATCAATCCGAAATTTTATATCGACATTATTATCTTTATCCTAGTATCAAATAATAAAAATTGAAGTTATTCAAATAATGGACATTCTTGTAAATTCACCTTATATATATATATATATATATATATATATATATATATATATATATATGCACGTGACAGGTGGGTATAGAAATGGGGTCCACATTCTTGGTTGGTGGACCACACGTGTCATTACTTTACACGTTTTCAATTTATTTTTTTTGTGAATTAGACAAAAAAAATCAAATTTGTTGTGTTAAATATATATTTTGTATAATGACATCTCATTACAATAGCTACAAAATGTGGGAATAAATAATATTGTTATAAAGAAATTTCAGTATATTAAGATTTAATATTGAGTAACTTTACTTTTGTTATTATAATTTGGGTCTAATTTTATTTCTTCTTTTATGAAAAAAAATATAGTTATCTTTGATTCTTAATAAAATTATAACATAAAGAATGATGCACACATATAGTATTGAAATTATTATATTAATTGAAAAACATAATCATAGTTTCATATAAATTAAGAACAACTGTTAGGTTACGTTTTCTCTCTCTTTTTGGCGTATGATAATTAGCTTTTTGTGAAAAATATTTTACGTTAGAGTCATAAAATGAAATTTAATTTCATATGCATAGGCTTAAATATTTCAATTTAATAGGTTTTTTCATTACGGATTCATTGATTTCAAATATTAAAATATTATCGACTCATAACGACTACATAAAATAATATAAGTTCATCTAAAATTCACATAAATAAGTGTTTTGTCCATCAACTATTAACATTTTTACTTAAATGTAATAATAAAATAATGTATTTTTTTTTTCAAATTTTGCTTTTATTTTTATGTCACTCTCCATTTGAGTAATGAATTGACAGTTAGTGACTCCTTTTTTGCAATTGTGATTGTTTTATATTTAATTATTTTTTTCATTTTTGTAAAAAAAGAAGTATATGGACCCCAAAAAAGAATTTTATGCACTTTCAACTAATGGGGCTTTATAATTAGATTCTCCTAACTTTTTTAATAATAATAATTTTTATATATATAGAGTCAATATATATAAAGATAAAGAATATATAAAGAGTCACAATTATTTAAAAGGCACAATCCAAAGTAACCATTTGGATAATTTGGAAGATGATGTAGCATTGATTTTCGCATTAATTCGTTGTTGTTATTGTAATATTCTTTTTTCTTAAAAGTTGCTCTCTTAAATAATTTATTTGGGCGAAGAATCTATCGAAAAGAAACTTTTTATTTCTACAAGGTAGGGTTAGGTAAGGTAGGGTTAGGTTGTGTTTAGCCTTCTCAAGCCCCACTATAAGCCTATAAGGATTCAAGATAACAAATTTATAATTATTAATAACCGAAATATTCCTGAACACTAGTGACACGTGTTTCGAAATTCGAAAGGTTCAAACTTATGATGGACACCTAAATAAACAATTAACAAGGAGGGGACAAGTTAATATAAATTCACACTCAAAGAACTAAACTTCTTATATTGATAATCGAGAAATCTCTGAAGGCCAGCAATGCATGATTCGAAACTCATGATGTGTGCCTAATGGCACAAATATGAATCCTTATCTTTATAGTAATCTTGCATAAACATAAATCATAATCACAATCTGTGAACGCAAATAATAGTCTACCAATGCAGGTATCAAACACCGAAAAAGGAGAAATGACTACCATACAAGGCAAGTTAATAAAATAGAAGCTCACTTGCTCAAAAAACTTACAAATTGATAAATTATAAGTTGATGTTGAAGAGTTTATTGTAAAACTTACAAGGGAAAAAAGAAACAGAATTTACTGGTGCTTAACAAGTCTAAATGATATGAAAAATCATTAGTGCAAAGAACTTCAGATGGATTAAAGTTGGAAAAGTGTATCAAGCAATGGTGTTTCTTCATCCTCTACACAAAAAGAGAGAATCCCGTCGGGTTCTGGCAACTTGATGAAGAGTATGTTTCTAACTGCAGCTCGACCTACTTGGCTCGGTTTACCTTCAAGTAAGGCAATGCACCGATTACATTGTTGTAATCACTGCGGTCAACTTGTACCTGTGTAACACAAACATCATATGATGAGTCATGTATCTTTGAAGAATGAGTAGTACAAATCTTATGCCAAAAATTAGAGAGGTCATTCGCCAGAAAGTACACACACGTTCATCCTCGAGGTTTTTGGCTTCAAGTTACATCTGTTTTATCTTGTATTCCCTTAAACCATCACTCATTCTATACTGCAATAAGAATAGCCTAGGCATTGATCTTAGGAAGGTAAGGTCTGATAGTTGGTAGTTGGTAGCAAAGTAGCAACAGACTTTTATTTTTGAATAATCGTGGTGTTTGGGCTAGCTTGCCCACACCTTGACTTATTCCATAGGGTACCGTTAAAGTAGTAATAGACTTCTTGGTTTGTTGCAGGACATTTTGGTGAATCACATAATCATAATGCAGCTGAAAGGATTGACTGAATTGACAAGAGTGATAACTTTTTCATATAGGCAAGCGATTCTTTAGCTATCAAGTGACAAGGCATGAGTGAGATTCAGTCGGTGGTATCATAAATATGAGCAGATAAGTGGTGCAAATTCGATGAAACTGTGAAGGAAAAGGCAATGTATAGGTAGGGTAGTGGGAAAACCTGCGGATATGGATGAATCGAATACCATTTGAGAACATCTTTATCGAAAACAAGTGGTTTTATTAGAGACATGGAAAGTAAAGGTAAAGGGGTGCCAACAGGGGCTTCTTTGCCATTTCTAGAAAGTGACATGCAACAAAATTACACAATCCCAAAATGCACGGTGGAAGAAAATACAAGCATTTACATTGCATCAAAGATGCCAGAAACTAGAGATAGACTCAATATGACTATGACAAGAAATAAACATCATTGCGTTGGCCGTTGGGCTGTTATAAGTAATTAACTTGTACTTGACAGCACGCTTACAGGACCTGCTGGACAAATTATTGGGCAATCATGGAATAATCATATGAACTGTTCAGAACTATATTGAAAACAAGTATCTCACAAATGCGTAAATGACATTCTAACTCTCCTGATTAGTACTAAAACCATATGTAGTTCCTCAATTTGCTAAGAAGAAAAAGTTCCTGCTCCTACTGGCTACGACAATGACATTTTTGTTTTACAGATCCAAAAAAATAGTTGAAACAGGTCCAAATAAAGTAAAATGGATCACGAAGATCATATAGGCGACCCCAACTAGATTGGGATTTTGAGCATAGTTGTTTGTCACGGACTTGGAGTATTTGCTAAAGCTCCGGCACTTGACAACTTACTCACGAATCTTTCACGATCTTGTAAGTTCGAGTAAGCCTTTAAAACTATGATCGCTAAGAGAATGTTTAAAGACTTAGAAAGAACAAGAAAAAGAACTTTGAAGAAGGCTTTGTATTATGCTGGGAGAATGCTTTACAATTAGTTTGGTTCCTAGCAAATGAAGATCCCTTCTATTTATACTACAATCTAGGGGCCTAAGTGTAATTTTAAAATTACATATAAGTCCCTACTTATTTATACTTTGGTCCCTATTCTAGAAAAGTCTACACTTTCTAACACTTTCTTGAAAAGTCTAAGTTATTCTAGAGAATTATATTCTCTAGCCTTCTTGATTAATCTAGAAGGTTCTAGAATACTTTGCAAATCTCTCCACAACTCTAGACCCTTCCGCCCCCATCCGGACGCAGAATTTAATTGCCATGCGGCGGGACGTGACATGTTGTTATTGTATCCACAAAAATTAGTGAACAAAGCATGTCAGCTTATGGCTAGCCAAATACCTAGGATTCTGCATCACTATCAGAAAACAAACCTTATTTGGTTACATAGGCGTAGTCCTATACCCAATTCAACAGTCATTTACAGAATTGGTACTATATACTGCCTCCAGAGCTAATATACTTAAGTTCTGTACAAGCAGCGGGAAGAATTGCTCAGATACCCGTGAGAGGCTTATTTGGGTCGTGTTGTAATTGCCCTTGTTAAACCTATTGAAGGTAGAGGTGAAATTTCCATCACATTTATCGTATCCATTTTGAGAGAGTTACAACAAGCGCTGCAATAGGAGTTCAAGTTGTTAATTCAGGCAATGGAAGAGCTTGGGGTTAGCTATATGGAATTGGAAGTATGCAGTCCTTTGAGTTAGTGATCAGTAGCATGTTCCTTCGGTAGGTGGATGTGAATGGCGCTTCAGCCTCTTGATTGTTAATAAGGACCATTGGATCGCATGAAGCTTGCACAAGTAAGTGAAGATAACTTCTTTGGCGTTTCTAAAGTGTGGGACACTACACGGCCAGGAAGAATAGAAAAGGTTAACGGGTAAAGAGAATAACTCTAAAGGCTTTTCAACCTGCACACTCCATGAAGTAACATATGGGTAAAGAAACCAGAGACCCTTTTATCCAAATGAACCAGCTAAGGGCAGTTGCCAATGGAGATTAAATTAAGTATATTTTCTCTTCGCAACATCTCAAATTCGCATATGAATATTAATAGAACATCAACGCTAGTCATACCATGTGCTACATAATAATTTTTTGACACAAAAATGAGTTCTATATATAACCAAAAACGAGGGAATACATAGTTCTTTCCCTTCGTTTGGAACTGCAAACCAGCACTAGATATTTGCACACAAAAAAGATGATGTCCCGTGGAATGCTTTACAAGTGTCAGTGACTCTTTTCATTGTCTTATCAATACGATATAAAATCTGAGTCTCTTCCTAAATCCACTCATCACCATTACATTACAACAATTAATACACTTTTTTATGACTCTATAATACCTCAAATATAGAGTAGGGATTGTTCTTTCTATGTTCCGATTACTTGATATGCAAAAGCTGCACAACTTTGTTGGAAAAATGCACGTAAACTAGAACTCTTGCAAAATGCATTGTCGTTAAAACAATGTTCTGAAGATCATCGCCTGATTTCTACTTCAACGAATGAATTAAAGTTGCATTCCCCATGACATATAACATCATGGGGCATAAACAGGATAAGTTACAATTCTAAAATCTATTCAGGCATTCGGAGTAGGTTTGACAAGAGACTGATATTCCAGACTGATAACAAGCAAATAATTTATATAAAGATTTCACAATAGAATGTATGAGTTCTGAGAGAAAGAAGTCAAACCGTTTTCGAGAGTCTGTTTTTCCTTTTGGTATTCTTCTTCCTAAGCAAATGCTGCTTCCCAGCTCTCCTCCTCATTATCTTCCCACTACCAGACACCTTAAACCTCTTTGCTGAAGCCTGAAAATTCCAACATTATCACAAATTCAAACACTGAATTCACAATCCCCACAGAAAACCTCCACACTTCAATATGTAAACACACACACAAAAAATGCAAACTTTACTTTGCCGGTCTTCATTTTTACAGTTAAGGTAAAAGACATAGAAAAAGAGAGCGGCCGAGCATCTAAATCCCCTTTACAAGTCATTTTCTCTCCCCAGAAAATCTCCATTTATGCATACACACACACCAAATATAATGAGAACCGAACCAACCAATAAACCAATAATACACAAAACCGAACCTACCGCTGGACACCCCTATTCTTCAATCCGTCTCCTTTGGGACACGTTCAAACACTTTCTTTTTTTCCTTCCAAAATTGGGGGAAATGCATTTGGGAATTAATACATGGGAATCTAACCCTTACCAACTACGTGAAAATTCAGATAGTCAACCAACTAAGCTACTAAGATTCTCCGTAAATTCAAATACCCAATTACAATTCCCATAGGAACCTCCACACATAACCACACACACACTATAGTGAGCAAAAAAGAAGCAAACTTTACTTTGTGGGTCTTCATTTTGTACCCTTTGGCACACATCCTAACACCCTAATCACAATTCCCACATAAAACCTCCACAACAAACCTAACTCAAACACACACACAGAGAGACCAAAAACAGTGAGAAAAACAGAAACTTTTGTACCCTTTGCCACAAATTCAAACACCCAAATCAACAATATCAACAGAAAACCTCCACACAAACCAAAACGCAAACACACACAGACACAAACATCAAAACCAGTGATAAAAATAGAATCTTTACTTTGTGGGTCTTCATTTTATACCCTTTATGGCACTCCACAGTCAATGTCTTTGAATTTCCATTAGTGGGTGTTGCAGCAATCGAAACTTTCTCGAAGACAATTGGGGCAAAACTTGATATGTTGCTTGAAGAACTGAGACTGAGTGATGTTTTCTTGGCAATTGATGGAATGGTAACTGAAGTGCGGCAAGTAAAACCTGTTGATTTTCGAGGGGAAAAGTCTAGAACTGTGGAGAATAGTGAAGTTGAAGATGAAGAAGCCATTGTTAGAGTCATTGAAGCTATGGATAATGTGAGGATTGAAAATGGCTCTTTTTCTATCCTTTTGTGGTACTTTTTTTCTAAAAATTTATAGACCTCAATTTAATTTTATGGAAATATAGTAAAGTACCCTTATTGTTTGTGAAATTACACTTTGATACACTCATATGACTAATAATATTCTCTCATTACTCATTTAAACTTTTTAACTCGGTCGTGACGAATCAATTGATTTAATATGTATGTTTTGTCGTTTAAACATTTGAACATAAATAAGTGGCGGGGAGGGGGGATGTGTATTTGTAATAGTATATAGAAGGATGTGGAGCACGAACGCATAAAACTTTTTGCTTTTCCTTTCCCTCCCTCGCTTACAATAAAACTTTTTGCTTTTCCTTTCCCTCCCTCGCTTACAGTTACTTCCAATTCCAATCAATTTCTAGTTAATGCACCCATAAGAACCCGACAATCCCCCGTATAGAGCCACCGTCGTTTCGTCTGGCATGTACTCTCGGGACCTCCGAGTACGACAAAGTGAAAGGAGACAAGACTCACCTCCCCCTACTTTGTCAATCACAGCCGTCTCGTCTATACTATTCTCGAAAGCGTGTAGACAGAAGGCCCTTTTTTCAGACTGTCTTGTTTTCAGGCCTCCACGGATGTCCTAGAGCTTGACTAGCTGTCCATCTCTGATCAACACCATCTGTTTCGACTCGTTCGTTAGTGATGAGTTTGACTGGAAATCGAACGTGGTCCGATCTGGCAAAGCTGGCTCAACGTATGCTCTAGCTCCAAGATTTTGCTCTTATTGCTAGCTCTTTTCCTTTTATGCCTGGCACTGAAGAAGAAAGATCATATGCGCCTTATCCGCTATTTACGATGTGAATAGAGGTTAGGTACAACGGACTAGAATTCCACAGTAGAAAAAGCTATGCGCACCAGCCCTTAGCATTAGTGCGTCTAATTACACCGAATTTTGCCTTCAACCAAGCCTTTTCGTTCTGAAATCGAGAAAGATCACTCTGAAAAGTAAGCCCTTTCTTATTATAAGATATCTTCGCCATGGATGATAGAATTCCTCCTGGAAGCGAAGGCAGGAGCAAAGCCTATTGATTCACCTTTGCTAAATTACTTGTCGGCTACCTGCACTCTGTAACCAGAATAGGGCTCTGGACTTAAAACCACCCGCTTTTAGAAGTCTGGAAGTCGACAACAGGGGCCTTCCTCAAGAGAGGAGTTTATACCCGGAGAAAAAAAGGCTTAGCGCACCTTTGGTACTTCAATAGGGCGAGCAGTTTGATAGTGACTTCTTTCGTTTGGTAGGGCAACGAAAGGATACTTCAATGACGGAAACAGCTGGAAACTCGAGAGGGTCGCCTTTGGAGAAGCGTTTGCCGGTAAAATCTGCACAGATAGGATCGCATACTTGGTCACTTGATGCTATGGAGGGTCCTACTCCATTATCCGCTTTGATTCATGCAGCTACTATGGTAACAGCTGGCGTTTTCATGATAGCAAGGTGCTCCCCTTTATTTGAATACCCACCTACGGCTTTGATTGTTATTACTTTTGCAGGAGCTATGACGTCATTCCTTACGGCAACCACTGGAATATTACAGAATGATCTAAAGAGGGTCATAGCTTATTCAACTTGCAGTCAATTAGGCTATATGATCTTTGCTTGCGGCATCTCTAACTATTCGGTTAGCGTCTTTCCGCATTCAACAGCTCATTAACCAAATTCAAACCCTGGAAGAAGAGGGGAGGACCTTTAAGTAGTTCATTTTTCCACTACACCATTTTAGTCCTAAGGCAACACTAAATCTAGATAACACTTATAAAGTGTTGCCTAAAATATTTTTGGGTACACTTTTAAAGTGTAGCTTTAGTTTTTAGCTTTTGACAACAATATTATTGGCAACACTTACAAAACGTTCTCTTTAATAGTATAGGCTACACTTTATAAACGTTGTCAAATTATCATATAATTGACAACACCTATTTAGTCATATGACTACACTTTTAAGCATGCTATTTTTATAGTTCTAAAAACAACACTTTATAAGTGTGACCTTATTTATTTCCTAAAATATTTCAAAATTTTCACTAAACTATCATGTTCCAACCTAAATATTTTACTCTCCCTCCAATTTTTAATTGGCCAAAAAACACACAAAAAAAAGATTTAGTTTGCCTTAAATAAAAAAACTATTACTTCTCCTCCGAATTATAGAACTCTCGAAGAGATTCTCTTTGACAGAATCACTACCATAAGAAACTGCCCAAATCACATACATAGCTTTGAAGTTTTTTCATGAAATTTCTCATTGGCTTTTGCAAGCGATACCTTTATGCAGGTGCAAAACCTTTTCAGATCTGTTCAAATTTTTGCTTCATGAGGTTTTTGATTTTTTTGTTATTTCGATTTTTGATGGAATTTGATGTTTATTAGGGTTTTTTATGAGTTGAATTTAAGATTTCAACAGTTAATTGGGAATGGGTTATCTGATGTGTTGGAAAATCGTAGAATAGTAGTCAATTTTCCTCTTTTTATGGGATTAATGGTGTTGCATTAAGATGGAATTTAAAGTAAGTTACGCTTTTATGATGTTTACTCTTTCTGCATCTCTTAAAGTCAGTACTTATGTTGTTCCTTGCGCCAGACCTGGTGTCTTCCCCAATAGCCAGGTTATTTTATCGTTTGCTCAGATTGTGGAATAAGAGGAGGTAAGTAGGTCATGCTATATTTTGTGATTGTGACTGTTGTAGAAGTTGTCTATGGTCTCTGACTGATCGTATAAATGTGGTTTTATCTAAATTTACTATGTACCTAGTTTCTTGAGGTTGTTCGGCTAGAGGGTCATACTTTATCTCCAGTGGACATAACTTTATCGTGGGATATGTATTTGTTACAGGTTGATAGCTCTGCCTTGCTTGAGATTCACTATGTTCTTTTTGAGGGTTTTGGGTTCTAATGCTCCTAATATAACAATGCAGCTACGCAGTGGAGTTGAAGAGAATGCCACAGGTACCTGTGCTCAGCTTGGTATTGCACATATTGATAAATATTTTAGTGATGATGCTCCAAAGCTTCCATCTGGTTTCTCTCTCATTCTTCTGGAGCCTAAATCAGTTAAGTGATGCATATTTTGTAGCTTACAACTTCAGTGTGTTATAAATTTTGGCTGAAGTAGATACTTCAAGCTTTGTAGACACAAACTTTTTCTGCCTTTTATCTTCTTGGAAACTTTAGATTATTTATGGTGCTTTGAAAAGATTATTAGGATCTGAAGGTGCAATTTGGTGTTTGAGAAGTCACCTGGAATTCGAATATAGTCATGGATATGTAGATTGTTTTCTTACATTAATCTTATAGTTTAGTACTTGCTACTGCTTAGGATGTGTGACTCTCCTAGTGCTGCTCAGACATTAGATTTAGTTTTCAACTCTTAAAGCAAGAACTGGTAGGACACGGCCAACTGGTGAAGTTGAAGGAAGCAGTTACAACCATCGTTCAGTCTTGACAATTGCATTCTTGTTTGCTTTTGAGAATCCCTATCGAGAAAATGTAGCTACTATGGCTTGCCAATATGTACGAAACAATGTAGGCTCTATTCAGAGAGTTGCTATGGCTACTGCACCATCTCAACTCTGCTCTCAGTTGACACCTAAATCCTTTGTTGTTCACCAGAAGCTATCACTTTGGCGAGATGGATTTGCAGGAGCTACATGTATGAGTTCTAACTTCTAAGGTCTTTGCAGCAATAATACATAGTTATCTGAGTTTTGTAACACCAATTAGCGATTGTTGACATATGCAGATAAATGTTGTCGTGCATGTAGCATAGTATAAAAGAAATGTTCTCCATACATATCAAAAATTGAAGCCACGCAGATTTATTTGTACCCTTTTACTAAAAAATGCCGAGCGACTCATCCCTTAACTTCAACCTGATGTACTCATGGAATCCTTTTAACATTTTCCCAGTTTCTCTACCTGGTTTTACTGATTTTATGTATTTCAGGAATCATACTTTTGGAGGATTGCTACAGGTGAATTCTCAAGCTGCTGGTGATGCAGTTCTGAAGAAATTATGGCATCGAACTAATTCAATAATGTGCTTCTCCATCAAAATGAATGTCAATTGGGACATGTTGCTGTTGTAGGATGAATTAGAGGCAGAACTTGAAGAATTAGAGGAGTAGTCACTTCAACCAGCAGCTACAGTCCTGTTGTCCAGTCTATGTTCCTGCAGGGAAGCAACTTGCTTGGCCCATTCCTAACCTTAGAAGGATCGGTTCAAGTGCCTACCGAAGTAGTATATACATACTCTCCAGTCTACAAGATTCAGAGATAGCCCCAGACATGGTCACAGGTACCTTAACTTTAGAACATATTAATGGCAGTTTAATCTTTTTGATATATTTTGTAGCACGTAGTCAAAGAAAATAATGAGGAACCATCAAAGTCTAAAATGTTTATTACAACTCTTACAAAGATGAGAAAGGAAATTTAGGCCGATACTCAGGTTGCAATAGTAAGTTTTTTAATGAGAAATAGTAGTGAATTTAATTAAGACTTATAATTTATATATAGTGGGGATGTGACTTTGTTGAATGTTATCAAGTATGTCTACTTCTTGTTCTTCTTCTTGTGCTAGTACAAGGAGATATCAAATATATTTTCTTTTGAATTCTTAATCGAAGTTGTTGGACTATTTGCGTGAGAGTATGCTATATATTGGTTTTTTTATAAACTTTCTAAGAATTCCAGCTCACATTGGATTCTCGAATAGTGAATAACATAGCCCAATTTAGTCCAACCATAGTAAAAACTTGCACGAAAGGTCAGTTGCTACAACATAGTAAAGGATTTGATGGTTGACAGTTTCTGAATTAGATTGGAATATAAAACAATTATTGGACAAAAGACTGGTTTAAATTTTCCATGTATTACTTTCTGCATCTTTTACCAGTGTCATAAACATGAAGTGATAAATCAATTCTTTGTTGATGTCTGAATTATTTGTTTGGAAAATTTGTTAGATCTGCAAGTTCAGTTTCCATTCAGCTTCTATACCTAGAATAGTTTATATTTTTATTTGTATGAGTGTTTTATTATGTTGGATTAGGACTCTACTGATTTTGGGATGTAGTTGTGTATTTGTTTCTCCTATTGTTTTACTGCTTTTGAAATGTGATGATTGTTGTGAGAGATGGTTTTAGTTTTCATTGCTTAAAATGATTCTCATAGCAAAAGTTGTCCCTCTTAGATTTCGTGGAAGGTTTATAGACCTTGTTGTATTTTTGTGAGTGAATTTGTTTTCATTTGTTCAGTTAAGCTTTTTCTAGTGTTGCAATAAAGATATTTAGATTTTTGATGCTTTTGCTTTGTTTTGTTTCTGCAATGGGGCAACTTCCTTCCCAGGATATTTTGGCCCTGCTTGAGTATAAACAGGTACAACTGGTTATGTGATATAGTCATGAAATGTGGAATAAGTTATACGGGTTATACCATAGAGGGGTCGGGCATTGAGTTTGTGTAAACTATAAAGTGTATCCTACATCTATATATAGTGAATAATTTCAAGTTATGCACTTCCACAACTTTATTGTTATGAATTTGTTTGGATTACTCTGAATTTAAGCATAGTAAATACATGATTTATTTCACTAACTTATAATTTTATTTCCAATGTGCAGGAAAATATCGGTAATTGAATTTGAATTGTGGCAGAAGTAAACTCGATCTATTGTAGTGAACGATGAAGAGTTTTTGTAATATTGTCATATACGTTTGTATGCATTTGGTATTTTGGAATTTATTGATATTAGAGATCTATAAGCAATTACTTTCTAAGTTTTGGAGTTTTTGGACATGTTTCTTGAAGTTTATTTGAAATATATAGCTTTGATTTAATTTTGTGATCATATGTTTAATATATTCAATTCAATAGTGTTACTCTAGATGAGATATAAAGTTACACTTTATAAGTGTTGCTCTAGATGAGATATAAAATTACACTTTATAAGTGTTGCTCTAGATTAGATATAAAATTACACTTTATAAGTGTTGCTATATATGAGATATAAAAGACAACACTTTTGAAGTGTTGCACTAGATGACCTATAGAAGGCAACACTTTTAAAGTGTGGCCAATAAAACCGCAAAGGCAACGCTTTTAAGTGTAGTATAATAAAATATAGGTGTTGTTAATGCATCACAACAAAGCGTGGCCTTATACTTCTTTGGCTACGCTTTATAAGTGTAGCCAAAAGTGGCGACATTTAATAAGTGTTGCCTAATGTCAAAGGTTACGCTTCTTTTGGCCACCCCCTAAAAAGTGTTGCCTAAAGTCCAAAAGTGTGGCCTTTTATCAAAGGCCACACTTTTTGCTAGTTTAGGCTACACTTTAGTGGGGTGGCCGTAGGCCTAAAATGGTGTAGTGTTCTCTCCTCGTGATTGATTGAAATAAAAATCTCCACTTTAACGAATAGAATTTGAGACTTTCAATAATCCGTTCTACTCTCGTCTTAAGAGAATACTAACGCTCTACATTGATACAAATCCAAAACTGGAGATCTAACAAAAACGACTTCATAATTAAAGTCCAACTCAAAACCTCTAAATAGAAATAAAGAAATACTCATCATTCTAGCGAGTGTTGGGTTGACTTTCTAGTTGAAGCATATGGGGTGTGTTTGGTATGGAGGAAAATGTTTTTCATGGAAAATGTTTTCTTAGAAAATGTTTTCTTGGAAAACAAGTAGATTTGGACTTATTTTCTCATGTTTGGTTGGTGAGTAGAAAATATTTTTCGAAAATAATTTTAGTGTTTGATTTATGAATGAAAAATGTTTTTAAGAGACATCTTTTATTTTTACTAGAGTAAAAATAATTTATGAAATTAAAAAATTTTTAAAAAAACAAATTTTTTTTTTTTTTTTGGGTGATGGTGGGGGTGGGGTGGGGGCAGGGGGAGGGGGTAGGAGTGAAAAAATAAAAATTTGAAGTTGATAATATTTTTAAAAAGCAAAATTAATTTTTTGGGGAGGGGGGGGGGTTTAGAGATCGAGTGAAAAAATAAAATTTTAAAATTGAAAATATTTTTTTTAAAATTGTACTTTTCCCCCAAAAAATAATTTGAAATTTGAGGAGAGTTTTGGCAAATGTTTCCTTAATTTTTAAAGGAAAGTCATTTTCCTTAATTTTAAAAAAAATGAGTTGATTTGAAAAATATTTTCCAAAACTTTTATCCAAACCAAACATGAGAAAATTGAAAAACATTTTCCTTCATACCAAACACACTCATAGTGTTGCATTGAAGATTTGAAGTCTTTTTAAGTTAAGATTTGATGTAAAAGAGATGAGTCAAATTACCTAAAAATAACTTAATATGTATACAATAAAGTTGGTCAACATTACCAATATATATGGTACAAAAATTCCAAAAGAAACACTGTAAATCCTTCAGGTTTGCCAACATTTTTCCTTTACAAAAACAGACATGCTCATAATATTTATAATTTAACAGAAGAATTCAACCATATAGCAAATTCAAAATACAACAAAATCTGCTGCTGTATAGCCAAAGTTCTCAGCTTCAGAAGAAGCAGTCAAGACCTTGTCAAGATGGCTATGGACTCCCACTCCAAACTACAAACAATGTCCTGCAAGGTAACAATGTTCTTGATGTTAAATGCATATCATTATTAGGTTGATAAAGAAAAGGAAATGTAAAGCAAAATACAAAGATGAATTTCGAAGACGTTTAGACACAGTCAGAGTACTTTCTTCTTTGCCCTCACAATACCAATCTATGTTGATTTTAGCCCAACCTAGGCTCGGAAAGGGTAAGGACATTCAACCCCTCCCCAGACCCCACCTGTGAGATTACACTAGGTTTGCTGTTGGTGCTGCTTGGCTAGGTAAATACAGCTCTACCCAACTCCACTCCCCCTCGTCCGGTCACAAGCCTCACCCCCTCCCTTGATTGGTCCAACCTTCTCTATCAACTAGGTCCAATAGAGGATCAAACAAAGATCAGATGATCCTCCCACCCCTGCTTCCGGATTTAGATATGCTACACTATTTGCCTATGGATGTGCATCTACGACTTCTTAATTGGATAGCTGTAAAGAGCTCGAGGGCTATGGAACAAAGGATTCTCTCAGACCTAGAGGTATTGATGGTGATTTTCTAATTTTGTTTTGGTTGAAGTTGAAAATAGGGGGAAAAAGTATTTAATGTTAAAGTCGGAAAGAAGTATTCCGGAAGTTGAAAAATGGTGTTTGAACATGAACTTAACTCCAAAAAAAGTTTAGTTTTGCTAGTGAGAACCATTATTTTACTTGAAATACCAAGTATTCTTTCACCATTATTTAAAATACTGAACTTCAATGATTGCAGATAATGAAATAATACTATTTGCGACCAAACATCTTGAAATGATGCTCTTTAAGAGTGAAAGCAAATTGAAGTTATCATTGGATAAGGTTTCACTTACTGATGGGTTTTGTCGATCGATGTCAAAGCTGTTGATGGCACAAGGTTCAGCAAGAAGCTCGACGGGTTCTTCACCTAGGACAAACGAAGACAAACCAAACCAGTGGAGACCATCAGAAACAACTCATACACGGAAAAGAAAGGTCTATGTTCTATACCTTGTTCAATTACAGCAAGAATACCATCCTCTGAGCAAATCATGGCAGGAAGAACACGTGATTCTGACATGTTTCGGTAGTTGGATGAAGTAGTATAGTTGTCATACTGGACCTCCCAAACATCACTTTCTGATGGTGAAAGAGCAGACAAATCACTGGTTCCAATACCAGAAAGCATTATAGGTTGCTGTTGCCAGCGAAGATCCCATGCAAACACAGTACCAGAAGAACCTCCTGCCTTCAAAAACACAGTAGAATTATAGACGTAAAACTTGAAACAACCTAGCAAGCCGAACAAGCAAAACATCCAGGCATTCTCAGCCATAACTCATAACCTAAGAAAATAATTGACTTTAATAATCTCCACTTCATTCCCCTCCCCACCTCCAATAAAGGATAAAGAAAATAAGAGGAATACAAAGATACTTCAATTACTTGGTCCCTTGAGTTCTGGACTTCAGCTGATTTCTTGGAAAATGAACTTCCATTTAAAAATTTGTTGAAGGGAAGGTCATCGGATCTCATGGTTTAAATATAAATAACATACTAGTTTGAGATCTGTATAGATATGCTATTAGCTACAGTTTTTGAGTTTTTCGATGTGAAAAATAATCTGTTAGTCTAGTTATGGCGTTGAATGGCACTGATGCACTCCTTGTCAGCATTGCAACTTATAATTCCCTCGCTACTGTTTATTCAAATATAATTCTTCCTAAATTTTCTATTCAAATCAATGGCCTATTCTGAGGTTATACTGAGGACAGACGGACCAGACAAAATGAGCACCTAGGAAAAAAAGATTGGGTACTAATAATATCTAGACATGTTTCAACCACATTGAAGTGGTATGATATTTCAATGTTATCAGCAGCTGAAAGTCAAGGTAGTCACAAGCTTTCTTCTCTAAGTTATCACCTCTCATAATTATGTTTTATTTTAACCATAAGTTCACCTCCTACTAGCTAATAAAACTGTAATTGAAGTTTTATGTTTCAGCTTGTTAAGGTAGGGAATGAGGGGTGAACTAGTAGTCAAAGATTCACAAAAAAGCAAACTAGGTAAATTCTTCTCCATTTGCCTAAGTCCTTGATAGGTAAATTTCCTGGTAGCTCAGTTGATAAAAGGTAATAGATATCCAGTGGATTATATTAGGCACGTTGTATACACAAGCTCACTCAAATACCACCATTAACAAAAAGGAAAAAACAGTAAAGGAACAAGGGGTGACAAACATTTTAATCAAGAGTTAGAGTGAAGACAGGAATATCAGCTTACAAGACAAGTATGCTTTCTTGATGGATGAATATCAATTGAATGTACAATTCCAGAAGTAGTTCCACGCGTCCTGCGATGTAGTCAAACACACGTTCAAAAAAGAAATAAGAAGTTTACCTCAATACAAAACAACAGTCTCGTCAAGTAAAAGATGTATGTCATAGAATCACAAAGAAAGAGTAATTCATGCTACAACTCAGGGGTTGAAAATCAACAGAAAGTTTATCTCCTATATTTAATGGACCGAAATGAATCCAAATTGCAAGTCCATGCTATAGAGATGGGTAAAAGATTATCTCCTCCTTTTGTGTTTCCTTTCAACAGCCTAATATCACGATAGTAGCATAGCTCTAAGCTGAAACATATCATCTGTTCAAATATATAATGGCTCATTTCCCTCATTCCAAACAGGCTCCCTCTTATCTACTTTAACTAATATTTAGACCGATAGGTGATAGCTGAGACGCCACAGTAATTTTGCAATAAAAAGTCAGCATCTTTACTTCACATCAATTTCAGTTCACTTCAGTACTTTGTTATCAAATATTCCACGAGTAAAAAGTCTATCGAAACCAATCAAACAAATGCAAAAATGAACCACAAACAATACACCATGGACATACATTCATGAACATTCAATCAAAAAGCTCAGATATCAAAACACACAAGAAATGAAAAGCAATGCAGCTAAAATCCCATTACCAATTAGCTTTAAACTGCGAAACAGGTCCACCGGGGCGTCGTTGATCCCACCATTGCAGACCAAACCCCAATCCACCACTCACAAACTCCACCGGAGACGCCCACTTCACCGCACCATACGAAACCAACCCATTACTATCAAAAACCTTCCTAGTACTCAACCCCCCTCCAACAAAACTCACCCAATTAATCCTCCCATCTTCCCCAACACTCACAAACTCCGACCCATTTTCACTCACATCAATCCCATTAACTCGACCCAAATGAAACCCCTTTTCAGCAACTGAATCCACAAATTCCAACGACCCATTAACCAAATCAGCTGTATAAAGCAACAGCGAACCCGAAAACGTGGAAGCAGCTATAAGGGGTTTATTGGGGTTATGCGAAGTTGTCAATGAAGTAACTCTTGATGGGGTTGTGAGTGAAGATTGAAATGTGAGTTCTGGTGGGTTTGAGCTTGAATTTGAACTGTTTAAGATTTGGAGCGAAGAAGTTGAGGTTTCGGAATCGAAAGCTGCAAGGATGATGTGACGGTGGAAAGCAGAGAGTTGAGGGAGCCAACGGAGGGAGTCAATGGAGTAATCTTGAGGGAAACGGTGGACTTGGAGATTTTGTGAAGAAGAAGTGAGTACTGCCATTGTTGTGTGAGGGGTTTTTGCTTTGAGGGTTATAGCAGACTTTGGGAACTATATAGTATACATGTCGAGGTCTCGTGTGATAAGAAGTAAATGTAAATTTTACAAAGTAATAGCTATATGATTGTATTATACGGGGTGAAGTCTCGTGTGATAAGAATGTGTCATCAAGTCCTTAATATAAGTTTTATAAAGTGATAGTTATACGCTTATATTATATGGGACGAAAATATTTATCATCAAGATTTCACATGTTAAGATGAGAATAGTAAAAAAAAGAACGTTGAGATAGATCAGAAGTGTGATATTCGAGACAAGATATGAGTGACCTCTATATTAGATATGATAAGGAAGGTGAAGATGGGATGATTCGAGTATGTGGGGAAAAAAAAGATGCATGAATTTTTGGTGAAAAAGTATGAGAGGTTAATTATAGTTGGTATAAGGAGAATTAGATATAGGCGGAAGAAGTTTAAGAGAAAGGTGATTAGGTAAGACATGACATACTTGCAGTTTACCGAATACACAATCTTAAATAGAAATATATGGAGGTCAAGAATTATGGTAGAAGGTTAGTAAAGTGGTCAAGTGTTGCCCAAATCTATTTTTGGTATTGTTATTGTTACTCTCTTACTATCTTACTCTTCAATTTTTCTTCTTCGCTTCTGTATTTACTTTGTATCCTAATTTTTTTTCTATGTCTTACTCGATTGGATGGTCTATCGAAAATAATTACTCTAACTTCATAAGATACGAGTAAGATTACGCATAAATGTCACTTAAAAATGACACTAATATGTTAGTGTTAGTGTTATGCTATTGAAATCCACATATTGTAAGCTTCCACCATAAGTTACAATACATGTCAATTAAAAAAATTAGTGATGATCCAATATGATGATTAAAATAGAGAAATTTAGTGAAATCTCACAAGTTTAGGAGTTAATTATATACATACACTCTAATTTGTAATATTAGGAATCTTACCAGATTTGGAGAAATCTAATACGTCCAAATACATATATCTCAGGATATATGCGGTCCAAATTAGGTGTAATTTATTCTAGATACACATTATCAAGTGAATTCACATGTATATGGTATACATCGACAACTCTCGATCGCCTCCCTCTCATCTTGCTTGTCACTCTCTTATATATATGGTATTCCAAATATATGTGAATCATACCGGATACACAGAGATACATGTGTCTAGTATAATTCACGTGTATCTAGAGTGCATGACTATCTCTGTCCATCTCACTTTTCTCTTTTCCTATTTTAATATATTTGATAGCCAAAATACATATATCTAAATGTAAATATTTCAATATATAATAGAAAATTATTAATTAATTATAAAATACATAATTATTTGAAAGTATAAACAAATAAAACATGAATATATCTCTAATAAAATAGTTCTCCCTCAAATTGCTTTTACAGATGAAAGCCCAATTTTTTGCAAGCAGCCCATTTCCCAATGGGCTTTTAAAAGTTCAACTAAATAAGGCCTTTACAATATATACAACACATCTATTTTTATTTTTATTTTCATTACATATACATTTGGATAATCTTATTGTATAATTCATTGTCAATTTTTTTCTAGATTGTCCAATTATATTGATATATTAACATAATTGTATTGAGCAATCTTAAAGATACAATTATACTTATCGTGTATTTGAAATCGAAACAAACAAAATTCATCACAATTACAAATCTAACTAAAGAAATGTAAGTGAAATACCTTTACGCTTGAACAAGAACAATAGCGACAATGAAAATTTATATACGATGTATTTTTTAAAAAAGTAATTGGAATCCAAAAGTATACACATTGACTATGTATCATTAGTTGTTAATGTAATAATGGGAAGTTGAGAATTTCAGCACATAATTAAAGGGATTCAGTTACCTTATTTAATTCACTATAATTCTAATTGTATCACTGTATAATTAAAAAAAAATACAACTAGATAACTTAGTCATTTTTATAACTATTGAACTTTAATAACCCTATAAATGTAGTCATTTATGTAAGCTGCTCTATTATCAAATAATTACCAATTAATTAAAAAAGGAGGCTCCACTTAACTAATGTATTTCTCGTCTCAGCTTACCCAAGGCCTTACATTCGAATCTGTGTGATGAATTCAAATTAGTTGAATCGATAAATTTAATATCGAATATAAAGAAAGAAAATTTTATTGGGATTTGCCAACTATAACCAGATAAATTGGTAGTTGAGCTTTGTAAATATCTAATATAATAATCTTAGAGATTTTCTGATTTTTCTCTTTGTTTATCTCTTATCAATTTATCAACTTGGGAATCTTGCAGCCTTTTAATTAATTTAATTATACTTCCTCAGTCTTAAATATTTTATTATTTGATTTGATCTTTGGAATCTCATTGATAATCACTGTTAATTCAGAAAATAGTAGTATCTACTTCTTTTTTTTTCAAATTATTTGTTATGATTTTTAAAAATAAATATTTTTAATTATTTTTCATTCTAAAAGTTCAACATAAACTTTATTTTTGTTTTTATTTTAATTTAATAATAAATGTCCTTGAAAACTACACTCAAATATAATATATAAATTAGATATTCAATGAAGAAAATTATATCTTAATACATAAATAAGAACAAAAATAAACAAATTTTAAGCCATATTTGCAATAGCAATAGAAGTTCTCTTTATGTTAAAAAGATGATTTAAATTAGTGTTAGTTCTTAATAAATGAAATTGACAATATGAATATACTATTAAAAGTTCTTTGACAAGCCTAAAGTATATTGTTAACTAATAAATACATCAAGTATCATATATATGATTTTTTTAATTGTGTTTAGATTTAGTTAGTCTTTTTTTAATATCTTTTTATGTTCCTGCACATCAATTTTGTATTTTGTCGATCTGAGTCACCACAAAAGATAATTTAATAGAACGAGGATTGTCCACGACTTCTTAAGAGCTTAAAGTTCTTATCTCGATTCGATGTGGGATCATTCTTATCATGAATATCCCATCCTTTTCACACTCAGACTAGACATTCTCTATTTGGAGTTTCGGAGCGTGACATTTAAGGATCAGAAGTACTCTACTCATAATGTCACACAAGCAGGGAGTCTCACATGATCAAACTTAAAGGGTCTGATTCTGATATCATGTCAAATTATATCTATCTTAAAATTAACTCATATCACACATATCTACCACACTCATTTTTTATAAATATATCAAACTTTAGCCGTTCTATATCTGTTGTTAGATAATATTATCGTTTTTTTTTTATCATTCTTCCGTAAAACTTACCTTTGACTTTAATTAATTAGGATTCAACACCCATATGAGCCAATCTTTTTCTTCTGAATCAATTTTACATTTTTCTTTAGTGTATTTACTTTTACCCTAACCAATTTGCCTTTGTGATGTAATATTTATCATAATTTATTTTATTTTAGAAAATTGACTATTGGTGGCTTAAATGCATGGCTAAGCTAGTTGTATTGTTTGAAATAACAAAGCAACATAATTTTGATTAGTTACTTCTAAATTACAAATTGTTTTGCTTCTCTTAGAAAAGATTTGGTTGTTTTTAAACGTTACTTATAATCATAAAATTAATCTTCTCCTAATAATTAGAAACAAGATTAGTAAATTTGTATTAAAAAAATTTAAATAAAAGGATTAAAATAACACCATAATGATATTATTTCTCCAAATTTTTTGTGATCGTAACGATATAATAATATTACAGAACATATAATAACACATCATCAAAACTTGATTAAAAAGAAACTTTAATTGCTATTACGAAATAAATATTAAGAACGATCTCACTATAATTAGAAAGGGTGGAAGGTTCCTTTGAATCTTCCTTTTTTTGATTGATGGATGAGCTTTTGTCCATTTGTATTTTGTTGTCTTTTATTTTTATTTTATTTACTGTTATTTGAGTTGTATAGAATGATAAATTAATAATATAAAATAAATATAGTAGTTATTTTTTAATTTATTTATGTTCATAGCAAATTGTTTGTCAGTTCCTCTCTCCTCATATTCTCGTTCGCCACTCTCTCCCTCTCGCTCGCTTTCTGTCGTTCGCCTCTCTCGTTTTATACAATAGAATTATATAAATTGTGTTTTTAATTGTATAAAGCGAGAGAAAATTGTATAAACGCATGCAAATACATATATTTTCGTCCTATACACTTATAATTATTTAATACAAATATTTTTCTGCCCAAGTCTCTTTTGTCTTTCTCGTTTTATACAAATTAAAATTGTATATAATTTCTCTCTTTCTCATTTTATACAATTCGATTCAATTGTATTCCCTGCATTAGTCTCTTTTTGCCTTTCTCTATTTCTCGTTTTATACAAATTCAAATTGTATATAATTTATCTCTTTCTCGTTTTATACAATTCAATTCTGCTTTTCTCGTTTTATACAATTCAAATTGTATATAATTTCTCTCTTTCTCGTTTTATACAATTCGCTTCAATTGTATATATATAGCAAATTATACATATATAAGTTTGTTATGGAGCGCAATTATACAAACTTTGCTATAACATACAAATATAAATTTTATATTTGCTATACGTGAAAGTTGCCTTATTTTCTTTGAATTGATTCTTTCTTGGGTATACGCAAGTTATTGATTTAGTTTTTTATTTTAATTTAATTGTAAAGACTATTGACACTAAAAAGCTACCAAACATGATAAGTATTTTGTGACCAATTAAAATATAAAGATTTTATTTACTTCCAATGATGCTTTAAGGAATCTTATAATATGCTCCAACGAATCTTAGGCAAAAGCCAGCAGAGCACTTTTCTTTTCTAAGTAATAAAAATAAAAACTACTAATAAAATTCAATTAATAGTCAAACACAAAAAGAATTTCGTGAAAATAAAAAATATATTTTTTTTGCTTTTTATCTATTTTATTTTTGATTTAATCATTCGATATTCAAAAAGCTTCGTCTGATTGGTATGGATTTGTCTAGACTAGGAATGAGGGTCACTCAAAGAGTTGAACACTTCTTATCTAGAGAAATTCTATTTTTCGATTTGAATATAATTAGAATTTTTATGTATACTTGGTCGGAGGAATGATTTAAGAAAAACATATTTATGTGAAAGTCTTTGGTGATCGAGACTCTTTGAATTAATCATTCATATTTCAAATGTCTAAGTTAATTAATTTATCTTTTCTGTATTTGACATGATAAAAGTCATTTTTCTCTTTATTTATGGACGAAAATCATTTTGCTTTACGATTTATCTTATTAGTAACTTTTAATTAACTTCATATTATTTACTTCGACTAGCAATTACACAGTAAATTAATTTTTAGTAGTATGTAAAAGTTTCATCAAAACACTCCAATTTGTTGATATTATTATTAATTTTGATATCGATATCGTGTTAGAAAATATTCTTTCGTAACAAACCAAAACTTGAAAATATTTTCTTGATTTCATTTCAAGAAAAGTATTTTTCGCTACAAAAAAAATTATCATATCAAACACATCTTGAATGATGATGAATGAGTCTTAATAAGCAATACAGGTTGTGATGAAATAACTAGAATCTCTTTATCGTTAATCAGAGGTCTTGAATTTAATTAATTTTTTTTTTAAAATGGCACTATCTTAAAAGGATTATCCTAAAAAACGTATCCTATATTATGTTAATTTAAATTTGATCAAATCTTAATATGAATATCGTACGAGTTGAGTGAGAAAGCAAAAGAACATTTCCTCACGTCTTAACAATCTTTTAAGATTTAGCCAAAGATAATATAATAGCACGTGAATCCACCAACTTCATTTTATCAAAGAATATTTAAAATTAAACATATCACTCAAATAACATTTCTTACCTTCCCTCATCTTAAAATTTTCATTTCTTTTTTTTATATAACTCACACTAAAATTGAATGCCTTTTCTTTACCCAAAATAAAAATTTTAAAAAAATTCAAACTTTAAAAGTAAAATGATGGAACATATTAAATCTATTTTTATTTTTTTAATTTGAGGCACTATCGGAAATAATCTCTGTATAAAAGTAGAGATAAAATTTGCGACGTAGCACACACCATCTCTATATCTCATCCATAGGATATCCTCAAGAATTGTACCGAAAATAAAGAGCTATAAAGATAGATATAAGATCTGCGTATACTTTATTTTTATATCTCACATATAAAATATTCTTGAGAATGTATTGGAAATAGTCTATTTATCGTATAAAAATAAAGATAAGATTTGCGTACGCTTTAACTTTATATCTCACCCAAAGAATATCCATATATCGGAAATAGTCTATTTATTCATAAAATTAAGTATAAAATGAACGTACACCTTATCTTCTCAAATCGATTTATTGAAATATATATTATATTGTTGAATGACACTATGCATGTAAACTATGTTTCATTATTGAATTGTAAATATTGATAATTTAGTTTAATAAATTGAAAGATACACTAATTAAGGAAAATTACTATAGAAAGGGAGAAAAACACATATTTTATAACTTTGTTATATACTTATAATCTTATATTCATAATATATGGGAAGTAAATCTACTTAGTTATGTTTAATTAAGTAAATATTTACACGATCATCAGTGTTGTTTAATTTATTATAACCAATTATTATTATACAAATAAATATTTATTATAATGATTTATCTGTGACTGTGATCTACTCTACGATCGTATGTCAGTATATAAAACTTAAACACCATGTTTATCGGTGTTCCTCTCTTATTAATTAAAACAAAAAAACACCCTGGAAAATTTAAAAAAAAAAAAACTAATCCAATTTTTTAATTATTATTTTATCTTATTTAAACTAATAATATTAATTAGTGGCTGCACGTCATTTGCTTACTATAAATATTTGTATGTCTTTGCTAACTTTCAATTAGCTTTCACATTTTGATACAAAATTAGCATTTTAAAAAAAAAAAACACATTCATTCAAAGTTTTCCGGCGAAAAATTCAAAGTTTTCCGGCGAAAATTCGCCGGAACTGAGATCGACTCGTCGGAGCTAAAATTCGCTCGTTCGCTAAAATGAAACGAAGAGGAAAGAAGATTTCAAAACTCAGAGATGGCGAACGAGTCGACTCAGCAGATCGAATCGATACAACAATTAGAAAAAACGATCAGAAATTAGATCGGAGAAAAAAATTGGTAAAATACGAAGCATTACCTGAATATCTTCAGGATAATGAATTCATTAGAGATTATTATCGATGTGAATGGCCATTGAAGGATATTGCTCTCAGCTTATTTTCATGGCATAATGAAACGCTAAATATATGGACGTAAGGAGGAGAATTAATTTTCGCCGATTTGAGATTTGAATTTTTTTTTGAAATTTTTTTCTGATTTTTTTTTTTTGGGGATTTTGTGTTTTTGATTAGGCATTTCGGAGGATTTGTGGTGTTTGTGACATTGACGGTGATGAGTTTGACGGAGAAGACGACAACGGTGGAGAATTTGTTCGCCGGAGTTTTCAGGTTCGGTTTTTTGAATTGATCTCGACGGTGTTTTGTGTCTAATTTGGTCATTTTTTAACTGAAATTGGATGATGATGAACAGAGGAACGGGTGATAAATGGATGAATATGAAGAATAATGGCTCCGGCGATTCTTTTCCGGTGAGTTTTCCGATCAACTTTTTGCATATATTGGCGCGAAATGTTAGGGGTATTGTAGGTAACACGTTTTATTAGGATCTTTTGATTACTCATGTTTTCCGTTTACACGGCCCTCGTAAAATTAGAGAAATATTAACGTATCTGATAAAGTTATCATGTAATCAAAAGGATATGAGTTTGAGTCATTTAATGAATATAGTTTTAAGATTGCGTATAATAAAATTCATGTGGTGATTCGGCCCTTTCCGAATCTGTACATAGCATGAGTTTAGTGCATCAAGTTACCTTTTTTACTTCTCTTATAAAAATAATATTTCTCTGTGTCAATTTGTTTGTTTTATTTTTAAAAAAATTTAATTCTAACTTTTTATATGACATTTTAAAATATAAGATTAAAAGATATTTTGATATATAATTTTTTTATATACTTTCGTAGGAAACAAAATCAAACAAATTAAAATAAGAGAGTAATTAGGAAGGATGTTTGAAGATATTACATTTATTTATGTCTTAAGATATATATTTTCAAAATTAAGGTGTTTGTAATTTTTAAATATAATTACTACTAAGAATAAAATAAGAAAAACATAATTCATTTTATTTTGAACTCTTAAAATAACAAATATTTCAAGACAGATTTTTAGCGACGGAAGGAATATAATATTTAATCTTGTCAATAAGAAAAGAAAGAACCAAAACTAAAATTTACTAATAATAATTAATAGAAACTCATAGAACATATTTCCATAAGTATTTATTGAAAATTAATTTTAAATTCTTATTTTTATCTTAAATGAAATATTTTAAACACATAAATATCTACTTTATATTACAAATTCCAAAATTTTCCTTAAAATTTCATATCTAGTCAAACATAAAAAGAATCTAACACCTTTTATTGCTTAATTTAGATTTTAATGTGCTAAAAATTTTGCAATTTTGAATTGATTAGAGCTTGAGTTGTTTAGGTGTAGCTGTATATCACATGCATTTGGTTTGTTTTTCTATATTTTCCTAATTTGGTGCTTTTGTTGTTCTTTTTGTTTTTTCCTGTCTTTATCTTCCGTGAATAGTGGAGGAAAAAATTGAGAATTTTGTTGGTAAATAAAGAAAAAATCGAAATGCTTATTAATAACCATCCACGTGGAGTGTACGATAAAGTTTTTGTTATTGTTGTTTATTTTAGGAATTTTTAAAATTTTAGTTAGTACGTTACATCTTACATTGTTTAGTGGAATGGAAGATGCTTCTCGGGAAAAAACATACCTAATAGGTTAATACCTGGTGTAATCGTATAAGTAGAGTTAGATGCATGCAAACTGAGGTAGAGAGACTAGCTGGGGTTAAAAATTACTAGACAGGGAATCAGATTTTCTTCAACAAGGTAAAAGTTTAGATAGTCAACCAACTAAGCTACTAAAATTCTCAATTTTTTTTTTGATAGACCCTCGACTTATGCTCCAAACAAAGTGAATGCAACCCCTTTCTCCGGGGCGGCTTGTTTTGAACATAAGTGGATCAAAAATTTAAACTTGACGGGTTCAATTTTTTAAGGTTCTTAGTATTGAATTAATTGTACTTTTGAGGTTATGAGTTCAAACTTTAATATTTGTTGAAATTTTAGTGATCTATCACATAAATATTGGATTCAGTTGAACAAAGAGAATCCGCCTTTGGTTTTACTTATGTGTAGATTTTGACCTGCAAAACAAAAACAAAGGCATCATATAGTTTAATTTTTTTGAATGCAGGACTCTTATGCCAGACAAATAACAAATCCATCATTTCTAGACATAATAAATAGAGATGGTTATGAAGTAGCCATATGGCCTTGGTTTGTTTTCTTAGGAGGAGCTATGGGTTGTTTGATAGCCAGCACCCTTTCCCATTTATTTGCTTGTCACTCACTTAGATATAACCTCTTCTTCTGGAGATTAGATTATGCTGGCATTTCACTCATGATAGTCTGTTCTTTCTTTTGCCCAATTTACTATATCTTCTGTGATCAACCACACTGGTGTATCTTTTACCTAACCACCATTACTATATTTGGTATACTTGCCATCATCACCCTCCTCTCCCCGGCTCTCTTCTCCGGTCGTTTCAGATCTTTTAGGGCTACTCTGTTTCTAGCTATGGGTTTCTCAGGACTGATCCCAGCTACACATGCACTTTTCCTTCACTATGGCCATCCACAAGTACTATTGGCTTTAGGTTATGAGATAATCATGGGCATTTTGTATGCTACTGGGGCAGTATTTTACATGACAAGATTTCCAGAAAGATGCAAACCTGGTGCATTTGATCTTGTAGGACATAGCCATCAGATTTTCCATGTGTTCGTCGTTGCAGCAGCACTAGCACATTGTGTAGCTTCCCTCCTTATTATGGACTGGCGACGAGGAATGGGATGGCCCACCCTGCAATGAAGGTATGATGGGGTAGACATGGCTGCAAAGGGGGATTGAAACTTCAACATTCTTTTTCACACAACTAGGAGTTAGGTTAATGCATGTACTCCAGCATTTTGTACATAAACTTATTTTTTTAGTACTTTCGTAATGTTATTGGAAGTTTCAGTTAATCCACCCTGTCATTGATTCTATCCATGAGATGAAGTACAAGTTTACAAATTTATCGTTTACTCTAAAAAGGGAATCTTAGAGCAACGGTAAAGTTGTCTCTATTTGACCTATAGGTCAATAATTCAAGTTGTAGACTACATTGAGATAGACTGTCTAAGTCACACCCCTTTCACGGACTCTGCGTGAAAGATTATATGAAATCCATACTTATGAATATGTAAAGTAGTGATTATCACAAAACTCATAAAAAATAACTAGCTTGATTAAAGCAACAAATAGAAATTGCCTCTAAAATGGCTCTTTTATTTCGCCATGATCCATAGGGAACATCCTCTCTATCTTCACAAGGTAGGGGTGAGGTTGCGTCACGCCAACCTCCCCAACCACATTTATGACCCCATTTGTGGGATTTAACGGGGTATGTTTAATAAATAGTACAAAATAAATCAGCACATGGTAAAGATGGGAAAGCAAGTTAGAAGAGTAGATTACTAGATTTCAAGAAACCATAGAGTTGCACTTAAACAAAATGGTAAGATAAAATTACAAAATCCATGAATTTGTCTTTACTCTATACAAAAAGTTCTACACTAAAACTATGAAGCATTACTTATTAGATTGAGAAGTAATCAGCATCCAAACCTGGTTATTGCAAGGGTATGCGACGAGAAAACAATCAATCTTGAACTCGATTTCAGAAGATGAATTGCTTCCCATGCACTGGTGTTCATCCCAAACGTATCATCTGACAAACTCGAAAGAGTTGCAATCTTTTGCATCTTCTGTTCGAGTGCACAAAATTGAAGAGAGAAGTGGAATAAACAAATACGACTCAGTTCCTTTAGGATTCGATATAATTATTTTCTCTCTGTGCAGCAACCTGTGGTCGTGCTAATAAAAATTCCAATGAGTTTGCTTCAACCAAGTAAAACTGTACCAGGAAGTCAGTGCAGTACTTGGTTTTGATCTTCACCGGACATCTAAGCAGGAAAACAGCTCTGTGGTTCAGTTTCTGGCCTTCAGAGATACCCGGTCAGCTGTAAAGTAAAAGACACAAAAAACCAATTGACGAAGAGCAGGTCAACGCTTTTAACATGAAAGTAGTATCTCTTCAACTTGCTACCTCAACAACCTCATTTTCACCGTCACTATAATCTCCCCAACACTTGGTTCCTTTCTCCTCAAGAACGACAGTACTACACGTTTCTTTTGAAGCAGTAATCTCATCAGATAGTGCAGGTGTATCTACAGACATTTCTCCATTTTCACACTGTGATTTCTCATCATCTTTAAGAATGTCATGTAGTTTTTCTACATCTTCTTCCTGATCCTGTGTGATCTGCTGACTTTCTGTCTCGTCAGTTACCAAACTACTGGAGGTTTCCACTTCAGTCCCATCAGCCACCGCTGTATCGTGATTTTCAGCAGCTTCTTCCACAGTTACAGCTAAAGGGGATTCTCCTGCTTCAACTGGAGATATTGTAATTCCGTCTTCAGTCACTGGTGTACTGTTCAAGGATGCTGGAGAACCATCTGGAGATACTGGTATGCTATTTGGTGATATCGGGTATCCATTTGGTGAAACAGGCATACCATTTGGTGAAGCCATGTAACCATTTGGAGCAACCGGAAAGCCATTTGGAACCCATGGTTGGCCAGGGACAAACTCAGCTGCATGTGGGTTCATGATTCTAGGAACAGCGAAATGGCTGGCATCCCCATTAGGTTCACCATTGAGAAAAGCAGGCTTGTTTCGGGGAACTCGATTTCCAGACCTACCATAGCCACCTGACAAGCGTGGACCATACGGAACTCGTGCTGTTGCTGACTGATGTGGTGATCTACGAACAGGACTCAGAGGAAGCAAAGGAGGGATATTCACAGGAGGGGGCAATATTCCTCCATGCTCCTTGAAACCTGGTGCTGGGATAGTGCCAAAAACTGGAACGGGTGATGGATTAAATGGTGGTGCAGCTGCCGAAAGTTTCTTGGATGCTTCTTTTACAGTCTCAGAATCACCTTGCTGGTCTGATTCAGTAGGCACGGTACTAGCAGTGCTGGTAATATCTTTATCTACTCCAGTTGGCAATGTGACACTTCCTAGATCACCAGGTTCACCATCATTCTTTTCCTTCACTGCAGCTCCTTCATTTGTAAGACAAGCATCCTTCTCTGTCACTAAATCAGTAGCAGCTTTGCTTTCCAGCATATTGACTTTGGAAGTAGCATTTGAATCACTGGAAGAACCATTATTTTGGATACCCGGAACAGAGCTATTTGTAGAAGCTGTGACAACTCCGTCCTCCCCAGAAGTGTCAGCTTTTGTCCCCTCAGAAGATTCGGCTGATACAGGTGCTTTCTCTTTACTTTGTTGAGCGTCATTGACTGCTTGATTGGTTTTCTCACCGGAATCATCATGTTGCTTCTCTTCACCGACTTTCTGAGCCTTTTCTCCATCATTGGTCCTCACTGTTGTCGGTAGAGTTGAATCAGTTGCCACAGTCTCCTTGTTTTGTTCTGAATTACCATCCTTTGGCAATTGCTCTGCCACTGCTTTCACAATGGTACCAGGTGGAGCTAAAGCAACTTCTTTGTAAGAAAACAGTTTTCCAGCTGCCTGAACACTGATTGAGCTGACAATTGAATTAGTTTTGACAACTTGTTCAGCTTGAGCAGGGGTGACCGGTGCGGATTTGGGCTTAGAAGATCTCTCAGTACCACCAGATGATGAAGCAGCGCTGTTTAACTTAGGGCTGAAACTAGCACTCTTCACAAACTTCTTTGAAGCAGGAGATAGTCCAGATGACGCCGCAGATTCATTTGGAGTCAATCTTGGAGATGGAAAATTAGTGGTTTTACCTCGAGCTCTTGGTAAATGGGAAGCATTCGTGAAGTTGGTGTTAAGTTTTGCAAGGTTAGGTCTCCTAGAACTAGAAATCTTACGCCCCATTGTTGAACGACCTTTGGGTAAAGCCTCTTGCCATCCTTCCTCAGAGGTATCGTCTAATATCACATCGTCATTTTTCTCCAGTAGTGTCTGCTCTATCAAAATGTGTTCAGATTCCTTAGGTGTGGGTTCTGCAATCTTCAATTCTGATTTGTTGTCTAATTCCGACTTGTTCTCTTTATCACTGGAGTTCTCCACAACAGGACTAGTCGGAGAAAGAAGTTCATCCTTCTCAAATTCATCGGTAGCTATTCCCCCATTTTGCCCTGCTTTGCCTTTAACCTATATATGATAAATGAGGAAATTAAAACAGGAGATTTCAGTAAAGTGAACTAAATAGAAAATGGTCGCGTATATTAGGAGAAAGCAACTCAAACCTTTGCACGAGCTTGCTTCTTTTGCGCTTCTCTAGCTTTCATCTCAGCATCTGGAGCTATGTAATCCAACAAATCCGAGACACTACACATACCAAATGGGAAAACAAAATTTTGATTAGTGTATGCAAGTATGAAACAAGAAAAAGAAACTACTGAATCAAAAAGAATATTACTACCTTAGATGACCTTTGCTAGAGATAGAAGCATCAGGCTTCGGGGTACCATTTCGTGCAGCTTCTTGCTGCTCAAGTGCTTTAGATTCAAAATACTCAAGCCATGCCGCAGCATCCTGCAGAAAATTCTGAATAAGATTGCCACGAGGTTCATCACCGAGAACAAACTGAATAACCAGACTTCAAACTGATTTATACCTGAGTACGTAAATCATCGGGTCCAAGTTTAGCTTGCAGTATCTGAAGTGTAGTTTGCTCATGTTGAACACTCAAGGAGTATGCTTCCATTAAAGAAAGAGCAATTGCAATAGCATGATAGCTGGCAGCAGTCTGGAGGAAACAAATATTTGGGTTAAGATGCGCTGATCTTCTGGATGCAAACACAATAGAGAGAGACGAGAGAAATTACTTGAATATGGTCAGCTCCAAGAAGTCTCTGGTTACACTTAAGAGCCTCGTGAAGGTACCTTAGTGCAACGTGGACATTTCCGAGACCTTCCTCCATCATTGCAACATTTATATATGTTGCAGCAGTATTTGGATGAGAAGGTCCACATGTAAGATGCAAAAGATAGAGGGCACGATTGACATACCTGAATAAAGAAAAACAATTATCAGTTTATCAGTAAACATAACGAAGTGTTCTGATACGAGATGATGCACAACACAAATCATTGAAAATACATCAACACAGAGAAGCTGGCACAGTTTCAGTTCCTTGCTTTCACAGCATGGTTCAGGCTGCATCATGCTCAATGAATAATGCTTTTATATACCTTCTAATAAGTGACATTAAATAGAATCAGGAAGGCAAAACTCAAACCATAAGCCTCCTGGCCATTCCCTGGGCTACAAGGATAAATTACATTCCCCCGTATACATAGCAAAGTGATTTCCATAATAGAGCCATTGTTATATCTACTATTTTGTGATGTAAAAGTCACGAGGGACAAGAGGGGGTTGCTCAGTTGGTAAGCACACCAAGGGAGCAAAAAGGTGGGAGCTCCTTGGGAGGAGTAAAAAGAAAAAAAATGAGGGAACGGAAAAAGATCAGCAAGAGAAGGAGTTTCTTCTGGGAAAGAAGTCTGTAACAAGCAATGGCGGGCAGTAATAGGCTATTTAGATAAGCTTCTGCAAAGCTAATTTTTTTTAGAGAACACTTACTTAGAGAATGAAGGTGTTTTGGCCAAGCTTCTAGCGAAGAAATAAGTGCTTTTGGATAGTAGAAGAAGCTGAAAAACCTTCTCCAGAAAATAAGCACTTCAGAATTTTTTTTGAGAAAAGATTACCCTACTAGAAATTCATGCATACCAAATTAAAATTAGCATTAACTTCCTTTCCGTAATTTGACACTTCAAAGCACTTTTTGAAAATAGTAGCCAAACACAAATTACTAATAAAAGCACTTCTCAAATGATTTAAGCAACACAACTGCTACTCTACCAAAACACTTTTTTCACAAAGTACTTTTAATAAGAAGTACTTCGCAAAACAAGTTATTTTCGGCAGCTTGGCCAAATAACTTTAAGTCTGAGAGCCAGCACAGCAGTTGATTTATTCTTTTAAGTTGATGAATACAAGAAGCTATTCAAAGATAAATATGAAGGGATGTATCATCAGATTAATCAATAGGGATCTATGCTGTAAGTTTCCATCACACTAGAGTTGAAGGCGAGCAATGAAAAAACAAATAATCACGACTTTGCATGCCAGAGATTTCCATGAGGAAGAGAGAGGTAAACATACTTTAATGCCAACTCTGTGTGTTGAAGTCGGTAGTAGAAAACTGCTAAATCTCCATAACTCTTCATTGTATCTGGGTGGTCAAGTCCAAGTTCTCTTTCATTAATATCCAAAGCTTTTTGTTGATAGATAGTAGCCTGATAGGGTGAATCATTACATATATAAGAGAATTAGTGTTGTAACCAATGAAGCAATTATGATCAGAAAACGCAGCATGCTGAATTTCCATAAAAGTTTTTTTCGTGAAATAGAACACTCTGTTTTTAAAGTTCTACCGACTAATATATGTCCTACATCTCACATAACACACAAGTAGCAAATGATTACTGTTTTCCCTGTCCAATGCATGGGAGAGGATGCACACATAACATAAACAGACTAGTATTTCAGTTATCTAGCCAGTTCGAAAAAATGCCAGCATTTATCAAAGTTGTGAGGCCATATTTCAGAATGTAAAATATAAATTTATACCTGATTAAAATCCCCCGTGTGGTAGAGTACCACAGCTAAGAGACTGTATGCACCTGCTGTCATTCGATGGTAAGGACCACATACAGAAACGAGTTTCGAGAGTGCCTTCAAAATTAAAACAAATCTCAGTTCGAGACCTTGAATGATTATCAAGACAAGCAATTGAACCACAAAATGTTACCTTAGTTCCAAAAGTTACAGCATCCTCCAGTTTGCCTTTATCCAGAGAAGTTTTGGATGATTCCAGCAGCGTACGCCCATCCGCTGATGAGCATGCAACGTGCTGTTGAGAACATCCACAATTGTCAAAACTTCCTGAGGTTCCTCCTAATTATTCACATTCTGCATCTGACATTTGGAAACTAGTGTGCGTACCTTGTACACGGGGACCATGCTTATGATATCCGACTTCTTGAAAGGAAATGGAGAGTCTATATCATAGTCTTTGGGAACAAGCTCAAGTCCTACCTGAAATATTATTTGTTAGTACGGATGAGGTGGGTAAGATTTACCAGGGACCGGACACCAAATTTTTAGTATTCGAATTTGTATACCTTATGACAAAGACCTCGAAGAATGGCAAATTTTCTAAGATCCTCCCGACTTTCATCCTTCCACTGCCACCCGAACCTCTTCAAAAGAAAAGTTTCTATCCACTTCCATTTCAAGTCATCATCTGAATCACCATTTTCTGCAGACGGGGTCCCGAGCAATACATTTAAACAAGAAGCTATTGATGCAGCCACATTAGCAATATTATCAACTGCTGCCACAACAGCCTGCAGTATGTGTTTGTAAGCTCGAACAACCATCTCGTGAATACAAAGAGATTGAACGTGAGGAAGTTTATCTGCAAGTTCCACCTGACATCAGAAGCAAAAGTTCAAAGTTAAATATTAAGTTTAGAAATTAAAACAAAAATAAGAAGTTGAACTTGCAGACAAACTATTGCTATTCAAATATTATATTCCATTCCTTATAAGTGCTTTTAGAGCTGATTAGAAATCTATGCTTCCCTTTACTCAAAGTATAGGGAAATTAGGGGCTGGGCACTACACTAATAAAGTTAGAAATGACTGCATAGATTTATTGAGATTTTAAGGCCTGAAGCAATTACCACGCGCCCCAAGGAGCACATTTGCAAACCCCTGGTGTGCATGAAATCTGTCAGAGTCCTTCCATCGACGGGTGAAAGCTCCAGTGACCCAAAATCAGCAACCTTCCAAAGTTCAAATTTGTAGCCAGCGAGAGTTAGTTCAATTTCAAGAAGCAGGATAGACATGCAAGTATGTAGAGGCACTGACCAGTTTTGGAAGGGCAGTATCAGCGTAGTATTTATGTGCCATACTGATCAACTCGTCGGGTGACTGCCAAAATAAACAGAACCAGAATACAGTTTAAGAACTGGACATGATGATGGAGCATGACAGACTCATCTTACACGTGACCCGTCTAGTTTCTGAAACTAAACATGCAAGGAACAGTATGGGTATAAAAGACAGCAACACACCTTAAGGTGAAGACCAGTTTCTGATTCCTTTAGGCGCAAATATGCTGCTTCAGGTAGCACCTTTTTCCAAAGAATTTCCATTTCCTCGTCTAGTTTCTCTAGCTCTTTATTGTTAGCGTCACCTGAAGAAACTTCGTTCCCTGAACTGGCTTTGCTGCTCTTGTCATCTGACTTCTTCTTAATTTCCTTCAGCAGACCACCATGCTTTCCAAGACCCTTAACCGCTGGCTCTACTTTAGCTTCATCAGCTTTTTTAGACTCAGCTTTCCCGGAGGCTTGATTTTGCAGATGTTGCACCCAACATGCACCCAACTCCCATCTAATAGATTTCACTTGTTTACTGTCTTCTTCCTGTAACTTCTGCAAGCTTTCGCCGAGCACTTGTCTTACTAAAGACTTAGTAGCTAGAACGTCTTCGACTTCTGTGCCTTGTAATTTATGCACTTGGCTAGATGGCTGAGGAGTTGATGACTTGTGCAATAGCATTCTCAAGCTGCATAAGATGAAGAATGCCGTTAGTAGAATAGTTCATGAAAATCAAAAACAATTCACTGGCGGTACATATATTGATCTTATTGGCATCTGATTCTGGTCAACTCTACTGACCTGTTAACATTCAATGCATTTGCACCTCCCTCTGCCTGGTCATCTATTTCAATATCCTGAGGAATGGGATTTGTCCCCCAGTTCACCTCAGCTGCAACTTTTACGATAGCTGTGTAGCCACAGTGTCTAACCACCGCTACACCCAAGGTAGAAGTATCCTGCAATAACACATAACGATCATAAGATATGAATGCTTCACCAAATAACAAAATAAACTTTCAGATAAATGACGAATTACAAACATATTTATATGCAAACTGACATGAACAGTTGCGCTCTCATCTGCAGTTATGCCTTTTAGTAAGTTTCTCTTTGCAAGATCCTCAGGCGACATGCCTAGCACCTGAACGCCATCGTTTTTGTTGTCCAATTTCTTGCTCGCATCAGAAATGTCTTTTGTCACACTGATAAGAAGATCACCAATTTTTTCCTCGTATGGAATTGTAGAACTAGAGCTGTTGTCCACTAGATGCTCTATGGAAGCAACTGCTTTGAGAACTGATACATCGACGAATAGACTGTGTAGTAGAAACGCTTTCCTATCTCTAATTTGCCTTTCTTCCGCAGTTTTACAAGGCATTGCTGCCAGGATCGCAAATTCCTTTGCCCACGGCCTATGATCATGCTTACCATCTCTTCCCTGTCCACCTCCGTTTCCTCCCCAATTCTCATCTTCCATGGGAAGTGGAGGAAAAGTAGCTGGATTGTCAGCAACAAAAGTAGGGACAACCCATGTGTTTGCTCGAAAACCATAAGGAAGATTCCCAAACTGTAAGCAAAAGTGACCATTCTTGAGCATTCATTGTTTGCTTATTCTCGAACTCAAGACCACTACTTTCAAATTGATAAATATTACTAACCTTATTATGCTCAGTGAATCCTTTCATGAGAGCCTTGTATGCCTAGAACAAACAAACAAACAAACAATTAACAAAGAAACGGCATATATAGTCAATGTCACTACAGAGTGAATCTTTATGGTCAGATAGACGATATAAACTTTAACAAAATGCATTCTTACTCACAGCATCAAAAACTCGACTTAATTGTTGCAACAATCCAACCAAAGAGTGACTCGAAAGAGCTCGTTTTCCAGCAGGATAGAAACCTGTCCTAGAAGCAACAATTGTTGTTGGCTTGCCACTGCAGATTCGGACCTGTAATGTGAATTCAAAAACCATTATTCAAATTACCTTATCTTTATCACTCCCAAAAACAATTGTTCCTTTTGTGGTTACTCTTTAATTTCAAATTTCCACGTGGTAAGTTGAAGACCACAAGATTTAAGGACATTTTGGTACATTCCATATATCTTTAGTTTAACACCACAAGATTCAGAAGTCGTCTACATTAGTTTCAGCACTTCTATACATACAGTTTAGTTGTTTATTTATAAAAAAACAAGTTCCAGCACTTTGCAGTTGATACTTATCAGCTATTTTTACTCAGCTTACTCTGGTCTCTTTGTCACAAATAAATATTAAAACTCACATCTATTTGGAAAAAATCATCTTCTGTTTTATCCTCAAGAAATGGTCGACTTGATCTCCTAATATCTGCAAAATACAAACAAAAGATTTTTTATACATTTAAATAAAATTGCAGCTATGACTAAGAATAAAAAATACAACGGCAACATACCCCGTGCAATCCCATAGTGGGGTCTAGGGAGGTAGGGTGCATTCACTAACGCAACCTTACCCCTACCTTATGAGGATAGAGAGATTGTTTTCAATAGACTCTCAACTCACGTAAAGCATAACAAAACAAGAAGAAAAACAGAATACATAAGAGAATACTAGTACCACCAATAAATAATACGATAACAGAAGCTAAGAAACAACATGAAACAATAAGAAGTAGTATAAGAAAATAGGACAAAATGAACATACTAATTACCACTGATAAGGAAAACTAGACAGCGTAACTGTCTACTAACCTTCTACTCTAAAATCGAAGTTATGAGTAAGAGTAAAAATACAACAACAATAACATGCCCAGTGCAATTCCATAGTGGGGGGTCTCGAGAGGGTAATGCATACACAACCTTACCCCTACCGGGGGTCTGGAGAGGGTAGTGTGTACACAAACTTACTCCTACCTAACCTTAGTACAAAGTTAGAAATGTTGTTTCTGATACACTCGCAACTCAAATAAATCATAACAAAACAAGAAAGAAAAGTGAATACAATAGAGAAAATAGTAACACCAACAAATAATATGATAATCCAAGTAAAAGAAACAACACAATACAATACAATACAATACTATACATTATGAAACAATATGCAGCTATAGACAAGGATACAATCTATTCAAATACTATATTCGTTAAAACATACAATAATAAACTTAATTACTGGAGAAAAAAAAACTCACATTGGATCGGAGGAGTGAGATGAGCAAACGAGAAGAAATCATAGAACTGTCCTAGTCGCGGCGGAGGACACATCATCGCGGGGTCACCTTTCTCCGCCGCGTAACCGGCATCGGCGCCGTCACATACGGCGGCGACGGCATCTGGCTTTGACGGTTTAGCGCCGGCCTTTTTCGGTTCCTGAGGTTTGGTCTTGCCTGATTTAGGTTCGGAGAGTGCATTTTCTGAACCGGGTTCAGTACCGGTTCGACCGGTGGTTTTGATTGAAGAAGTTGAACCGGCGAAAGAAGTGGTACATGCAACTATGTCGAGAAGCCTTCTAATATGCGCCACTGACTGTTCTTCTGTATAATCCTCTGCACCCAAAAAAAAAAAAATTATAATTAAAATATTTTTAAAAATAATAATAATATTTAATATTAATGACAATAATGATTAATAGTGATGATCGTATGTAGGAGTATTATTGATTGATAGTGATAACGTGGTGGAAAGTTATGGTTAATGTCTTAACGATGACATATTAATCGTGATGATAGTATAATAATTAACGTCGATCGATAATAGTAGTTAGTGATATACGGCATGATTAATGATTCTATTTGTAATAATAGTTGATTGTTGGCAATAGTAATAATTGTAAATAGTGGTTGGTGAAAGTCGTATCAATTGATAATGACGGTTGATGATACTAATAGTAATTGGTCGTAATTATTGTAATGATAGTTGATTAGTAATAGTAATAATTATAAATAGTAGCTAGTACTACTAGTTACGACGATTAGTAATGATAGTTGATCATATAGTAATAATAATTGACGACTATAATATTTTTATATATAAATAATAGCTAGTAATACTATATACTAACTTTTAGTAATATGATTCGTGGATGCTAAATACTCGTAATTTATTAATAAAATAATCATCATTAAGTAAATGTAAATGAGTGTGAAATAGTCAATAGTCAATTATTTAGATCCTAAATCACACCAATAATTTACGGTGATTATAATATAATATCTTAAAATTATAAATTATCGAATCGAAATTTTCGATAATATAGTGGGAAAATATGTGGTTAATAATAATGCATATATAAGTGGGACCATGAGCATAAAGAAAAGTACCTTCGACTAAGCTGAGGTGGCACGGTTTTAGCGACACAATTTCCACCGTATCTTTTAGCCTTGTTCCTCTCACCTGTCCCCATTCCAAAAATTTAGTTTTTGAATTTATATTTATATAATAAAAAATTATTATTAATATTTATACGATAATATATACTCAATATAATATCGAGATCTTATTTCCTTTCGTATGAAGATAGAGAAATTATTTTGAAAAAATCTCAACTTAAGTAAGTTAGCATATCAAAATAGGTTTGGAACGATTATTACTTATGCAACAGCAACCATATCTACAAGGGGCTCTACCTTGTGAGAACTATCGTTTCAAATAAAAAGAATCAAAACATGTTTGAAAGTATTACTTATACAATGACGATATACTCACTGTAATTCTACAAATGAAATCTCCTTCAATATATCTCTATCTCGTGAAAGTAGAAAGACTGTTTCCGAAAATGTTTCAATTTAAATAAAGCATATTAAAACAGATATAAAACTATTATAACTTATAATACAACAAGATGTTTAATGTCATCTACAAGTATAATATGTATGATAATTTACCTTATCTTGTGAAGATACAAATATTTTTATATTATTTCTGAAAGACCGTCAATTCAAGTAAAACATATTAAAGCAAGTTTGAAACTAATAGTTTGTTTATATAAGTATATATTATCTTTATTTATGATATAAATTAAATAAGAAAAATGATCAATAAAGATTTATATAATCAGTAAAGATTTATATCATCATCTTTATAACCTGTTTGAGATGAAGACAATTACAAATTAATTTTGAAATATTAAATATATCGAGGAAAAATACTTGTCTCTTCAAATAATAATTTTTTAAATACATAAAAATAGAGGGAGTGTGTATCTTCTTGCTAGTTAAATGAATTTGCATTTCAAAAGTGTGTGGCCAATATCTATAACAACATTATTATTAGTGAAATACAATTACATTAAACTTATAAACTTATTTTTAAGAACATAATGTTAATAACATGAATCATAAATGAGTATTAACTAGCAATCAATTAAAGCAAATTACACAACTCTTTAAATTTTGAAATTTACTTCTAGTAACTCTGATATAATAAAATGATAAAAAAAAAAAAAAATTTAACTAAATATCTTGAGTTTCAGTCTTTGTTTGGGAGCACTTCACTTTCCAAATACAAAACTTATTCTCAACGCCAATTTTGATTTATTTGACAACAAATGTGAATATTAACATTGAATAAAAAAATAAAAAACGAACAAATAAAATTTATCTAAGATACAAAATATAATAAGTATCCTATAATATCAGTTGAGGCGTATATAAACTCGCTCAAACAACTCTAACTAACTTGGTTCAAAATTAAATAGCTAAGCTCCACACACATTAAACTTTTCTTCTTATTATTTTTTTTTTAGCATTTTTATTTCGAACTTCTTTCAAAAAAACATATATATTTGAGCCATTATTATGATATTAAAAGAGAAAAATATGCAAAATAAATAAATAAATAAATACAAAATATTACCTCATGTGACAAGGAGTAATTGGTCACGTGACATGTCTCCACATTGACGGCTAAGAGCTTTCTCACATCTAAAATCTTGTCCGTTGATATCCCCTAAAATGTCAACCATTGTAATTGACCATAATGAATTATTTTACTATTCGTTTCGTTCGCAGACTAAATTATTTCGAAACTATAAGTTCTTCAAACATAGTAGGTGAGATATAAATAATCTCAAATTTGAGATGAAACTCATATTATGTGTGAATGAGAATATCTCATCGACCAAATAGAGTATCAGTTCATCTCAACTTCAATCTGAAATATCTCACCTTATTCTAAGTATCAAACGATTGATCGTATGAAATATATCTTTTGGATGAATTTATCCGCTTTGGAGGAGGAATAGTACAACTCCAAGTTTGATTGGATAAGATGAGATATCAGGATTAAGATTGAGATAGAATTTTTGTATTTTTGATTGGAAGTGTAAATTTGTTTTCAAAATAAATTTATACCATCAATCAAATATGATATAAATTTATCTTGAATATTTCACCTCGTACCGCGCACAAAACGACCTCTATTGTAAATAAATTAATTGACATTATTAACTTACCTTAAGCATCACTTGTGAGTCTTTAGGTATTTCCACGGTTATCTCTATAACGTTTGGCAGAACTGCGATTAAAAAAAATATTATGATTAGATAAATGTAATAAATATAAATAAAATAAATAAAACTTAAAAGATTTATTTTCTTACTGACCAATTATTTATATTTGGGATTTAGTTATACACGAAAATTATCTTAATAATTATTATGAAATGGCGTAAACTATTAGTGTGTAGACTTTATAATCTCATGAATTTATTATAAAATTAAGGAAAATATATTTTTCAAGAAAACATTATTAAGTTGATAAGTTTATTATGATAATATAACTTAAATAATTTCAAATAACTTTTATTATATACATTACAATTCAAGTCTAATCGAATAAACATTGCTATTATAATTGGATAATAATCATAATTTAGTAGAATATTAATTTAATTATAATTACATCAAGAAACTCATTACGAAATAAAAAATATTGTGATTTTAAAAAAAAAATCATTGATATAGAAAGAAATTATATCAAAAAATTAGAATACCATATTTCGATCATTAATACGACATATAAAAGAATTATGTTGGAATTAATAAAAACATGACTTATTATAAACTTAAGACTTAATAGTAGAGCAAATAACAATTTGACTCATTCGAACATAATTTTGATAATTATTATTAATATATATAAAGAAATTCTGATAGAAATTACTTTGAAATTGACAAATATTTAGAACCTTTAGACTTAATGAGCATAACAATTAGCAATTTAACTCCCTTGAATAAAATTTTGAAAAATATTATTGAAGCAATATATAAAGAAATTTTGATAGAAATTACAATGGAATTGACAAATATGCATAGTAAAAACATTTAGAAACTTTAGACCATAGCATAACAATTATCAATTTGACTTACTTAAAATAAAATTTTCATAATTATTATTAAGAAAAACAATAGGAAAAATCCATGATAATTTATTTAAATTTGAATAAAATTATATTTAAAAAAAAATAAAAATAAAGTAGATATAGCACAAATACCTTTCTCTTCTTTTTTCTTCTTCTCTCCCTTTGCTTTGTGTGGCTTAGCTTTTCCTGTTTTGGGAGCCATTTTTTCTCCCTTTCTTCAAACTTCAATGAATATATATTTTAATTTTTTTTAAAAAAAAAAACTCAAAAGAATTTCAAATTCCCATATAATTCACATGAATAAAGATTAATGAAAATTCATATGTATCAAGAAAATGTTGAACTTTATTTCAATATTTTTTATTGAAGTAGAATAAGAAGAATAAGAGAGTACTTGAATGAAGCAAAGATAAGATGAAAAATGTAATGAAATGAGACAAAGGAAGATAAGGGGAATTAAACAATATATAATAAGAGTTAAATTTTTTATAAATTAATTTTTTTTTTTTTTGTAGTAGTTCTTGTGAGTATATTATTATCTAAGAGGAAATATGAAAAGAGAAGAAGAAAAATAAATAAATATAAGAGGGGGTTTATATTTTTTTAATATTTTTTTTTCATTTTGTTTTAAATTTTGTTTATTTTTGTTGTTGTTGTTGGAGATAGGATAAGGTAATACAATCTCCAAGCCATAGTAGCCTAAGAGATCTTTTGTTGTTTGTACATATGTGTTGTGTGTATATCAGAAAGAATGTAAGGTTGGCAATTTTAGACCTCTCATTTATCTTCTAATTCTTTCATCTTGCCATTCACTAGTCTTTTTGGTTTATTTTAATAAATAATTAAAAAAAAAAGAGTTTAAAACGGATGGATAGGATGGTTCGGATACCTCTACTCTTAATATATCAGGTTTAAATAGTTGTGGATTGTGAAAATTGGACAATTAATATACAAAGTTAATTAGAGGAGTGTGGATGGTATAGTTAATTAGGGATGGGATACGATGGTTTGGATACCTCCACTTTTAATATTTCATGTTTAGATATTGAGAAATGTTTTACCGTCTTGTAATTTTATTCAACATAAATTCGAATTAGTTGAATAAGTAGATTGTGAATATCGAACAATTAATAAACAAAGTTAACTAGGAAAGTGGTGAATGGTTCAATTAATTAGGGATGGGAGTAGGATAGTTTGGGTGCTCCTACTCTTAATATTTCAGATTTAATCATTGAGAAATGTTTTACCGCGTTATTGAGTATCTCTAGCACAAATTTAAATTAGACAAATAAGTTAATAAACAAAGTTAATTATGGGAGTGGTGGATGGTTGAGTTAATAAGGACGGGTAAAATGGTTTGGGTACCTTCACTTTTGATATTTCAGATTTAAACGTTGAGAAATATTTTTCCACCTTAGCGAGTCTATCGAGCACAAATTTAAGTTAGACAGATAAATGGATTGTGAATATAGAACAATTAATGAACAAAGTTAATTAGGATGGTGGATGGTTCAGTTAATAGGGACATGTAAAATGGTTTGGGTACCTCCGCCCCAGATATTTCAGATTTAATATACTTTATCATCTTAGTGAATCTGTTCAACACAAATTTGAATTACTTGGATAAATGGATTGTGAATATCGGACAATTAATAAACAAAGTTAATTAAGAGAATGGTGGATGATTCACATTAGTCCATTTTAAATAGAAGTGTTGAATCTAAACTTTAATTTTACTCGATGACATCGGAGCTATAATAAAAGTTACATGCGGATTTAACATGCTATTTACGAGTTCATTTTAAAAATAATTAATTTAAGGAGATTTTGTATTTTTTTTAATAACTTATTTTGTACGAATCTAAATTAATCAAACGAGTAGCAAAAATAACTTAATTTTTTTATCACAAAAAACGAAAGCTTTACCCACTTAACCATCCTATCCAATATAAATTTAAATTAATCGGACAAATAAATTACATGTACCAAATGATTAAACTAAAGTTAAGCAAAGTAGATAAGTGATGAGTGGATTTTTTTATCAAAATATCAAGTTTGAACCTTTAAAATAAGAAGGTTTTGGTAAAAAGTATTTTACATAATTGTTGAACTACAATAAAAAATTACAAATTTAATATAACTCAATAGTTTTTTGATATTTTTAGGAATTTATTTTTGTCATTAAAGGAGTCTAGAAGGAGCTAGATTCAAGAAAAAGTTAAAATAGCTTGTTATCATGTTCAAACTATTTGACATTTTTAAAAAAATTATTTTCCTAAATAAGAAAGAAAAAGCCAAAAAAGTTCATTTTGGATGTGGTTTAGAGGATAAGTAGATTTAATTTTAAGGTTTAATTTAGTGCCACGTCTATAAAGATATGATTATATAGTTTTGAAGATGCATTAACAAGTTAGCACCAATATATTTTTTAATTAGATTTTTTTCAAATTATTATTTTCTATCAATTAATATATAAGTTCAATTAATTTAGATATGCATATCGAAAAAGTTTATTTTCTGAAAATAAAATTTGTACATCAATTTCTTTTCATTTATACAATTCAAATCTAACCAATTAAGTAGAAGTAAGAGACAAGTATAATCGGAATTAACACTAACCTGGCCAATTCTCTTTATGCCTATATAGTTGCTATAGTATTTTTTTAGACCTCTAATTGAAAAATAGTCGTAATTTTATAAGTCAATAAAAAAATAGTTTACATTTGAAAATCATGATTTGGATATTCATAGATATAAAATTAAAGAAAACTGAAACTCCATTGTAGTATTTATTCATAATATTATCCGAGGTAAATTTTTTATGAAAGATTCTATTTGAATAACGTTATTTTATTTGTATTCAATTTTTTTTAAAAAAAATTATACATCGTCTATTCATTTCAAAATGGTTGAAGTTTATATGGATGAAATTTAAACCTTTTTGTTTCAAGTTCAAATAAAAGTGATTGAACTTCAATTCTATATGTATGAATTTGTATATGAACTCCAAACAACAAATAATTTAAATTTAGGTAAATATAACTTAATTTAGTCATATAAAATTTCAAATTACTATCTCTTTAATTTGTAGCATCAATTTAGAATCTAGGAGGTGTAGAATTTTGGCTATTGAATGGTATGATTTTTTAGGGCTTCATGTAATGTCACACTAGAGTCATGACTTTAAAGGGCAAGTACTATTTCCTTAAAACATTTTAGGTTTTCGTTCTTTTATTTTGTGTATGGTATTTTCACTAGAGATCGATTAATTTAAATTCATGTTGAATAAGACCTATTCGAAAGTAACGTTTCTTATTAAGGATGATTTTATATCAGATGTCGAAATCAGGATACATAATTAAAAAAAGAATAATAGTTTCATTTACTGCACCATACTGAAAAGTTAGTTTGACCGAAATGAATAGAATAAAAATGGCTAAATAGTGAATTATAATCCAGTCCGCTCAACTTCTATCTAGTTATAATTTATTTGATTACCAAAAAAACTAATGAAGCTTTTTTTAAAATTTGGTTTAACTCACCTGATGTTCTCCAAATTTCTCACCTTTTTTGTGGTGCAAACTTTATAAATCGTTATTTTTCGATAATATTAAAGAATTTAATACTTTAAGATAATAATAATTATTTCAAAGACAAGGTCAAAAAGTGATAAATATTAGTATTTCTAACTTGTGTGGAATATTTTTAAATAATTTTTCTTTTTATATATACTACTCTTATAATTATGATTTGACTACTAAAATAAGAAAATAAAATATGTGACCCAAGTAGAAGCACTAAACGAACCAATAAGTACAGACAGACAAAATTAAATTGATATTTTTTGTTTGTGTTTTTGTTTTATGCTCTTGGCATGAAAAATCATACTATAATTGTTTTCCTTCATGACATTTTTTTTCGAAAAATATTTTTCAATCGATATTTGATATATTTATTAAAGTTTGAATAAATTTAAAATTATGATAAAAAATTTATATTAAAGAGTAAAACGCTTTCTAACAAAAGTGATTTCGTAATCAAGGGACTCTCGAACTACCTCCTCCGTCTCAAATTATTATCATTTTAAAAATTAAATATTAAAAAAGAATCTATTTTATTCTTAGTACTAGTAATTGTTTTTAAAGTTTACAAACACCCAAATAGAATGATATTTAATGATAAAATAATTAAAAGATTCTCTTAATTAATATTTTTATAAAAAATATAAAATAAAAAATACGACAGATAATTTGAAACTGTAAAACATGTCTCAAGGGAAAGCATTTAGTTTAAAGTATAAACAAATTAAATACTTTTACATTACAACTATCCAATAGTATTTTCCTTACTAACTTTGTCTCAAATTATTTGAGTGGTTTTAAAATACTTAGTTTAATTATTTATTATTTTAAAAGTTTGAAATAAAATCAATTATTTTACCTTTTTTGGTTATATTTTTTTAAACTAGGAATACTTCATTTCTGAAATTATATCATGATTAGTAAAATAGTTAAGAGTTTTTCTAATTATTTTTTTTTTTTATGAAATGTGTAAACGATAATTACAATAAATAATTTTAGACGTGAAAATAAAAAACATCCATGAAAACTAGTTTTGTGTTACGTAACATAACTTGATGACTAAAAACATTCAATAATGAAAGAAATTCATTTGGTTAAACTGAAATTACAAACAAAAAAACGATTAGTAAATTGATCAAAATCACTTACATTCGATTATCATCGATTACCAAAGAACTTTAATCGATTACTAAAAAGCTCGTTGGTAATAGAGAATGAGAAATCAGTTCGTTTTATAATTTGCTCAACTATATTTGAGTTGATTTGTGTTAAATATATAACTCATATTCATTTATTAGAAAACTTGTCAAAACATCATTAATTTATTTAATTTAACATGTCACAAATAATCATAATAAAGAAAAAAATCCATAAAATCAATAATTTTGTTTTTGTTAGATTTGGTGGTGCTTGGTTATGTCTGATTGTTTGCTCATCTTAATTCAATTCATTCCATTTCGAATTTAATTTTTTGATAAGTCATTTATAGATAAATTTATTTGGTCCCGATAAAATTCAACTTAATTTAATTGAACAATTACTGAAAATTCGAATGTGGTATGAATTTCATTACTACTATTACATATGTTATTTTTGGTGTTTAATATTCTATTTTATAATATAATTGAAATTTCAAAAAGATGTTACCAAAATTGTTCCCCCATTTTTTGCATAATATAATGTCAAGATGTGACTAGTAATCATATGTCACAATCCAAACTCCAAAAATAGTGATACACTTAACGGACTTCTATGGTTATATTTTTTCCGACTTATCGTTTTTGATTAAATATATTTGTTTCAAAATAATTTTCATTTTAGAAATTTCATCTTAATTTATGTGATATATTTTAAATTTTGAGATTTAAAAAGGTCTATTTTTTATCATTTTTTTCCTCATATATATATATTTTCAGTAATCAATTGTTGTGACTTGTAATACTTTTTATTTAGTTTTCAAAAATTTAAATTTTATTTCAAATATTTCATATCCAAATTTACGATCAAACTAAAACTATTTAACTTTCGAAATCTAAACCATCCCACAAAAGCTGGATTGAGATTTTTTTTTCTTTCTTCTCATTTTAGCCAAGTACTTAGTAGTGATTATTCTTGAAAATTACCGAACCTTACTTATAACACATAAACGAAGTATATATTCAATAAAGAGAGATTATAACTTAAGATATAGACAAGAATAACATAGTTAAACATTTCTCTTAATCAATATTTTTTAAAAAGCGCGTAAATAAAAAGTACGATAAATATCTAATGCCAGTCCTAAGTCCTAAAAACCAAAATCCTCTAAAAAAAATATTAGTTTACAAGAAAATTCAAGAGCACCAAAAAGGGATCGATCTGATCCGACAAAGTTTGAATGGTAGAATAAAAGGTAAACTCTTTAGGCTGCCTTTAGTTATTATGATGGATTGAGATTATAAATGATATTTATGTCACGATTCAAGAATCATGGTCATGACGTGTAAACTAAAAAAAAAACACAAAAATTCTATTGTTTCACATATTCCCTCCTCCTTATTTCTTAGAGGCTTCGTAGATATAGCATTGAACTATATATGGTCTTTTATTCAATCGTGATTTGCTAAGAAAACGAGTTATGAAGTAGTTGACGATAATAACTGATAGTAATAACATATCAACTTAAAGGATATGGTAATAATTTGATTGAAAATATATATTAAAAAAAGTGCTTTTCTAAAAAAATAAAATAAATATAAAAAGCTTTCATTCTTCAATTTTCTTAGAGAAAGAAAATATCACAAAGAGACATAATGGTACTATAAAAAATGCTCCAATTTTCAGTAAATCTTCATTATCCTTTGAGATCACTCCAATTCTTGACCAATCTCCACTATACCTGAAATATTATTAAGTTAAAAATATGAAAAAAAATATAAAAAATTATAAAAGAGGAAAAGTTACACAATTGACCACTTGATAAAAAATAATTATAATTTCTAGCTAATATACATAATATTTACATATATTATATGCATATTTTATATATCTAATTATTTTTTCAAGTGAACAATTATCTATGCCAATTTTCCTTATAAAAAAATACAAACACATAGCCGATTAATTAGTATTCGTATCTTTCCAGAGTCGTTCACTTCAAGAAAATATGAAATTATCTATAAAATCGTTGCTAATCCATCTAAATAGAGTTAATGACGAATTTCGTTGTTCAGCTGTAGAATTTGTCAGTCGTTAATTCCTGATTTTCTTAATAGGGTTAAGGAAAACCCCTCCGTAGTAAGAATTTCTCCGATCTCCATTCCCAAACTCGTACTCATGATCTCTAGTTCACGTGAACGTGATGAAATGTATTATAAAATGTGAATATATATAAATAAACAAAAATTATAAATTAGAAAAATTTACCCTGCATCAATGAACCCCAAAGCAAAAACTCCAATAACAGCTTGAATAAGAAAATTTCTTGGAATTTTCAATGATGAAATTGAGTTTTCTTCAACTTTTGATTTCTCAGAAAATTCTCCCTTTTTTGCAAATGAAATTGTTGAATGTTTAGTACTCAATCTTCTTTTTGTATATTTCAAAAAAATATAAGAAAAATTGGTAGATAAAGAATAGCAATTGAAAATTTTTTGTGTGATCAACATTTTCTTATCACAATGCCAAAAAAATAAAAAATAATAATAAAACAAAGTTATGTTATCTATCTATCTATACATCTTAGTATATGTGTGGTTGTTATTGAGAGGAAAGACAAAAAATAATTTTAGTCATTTTTACTAGATAATAATAATGAAATATTATGGTTGTATTCTTTTGTGGTTGTTTTCGAAGATCGTATAACAGTGTTGCTCTATAATAATATTTTATTATAACGATTAATTTTTAAAAAAAATCGACTTAAAGTCTTGTGATATATTAGTATACCTTTTTTTATAGTAACATTTCGATGTAGAATTTAAAAATATTGTGATAAACGAACGATATTATTATAATTAAAAAAATTAATTGTAGTCCAAGAGTGGTCTATAGGTCTATAAAATGAATTAAAGTCCTAATAAACGGGCTAATAGAGCGAAGATTTTACGTAAGTTTCTTACACGATAATATCTCTCGATTTTTCGTGGGATAGAACATCCCCAACAACTTCACCTTATACGAATCACATATTCTTAAGCGAAAAGATTAAACTATAAATTTCAGTTGATTTTTCTTAAAAAAAGAATTGTAAACAAAATTATTATTTTACTTGAAATACTCTTGGAATCAATATTTTAATATTTTTTCAAAATATATAAGTATAGTAGTATTTTTCTAAAAAGATATTTATTATCATCCATTTATTTTAACAACATTTTGTGGCCTCAAAATGGCTTTATAGACATGCACTTTTCCAACTTCAATTTTTTGTCTTACTAAAAAAGTCTCTTCTAGTAAATATATTGTTTTTTTAAAAAATTTATTACCATAAAGTATTTGGTACATCTTTTATCACAATTCATCACAATATCTAAACTAAACCCCACATGTTTCTTTGTCATCATTTTATTATGTTCAATATTTTAATATCTCACAAGTATATTTTTTTTACTGATTTTATTAGTTTTGTGATTATGATTGAAATTCAAATTTTCCTATAACAAACCACTTCATATACCTCTAATTTTACAATCATTTTCTAGCACTATATTTATATCTATTTCAATAAATTTGATTGGGTTGAGGTAATATCTGTGCACACGATACTTTCTTCAGATTTCATTTATGAACAAATCTACGATGAAGAAACACATACATTGAATATAAAATCGTGAAAATGCACATTTTAGTCTTTTATTATTTTTTTTTGATTGGATTCACGCTCTAATGCGAGGGAGAAGTTCTTTGGGCAAACATGTTAGGGCTTTAAGATGCCTAACTTGTCTCACTCTAAGCCGTTGATCCATATTGTATTAGTATCCTTGAGATGATCGATGTGAATGTGCATACTTCATCTATTTCATTGAGCACATATTACCTTTAATCGATATAGATATCAGATAATCTTATCGTCTTAAGCAAATAAAAAAAACATCTAATATATACTTTTTTATTTCTGTTGAAATTTGCACTATATAAAATACAGTCTCTTATTTTATATTAATATTTAATTTTTTTTCAAAAAAACAACTCTACAAGAGCAATGTTGTGAAAATAATAAACATTCTCATCTAAACTCATGGAAAGAAATTAAATGAAAAATAGTTCAATTTCCAACTATAATCTCAATCTTATTATTTTTGGTTTATCATATATTATGCATCATAAACAAAATACATATTTGCGATTATTTAAAAAGCTTCTTATATGTCCCCTTCCTTAATAAAGTTCGTCACTCTATTCTGCTCCCTGTGCGTATGTTTAACTATAGGTTTACTAACCTTTTCACATCAACGACCTGCATTTACATCGAAAACGTTAAACATATAATATATGGTGATAAAAATAAAAATAAAAATAAAAATAAAAAAGAAGATCAAGAGGTATGTCTAACTTTGGTACATTTTTTTGGAAATATTGATGTGATTTCTTGTTTAAATGATGATGAAAATGTACGAATTTTCACATCATTGTAACGAACTTCTAATTTATTCCACTCATAAATTCCATTTATGTCCACTGTGAAAAATCCATATCCACTAGTAGTACTCATTTCTTTAGCCACATCATCGCCCTTTATCTCGATGATCGAATTATGAAAATATACTTGTATCGGGGTACGTTCTCCTTTCTGTTGATGATAAAGTTCTAACGTGCTTGCCCAGAGAATATTTCCTTTAGTTCTAACGTGCTTGCCCAGAGAATATTTCCTTGGTATGAAATCGAAACGACTATACTTTTGTATTCGATATCACGAGGGTCAAGATTCTCGACGATGAAGCTGATAGTCAAGTTATGAGCAGAAAGGGATGTATAATTCGTCGATGATGATGATGATGATGATGAAATATCAATTTTAGATGTTGTGATTGCTTCAATTGAAATTTGTGGATGATTTGTAGATGAACAATTAATCAAATAAATTACAAAATATGTGAATGAAATAAACATAAAAAAGTTTAGAAATTGACAATAAAAACTCAAATTATAATTTTTAGCTTTGGATGGCTTCTTGATTATGTGATTATTATTATCACAAGGTTCTATTAATGCTATCTTCATATTGTTAAACTTTAATTTAATTAATTAGGAAAAATAAATAATCAAAATGGTGTCTTAAATAGAGGAAAAAAATTACTTTGGGTAAGGAAATAATCAAATTAGTCCCTTAAATAAAGGGTTAAGTCACCTTTAATTTCTAGGTTATTTCATCGAATATTTAGTACTTTATCTGCTAATTTAAAGCTTGATTAATTTGAATTCATATCAAGAAGTATGACTTTGAAGTAAAATAAGGCAATGTGTACGGATCTCGATTTTGATGCCATCATTTAACTTATGCATGCTTTTTTTTTGTCTAATTTTTACATGTCGGAAGTTTAATTATTTTTACATTTATTTCAACCAAGTATGTTTAAAATTCAGTTATTTATCATAATCTACAAAGTATGATTATATTTTAAATTACATCATTATTATAGCAATGTAATTTATAGTCCTCCATTAGGTTCAATTTATTTTTATTTATATTTACTTAGGACATTAAATTATTGTACATTATATTAATTCAGGATATATATGCAATTGTAAATCCTTTTTACTCTTAAATGATTACTTCCTCCGTTCACTTTTAATTTTCATAATTTCTTTTTTTTTTAGAGTTAAACTATATTTTTTCATCATATTGCTATACAAAAAAATAAAATTTATAGTACTTTTCGTACAATTTTTGAATGTTTAAATCTTTGTTTAAAATATCGAATTAATGTAATACAATTTAACTTTAAAAATTAGTCAAATTAACTTTCAAAAAACGTAACATGACAATTAAAAGTGGAAAGAGGAAATATTGTTTTTTTTTAGTAAGTTCTTAGGAAGGTAATTGGAAAAGTTCTTTATATTTTAAAGGCTAAAATATTTCATCGAACTTCGAGAAAAAATTTACCTATATCAATTGTTAAAATTTTGGCTCATATATGCTCTTTTCATTTGAGAAAAGATTTATCCATATCATTATTTACTAACAAAAATCAATTTCGATTTTGTAAAATCATTTTTTACATGTTGTCAATTATGATTCGGCCAAGTAATTAATTAAATTATTTTTTAAAAGGAAAAAATCCTTGAATATACCATCAAACTTTGAGAAAAGGTTCATCTATGTCATCAATTAAAAACTAATCTCATCTAATACCATTTCAATTAACAAATAATGATATGAATGAATATATTCTCGAATGAAAAGAATATAAATAAATCAAACTTTTAACAAATGACATGAATGAGTCAAATATTTAACAAATAACATAAATGAGTCTTTAAAAGTTCGATAATATATTTGATAACTCCCCTCTAGCTTAAATAATTGTTGTTTCTATTGATTATATTACTACTAGTAGCCAAAAAGTTCTTTATAATTTATAATAGTTAAGATATCAAATTTTATCATATGAGAAAAAAATTATAGTATGTATTTTTTCATGATATTGCGCATGAATCCTAGAAATAATTAATCATAAGTTATAGGATCGAGGACCGAATAATCAAAAAATAATCGTGAATTTTTAATTTCATTATTAATTTTTATTTAGATTCGATTCTGATGAGTTATTCGATTTATATGTAAGTAAGTTAGCTAAATAACAAATTTACAAGAGCAATTGTTGTGAAAATAATAATCATTCTCAATTCTCATCTAAACTACAATCTCAATTTTTGTTATAATTTGTTAAAAGATTTAGCTATCTCGCACAACATTAATATATATTATGCATCATAACAAAATATAAGGTCTATTTGAATCAAATTAATTGTTGATTCATACTAAGCTAACCATTAATATTATAAATCGAAATATATCAAACAAAAATAGTTCATAATTTCTATTATATTCACAGTCACGATAAAAAAAAATTAGAAATTATTAGGTGGATATCTTTAAAATCCACGATATTTCTTTAATGAGAAACTGCTAGGTGGATATCTTCAAAATCCATAACTATTTTTAAAAAATGAGAAACTGCTAGGTGGATATCTTCGAAATCACGACAAAATTTTTTAAAAAATGAGAAATTACTAGGTGAACATCTTCGAAATCCACGATAATTTTTTCAAAAAAAATAAGAAATTGCTAAGGTGTCAAATCTTGCTACATTTCTTTGGAAATCTTGGTGTGATCTCTTGTGTAAATGATGATGAAAATTGATGAATCTTTACATCGTAGCAACGAACTCTTGATTTATACCATTTGTAAGTGTTATGTATTTCCACCATAAAAACTCCATAACCATTTGTTGTATTCATCTCCTTAGCCACATCATTACCCTTTATCTCGATTGGCGAATTATCGAAATGTATCTGTACTGGAGTACGTTCTCCTTTCTGTTGACGATAAAGACCTAATGTATTCGCCCATAGAATATTTCCTTTATAGGAAATCAAAATGAGTATACTTTCGTATTCAACTTCATGACGATCGAGATTTTCCACGACGAAATTAATAGTCAAGTTATGAGCTGAAAGGGATGTATAATGAGTCAATGGTGATGAGGAAATATCAATTTTTGAAGCTGTGATTTCTTCAATTGAAATTTGGGGATGATTTGGAACTAAACAACAAATTAATAAATTAACAAAACATGTGAAAAGAAATATTAAAACAAAGGGTAATACTTGACTATATAGTTTATTAGAATAAATATCAACTTTGGATGGCTTCTTGATTTGTTCTTCATTAAAGGCCACAATATGATTATTATTGTCAAAAGATTCTATTAATGATGATATTTTCATATTGTTAAAAATTTAATTTGATGAGGAAACTAAATAATCAAAATAATGTCTTAAATAAAGGAGAAAAATTACCTTGGGTTAAGAAAAGATCAAAGTAATCCCTTAAATAAAGGGTTAAGTCTCCTTTATTTTCTAGGTTATTTTTAAACTTATGTATTCAGTATACGTTAATTTAGAATTTGATTAATTTGAATTTATATATGAAAATACGACTTTGAAGTAAAATAAGGCAATATGTATGGGGATCCCGGTTTTAATGCCATCATTTGACTTGTGCATGTCTTTTTTTTTAATTATAAATATACTGCTTCAGACAACTTCAAATATACTTTGTCTAAATTTATATATGTCTGAAATTTAATCATTTTGATATGAATTTCGATCAATATATTTAAATTTCATCATTTATCATAGTCTAAAATTATATTTTAAATTACATCATTTATTTTATATATACTTGCTTTATAAATGAGTAATAAATAAATACTTTAGATATGTCATTGCCCCTATAAATAGTTATATTTCTTATTCCTTGATTTAAGTAGATCAAATATGAATAATATTTGATGAATTTCTAAAGATTCTTCATTCCTATATTTTAATAAGGAAACATAAATATCGGATCTTATAAAAAATTTATTATCAATATTATTAATATTTTTCGTTTGGTGATATTAATAATATATAAGATATAATATTTTATGTAAAGATAAAGATATTTTTCAAATCATTTTAAATATTTATTTATTTTCTTGATTTATGTTCTATATTTGTACTAGTAAATTTATTTAAATAAATTAATTTACAAATTTTATTATTTAAAGAGAGTTATTTGTTGCTAAATATATTCAATACAAATCTATACAATATTTGAAATGTGAGTCGTTTAACATTTACTAATTGAAAAGACAAATATATCATCACATGACGTTTGTGATCTTAATTGAATGTATTATTTGTTACTATATATGCAGGTTTCTAATTATTATTGCATACATATTAAAACTACAGTCGCAAGATAGCTTATTCCAATAAATACAAGAAGAAGATAATGAAGCAAATTAATTGGAATCCGCCCTCATCTGCGTCAACGACCTCTGTGGTACCAGGGTTAATCTATAAGGAGTATGAGAGAGCGATTCGACATGATATTCGAAAGAAGCAAAAGAGCCAAGGAGCATCCTCAAATCCTAATCAAGCCCCTGAAGCTAGAAGATTGCACATTTGATCATCGAGCGGCGCAAATAGACTCTTTTCTTTTATTCCACCTGATGATTCAACTGATTTTTTTCAAGCAATTGCAATTATTTTCTTTTTCTTCCACTGCCTTCCCCCGGACAACATAAAGCAGCAACAACGTTCGAGATAGAAGTGATCCAAATAAATAATGTCGAAACTAACTTATATCCTTACTCCTTAGCCAAACGCAAGTTGAAATACTTTTAAAATTTTATCTCGAATTTATTATCCCTCGTAGCAAACGACCCAAGTCAAACTAACATGTATTTATTTCAAAATTATTCCCCCAAAATCTTGAATTTAGCACTTTTACCCCCTTTTTTTCTTATAAAAATTTCAGCTTTCCCGCCCACTGAATTTTCCTCCCAAATTTCTTCTCTCTCTCTCACTCACACACAGAGTTGATGCAGCCAAATCCTCTTTGTATCAATATCTAGCAGTTTAGGGGGTACCCATTGAGCCAAAAATGCCTGATTTTGGCATTCTTTTGGATCCTCCATTGCAATCAGCACCAGAAGAATCATTGTCTTCGTCTTTAGCTTTGATTTCTTGCCCAAATCTAGAAGTTTCCTGTGAATCTGATACCCAAATGCGGGAACTAGTTTCTGACCGAAATTCCCAGCTGGGGTTCCCTATTTTGATGAAAGAAGATGAGTTGAAGCCGGAAAACAATGGGTGTGTTGAGTTGGTACAGAAAGAGGACGAGCTGAAACAATTGACACTCGAATCGAGTGATTCTGATATCCAAATGCAGGAAATAGTTTCTGACCGAAATTCCCAGCTGGGGTTCCCTAGTTTGCTGAAAGAAGACGAGTTGAAACTATTGACACCCAAATCCAGTGAATCTGATACCCAAATGCAGGAACTAGTCTCTGACCGAAATTCCCAGCTGGGGTTCCCTATTTTGATGAATGATAACGAGTTGAAGCCGGATAACAATGGGTGTGTTGAGTTGGAAAAGAAAGAGGACGAGTTGAAACAATTGGCACCCAAATCCAGTGAATCTGATACCCAAATGCAGGAAATGGTTTCTGACCGAAATTCCCAGCTAGGGTTCCCTATTTTGCTGAAAGAAGACGAGTTGAAACCGGATAACAATGGTTGTGTTGAGTTGGAACAGAAAGATGACAAGTTGAAACTGGAAAATAATGGTTGTAGTGTATTGGGAATCAATATTTTGATAACCAAATCCAGTGAATCTGATACCCAAATGCAGGAACTAGTTTCTTACCGAAATCCCCAGCTGGGGTTCCCTAATTTGCAAATAGAAGACGAATTGAAACCGGATAACAATGGGTGTGTTGAGTTGGAACAGAAAGAAGACCAGTTGAAACTGGAAAATAATGGTTGTGGTGATTTGGGAATCAGGGGTTTGAGGTCAAGTGGTGGTGGGTCGGTGGCGAAAAAGAGTTTGGATGAGTTTGTTAAAGATTGGGTTGAGAGGAAGGTCAATGCTGGTGTAGATAAACGCAATTGTGTATTGCCATTCCTTATTCATGCTCCAAAATCGGTAAACTTGTTCTTCTATTTCCTTTTTAGTGATTATTGTTGATGAATTTGAATTATGTCCGGAGACAGCTGAGTTAGGGGGTAAGGGCTGTGTACACTCCACCCTCCCCAACCCCACTTGTTAGCCTTACTTATTGTTAGGTTCTATCATGATCCTATTTCGGGTCATGACAACGTGGTATATCGGAAACAACCTCTCTACCTCCCAAGGTAGGGGTAAGGTCTACGTATGCTCTACTCTTTCCAAACCTCACTTGAGATCACACTTGGTATGTTGTTGTTGATGATGAATTTGAAGTATGTCAGTAGAATGTAGCTATTTGATCTCTGCTATTACCATTTGGGATTTGCCATGAGATATAAAGTATTCATATTATCTTGTATCTGCCCTTATAAGGAAATGTAGAATTTTTTTGGTTGGTGTCCACAATGAAAACTGACATTTCTGTTTGCGTGCATCAGAGAAAGTGTTTAGCTAGGGAAATCGGTTCATGTACACCTATAGTTGTATCAATCAAGTTCGAGTACATTTCTTGAATTTTGGAGGTACACTCTCTCTAAGCAGCTGAAACTGTGTAGCTTTGGCTTATTTGCTCTTTCCTGAGATATAGGTGGAGAGGGCTTCGAAGTCAATCAATTATGTCTGCTAACAAATAGCAGATTGACATAGGTGGAGAGAGCTTGGAAGCCAATCAATTATGTCTGCTAACAAATAGCAGATTAAGTAAGCTCTATATTGACCTCGAGTTTTACTAGATTTTGTGTATGTTTAGCTTGAGTTCATCTTTGAATTTTATCTTATATCTTAGTTAAGTTTGAAAACAATAGTGTTGTCAAATAGTGAGAGTGTTTCATTAGCAAGTCCCCAAGTTCCTTGAAGTTAGGTCTGAAATAGGTTGAGCATTTCACGTTGCTTAGAGAGGGGTTCAATTTAGGACCAAGGCGTAAGATGTGCATGTCATTCCTCGTAGGCTCTATCCTGAAGGGTTGCAATGGTAATATTTAATGATTTCACTTAATTATAGTTTGTCCTTGTAATTGTTTTGTGCTTTTAGTTATTAAGTGTTCCACATTGTTGATGAAATGGGTTTTATCCTTATATAATTTTGAGTAATCTTCACTAGTTCACTTCATGAACTAGCTTTTGGGTTTATGTTAGGCTTAATGTCCATTCTCTTTAACATGGTATCAGAGACAAATCCATTCTTATTCATAGTTACTTGATGTTGGACTCCGTGTTATGTTTGTCCATTCTCATGAGTGTGCTGGGGAGGAGGGTGCTAAGACTGTTTTTGATAAAGTAATATTTCATGAAGAAAAGGGCAAAAGCTTGCCCGTATACAAGAAGTATACCAAAAGTAGAAAATCTTACAAGAGGACATGTTTTCTACAAATAATACCCACTCATCTATACATGTAGGAATCCTATGGTTGCACCAAAAGGAAGAGGGTGTTAAATTCATACATTGAGTTAGATTTTTACTAACTCTATCCTATTTACTATTTTAGGAGACAAACACTTATTAGATGTTTAATTTGATCAATTGATAACAAACTTTTCCAATGTTTTGAAATTTTGTGTCAGGTTGAGTGCTCTGTTTGCCAAGGATTAGTTTTTCCAGGTGATGAGGTAGAATGCTCTGTTCGAGATTGTATGGGAGTTTTCCACTTAGAATGTGCTAAAGAAAGACTTGGGTTATCTTCTCCCAAAATGTTTAAGTGCCCTCAACATGTAAGTTGGATTTAGTAGACATCTTGATTCTGGACTGAATGATCACAAAACAGATTTCCTACTTAATGTTATGATTTGAATTTGATTAGCACAGTTAATTCTTACTCACTTTATTTGTACAATAGCTTTAGCTGTGCATATTTAGTTTCTTAAAGCTTGTCGATTTCCTGTCCCACTTTTAACAACATGCTAGGATCTTACCTTCACCAAGGTAGTATACCACTTATATCTGCTGCTTCAATTTTGGCAGTGGAACCAAAGCTCTAATCCTAAATTGGGGGTACTTTCCCTTCATGGAACTTTTAGTTTTGAGCTAAACTATGAACTATCTGTTTGAGGAAAGGATAGATATCATTTCTCTTCCTTCTCTTTGTGCATTTTCCCATCTTCATGGCCCAGTTTTGTTTAGGAAAATGTTGCATAAAATCAATTAGTTAACTACCATGCCCTTGTCCTGGGATGATCATTATAACAGGTGTGCATGTGATGTTTCTTTCCTGAATAGGTATGTTATGTTTGTAATAAAAAGATACATCTCTGGCGGTGCATCAGATGTCCACTAGCATCGCATGATAAATGTGCAGCATTTCCGGAGCACGTGGTTCATTTAAATGATCAGCCAGGGCGAGTTATTTGTTGGAAGCATCCATCCGATTGGCGTTTGGAGAAGGTCAATCTCTTCATTTGTTCATCAACACAGTTCTATTTCTATTAGATAAGTTCTCCAAGAGACGTCTTTTGTATAATAATAAAATGATCATAATTCATAATGCAGAATACACATTTGAAGGAATCACTCTCTTAGATATTTTGCTGCATATGTTACTTTATTTTTTTTGAGCCTGCAAAATTTGACAGAGTTTGCTATGATTTTGCAATGTTTGCACATTGAGCAATAATCAAATCATGATGTTATTCATGATTTGATTTCTCTGTGATGCTATTAGTATTTGAACGAAGTGATGAAATAAAAGCAAAAGTAATTCAATATACAGTAGTTTCTATCACTGGATCTTTATTTTTGATTGATTAGGCTGGCTGACATGACAGGACTGACGTATCTTGTTTCATAAGCAGCATGAAGCCCCTGCAAGTAATTTGGAGGTTAGACATTTATTAAACCATGTTTGTTACATGTGATTCTTGATGAAAGCCTTCCATTCATTGTTTTTTTTTTAATTACAAAAACCCTTTATAGTAAGATGGCGTCAAGTGTATGTAATCATTTATAATATGGCTCGACAATAGTTGTTTTCACCAAGTTAACCCAAGTTTCTATACAACAACAGATTCTCTGTACACTAATATAATAATTTCAGTAAAAGTTGTTTTATACTTCTTATATCTGTTGCTATTCTATAACAACTTTCTATCTGTATACTACCAAATAAGTCAAAAGAAAAGATACACACACAATGTTGGTCTCCGAGTTAACTTTTTTTCTGGATATCAATCTTCTATAGCCTCCAACTGGGCACTACTTCATCCATCATCTATTGTAATGTTTAATACTGAGCAACAAAAGTTCAAGGGTTCATATATAACAATCAAAAAAGAAGTACAAGGGTCCTTATGTGTGATCTGACTAATCTTATTTTCATACCCTTTAAACGAACAACACCATCTTACCAGTGTTATCAAAGATGAAAAAAGCAAAAAAGCTGTAAGGTCTATTTAGGCTGTAGGTGCAAAAAAACATGGGATTTAATGAAAAAAGATGCAAATGGAGTAAAATATACAAAAATGTATGTGTAGTCCAAGACTAATAACTATATGCATGAATAACATATATATATATATATATGATAAAGAAATTGAAACAAGATTACAATATATTAACATTTCAGTTGTTTAGAGTTACCTCTTCATGAATGTGCTTATTGACAAGGAAAAATAAGCCTTGATGACGACATTGAAGCGCCCACTAAGTGAGCCGAAGCACTCAACATGTTTTATACCTTGCTTCAAGGCTCAAGCATGCTTAAAGCACACCTTTGACAAAGCTGCATCTTACGACAATCTTCCCTAGCTTCGTTAAGTTATTCCATGTTAAAATTGCATCATACACTAAAATGGCTTTCCTCAAGCTTATATTTCACATGATAGTCATTCCTTCTTAAATAATCGGCTACAAAATCCTCTTTATCCTTCGTCAAACTAAACAACTAATAGTACGCGTCCTTCAAGGTTGTCCCTACCTCAGTTTTCTATATTAGTCCACTGAGGACCTCCACCAAATAACAGAAAAGGTGCATAGTTCTTATCCTTGAAGTCCTAAATAATTCAAAACTAGTGCTTTTCACAGAATCAAGAATTTGAGCACCATGTCCAAAACCTAAATCTTCAAACACGCGTGTGCGCACACACATACATACTTAGGAGTCCATGTTCTATAATCATAAACTCTTTTAATATTGAGTTTGCGAAAAACTGCATGCTTCCACTTGACCTTGTATCCACAACTCATTTGTTATTAGAACTACATTAAGAATTTGCTTCTGTTCATATGTATAAATAATGATTGTGAAATTAAGTGCATCATCACCTATTTTAATGCTTAAGAGCACGCGCATTATTAAATTACATGTCAGACCAGTCGGTCTAAATCCTGTGTCCCTTAGCATAACTCTTCTTTGGCATAAGCACTACAAATGAAGCGTTATAACTCTCTTCGAAGGAGCCCACATGGTAGAATAATCTATGTTGCTCAGATTCGGGTGTGGGTGTCCGATACGAGTGCGGATCTAGAGGTTGGATCCTTTAGATCTAAATCTCAAAATTTGCTAACACGGATGCATGTATGTATATGGTGTGTAGAAATTCGGCTAAAAATAATTCAAATATTTATAATAGAGTTATAAAACCTAAATTATAATATTATCTGGAAACTTGAAGAGAATATTGGTCAAGAGGAGAACTCTAGAATGAGACAAAGGAAAATGAGTGAAAGAGAAATTTGACATACAAGGTACTCCATTTTCTTCAGTTTGACCTTAGCTTTTGTTTTAATCACAAAAATCAATGAATCTGTCTGCAATTTTTCCATCGATTTAGTTGACTGGATCGGACAGTTCCACCCACCCACCCCACCCGCACCCATGTCACGTCGACACAGGTGGGGCACTAAAAGTGAAGAGTCCGAGCAACTTAGGAAACAATTTAGGTAATCTATCACATGAACACTCACACTCTCTTAGTAGTGAATAATAATGAAAGAATGTCAAAAAGTGAATCTGTTTGGTCTCTGTGCATTGTCACCTTCACTGCACTGTTTTACGTCATTTCCAATTAACACCAATCCACCGTTCTTTTCGTTATTATATAGTTGGTAATAGGATCATACTATAGTATTTTCTCTTCCCCCATTAAGTTAAATTACCATCTATCTTGACTTTCTCGAAATATCTGTATAATTCAATGTTTGAGGCAAATAGTACGAACTTGTGTGGGCATTTGGTTCTTTTAGATACTCAGAATCTTGGATTCTCTAATTATTGACGGATAGATTGTTACTTATTCCTCATAAACGTTAAAGATCTCACGGTTTTAAAAACTTTGGGGTTAATAATTTCGAGAAGATGCTGAGTAGCGTTTCCTTTTCTTTAGCTTGGAATCAATATCTGGTTTACTTATATTATTACAGGAGATACTTGCTAATTTGCCTGTACCATATGTGGAGGAGGAGTTCAAGATTGACATAAATTGGAAAGACATGATTGACAACAGATCTGAACCACCTCCATACGTGCATATCAAGAGAAGTATCCTTTGGAAATTCATTGCCAAGTGTTCTTAAATTTAGAATTTGTATTGTAGTTGTAAGCATATCAATAAATGAACAACTGATATCAATCTAATTTTTTTGAGGTTGCCTATATTTATCTTCTTAAGTTAATGGTGTTGAGTCCTCAATGTGTATCGTTTTTCTTTTTTCTTTTCTCTTGTTTAATCCTTTTCATGAGAACTGAACCTATCATTTATCTTTGTGATTACATACTTAACTCTTACTTAACCAGTTCTATATGCTGCTGTAGTCAGAAAGACACATAAGGGAGATGTTGACTTATACTAACTTTTTTCTTTTCTCTTGTTTAATTCTTTTCATGAGAACTGAACCTATCATTTATCTTTGTGATTACATACTTAACTCTTGCTAAACCAGTTCTATATGCTGCTGTAGTCAGAAAGACACATAAGGGAGATGTGACTTATACTAAGTTCTAGTGATCTAAAAGATAAGAATAAGGCTACACATAAGTTTTTACAAGCTTGGCATAAGCTCCATGGCTTTTCTAGTTTATAAGTTTGATAAACTTCTAACTCAATGATACGACTTACGAGAATAGTTAGTAGTAGCTAAGAAAGCATAATAAGGGGAACAATATATAGTAGACTAAATATCTTTTTCTATTATAAATATAAATAAATAGATGGGTTTATTGTAGAGAAGTGAGGGATAGCCTAGTGGAAACGATCCTGTAGGTTGGTGGTTCAAGTCATTAAGAGAGATGAGAGAATGAACCACTGTTGACTCCTGGATAAGGGGTTCTGGGGGTGAGTTTATTGTATAGAAAAAGGTGTTGCAGTATAATAAACTGATAAGCTTCTCAATCTTTAAAAGAACCAAACCAATTTCATCATAAGCTTGTGCAACTTGGGTCTGAGTTTGCTTATTCTAAGTCTATGCCACTTGAAAACACTCACATGATCTTCATAATATGAATTTAGTTCATTTGTAACCTTTATAAAAAAGAAGTTCAATGTTAGATTTATTTTGTATATGAAATGAAGAAGCAAAAGGCCCAATCAATTACTTGAAATAATAGGCTTCAATTTCCAAATTTGGTTTGGGCCATAGTCCAATGGACATAAGTATCTCTTTGATTCCCTGCGTAGTTCATTTTCCCCGGTTGAAGCAAGCAGAAAACTTGCCCGTCAAACCTGCTACATACACTTGGTCTTGCTAGCAAAAAGATATCTTGTTTTTGGTGTTTGAAAGTTCAGAATGTGTAGTATAACAAAAAGCTCAATTGCATCACAGAAGCACATAATCATAATTCGCTATGTTAGTTTGTCAACAGGAAAAGTAGTACTATGCGGAAAACCCTTAACTGAATTAGATGCTTACCTCATTAAGAAAAAGCGTGATGGTGTTATTGCTGATATTGGGTGCACAAACTGCAAATCCACAGAATGCTTGGACAATTGTGTTTGCAGGTAATGCCAATGGTTGCGTGGTTTTGTATTTTGTTCTTGCCAGTCTGGAATCTGCTCTTGCTAATTGTCAAAATATGCAAAGATTTGGTGTTATCATTCCTGATGTGAATCCTAGGGAAGTCTGATTTATATTCTAATGCAACTTTGAGAAAGTTAAGCCTATGGCTTTTTTTGAGACAAAAATGTTAAGCCTATGCTATGATATTATATGTGCATTACTGTCTCAGTTTTAGGATAAGGTCTTGTATAGCCAAGGTTTCTGGAGTACTCTCTTTTTCTAGTGACATTTGGTTGACAAATTGGAATATTTTTCAGTTTCCACGTCTTCAACATTCCTTTCACTGTTCCAGGAGTATCCCATTGTACACAAAAAATATACAAATATATAAGTTCCATACTTGCCAGCTAAAAGTGCAGTGCAGAAGTAGGTGTACAGTTATCCTAAACAAGAAGTAGGTGTACAGTTGTCTCTCTACTAGAATTACTTAAGTAATTACTGTTTTTTGATGAAATAAGGTGAACTTAAGTAACTATTGTTTGCCAACTGAAACCCTATCTTCTCTAAATTATCTTAGTGCTAGCTTCATGAGTTGCATCCATACAAAACCTGTCACTTTTACTTCCCAAGGACATTTTTCTTGCTGCATTTGATTCTTGACCAAGAACTTCTTTAGGATGACGCAACAACTGTTATGCTTCGAGTCTTCAGCAGCACTTCATAGATGATCTGATGAAAATTCCCACCTTTCTTGCTTTTCATATTAGAGTCTTCTGAATTCTCAGGATTCCCATCCTTGAACATTCATACTTTACTTGTATCAATCACTATGGACATGCCGACAGCTATGCACCTATAAATGCTTCTTATAGTGATGTTCACCAAAATATTGGACTTTCTTCTGTTGACGGTAGATCTTTATTGGAGAGCACTATGAACTTTTATATGTTATACATTTCAGTTTCAAGAAAAAAACTCTATATCCATTAAATGATTTAAATTGAAATCATGATTCTTAGGCATACTTGTCTAGCAATATTTTCTTGAGCCTAGTGTCTTGGAAACAACCTCTCCACCCCACTAAGGTACGGAAAAGGTATGCCGTATGCGTACACGCCATCCTCCCTAGACCCCATTTGTAAGTGTGATTGTACAGGATATGTCATTGTTGTCGTTGACTAGCAATATTGCACTAACTCCAATAACAACATCACCATCTTCTGTCATCTCCATAAATATAATAGGCAAGTGACAAGTCAAAGTGTCAAACTAATTTGTTGGTCTTGCTGCTCAATTATTTTTGTTAGACAACAATTGAAGCCTTGAAGGGACTAGGGAGTAATTCTCAGTTTACTGCTATTTTTTCTACTGTGTGGTCCATTGTCTCATTGATCTTCTAGAAATTTGTTCTTTATAGACTTTCTTCTCCTTGTCCAGCATGTTAGATAATTTTTAGTGGGAATGGGACTCCAGTAGCAGCAATGAAGGTTTATCTAAACACGTTTGCCAATCTGAATGAAGTATATTAGTGTTCCCATTTGAAGCTCATTAATTATTATGCCAACGTAAATTGGCAAACTGTATATTTACAAGTAGCTTTCTTGACAGTTAAATTGTGATTAATAGGGTTCAATGCATAAGTTGTTCGAAGGCGTGCCATTGCTCTGATATGTGCTCAAACAGACCGTTTCGGAGAGATAGAAAGATACAAGTTGTCAAGGTGTGACACTTTGGTTCTCAAGTTTCCTTGTAACCAGCTTATGATTTTGATTATCATGTTTATTATATGTGGTGGAATGGCTTCATGCATTGCTTTGGTTGATTCTTTTCTGTGTTGTTTACAGACTGAACTTTGTGGTTGGGGGGTAGTAGCATCTGAATCCGTAAACAAGGGTGATTTCATAATCGAGTACATTGGCGAAGGTGATTCTCTTACAAGTGAAGCTGTCAGCTCTCAAATAATTTCCTGAGCTGTTCATGTTTCTACATCTCTATTACACATAACTGATTTTTGTGCTTATAACATCTTTCAAGTATTTACACTCAACACTTATCTATATAATGTTATGCTCTGCACCAAACAACAAACTTGCCTTAATTTAAGGTAAGTTGGAGTCGACTAAATGAATTCTCGCTGCAAGACATTGCCAAAGTATCTCAGGCAGCCTCTTTATCCTTAACGTGTGGTAGTTGAACTTTCTATCAATTGTGGTCTTTTTCAACCATTTAATTTTGTATGACCAGAGGTCCATCTTAGCATCCACATCCTGAGACACTTATCTTGTAGATACGCTGAATTTTAGTGGCCCAATATTCACTTCCCATGTACCATTGTTGGACATATAACTGCTGTATAGAGCTTTCCTTTCACTTTAGTAGGTATCCTTCTCATTACGTAACACTCCAATAACATTTTTCTAATGCAACCATCATATTTTGATCATATCTTATATCTTTATCTAGATCAACATACTCCTGGAGTGTCAAGCCTAGATATCTGAATTGTTAGTTTTAGATACTGCAACCACGTCTAGTCTCCCCTCAACTTCAATCTCCTTATGTTGTTTAAGTTTGATGCCTGTGATGGTTTTGTCAATTAGCCGGATTTTGTCACTATATAGCATATCATCCATAACTAGGATAAACAAGCAGGAGTTCAGTACCTGGTGTAAACCCACAGTTGTGAGAAACTCTTTGTATCATGTAAATCTTTTTCCTGAATCCCGAAAACCTATTTGACATTTTTGAAATCCATTTATTCTCTTTCTATGTCATCCATTATTCCTTGTACTGCTCATTAGGATCATCTGCTTGAAATATGCAATGTGAAGCAGAAGATTTTGAATCTAAATGGCCTTTAGTGACCCATTTGCTATGCAATAATTTTGTATATTATCAGATGACGAGACAGTTAAATTTTGTGTTAGTAGGCATTTTAAGGCTTCTAATTTGGTTAAGTCTTTTCGTATTTCAGTTATTGATGATGCCTTGTGTGAAAAAAGGCTATGGGACATGAAATACAAGGGAGTTCAAAATTTTTACATGTGTGAACTACGGAAAGATTTCACAATTGATGCAACTTTCAAGGGAAACTTGTCCCGTTTTCTCAACCATAGCTGTAATCCTAATTGCAAATTGGAAAAATGGTTAGTTAACTTCTTCTAATAGCATTTTGTTGTTTCAGATTCTTTGGACTGTTCTTTAAGATCAGATGTTAGTGATATTTGCTTCGATGTGTTTTAACATATTCATGTGACATCTATCCCGGATCAGACTAGAGCAGTTCCATAACACTGTGTGGGACTACATTGGGCATGTCCTACGACTACTAGTAAGGGCAACAAGAAAATCACTCCTATCTACTAGTATGGATGCACTCCTACCTACTATTCGTGTCCTCCACCCTAATCTGAATGCTAGATGAAATTATATAAATGTTGTTTATCCTACCCTGTCACACCGAGTTCCTACTAGAGGAATGATATTAGACCAGATACCAGAAATAACAGTCAGTCAAATCCCAGGACACATAAAATCATGAATATGGCACAATTCAGTTGACTGATGATGACCTTAGGTAGGAAGGTATGAAGGTCGAGGATTAGGGTAGAAGGCTAGTAGGCAGCTGAGTGTTGCATTTTGTGTGGGAGAGGGAGTCGGGTAGCCTCCCCCTCTCCTCTTATCCTTTAGTATATTATTAGTTATTGCGTAGTTTCTTATTCTTCGATGTGTACTGCTATCTGTTGCTGCATTTGTTTTGTATCTTTGCTACTTTGCTGTCTCTTTTCTTACAATCCTGTCTGATACTTCCCGTTTGAGCTGAGGGTCTTTTGAAAAGAGCCTCTCTACTTTACAAAGGTAAGGTTTGCGTACATCCTACCCTCCCCAGATCCCACTTGGGGCATTACCCTGGGTATGTTGTTGTGATGGTATATTCTACAGGCACCTTGAGCTCTGTTGGTTAATTGAGATTCTTGATGAACTTAACTTTGAGATGCCCTCATTCGTTATTGCTCGATTTCTATCAAGTCTTCTCGCTATATCTAACATCCATTATTTTTTAGGAATTGATTAACAAACAGATGTACCTGTAGAATGCCATTGCTTTTATTTTTCCTTTATAGTTAGTTCCCTACGTATTCATCCCTTCTCCCTTTTTTCTGATAATCACATACTTGTCATATTTCTGGTTGTGAGTGTTAAAGTCCAATATATTTGGTTCTTTCTTTATGCTCATTGTGTGCCTTGATCAATGCTATTATGGTTTACTTTTATTACCTATTAAAGGCAGGTTGAAGGTGAGACTCGAGTGGGTGTCTTTGCTGCTCGATACATTGAAGTAGGAGAACCTCTGACCTATGATTACAGGTACGCTCCTTTGTGTTGCTACCTCAATAATGGCTTATTATGCGGTAAAGCTGTGAGGGTTCTTGTCTTCTTCTTTTCTATTTAACCTTTGGTTGTAACTTCAAGGTATGTCAGTAATATGTCTGTTAAGTTTTTAACCTTTTGTGGTTGGTTATACATGATAACTGATATAATAGAAGATTGATTGGTATGAGACAAGAAGCCTCCTTTTCATCTGACTTAGGTGTCTAGGAAAGAAGGCAGAATTACGTTCTATTACATCTTTGAGTATTTGGCAATAATATTTTCAGTGATATGTGGAATGTTTGTATGATTTCATAGGGGATGCGTCCTGTTATGTTATTTCGTTTGATGTACCTTTTTATTTCCGCCTAAGATGTGGTAGTAGCTGCTTGTGGTCCTCAAAAATAGTACATCAGGCCGTGTTAAGAACATAAATCTCCATTACTAAAATCCCTATATCAGATGTATAAACCAAATGGTGAAGTGATGTTTCAAATAATTTAAGAAAGTCGCACTGATTAAATGGGGCTCTTGGGGAACTTCATGTAGAAGGTTGTTAACTTCAAATCTGTCACAAAATATAATGTCAGATATGCTGTTTGAGATGATTTTGATTCTAAGGCTGTTAGAGGTCTTTTACTAATAATGCACTCAGGAGTGGAAATACAACTTTTTTTGACAACCAAAGCTAAAGAGAGCAATGGGGATAGATCCCTTGAACTCTGGGGTAAAAGGCTCACAGAGACTGCTGCACCAGACAGTCCACTTAATGGAATCCAATAATAACCAATAGGATAGAAAGATATGCCAGAATAAAGAAATCACTTTGATGTAAATGGAAAGATTGAAGTTCTTGATGAGAAAACTCGACGCTAGTTGTTATTGTAGCCATAGAAAACACTCGGTAAAATGGAAGGCATCATAGTTTCTTATAGCTGTTGAATTTCCATACGAGGAATAGTCTACAAAATATACATATACTGAGCTTTCACCATGCATTCTTTTTGTAAAGTGTTGCTTTGACATGGACAAGAATAAGGAGGAGTCTTTGAAGCTTAATCCACTAAACAATGGAAGGCTTTAAAACTTAAAATTGTACAGTTTAGTCTTAGGCACCAATTGATATACAGTCAGAGCTCTCTACAGCAACATTTACTGTAATAACCAAGTTTTCTTTGGAACAGATTTTTCATTTTATGTTATTTTTATGTGTTCTTTATTACAACATTTCGCTTTAGTAGCAAAAAAGTATCCGGACAAACGTCTCTGTTATAGAGAGATTTGACTATACATGTCTTCTCTTTAATTTTGAAGCATTAGACTTTATGTCATATGCAGCAACTGCAACTACCATGTCTCATTTCCAAACAAATTGAGATCGGCTATATGAATCCTTGCTAATCACGTTTCTTAGTCTTATATTCATCTTAAGCCAAAATAGCTTATAGTACTATGACCTTCAGTTTTGCTTGCTGAATCTGCTTTGCTTTTGTATACAGATTTGTTCAGTTTGGTTCAGAAGTGAAGTGCCATTGTGGAGCTTCGAATTGTCAAGGATATCTTGGCAGCAAAAAGAAAATCACAAGTAAACTGGACATCAGCTGGGGTTCGAAACGCAAGAGAACATCTACTTCTTGCCTTGCCATCGTTAAATCAAATTCATGTTAGCCTATTATTATTTTTTTCGATCATTTTAGTATATCGCGTTTTCTACAAAAAAATGCAATAAACCAAAAGAAAGCCATTGCCAAAAGGAGAGGAAAAAAAGGAACAGAAAGATTGTTGTTATAAGCATTGTTACATTGATTTATACTGGCATTGTTATTTCACTTTTATTCTGAAAAATATGACAGAATCCTTACCTTATAAAGATTAAGTTCTTTTCATTTTATTGACTCTTTCATTCTAGTTGGATAGACTATGTATGGTTTTTTCAGTGCATTTTTTTTCTTCTTCCGAGACGAGTGTTTTGCGGAAACTTCTACCTCTATGAAGTAAGGGTAAGGTTACTATCTATCCTCTTCAGATTCCCACTCGTTGGATGTAATACACTTGGTATGGTGTTGTTGAATATAATGTTGAACTTCCATTTCTTCTTAAACAATTGAATTTTAATGAATTTCTCGATATAATTATAGGGTCTGTGCATTAGTCATTGAATTTTCGTAGACTCCCATCCTATCCCTAGCAAAAATATGAATGTACTACTTAGCATTCACAATCAAATAAATATTAATCTTAAATTACTCAATTATTACATTCAATAATTGGGAAGATACACTTAATCAACTAAATATAGTAAAAATAATAAGCATTATTCTATGAAGGAATTTATTTTGTAAATTCTTTGTATACATTTTCAAGAATATTAAGGGGGAATATATGATCTGTACATGACTCACTTGTAAAGCAAAGAATGGAAATATTCTTGTATAAAATATAATTAATTGAGAAGAATAATTAGAGAAAAGCAAAATATATATAGTAATTAATCGAGCTATCATTAAAAAAAAATATAATCATTATATGACTCACCTAAACGCAAAAAATGAAATATTCTTGTATAAAGTTTCTTATATACATAGCTGGTGAAAGATGAGTTGTATCAAATATAATTAATTGAAGAGCAATTAGAGAAAAGTAGCATATATATTGTAATTAATCGAGCTATCGTTAAGGGGAATATATAATCCGTATACGACTCACCTAAAAAGCAAAAAATGGAAATATTCTCGTATAAAGTTCCCCTATATGCGTAGTTGATGAAAGATGACCGATATCAAATATATTTAATCGAAGAATAATTAGAAAAAAATAACATATATATCATATTTAATCGAGTTATATGATAGTTGATTCCGATATCATAATTATTATGCTAATTTATTTATATATCTCATTTCACACAGAAATTTGAGTCCACCACACACACACACAAAATGCCGATAGATACTTCCGCTAAGATCTTCGTCGCCGGCCACCGTGGACTCGTCGGATCCGCCGTGGTTCGGAAACTTAACGAATTAGGCTGCACAAATCTCATCTTCCGTACACATTCCGATCTCGATCTCACTAACCAATCCGCCGTCGAATCCTTCTTCGCCGACGAGAAACCTCAATACGTCATCCTCGCCGCCGCGAAAGTCGGCGGCATACACGCAAACAATACTTACCCAGCTGATTTCATCACTATAAATCTGCAAATCCAAACGAACGTCATCGTTTCATCCTTCAATCACAAAGTTCAGAAGCTTCTGTTCCTTGGTTCTTCATGTATTTACCCTAAATTTGCTCCTCAACCAATCCCCGAAAATGCACTTTTAACTGCTCCTTTGGAACCTACAAATGAATGGTATGCAATTGCGAAAATTGCTGGTATTAAAATGTGTCAAGCTTATAGATTGCAGCATAACTTTGATGCAATTTCAGCAATGCCTACTAATTTATATGGTACGAATGATAATTTCCATCCTGAGAATTCTCATGTTTTGCCTGCTTTGTTACGTAGATTTCATGAAGCAAAAGTTAACAATCTTGATAAAGTTGTTGTGTGGGGAACTGGTTCTCCTTTAAGGGAATTTTTACATGTCGATGATTTAGCTGATGCAGTTGTGTTTTTGTTGGAGAATTATAGTGATTTAGAACATGTTAATGTGGGGAGTGGGAAGGAAGTGAGTATAAAGGAGTTAGCTGAATTGGTGAAGGAAGTTGTAGGATTTAAGGGGGAGTTGGTTTGGGATTCGACTAAGCCGGATGGGACACCAAGGAAGCTTATGGATACTTCAAAGCTTGTTGGATTAGGTTGGACACCAAAGATTTCGCTTCGGGATGGTCTTGTTGATACCTACAAATGGTACTTGGAGAATTATGGCAAGCAATAGTTCAGGTGATTATTGAATGCTTACAAGATATGAGATTGTTATTTTTGTTTGTCAGATTGTTGAAAGATTATAATAAGCTTAATTGAAATATTGATTCTCTGTTGTACTGATTATGTACTATGTTTATGTTAATTATTTTTGCCCAAGATCCAATTTTTATTTGATCTGCTACTCTCAGGAATTCATGTTCAATATTGAAGCTTAATTGAAATATTGATTCTCACTATGTTTATGTTAATTACTTTTGCCAATCCAATTTTTATTCGATCTGCCACTCTCAGGAGTTCATGTTCAATATTGCAAGAGTTCATTGTGTAATGTTTAAAAACATGGATCAGTTTGTATTGAGCTTTGTTGTCCGAACACGATTGGTGCTGACCTTACTTTCTGGTTGGTGATCAACTAGTTAACAATGGTAAATAAGGTTCAAAGGGAGGACCTTTGTCATCTTGGTAAAATTGAGTAGCTATTTAACAAAATAGGAGTTTTTTGTTTTTGTTTTCGAGGATAGTAACAAAATAGGAGTTTCTTTTGACCATATAAGGAATCCATCTCAATATAGAAATATTAGCTTTTTCCTTGTCCCTAAATGTAATGTTTTGAATCTTCAAACGGTAATTTCATTCATTTAGAAAGAGCTCATGGTACTCCTTTTATGTTTTACTTTATTTATAAAATCATGGTGCCCGGGCCATCGCAACACCTTGACTAATTCCATGTGGTACTTGCTACCTCCCACGTTCCACATACTCCCTTCTGTTAGTCTTTGTAAGTCATGGAATTCAACATGTTATGTGCACTCATGTGTACTACAGTGAGATAACTTTTCTGCTGAAAGAAAATGATATAGAGGAACCATAAAGAATTCGTTGACATTGACACATGAAGCTTCCAGTAGTTTAGCTCTTGGGAATGTGGGTGGCAAGCAATACCTGTAAAATGGAGTGAGGGGTTTCTATTTGAGTCTAAAAAATCACAGCTGATGTCATAACTTGAATTTCTATTCTGATAGCCATGTGTTCCTTATGTGATAATGTCGTAGCGTAGCTCCAGGAATTTTGGAAGCTGAACATGCTCCAAAGATGCCTAACGCTTTCAGCTTTGATTATTCGATGCTGAATGGCACAGTTCCTCGCTAAATAAAAATGAAGCTCCAATGCAACCAAGAAAAGAGATAGATCACTTTGGCCAAATGCCAATCCTCCTAGTTGAAAGATAAAAACAGTAGAGACGTGCGCAAAAAAAAAATCACTCCTAATTACCAGTTAAGTGAAAGGAGCCCACTTACCCAGTCCGCTCCCCCCCCCCTAATTACTAGGAGCTTTGCCCTCTTGACTTGATATGTCGAGAAAACTACAACTGCTAGTGGATCACCTCTTGCTTAAGAAGGCCGCACTATCATATATGTAATAAAAGAGACAGACTGTTTTTAGCTTCTTTTTTTTGCCTTTTCTGGGGGGGGGGGGTCTAATATGAGATGTATAACGTACCTACCTTTCCGATGAGACAACTGAGAGCTACACTAATAACAGTAGACACTTTACTTTTGTAGCCTGTTCACCCAGAACTTAAAAAATTACTACAACCTAAATGTTATGTTAGATACTTACAAAAGAATCACTATCATAAAGTGCTATAGTTTCTTAATGCTTTTTGTTCATCAATAATATCTGACCTTCCTCAAAAGAAAAGAAGAAGAGTAAGGTTTATAGAAAAAAAAACTATTATCATAAGAAGTTTAGTAGTTGTGCTGGGAGGTATACTGTGCTTAGGTTAAATCCGAACACACGATTGCATGCAACTTCCAGCATATTCATTGCCGGGCCTAGAGTCTAGACTTGTTATGTTTGGTTCTGCTCTGCCAAAGGTTCCTTCTAGCCGGTCTGCAGGGAGCTTATATGCTGTTGTGTATATGCTGCAGTCTTAACTCCGCAATCATTTTCTGAAATTTGTACATTAACATTTGTTTTGACTCTTAATGTTACTTGAGGATATGAAAGATAACCTTTTCTGCAAAAAGATCATAATTATCAATAGGACACCTGGATTCATTTATGAACATCTTTATATATCTGTTCAGTTCTTTCAAATGGACGTATTCCAAGTATATCTGCTGGTCCCACAAGGTTTCTTGAATAAGAGTAGGTTATACATCTAAGGAACACCAACTTCTGTGGTGTTTGCTTCAACTACAATGTCTGTAGACTTTCTGGTTTTGAGGGCAATATCAATATGAAGAATATCGGGATGTAACAGTTTCAATTTGTGATACATAAATATTCAAATTATTCATTTATCATGTAGATACTTTCTTATAATATATAAACCCAAAACACGAGAAGCCTATGGATATTGATAAAATGGGAGAAAATGCGCAATTCAATTTGGTCCATCTGTACACATGTGCATTATAGGGAGAAAATAGCCTCTCCCAATCATTATGTGTCACTGTTGTGCAGACAGAAAACGAAAAAGGAAACCACGAAGACTTCTTTGACATGACACAGGAAGCTTCCAGAAATATGGCTTGGATGTGGGGTACAAGCAATGCTTGTTGATTCGTCTTTTTAGTTCCTACCTGATAACATTTCTTTCCTATGAATTAACTTGCTGATACTTCCTAGTAATTGCTTAAAACTTTGTCGCTGATCACTTGTAACTTAACAGTAGCTCTAATTTGAATGACATGTTATAATTACGTTAATTTAAATAGATAATTGCATGCCATTTTCAGTACATTATATGCTGGGCGAAGTCATTTTATTATTTGGTAGAGTTCTGCCTGGTTGGTAGTCTTCCTGAGGGTGTATCTGAAACAACCTCTCTACCTCCCAAGGTAAGAGGTAAGGTATGCATACACACTACTAGTGGTATTGCACTGGCCACGGGATATGTTGTTGTTCTGCCTAATTGGTGGTCCTGCTAGTGTGAGTGAGCTTATATGCTGTTTCTGAATCTTAATGTCACTAAGAAGGAAAACATGACACATTGCACTATAATTGGACTATCACCCTCACCCCCACACCCACCGTGGGGTTTCAGTTCAATTGGCAAAGATTGAGGGACTTGTGTCTTAGGTTACAAGTCAAGCCCCATGCCAAGTGAACTAACTCCACTATTTAAGTGGAGAAGAGTATAGGGACGGCCCCATCATGCTTGAGGTTCGGAAGTTGTGGCCTTGTGGTTAGCTCAAACGGGTCCTAAAGGTGGACTCCAGATGGATTTTTCGGTATAACTAAAGAAAAAGATGGTGAACTATGATTCTTTTTCCACCCTAGCTCCCCGCCCCCATCTTGATGGGGCGAGAGTATAGAACTGAACCACTGAAGCCTGTTGAGTATAGGCCCTTAATAACTGTTATTTTTGGTTTGTCCTTTTCATTTCACTTTCACCATACACACAAGAAGCTGTCAAAGGATGAGTATCGATCGAGCATGATTTTCTCTGAAATTGATTTCCTTGAGATTTCATGTTTACGACTTGGTGGCTAATAAACTTCATTATTTCCATTTTATCTTGTTGTTTCCAGTATTGAATGTGACGGTGCTCGTGTGTTTCATATCTTTGCAATAAGCAAAATTGTTGAAAGCAGAATTTGTGAAGTAGGTAAGATTTCAGTTATAACTCTGGACTTACTTTGTTTGAAAGCAAATTCATGACCTGTTTAAGACAAGTGCAACTTTGATTTGCTACAGTTGAGCTGAGGGTTTTTCAGAAACAACCTATCTACCTCGATGAGGTAGGGATAAGGTACACTCTACCTTCCCCGCCCTTCCCATACCCCACTTGTAGGATGTCACTTGGTATGTTGTTGTTTAAGGCAAGTACAAGTGTGCAAATAGCATAGCATAATATTAACTATGATGGTACGACTTTTGTTTGTATTTTCAAGGTTATATTGAGTAGTGGTAAAAGTATAAAGTGCAGTTTACCTCTCTTGAGTGGTTTGCGGGCTATTAGACTAGAGCAAGATTTATCCGATGCGCACCCAAAGGGTAGCAGTTGTGATTCCATTACGATAGATATTTGGTTAGTCTAAAATAAGAACAATCTATGTAACTTAGATAAATGAAGATGTAACACAAGTATAAGTAGAAAAATAGGATGGTTGAGTTGAGAACTATGAAGTCTTAGATTTAAGTACCCCCGAGGGAAGATAATACTAGCTACTATTTCTTCCATCTGCCGAAGCTTTGACAGATAGAATTATTCGGTACTTGTGTTGGTCGGGATAGGTACTAAGAAATATTATTTTATGATGGATGTTGTCTAAAACTACTTTATTTTTGTTTTTCTCTTTATGAAGGAAACAAAAAAATAAAATAAAATGAAAACCATAAACTACAAAATAAATAGGACATCTCACTTTACCATCTCTTTAAGCTTGTACTTTTTTTCTTTATTTTGCTGGTTTTTTTTGTGTTTTTTTTTAATTAAAAAAAATGTGATATGACAGAATGAGTACAAATTAATTCTGTTGAATGAGTACAAAGGCAAATTTCATTAGATATCTGCAACAATATTCTTTTGGTTTCCTAAATATATTTATTTTTGAGAAGGATTTTTTTTTAATTCTGTAGAATGAGTACTAAATAAATTTTGATGGAAGAACTCAAAACAGAAACCTCAATATTATTACTCTTGAAATTGGAGTTATTGAAAATTTGATCAAACCTTTTAATACCACACTTATAATAATCTTACGAATCTAAAGATCTCAAAATATAAAAATATTAGTATGTGTTTTGAAAATAACCTCTTTTATCTCTTTGAAATCGGAATAAGGTCTGCGTACATTTTTTTTTTTTTAGACCCTATCAATATTGTTTAGAATGATATATAACATAACTGTCCTTGCCTGCTTTTTATTATATTAGTCGAGCCTTAGTGATCTATGATAAATATAATATAATAAAATAAAACTCAAATTTGAAATCTTTAATTAAGAACGGGGAAATTTTATGTTCATTCCTCCACCACTCTTGATGGTATATTATCATTCATCAATTATTTGATGATGTTGAAACTATTTTGACATGTGAACCTAGTAATTATGGCCTAGTGCAAGTTGTGGTTTGATACTTGAGTGGACTTTCTCATTGTGATGATTAATCTCTAATTGGCAAAGAAATCATATTTCTAGGTGTGACCTAAAAAAGTTCCCAATGACCTAATTATATATATATATATATATATATATATATATATATATATCAATCGAGCAATAGGGGCAAAGACTTTACTTCGCTAGGACGGAGTTGCCGTCAATATGAGTAGGGTATAAGAAGAATAAGATATATGCATTACATTGTTCATAATTTTACCATATAGAGAGATTATTTTCGATAACTCTCAGTATGACGATGTATTATCAAAATATGCTAAAGAAAAAATTAACAATAAGATAATGTAGGTAACACAAGACAAGAAAAAATATGATATATTTAAATAATATATAGAGAGAAAGAAGTGATTATTTTACCAAAAGTTTCTACTCTTCAAATTGTAAAATAACTATTGTATTTCTCGATAGCGTCGATTAATAATCAATATTTTGCTTACAATTATGTTATTTATGAATGACTTCCTTTTTTTTCCTTCATAGTATTCTCATTTAACCTCGAATGAGTTACTTAATAATAAGTTTAAACGTTTTTTCGTCCATTAATTTTTTTAATCATTGGAATTTCAAGATTTTAGAGTCTAGAATTTACAAAAAAAGAAAAGTTATTTATTGTTCAAGAATCTTTAGATAAGTTAGTAGTAATATTTTCACATTTTATTACTATTACTATTATTTTTTGGAAGGTAATTGCAATGGATTTTTTATTATATATATATTTTTTTAAAAAAAAAAAGAGATGCAGATTTAGTTAAATCTTAGACAGAAAATGGGACCCAAAAATAAAAAAAAGAGAGGATAATACAGTGTAAGATATTTTATTTTATTTTAAATGTTCAGTCTGCAAATTTGGAAGTTTATTGAGCAATTATTTATTTTTATTGTTAAAAACAATTTTACAGTTTTACATTCAGGTGGAAATATTTTGGTTTATATATCCAACAGTAAATAAAATTCTGGCCTGTCTTATACTGACAAACAAGGACGGTAAAAATAGTTCATATTTACTTCTCAATTATATGGAAAAAAAAATCATTTTTATCTCCATTCACACAGTTTAGAAAAGAGTCGCACCCAAATTTTTCGTAAGAGGGCTGAGTTCACAATTTGAACCCGTGATCTATACGATGCACAAAGTCGATACTACTGTAACCTAATATATCACAAGACAATGTTATTATTGAACCTGATAGCATAATGAAAATTAATATATCACAAGACAATGTTACTATTGAACCTGATAGCATAATGAAAATGTTTGATTATAACACGATGCGTTACATCAATGATTCAATATGAAAGATAGTAAATTACTCTTTTGATCTAGTTAACGTAACTGATCAACCACGCGAGCTGATTAGATGCGTCACGGAGGTAGATCCAAAACAAGCAAAGGGTGTTTTGAGAATAACAAAAAACAAAATTTAGAAATACAAAACATTTAAGAAGCACTAGATATAAAATTTGTAAGTTTCAAAAAAGACAAAATTCACCCAAAATTATATTTCAAGATCACAATAGGTTCCAAAACTATATTTCAAGATCACAATAGGTCCAAAATATGATCCATTTCATGGAAAATTCTTGCTCAATTTAGGTCCCCATAAAAATACAAACAAAACAAAATCACTCCCAAAATTCACGTGCATAGAAGAAAACAAAAATGTCAAATTTAAAACAAAAAAATATAACAATTTTGAACAAAAAAATAAAAATAAAAAAAATTATTTTTACTATGATAACTAATTTCTATATCATACTTCACATCATTTAATCAAACACGACCAATAAATGTCTAATATTTACATCAAATTATGTTAATTTTATCACAACTAATTCAAACAAATATGTATAGACCAACTATGTTTAGTAATACAAAAACACGTGTCATATATTTATTGAATCAATATATACGCATTAAATATTAAAAACTTTTTACCAAAATTTCTACTACTATATAGTCCTATTCTAGCATAATGCAAACCTAGTAATTTCACCTACTAGCTTTTGTTATGTCATCATCTCACTGTTTAACTACCCCACCAAGATCTAAATTTCAAAAATAAAAAACAATTTAACTATTCAACATAAAAATTAATGTTTCAAATTTTCCTTTTTATACATGGAAACAAATAATTCAAAATACTTTTTCCGTTCTAATTTATATGTTACATTTCAAATTTCAAAAATTAGATAAACGTTTTTTGATATCGATCTTCTTCACAATTACAATAATAATATATTCTGTATAATTTTACTAGTGAAATCAGTAAAGTGTAAAATATAACGATACCCTTAATATCAAAAATAATTAAACTATTTTTAATAAACCCTCGACTTAAAAATAACATAATGATTACCATTTTTTCATACATTTTTTAATTATCAAATAATCTCATATATTGGAAAAAAAATTATTATTTAGCAATTAAATCAAGTAATAATATGCATAAATCCTATATAATTGTATTTTTTCTTCTTCCAAAAGATAATACTAATAATACAATTAATTCCAAATTTTCTACAACAAAAATAACATTAAAAAAAAAACCAAAATTAATTGTAGAAAAATTAAGATCAAAATGATATACAAAAGTACCATTTTTTCAGAGAGAAAAGATTGAGCCGTCCCCGCCAATATCACCACCGTAAACCACCACCGTCAATCCACCGGAAAATCAAGAACTGATGAAAAAACTGCCGGAAAAATCCATTTCAAGCAGAAAAAATCCAACTTTGAAACCCACAAAGTAAGTATTTTCTTGCATTTGCATTTCTGACATTTTCTTGAAATCTACACAACCAAAATCAACAAGAACCTTCATTGCACACCAACTGTTTGATAATTTTCCACCAATTTTTTTTCAGCACCAAAATCAGTCCTGCAGAAAAAAAAATGTGATTTTTAAAGAATCCCATTTATAAAAAACATAAAAAGGTGTTTGATTTTGTCTTTTTGGTGCATTTTTTTGGGTGTCACATGAACCAAGAAAGGTGAAAAACATAGGGTTGATAAATGGTGTAGAGGTACTATCATTACTCTAATATATCGTTCGAACTCTTTAAAAATATCATTAAAAAATTATTAAATAGAAGAGAGTTTAATAACATTTTTGAAAAATATAAACAATTTATATAGTACATGTCATATTGCTTTATTTTCTAACTAATTTAGATCGTGTCGATAAAAAGTTTAGAGCTTTAAACACTTTTCTACTAAATAAAAAAGGTCTATTACTCCTTACCAAAGAAAACCTCATGATTCTGATTCGAACTCGAGACTTCTTCATTATCATTATTTTGCTCCTACCCCTAAGAAAAAAAAAGTTTCATTCAAGATTTGAACTCGAGACTTCTCGTGAAGAATGAAGAGATCTTTACTTCATTACAAGATTTCGAACTCGAGACTTCTTATCAAGAATGAAGAGACCTTTTACCCTTCCTCCAAACACACTTTTAGTGAAACTTCTTAGTTTGTTTGTTTGTTTGATGAGCAAAGTTGTCCTATCCTTAAAATTATGTGTTGGTAGTACTTACTATAAGTCTATGAGGGAATTAGGTGTGATAGGAAGTTAGAAAGAAGAGGGGGAGAAAAGAAGGTTAAAGAGACAATTTAAGGACATTGAAAGAGAAATCCTTTTGTGTCTTGTGAGTTTGTATATGTCTATTCCCAACACAGTGTGACTATCTGTCTTATTAAACAAACATAATGAAGCCAATAGTGTTAGCTTTGTGTTATGTTATTTGGGCATGGGCTTTGACATTGATTGACACTAATAAAACCCCACACCTCTTCTAGTTCCCAACAAGTAAGCTAAGCAACATTTGGAGATCGTGGATTCTGAAGTTAAAACTTGAAATTTAAAAAGTTAAGTTTTTTCTTTTGTAATTGTGTCCGGATGTTTTGTTGAAAGATTGAAGTTTAGTAAGTGGAAGTCTGATCAAATTTTATGGCGAAACATATATTTAAAAATATGTGACCGAATGCGAGCTTGAGACTATCACATTTCACCTTGTTTGTACCTCAATTATTTCGCATAATTTTTGTTATTTTACTCACTTATGATTGTTAACTATATCCATCAAATTAGGTAGATACACCCCCAAACCCCTCAAGGTTTAGTTCAATTGGCAAAGGTTAATATATTTGAGACTTATGTTACAAGTTGAGTTATATGTCAAACTAACTTTATCTAGTATTTAAGTAGAGAGGAATAGAAAAGACGAGGTCATTATTTACAAGTTTCTAAGGTTAAGTTGACCCTTCTAACCCTCTTTTAAAATATCTTTGAGTAAATAACTATATTAGTCATGTCACATATGTTATCAGATGTTTATATTAAATTAATAAATACATATTATTTATTTGAATATAAATATATCACTCAACTCATAATTAAGTTTTCATCTCATTTAATCATATGATAAATTTAATATAAGTACCTAATACAAATAAAATTTACCCTCCCCCCTCCCCCAAGACAAACACCCTTGGGTCAATTTTTCCCAATTTGTTTTCACTTTCACACCTTACATTGCCTCAAAAGTCCATTTCCCAATTTATCTAGATTTGCACAAGCAATCTCTGTCTTATTTTCTTTCCTTTATTTACCCTTCATTTATTACAAATTTCCTTTTCTATCCTCCATAGATAATGATGCACATTTCAGATTCAAGAAAAGTGGTTCAACCAAAAATAGAAAGAAATTAAGTCGGAGCGATAAATATTTTTTCATTTTAATCTAAGAATATATCGTTATCGTTATTAAAGAGTGTTTTACCTTTTAAATATGAAATTTTTTAATACTAATCTAAATCTAATGAAGCTTTAATATAGTTATCAAAGATCAGATAAGAAATAAATAAATAAAAGGGAGGTTCAAAATCTTGTTTTTTAAAATCATTTTTTTTTCTTAACACTAATTCAAAATGTATATATATTTTTAATTAATGCAGCTTTTGAGTAGTCTATATTATATTTATAGTACAAGTTTTTTTAAATGAGAGAGGACCTGACTCTACTGACTAAAAGGGCATCAATTTCAAGAAAAATTCAAAAAATATAGATGAATAACTATATTATATATTTTGATAATTTTGTTTATTTGTTATTTTATTGTCTTTATTTTTCTTTATATCATGCTTTTTATAATGGATGATTAATTGAAAATAAATTTTCTACCTCATAAACGTAGAAATATGATCTACTTATACCCTATCTTTATTATACTTTATTTGTTAACTTATATCGAGTATGTTATTATTATTTTTTTATATTCTTTATTTATGTTTTCTCGAGACTATAAACAAAGCAAAATCCAAGAATTTGTGGCCTAACATTCATTTGTTGGACTCAATAGGGGGAGCTAAACAAGATTGCTAATTAGCTACTTTTCCCAATAAACTTGGTTTTTGTTGACTCTTTTAGTCAAATATAATAAGTATTTGTGGGCCCAAAAGGTTTAAAAAATGCTGGTCCCACTAAGTAACTTTTGCATTTTTTATTTTAAAAAAATCAAATTTTACTTAATATTAAATAATTGTAAAAATAAAATTACATTATCAAAACAATTCATAAAAAAAAGTGAAATTAGTAGCTTGTGAAATAAGATAAAGCAACTTGATTCAACATATAAAAATACATGAATTAGTGTGAATATTTAGTTTTGGTTGAATTTTATATATAGGGATAAAAATAAAATACACAAACAATTATTTATTAATAATAATATATTTAGTATAATTCAGATAGAATGAACGTAAAATCAGTTCTAATTTTATAAGATAAATAATTATTTTAAATTCAATTGATGAAACTCTAAGATACTATTACGTTTATTCATTATCTCCTTCAAATTTCAAACTCCATAATAGCGATTATGGAGTTTGAAATTTGAAACTCTGGAAAAGTGACTAGTGGACTAAAATATGTGCATATAACATGATATAAATTTTAAATTTTGAATTCGAATTCGATTATTAATAAATGAGTTAAAAGTTGATAGGTAAAAATAATTTAAGAAAAGGTACATGTTTTTCCTACCCCATTTGCAATTACTTACATTTGCCAGAACAATATTTATAACTGATGGCACATTTATTATGATGTGATTTTCATTTACTATTTATTAGATTTTTGCTTTCTGTTTCCATTAGGTAAAGGATTTAAAACTTGTCTCACTTAGGTCAAGTATTTTTTTCTAATAAATGTATTATTGGTGAAATATTATTTTGTTTGTATATAGTTTTAAATTAAACAAGATTAAAATGACAAGATTTTGAAAAAAAGGTATGTGTTACATCTTAGATAAATACCTACTATATCATAAGGAGATAGAAATAACCTGGTATACAGATAATGATGTATTTTCAAAGACGTTTGTTGAGACAAAGTGAACAATGTATATCATGAGCTTAAGTTGTGATCACACTTCATTTCGAATGATTTATAATGTTGTTCAAGTCTTAATTAATTACTTGCTGATAAAAAACCCTAGACGTAGAGAGTAGGTACGATCTAATTTTTTAATAGAGGGAAAGATGATGAAAAATATAAAATGTGTATGCTACGCGCTCTCTCGCGATCATTTATGAAGCTTAGGCAAGAGAAATATGTAATTATCGAACAACTTTATATCAGGTATAGTTCGTTAGGACAATTCATTAATCATAATTAGTTTATTTAAATAAGTGTGAACACAAAAAATATATAAATAGAAATAAATTTTTAAAAACAGAGTTGGGATTTACTAAAATGAGGAAAACAACTATAGTTTTTTTATCTAAGAAAAACATTAAAAGGTAAAAAAAATTAAATGCTAAGTAATTGCTAAATCAATAATGTAAAAAAGAAAGGAAATAAATTAAATGCTAACTAATACCTAGATCAGTTCTTATGCACCAAAATGGAACTCAAGAAAATGATTGAAGTAACTGATTATTTATGTGGTTCAAATTTTTTAAAAAATGATATCGTATTTATAATAAGTTTTTTTAAAAAATTATTTTTAAGAAGATTAATACACACCTATTAATATATTTTATGAAAAATCCGAATAACCTAAATAATTGTTATTCAATTATTATAAACCAAAATAGAACTCAAGAAAATGATAGAATCCTAAAGACTATAAATCAAAGAACCCCATAAGGAGAAAGTTCAATATTTATCATAAATATAGACAAAAGAAGAACTAAATAATTTATATATATATATATATATATATATATATGCACAGATATCAATCATTTTCAGAACAGATATTTTCTCAGATCAAACCCTACTTTTCCTGTATTTGTATCTGTCCCATTTATCACTGCCATGTATAACATGGAGTGTTGCAAGTGAATTCAATTGAACTCTTCATTTTTAGCAAAGGAGAAGATTTTAAGTTCGAGTTTTGAAAATGGATAATGAATTCGTCATATGTACGTATGAATAGATTCATACGATCAATCGACTAATGAATTCGTATTATCAACATATATGATTTAAATATTCTCAATTGAAAGTCTTGAGCTCGAGTTTTGAAGATGGAAAAATTCCTGATGGGAGTATGAATATCCTCGTATACTACGAGGGAAAGAAAGGTCTTGAATTTGAGTTTATGAGTTATTTATTGATTTTTTATACATATTTTGTAGATCTCTTAATGTAAAAATTAATCTTTTTGTCAAAGTTATTGACAATGGCGAAATCAGAATTATTTTATTATACATAAATAGAGTATCTTTTTAATTTAAAAAGTATAATTCTCGGTAAAGAGTATTTAACTAACCACCTTTTGTGTGGTAACACTACTAGGTTGTGCCATGTACCTACATATTCAGGCTCTAGCTCCGCCCCTACTACACAACACCCCATATATTTTTTTCATATATATTATAATAATTTTCGACGAAGCGTGTTTACAGATCCCTTCTTTGTTATATATGGCTACACCACTAATCAGGAGCTACTTGGTATTGTCGAATTCATAATTATAGATCAAGCTTTAATCTTGAAATACAACATGAATCTAAATTAGTCAATTTAGTAAATTCTGAATGCAGATGATTATACCAAAAACAAACACAACACAACATATATATATATACAAAACTTGTAATAAAAATAAGAAGAAAATATAAAAGAGAAATGAAGAGTACCTTTCAAATTTCCATTAATAGATGCAAAAAACTTGTGCATGGATCCATTAATACAAAATTTATTGTATGTTTGGTAACTAAGAAAAGAAATAGTACTAGTATAGAAGGAGTATATATATATTTGTATATAAAGAAGAAAAAATTAATTAATTAAAAAAAATGAAAGAAAAATAATTAAAAGCAAAAGGGGTTGCATATCTTTAACACTTTACAATAGAATTGATTTTTTCTTCTTTTTCTTGAAAAATAAAATTGTGAAAGAGATTTCATTTTCAGCTTTTTCTTTTTATTATTCTATGAAACTTGGGATTTTAATATCCTTCTTCTTTTTTTTTTCCTCTAAAAAAACCTGGAGAAGAAAAAAAAAAAAAAAGCTGACAATTAATAGTGGATTGAGAGGCTTTTTGGTGAAAATGCTTTTTGCAGATGAAAAAGTTTGAGAAAATTGGAAAATTAATTTTTTTTAAAAATTATTCTGTGTGAAAATTAATATATTTCAACTACATTATAAATTATTGAGAATATAATTAAATAAATAATTATGTAATTTCTTAACTAATATATTTTAAATTATTAAATAAGATAATCACACTTTAATATTGTAACAGAGCAGAAAATTCTCCGAATTTAAGTTTCACCACCATTCATTATTTATTTTTCTTATGTATTTAGACATGTCAACATGTGGTTTAGACATGTCAACATGACTCAATATTGTATACTATCATGTTTTCTTCAAAAATTATTATATATTTCGGAAATAATTATTGTCTTTATTTTAAATTATGAATTATAATAATAATAACATAGATAATGTGTATACAATTTTTCGATAAACTTCGACTCAATAAATTATGAAGTAATTATTATCAATACAAATGCAATGATGAAATATAAATGTTTTTTTTGTACTTTCAATTACTCAATATTTGAAGGAAACACAAAGACAAAAAGAACAAAAGCATACAAAGGGTCAAACCTAATTTGGAATCTATAAATCTAAAAAAAAAGTATAGAAATAAAAAAAATAGTTATCTCTTGGAAATAGAAAAAGTAATATTCATTCATAAAGAAATAGAAAAAACAAAAAAATAAAAATAAAAGCAAAGATAGAGAAAAAAAAAGTATTTGGGCCAAAAAGCCATTTCAGAACTTTTTATAATGAAACCAATTTTTTTTGGTTCTTCTAATCTTTTGTTGCTTTATAAGTAATGAGTAGTAAACGCAAAAAAATAAAATAAAAATTGGACCATATCATCCAAAATGATGTTGAAAATTAGTTACGAAATTCATCGTTATTCTATCGCTAATTTAATAATATATTATTAATTTGTCGTTGAGTAATAAAAATAAATTTTAATATTTAACTATAAAAATTATCAGTTTTTTATTCATGTCTTTTTTTTGGAGGAATAGATAAGAGATCCTTTTAAAAACAAATTTAAGGTTCACCTAAACTCAATAATTTTTCACCTAAAGTGACAAAAATGTGATTCGATATTACGATGATTATATCGTCTTACGATTTAGAGATATCTATAGAGACAAAACAGAAATCCTCCATAAGTGGATATTCATAAATACTCGATCGTGAATTAAATTATTATTATATATTAATTGTTATAGAGATTCATAAATTTTTAATTTTTGAATATATCTTTGAAATACTTTGCTATATTAATCATAATTTTTGATTTTAAAATTTTAAGAGTAATTTTTTAATATAAATACTTTTTCTCTTAAAATGATATTTATATAATACTAATTTAAATTAATTAAACTAGTAAATTTTGAACGAATAATTAATTTAAAAACTTGGACCACCTAGCTCACAATAAATTATGCATTAGGATATATAGTCAATTATGTTTAAAAAAAGCAGCCGTTATATCTGACGTTAATAGAGAAAATAATAATATAAAATTAAAAAGACAAAAAGTAAAATAATTAAAGTGATATGAGTAATTGGTTAAAAAGATTATTTTGATATGATTAGACCATGTTATAGTTGATTTATTAGAGTTGTGACCATGTGTATTTTTTTCTCTTTTCCCTTTAGGTCACGTGAGCAACAGTCTTTGTAAGAATTTTTTTTACTTGGGTGTTTGGTATCTGTTTTGAAATCTCGAGTAATTCAATTTCACGATGTGGATGGTGACATTCATGACAGAGAGCAAGCCTTTGAACCTTGGAGAAGGAGTGCATATTACAGCTTAAACGAATTTTAAATTGGAATAGGAGATGAAAGTTAGAAACCTTATAAAGAATGAGTTCAGAGTCAATTGTTGAGGCGTCTTATGGATGAAAATAGACAAAGTCGTGCAAATCTAAATCCAGAATAGATAATACATTAACGGTTAGATTTGAAGTCGGTGTACGGGTCGAGGTCGATACTAGGAAAAAGTGGTCACTCGGCCCCTCACATACTTTACAAGAAAGTTTATCGAGTTCAAGACACATAATTCTGAAAGTCACATGAGTTCGAATACTATGTATAAGACTAATTTAATGAGAATACTTTTTATTTTGTTTCTCTTTCCTTCTTAATGAATATTGAAGGAAATACATTCAAATTGAGCGAAGAATACAAATAGTTTTACTTCAAAAAAAATTAACTACTTTGAGATGAAAACATAGTAATTATATTTGTATTACAAAAACAAATATGAAGGGTTTACTTTAGGAGTAATTAGATGAAAATAATTAGAGATTTCGTACAACCTCTAAAATCAAAGAATGGTATATGTTCACTTTATCAAGCGATCTCTTCATACCACATTAAAACTTGCTTGATTTAAGATTTGACGTACCACAAACGTAAATTGTTTTGAGCGAATTATATATCAAATATTTGAAATATCAAGAGAATTTCATATCTGAAATTTGAGATTGTTTAGAACTAATTTTGAGTTGGTCGAGATTGAATAGCTAGTGTATACTTCATATACAATCAAACTCTATTCAATTTTTGAATGTATCATAATGTTTATTTAGGTTTGATTTGATTTTGACTATTATGTAAAGAAGAAATAACTGTAATTATAGTAAATTAATAGTTTTATTGTATATAGTTGAAATTAACCCTTTATATAATGTATGGTATAAACAATGCATAGCATGTATGTATATCTTTGATACATAGATATATAGCATGTATACATAATTATACACTATGTATACAATACTGATATATTGAATTGCAATTTATACAATATCAATACATTACATGTACAACAATTATTTTGTTGATTCTTTTTTGGTTACATGTATGGAAGAGTTAGAATTTTGCTCCATAATGTTGTTTTCATTTTTTAATGTGAGATATAAAAAAGGTAGCTTATCCGCGATTTTTCTCCTATTTAACCACGATTCTAACATCGATCGGTACACAACCCTGAACCTAATACAAAGATTAGAGAGAAAATTCCCCCAAATTTTCCTTGTGGAAATTAAAATAGAATCCTACTAATTGGATCCCATTAATTTGTCTCCTAATATATGCTCATGTACTAAACGTGTGATTCGAATTCCATGAGATCCCTTCAATGAGAACCCTTTTTATTCGAATTTTTCTTATTTTTAAAATTTAAATTTGAAATTTCTGATTAAAAATAAAAAGATTTGATTGATTCCGTATCAACCAGATAAGAATGAAGAATAATTGTGGTTGTATATTTCATGCTGGTCCAATAACAATTTGGGGGCATATATTATTATCTTATGAATCAGAAAAATTCAAATGATTAGCTAATCGATTTTTATTTAGGTTTGATTTGATTTTACGTTTTAAAAAAGTGATTAATATTTGGTTCGATTCAAAACCCCAGAAGAAAAAACCAAACCAACAAGTCCTACACATTATTTATAATAATATATACATAAGATATTATTTTAATAAAATAAAATAATTAAATATTTTATATATATCTTCATCAAAAATTTTATTTATAATTCATATGTGAAAACAAAAAACAAACAAAAAAGTCGAGCAAGATGTCAATTCAAGTCTAAAACCAAAACAAATTAAACGAAAGCAACAATGACCAATTTTAATTTCTTGTTGTGAATAACGAGTGATTTATGGGTTGTTAGGTTATTTTTTATTTGCTAACTAATTTATTTTCTATATCCTATCTTGAGTTTTGATTTTATTTTCGTGTATAATAAAAGTACCAACCAATCAAGCCATTTGACAAGAGAAATTTAAGCAAAACTTAAATTTTATTAAAAATCTTTTTTCTAAATTTAGTGGAAATTTAGGATTTATTTTGAATAATGAAATTATAATTTGCAGTAAGATTTAGAAGAGTGCTACTCTAAAAGTCATGAATACTAAGGTCTTAAAAGACGTTCATGAAATTTTTTGGCATTTTTTTTTTAAATTCTGGATCATAAAAATTCATGGAATGCACACGAAAATTGATAAAATGTCGGTTTACCTGTTCTGAGCTCGTTTTACCTTGAAAATGGACTGATTTGTCCGTGGGGACCAAATGACTCCATTGTCAAGGTCTTAACGGACATCCATGCAAAATTTCGGCAAAAAGAAAAAGTTGAAATTTCGAATCACCCAAAATTCATGGACTGCACACGAAAATCAATGCAATGAGAATTTACCTGCTCTGGGGCTCGTTTGACCTTGAAAATGAGTCGGGTGGCCTATGAGGACCAACTGGTTCCATTGTTAAGGGCTGAATGAACGTCCATGAAAAATTCGGGCAAAAAAATCTAGAATTCTGGATCACAAAAAATTCATGGACTATAACACACAAAAATTGATAAAATTGGGGTTTACCTGCTCTAGGCTCGTTTGACCTTCCAAATGGGCCGGTTTCCCCATGGGGACCAACTGGCTCCATTGCTAGGACGTTTGTTAAGACCTTAGAAATTGAATTAGTTCGTTCTGCGGAGAAAAATAGTGCATTTTCTTGTTCAAAGGAGCTCCAAAGTATACAAAGACACATTTTACTGTTTCATGCGCTATAGCCACAAATTTTTTTTATCTGAAATTCTGAAATAAAATGGCCGAAATTTTTCACAGACGTCCATTAAGACCTTAGAAATGAAATCAGTTCGTCACGCTAGAAAAAATGGTGCAATTTAAAGTTCAAATAAGCCCCAAAGAAGACAAAGACAAATTCTACCGATTTTCATGTGCTATAGACAATGAAATTTTTTATTCGCAAATCCCGAAATAAAATGACCGATGTTTTTCATGGATTTGTGTTAATACCTTAGAAATGGAACCAGTTCATCCCGTGGGAAAAAATGGTGCATTTTAAAGTTCAAGTGAGCCCTAAAGCAGGCAAAGACAGATTTTACCGATTATCGTGTGCTATAAGCCCATAAATTTTTTTTATCTGGAAATCACCAAACAAAATGGTCAAAAATTTTCACGAATGATTGTTAAAACCTTAGAAATGGAACCAGTAAGTCCCAAATGGTGTATTTTCAAGTTCAAACGAGCCCCAAAGAAGGCAAACACAAAATTTACTGAATTTCGTGTATCCGAAAATACCGAAACAAATGGCTAAAATTTTTCATAGACGTCCGTTAAGATATTAGAAATTGAACTAGTTTATCCTGCGGGAAAAAATGGTATATTTTCATGTTCAAACGAGCCCCCAAGCTGGTAAAGGCAGATTTTACCGATTAACATATGCTATAAACCATGACTTTTTTTAATACGAAATCTCGAAAAAAATTGACCAAAATTTTTTATCGACGTCCGTTAAGACCTTAGAAATGGAACCAGTTTGTCCCGCAGGAAAAATGGTGTATTTTGAAGTTCATATAAGCCCCTAAGTAGACAAAGACATATTTTATCGTTTTTCAGCCTATAGAATTTTTTTGATCCGGAAATTCCGAAACAAAATGGACGAATTTTTTTATGGACGTCTGTTAAGACCTTAGAAATGGAACCGACTTGTCCCACGATAAAAAAATAGTGCATTTTCAAGTTCAAACGAGCCAAAGCAAGCAAAGGACGATTTTACCAATTTTCATATGCTATAGCCCATGGATTTGTTTTATCTGGAAATCCAAAATAAAATGGCCAAAATTTTTCATGGACGTCTGTTAAGACCTTAGAAATGGAATCAGTTCATCGTGCGTGGAATAATAGTGCATTTTCAAGTTCAAATAAGCCCCAACACAGGCCAAGATAGATTTTACCGATTTTGATGTGCTATAGCAATGAATTTTTTTTGATCCTGAAATCACGAAAAAGATGGCCGAAATTTTTATGGACGTTAGTTAAGACCTTAGAAATTGAACCAGTTTGTATCCAGGGAAAAATGGTGCATTTTCAAGTTGAAACGAGTCTAAAGCAGGCAAAGATAAATTTTACCAATTTTCGTGTGATATAGCCCATGGATTTTTTCAATCCGGAAATCCAAAAAAAAATGACCGAAATTTTTCATGGACGTTCGTTAAGACCTTGGAAATGGAACCAATTCGTACCGCGAGGAAAAATTATGCATTTTCAATTTTAAACGAGCCCCAAACCAGGCAAAGGCAGATATTACCGATTTTCATGTGTTATAGCCCATGAATTTTTTTTGATCTAGTCCCGAAACAAAATGGCCAAACTTTTTCTTGGACGTCCGTTAAGACCTTAGATATGGAATCAGTTCGTCCCGCCGGAAAAAATGGTGCATTTTCATTTTAAAACGAGCCTCAAAGCAAGCAAATGAAGATTTTACCGATTTTCGTGTGCTATAACCCTTTTTTTTTGATCCAGTAATCCCAAAACAAAAAAGACGAAAATTTTCATGGACGTTTGTTAATACCTTAGAAATGGAACTAGTTAGTCTCGCGAGGAAAAATAGTGCATATTCATGTTCTAACGAGCCCAAAGCACGCAAAGACAGATTTTATCGATTTTCGTGTGCTATAGCCCATTTGATTTTTTTTGATCCAAAAATCTCAAAATATAATGGCCATAATTTTTCATGGAAGTCCGTTTATACCTTAAAAATGGAACCAGTTCGTTTCACGGGGAAAAATTGTGCATATTCAAGTTCAAACAAGGCCCAAAACAGGCCAAGATAGATTTTACCAATTTTAATGTGCTATAGCAATGAATTTTTTTTGACCTGAAATCACGAAAAAGATGGCCGAAATTTTTATGGACGTTAGTTAAGACCTTAGAAATTGAACCAGTTCGTTTCCAGGGAAAAATAGTGCATTTTCAAGTTAAAATGAGTCTAAAGCAGGCAAAGATAAATTTTACCGATTTTTGTGTGATATAGACCATGGATTTTTTCAATCCGGAAATCCAAAACAAAATGACCGAAATTTTTCATGGACGTTCGTTAAGACCTTGGAAATGGAACCAATTCGTACCGCGGGGACAAATTATGCATTTTCAATTTCAAACGAGTCCCATAGCAGGCAAAGACAGCTATTATCGATTTTCATGTGTTATAGCCCACGTAGTTTTTTTGATCTAGTACCAAAACAAAATGGCCAAACTTTTCCTTGAACGTGCGTTAAGACCTTAGAAATGGAACCAGTTCGTCCCGCCGGAAAAAATAGTGCATTTTCATTTTCAAACGAGCCTCAAAGCAAGCAAATGAAGATTTTACCGATTTTCGTGTGCTATAACCCTTTTTTTTTAATCCAGTAATTCCAAAACAAAATAGACGAAAATTTTCATGGACGTTTGTTAATACCTTAGAAATGGAACTAGTTAGTGTCGCGAGGAAAAATAGTGCATTTTCATGTTCTAACGAGCCCAAAGCAGGCAAAGACAGATTTTATCGATTTTCGTATGCTATAGCCCATTGATTTTTTTTTAATCCAAAAATCTCGAAATATAATGGCCAGAATTTTTCATAGAAGTCCGTTTATACCTTTTAAATGGAACAAGTTCATTTCACGGGGAAAAATTGTGCATATTCAAGTTCAAACAAGCCCCAAAATAGGCCAAGATAGTTTTTACCGATTTTGATATGCTATAGCAATAAATTTTTTTTGATCCTGAAATCACGAAAAAGATGGCCGAAATTTTTATAGACGTTAGTTAAGACCTTAGAAATTGAATCAGTTCGTCCAGAGGGAAAAATGGTGCATTTTCATGTTGAAACGAGTCTAAAGCAGGCAAAGATAAATTTTACCGATTTTCGTGTGATATAGTCCATGGATTTTTTCAATCCGGAAATCAAAAACAAAATGACCGAAATTTTTCATGGACGTTCGTTAAGACCTTGGAAATGGAACCAATTCGTACCGCGGGGAAAAATTATGCATTTTCAATTTCAAACAAGCCCAAAGCAGGCAAAAATAGATATTATCGATTTTCATGTGTTATAGCCCACAATTTTTTTTTGATCTAGTCCCGAAACAAAATGGCCAAACTTTTTCTTGGACGTGCGTTAAGACCTTAGAAATGGAACCAGTTCGTTCCGCCGGAAAAAATGGTGCATTTTCATGTTCAAACGAGCCTCAAAGCAAGCAAATGAAGATTTTACCAATTTTCGTGTGCTATAACCCTTTTTTTTGATCCAATAACTCCAAAACAAAATAGACGAAAATTTTCATGGACGTTTGTTAATACCTTAGAAAATGGAACTAGTTAGTGTCGCGAGTAAAAATAGTGCATTTTCATGTTCTAACGAGCTCTAAGTAGGCAAAGACAGATTTTATCGATTTTCGTATACTATAGCCCATTGTTTTTTTTTAATCCAAAAATCTCAAAATATAATGGCCATAATTTTTCATGGAAGTCCTTTTATACCTTAGAAATGGAACCAGTTCGTTTCACGGGGAAAAATTGTGCATTTTTATGTTCAAACAAGCTTCAAAACAGGCCAAGATAGATTTTACCGATTTGATGTGCTATAGCAATGAATTTTTTTTGATCCTGAAATCACGAAAAAGATGGCCGAAATTTTTATGAAAGTTAGTTAAGACCTTAGAAATTGAACCAGTTCGTCTCCAGGGAATAATAGTGCATTTTCAAGTTGAAACGAGTCTAAAGCAGGCAAAGATAAATTTTACCGATTTTCGTATGATATAGCCCATGGATTTTTTCAATCCGAAAATCCAAAACAAAATGACCAAAATTTTTAATGGACGTTCGTTAAGACCTTGGAAATGGAACTAATTCGTACCGCGGGGACAAATTATGCATTTTCAATTTCAAACGAGCCCAAAGCAGGCAAAGCCAAATATTACCGATTTTCATGTGTTATAGCCCATGAATTGTTTTTGATCTAATCCCGAAACAAAATGGCCAAACTTTTTCTTGGACATGCGTTAAGACCTTAGAAATGGAACCAGCTCGTCCCGCCAGAAAAAATGGTGCATTTTCATTTTCAAAAGAGCCTCAAAGCAAGCAAATGAAGATCTTACCAATTTTCGTGTGCTATAATCCTTTTTTTTAATCCGGTAATCCCAAAACAAAATAGACAAAAATTTTCATGGACGTTTGTTAATACCTTAGAAATGGAACTAGTTAGTCTCGGAAGGAAAAATAGTGCATTTTCATGTTCTAACGAGCCCAAAGTAGGCAAAGATAGATTTTATCGATTTTCGTGTGCTATAGACCATTAATGTTTTTTGATCCAAAAATCTCGAAATATAATGGCCATAATTTTTCATGGAAGTCCTTTTATACCTTAGAAATGGAACTAGTTCGTTTCACGGGGAAATTATGCATATTCAAGTTCAAAGAAGCTTCAAAACAGGCCAAGATAGATTTTATCGCTTTTGATGTGCTATAGCAATAAATTTTTTTTGATCCTGAAATCACGAAAAAGATGGCCAAAATTTTTATGGACGTTAGTTAAGACCTTAAAAATTGAACCAGTTCGTCTCCAGGGAAAAATAGTGCATTTTTAAGTTGAAACGAGTCTAAAGCAGACAAAGATAAATTTACTGATTTTCGTGTAATATAGCGTATGGATTTATTCTATCCGGAAATTCAAAGGAAAATGATCGAATTTTTTCATGGACGTTCGTTAAGACCTTGGAAATGGAACCAATTCGTACCGCGGGGATAAATTATGCATTTTCAATTTCAAACGAGTCCCATAGCAGGCAAAGATAGATATTATCGATTTTCATGTATTATAGCCCACGATTTTTTTTTTATCTAGTTCCAAAACAAAAATGGCCAAACTTTTTCTTGGACGTCCATTAAGACCTTAGATATGGAACCAGTTCGTCTCGCCGGAAAAATGGTGCATTTTCATGTTCAAACGAGCCTCAAAGCAAGCAAATGAAGATTTTACCGATTTTCGTGTGCTATAACTCTTTTTTTTTTGATCCAGTAATCCCAAAACAAAATAGACAAAAATTTTCATGGATGTTTGTTAATAACTTAGAAATGGAACTAGTTAGTCTCGCGAGAAAAAACAGTGCATTTTCATGTTTTAACGAGCCCAAAGCACGCAAAGACAGATTTTATCGATTTTCTGTGCTATAGCCCATTGATTTTTTTGATCCAAAAATTTTGAAATATAATGGCCATAGCTTTTCATGGAAGTCCGTTTATACCTTAGAAATGGAACCAGTTCGTTTCACGGGGAAAAATTGTGCATTTTAGAGTTCAAACAAGCTCCAAAACAGGCCAAGATATGTTTTCTCAATTTTGATGTGCTATAGCAATGATTTTTTTTTGATCCTGAAACACGAAAAGGATGGCCGAAATTTTTATGGACGTTAGATAAGACCTTAGAAATTGAACCAGTTTGTCTCCAGGGAAAAATAGTGCATTTTCAAGTTGAAACGAGTCTAAAGCAGGCAAAGATAAATTTTACCAATTTTTGTGTGATATAGCCTATGGATTTTTTCAATCCGGAAATCCAAAACAAAATGACCGAAATTTTTCATGGACGTTCGTTAAGACCTTGGAAATGGAACCAATTCGTACCGCGGGGAAAAATTATGCATATTCAATTTCAAATGAGCTCCAAAGCAGGCAAAGACAGATATTACCGATTTTCATGTGTTATAGCCCATGAATTTTTTTTGATCTAGTTCCGAAACAAAATGGCCAAACTTTTTCTTGGACGTCCGTTAAGACCTTATAAATGGAACCAGTTCATCCCATCGGAAAAAATGGTGCATTTTCATGTTCCGACGAGCCTCAAAGCAAGTAAATGAAGATTTTTTACCGATTTTCGTGTGTTATAGCCTTTTTTTTGATCCAGTAATCCTAAAACAAAATAGACAAAAATTTTCTGGGACATTTATTAATATCTTAGAAATGGAACTAGTTAGTATCGCGAGGAAAAATAGTGCATTTTCATGTTCTAACGAGCCCAAAGCAGGCAAAGACAGATTTTATCGATTTTCGGGTGCTATAGCTCATTGATTTTTTTTAATCCAAAAATCTCGAAATATAATGGCCATAATTTTTTATGGAAGTCCGTTTAAACCTTAGAAATGGAACCAGTTCGTTTCATGGTGAAATATTGTGCATATTCAAGTTCAAACAAGCCACAAAATAGGCCAAGATAGATTTTACCGATTTTGATGTGCTATAGCAATGAATTTTTTTTGATCTTGAAATCACAAAAAAAGATGGCCAACATTTTTATGGACGTTAGTTAAGACCTTAGAAATTGAACCAGTTCGTCTCCAGGGAAAAATGGTGCATTTTCAAGTTGACACGAGTCTAAAGCAGGCAAAGATAAATTTTACCAATTTTCGTGTGATATAGCCCATGGATTTTTTCAATCCGGAAATCCAAAACAAAATGACCAAAATTTTTCATGGACGTGCGTTAAGACCTTGGAAATGGAACCAATTCGTACCGCGGGGAAACATTATGCATTTTCAGTTTCAAACGAGCCCCAAAGAAGGCAAAGACAGTTATTATCGATTTTCATGTGTTATAGCCCATGAATTTTTTTTGATCTAGTTCCGAAACAAAATGGCCAAACTTTTTCTTGGACGTCCGTTAAGACCTTAGAAATGGAACCAGTTCGTCCTGCCGGAAAAAATGGTGCATTTTCATGTTCAGATGAGCCTCAAAGCAAGCAAATGAAGATTTTACCAATTTTCGTGTGCTATAAACTTTTTTTTGATGCAGTAATCCCAAAACAAAATAGATGAAAATTTTCATGGACGTTTGTTAATACTTCAGAAATGGAACTAGTTAGCCTCGCGAGGAAAAATAGTGCATTTTCATTTTCTAACGAGCCCAAAGCAGGCAAAGACAGATTTAATCGATTTTCGTGTGCTATAGCCCATTGATTTTGTTTCATCCAAAAATCTCAAAATATAATGGCCATAATTTTTCATGGAAGTCCGTTTATACCTTAGAAATGGAACCAGTTCGTTTCACGGGGATAAATTGTGCATATTCAAGTTCACAAGGCCCAAAACAGTCCAAGATAGTTTTTACCGATTTTGATGTGCTATAGCAATGAATTTTTTTTGATAATGAAATCACGAAAAAGATGGCCGAAATTTTGATCGACGTTAGTTAAGACCTTAGAAATTGAATCAGTTCGTCCAGAGGGAAAAATGGTGCATTTTCAAGTTGACACGAGTCTAAAGCAGGCAAAGATAAATTTTACCGATTTTCGTGTGATAGCACTTGGATTTTTTCAATTCGGAAATCCAAAACAAAATGACCGAAATTTTTCATGGACGTTCGTTAAGACCTTGAAAATGGAACCAATTCGTACCGTGGGGAAAAATTATGCATTTTCAATTTCAAACGAGCTCCAAAGCAAGCAAAGACAAATTTTACCGATTTTCATGTGTTATAGACTATGAACTTTTTTTGATCTAGTCCCGAAACAAAATGGCCAAACTTTTTCTTGGACGTCCATTAAGACCTTAATAATGGAACCAGTTCGTCCCACCGGAAAAATGGTGCATTTTCATGTTCAAACGAGTCTCAAAGCAAGCAAATGAAGATTTTACCGATTTTCGTGTGCTATAACCCTTTTTTTTTGATCCAGTAATCCCAACGCAAAAGTAGACGAAAATTTTCATGGACATTTGTTAATACCTTAGAAATGGAAATAGTTAGTCTCGCGAGGAAAAATAGTGCATTTTCATGTTCTAACGAGTCCAAAGCAGGCAAATACAGATTTTATCGATTTTCGTGTGCTATAGCCCATTGATTTTTTTTGATCCAAAAATCTCGAAATATAATGGCCAGAATTTTTCATAGAAGTCCGTTTATACCTTTTAAATGGAACAAGTTCATTTCACGGGGAAAAATTGTGCATATTCAAGTTCAAACAAGCCCCAAAATAGGCCAAGATAGTTTTTACCGATTTTGATATGCTATAGCAATAAATTTTTTTTGATCCTGAAATCACGAAAAAGATGGCCGAAATTTTTATAGACGTTAGTTAAGACCTTAGAAATTGAATCAGTTCGTCCAGAGGGAAAAATGGTGCATTTTCATGTTGAAACGAGTCTAAAGCAGGCAAAGATAAATTTTACCGATTTTCGTGTGATATAGTCCATGGATTTTTTCAATCCGGAAATCAAAAACAAAATGACCGAAATTTTTCATGGACGTTCGTTAAGACCTTGGAAATGGAACCAATTCGTACCGCGGGGAAAAATTATGCATTTTCAATTTCAAACAAGCCCAAAGCAGGCAAAGACAGATATTACCGATTTTCATGTGTTATATATAGCCCATGAATTTTTTTTGATCTAGTCCCAAAACAAAATGGCCAAACTTTTTCTTGGACTTCCGTTAAGACCTTAGAAATGGAACCAGTTCGTCCCGCCGAAAAAAATGGTGCATTTTCATGTTCCAACGAGCCTCAAAGCAAGCAAATAAAGATTTAACGATTTTCGTGTGCTATAACCCATTTTTTTTATCCAGTAATCCCAAAACAAAATAGACGAAAATTTTCATGGACATTTGTTAATACCTTAGAAATGGAACTAGTTAGTCTTGCGAGGAAAAATAGTGCATTTTCATGTTCTAACGAGCCCAAAGCAGGCAAAGACAGATTTTATCGATTTTTGTGTGCTATAGCCCATTGATTTTTTTGATCCAAAATCTCAAAATATAATGGCCAAAATTTTTCATAGAAGTCCGTTTATACCTTAGAAATAGAACAAGTTCGTTTCACGGGGAAAAATTGTGCATATTCAAGTTCAAACAAGCCTCAAAACAGGCCAAGATAGATTTTACCGATTTTGATGTGCTATAGCAATTAATTATTTTTGATCCTGAAATCACGAAAAAGATGGCCGAAATTTTTATGGACGTTATTTAAGACCTTAGAAATTGAATCAGTTCGTCCAGAGGGAAAAATGGTGCATTTTCAAGTTGAAACGAGTCTAAAGCAGGCAAAGATAAATTTACCAATTTTCGTGTGATATAGACCATGGATTTTTTCAATTCGGAAATCCAAAACAAATGATCAAAATTTTTCATGAACGTTCAAAGACCTTGGAAATGGAACCAATTCGTACCACGGGGAAAAATTATGCATTTTCAATTTCAAACAGGCCCAAAGCAAGCAAAGACAGATATTACCGATTTTCATGTGTTATAGCCCATGATTTTTTTTTTGATCTAGTCCCAAAACAAAATGGCCAAACTTTTTCTTGGACGTCCGTTAAGACCTTAGAAATGGAACCAGTTCGTCCCGCCGGAAAAATGGTGCATTTTCATGTTCCAACGAGCCTCAAAGCAAGCAAATGAAGATTTTACCGATTTTCGTGTGCTATAACCCATTTTTTTTATCCAGTAATCCCAAAGCAAAATAGACGAAAATTTTCATGGACATTTGTTAATAGCTAAGAAATGGAACTAGTTAGTCTCGCGAGGAAAAATAGTGCATTTTCATGTTCTAACGAGCCCAAAGCAGGCAAAGACAGATTTTATCAATTTTCGTGTGCTAAAGCCCATTGATTTTTTTGATCCAAAAATCTCGAAATATAATGGCCATAATTTTTCATGGTAGTTCGTTTATACCTTAGAAATGGAACCAGTTCATTTCACGGGGAAAAATTGTGCATTTTCAAGTTCAAACGAGTCTTAAAGCAGGCAAAGGTAGATTTTACCAATTTTCGGGTGCTATAGCGCCATAATTTTTTTTAATTTAGAATCCCAAAACAAAATGACCGAAATTTCTCATGGACGTCTGTTAAGACATTTAAAGTGGAACCAGTTCGTCCCACAGGAAAAATGGTGCATTTTCTAGTTCTAATGATCTCCAAAGCATACAAATGCAAATTTTAACGATTTTCGTGTGCTACAGCCCATGAATTTTTTTTATTCAGAAATCCCGCAACAAAATTGTCAAAATTTTTCATTAATATCCGTTAATACCTTAGAAAAGGAATCAGTTCGTCTCTCGGGGAAAAATGGTGCATTTTCAAGTTCAAACGAGCTCAAAAGAAGGCAAAAAAAGATTTTACCAAATTTAGTGTGCTATAGCCCATGAATTTTTTTAATGTGAAAATTCCAAAACAAAATGACTGAAATTTTTCATGAACATCCGTAAATCTTAGAAATAGGACCTGTTCATCCTGCGGAGAAAAAAGGTGCATCTTCAAGTTCAAACGAGCTCCAAAGCAGGCAAAGATAGATTTTACAAATTTTCGTGTGCTATAGCCTATGGATTTTTTTTTTTATACGGATATTCCGAAATAAAATGGGCGAAATTCTTCATGGACGTCTGCTAAGACCTTAAAAATGGAACCAGTTTATCCCGCGGGGAAAAATGGTGCATTTTCAAGTTAAAACAAGCACCAAAGTAGGCAAAGATATATTTTACCGATTTTCATGTGCTATAGCGATAGATTTTTTTAATTCAGAAATCAAGAATTAAAATGACTGAAATATTTATGGACGTCAATTAAGACCTTAAATATGGAACCAGTTCGTCCCTAGGGAAAAATGGTGCATTTTCAAGTTCAAATAAGCCCAAAGCAGCTAAAGACAAATTTTACCAATTACCCATGATTTTTTTAATTCGCAAATTCAAAACAAAATGACCAAAATTTTTCATGGATGTTCGTTAAGACTGTGGAAATGGAACCACTTGGTACCGTGGAGAAAGATTGTGCATTTTCAACTTCAAACGAGCCCCAAAATAGGCAAAGACAGATTTTACCGATTTTCATGTGTTATAACCCATGGATTTTTTTTATCTGGTAATCCCAAAATAAAATGGCTAAACTTTTTCTAGGACATTCGTTAAGACCTTAAAAATGGAACCAGTTCGTCCCATCGAAAAATGGTGCATTTTCAAGTTCAAACGAGCCTCAAAGCAAGCAAATAATGATTTTAACGATTTTGTGTGCTATAACCCATTAATTTTTTTTGATCCAGTAATCGCAAAACAAAATGGACAAAATTTTTCATGGACATTCGTTTAGACCTTAGAAATAGAACTAGTTTGTCTTGTGGGGAAAATAGTGTATTTTCAAGTTCTAACGAGCCCAAAGTAGAGAAAGGTAGATTTAACCGATTTTCGTGTGTTATAGTCAATTATTTTTTTAATCGAAAAACTCAAAATATTATGGCCAAATTTTTTCATGGAAGTCCGTTTATACCTTAGAAATGGAACCAGTTCGTACCGCGTAGAAATATTGTGCATTTTTAAGTTTAAGCGAACCCCAAAGCAGGCAAAGGTAGATTTTACCGATTTTCGTGTGCTATAGGCCACAAATTCTTTTATTCAGAAATCTCAAAACAAAATGGACAATTTTTTTTCATATACGTCGGTTAAGACCTTATAAATAGAACCAGTTCATCTCGCTGGTAAAAATGGTGCATTTTCATGTTCAAACGAGACCCAAAGCAACCAAAGGTAGATTTTATCAATTTTCTTGTCTTATAGACCATTATTTTTTTTTGTTCAAAAATCTCAAAACAAAATGACCGAAAGTTTTTCATGGACGTCCGTAAGACCTTAGAAATAGAAAAAATTCACCCCGCAGAGAAATTGATGCATTTTCAAGTTCAAACGAGCCCCAAAACAGGAAAAGATAAATTTATCAATTTTCATGTGCTATAGCCCATTGACTATTTTCATCCATAAATCCCAAAATAAAATGGACAAAATTTTTCGTGGACGTTCGTTAAGCCTATAGAAAAGGAACCAGTTCGTCACAAGGGAAAAAATGGTACATTTTAAAGTCCAAACGAGCCCTAAGCAGGCAAAGACAGATTTTACCGATTTTCGTGTGCTATAGCCCATTTATTTTTTTGATCTTGAAATCTCGAAACAAAATGACCAAAATTTTTCATGTACGTCTGTTAAAACCTTAGATATGGAACTAGTTCGACCCACGGGAAAAACTTGTGCATTTAAAAATTAAGACGAGCCCCAAAGCAGACAAAGACAGATTTTACCAATTTTCGTGTGCTATAGCCAATGAATTATTGGTGATCCAAAAATTCCAAAAACAAATGTATGAAATTGTTCATAGACGTCCATTCAGACCTTAGAAATGGAATCAATTCATCTCGCGGGGAAAATGATGCATATTCAAGTTCAAACAAGCTTCAAAGCAGGCAAAGGTAGATTTTACCGATTTTCATGTGCTATAGCACATGGATTTTTTTTACACGGAAAAATCCGAAACAAAATGGACGAAATTTTTCATTGACGTTCTTTAAGACCTTGGAAATGGAACCACTTGGTATCGCGGAGAAAGATTGTGCATTTTTAACTTTAAACGAGCCCCAAAGTAGGCAAAGACACATTTTACCGATTTTCATGTATAATCCATGAATTTTTTTTTATCTGGTAATCCCGAAATAAAATGGCTAAACTTTTTCTAGGACGTTCGTTAAGACCTTCAAAATGGAACCAGTTCGTCCCGCTGAAAAAATGGTGCATTTTCAAGTTCAAACGAGCCTCAAAGCAAGCAAATGATGATTTTAATATTTTAGTGTGCTATAAGCCATTAATTTTTTTTGATCCAGTAATCGCAAAACAAAATGGATAAAATTTTTCATGGACGTCCGTTTAGACCTTAGAAATAGAACTAGTTTGTCTCGCGGGGAAAAATAGTGTATTTTCAAGTTCTAACGAGCTCAAAGTAGGGAAAGGTAGATTTAACCGATTTTCATGTGTTATAGTCAATTAATTTTTTTAATCAAAAAACTCAAAATATTATGGCCAAAGTTTTTCATGGAAGTCCGTTTATTCCTTAGAAATGGAACCAGTTCGTACCGCGTAGAAATATTGTGCATTTTTAAGTTTAAGTGAGCCCCAAAGCAGGCAAAGGTAGAGTTTATCGATTTTCGTGTGCTATAGGCCACAAATTCTTTTATTCAGAAATCTCAAAACAAAATGGCCAATTTTTTTTATAGATGTCCGTTAAGACCTTATAAATAGAACCAGTTCACACCGCGGGTAAAAATGGTGCATTTTCATGTTCAAACGAAACCCAAAGCAAGCAAAGGTAGATTTTATCAATTTTCTTGTGTTATAGACCATGATTTTTTTTTGTTCGAAAATCCCAAAACAAAATGACCGAAAGTTTTTCATGGACGTCCGTAAGACCTTAGAAATAGAAACAAATCATCCAGCGGAGAAATTCGTGCATTTTGAAGTTCAAACGAGCTCCAAAGCAGGAAAAGATAAATTTATCGGTTTTCATGTGCTATAGCCGATGGACTATTTTCATCCATAAATCCCAAAATAAAATGGACGAAATTTTTTGTGGACGTTTGTTATGACCTTAGAAAAGGAACCAGTTCGTCACGAGGGAAAAATGGTATATTTTAAAGTTCAAACGAGCCCCAAGCAGGTAAAGACAGATTTTACCGATTTTCGTGTGGTATAGCCCATTTATTTTTTTTATCTTGAAATCTCGAAAAACAATGACCGAAATTTTTCATGGACGTCTGTTAAAACCTTAGATATGGAACCAGTTCGTCCCACGGGGAAAACTTGTGCGTTTCAAAGTTAGAACGAGCCCCAAAGTAGACAAAGGAAGATTTTACCAATTTTCGTGTGCTATAGCCAATGAATTTTTGGTGATCCAAAAATTCCAAAAACAAATGGCTGAATTGTTCATAGACGTCCATTAAGACCTTAGAAATGGAACCAGTTCATCCCGCGGGGAAAATGGTGCATATTCAAGTTCAAACGAGCTTCAAAGCAGGCAAAGGTAGATTTTACTGATTTTCTTGTGCTATAGCCCATGGATTTTTTTATCCGGAAATCCCAAACCAAAATGGTCAAAAATTTTCGTGGACGTCCCTTATGACATTAAAAATGAAACCAGTTCATCCCTTGGGGAATATAGTGCATTTTCAAGTTCAAACGAGCCTCAAAACAGGCAAAGACAGATTTTACCAATTTTAGTATGCTATAACACATAAATTTTTTGACACGGAAAAATTCGAAACAAAATGAACGAAATTTTTCATGGACGTTCCTTAAGACCTTGGAAATGGAACCACTTGGTACCGCGGGGAAAGATTGTGCATTTTCAAATTCAAACGAGCCCCAAAGTAGGCAAAGACAGATTTTACCAATTTTCATGTGTTATAAACCATGATTTTTTTATCTGTGTAATCTCGAAATAAAATGGCTAAAATTTTTCTAGGACGTTCGTTTAGACCTTAAAAATGGAGAAGTTCGTCCCGCCGAAAAAATGGTGCATTTTCAATTTAAAACAAGCTTTAAAGCAAGCAAATGATGATTTTAACGATTTTGTGTTCTATAACCCCTTAATTTTTTTTGATCCAGTAATCGCAAAATAAAATGGATAAATTTTTTTATGGACGTCTGTTTAGACCTTAGAAATAGTACTAGTTTGTCTCGCGGGAAAAAATGGTGTATTTTCAAGTTCTAACGAGCCCAAAGTAGGAAAAGATAGATTTAACCGATTTTCGTGTGTTATAGTCAATTAATTTTTTTTATCGAAAAACTCAAAATATTATGGCCAAAATTTTGGAAGTCGTTTATACCTTAGAAATGGAATCAGTTCGTACCGCGTAGAAAAATTGTGCATTTTTAAGTTTAAGCAAGCCCCAAAGCAGGCAAAGATAGATTTACCAATTTTCATGTGCTATAGGCCACGAATTCTTTTATTCAGAAATCTCAAAACAAAATGGCCAAATTTTTTTTATAGACGTTCGTTAAGACCTTATAAATAGAACCAGGTCATTCTGCGGATAAAAATGGTGCATTTTCATGTTTAAACGAGACCCAAAGTAAGCAAAGGTAAATTTTATCAATTTTCTTGTGTTATAGACCATTACTTTTTTTTTGTTCGGTAATCCCGAAACAAAATGATAGAAAGTTTTTCATGGACGTCCGTAAGACCTTAGAAATAAAAACAATTCATCCCGCGGAGAAATTGGTGCATTTTCAAGTTCAAACGAGCTCCAAAGCGGGAAAAGATAAATTTATCAATTTTCATGTGCTATAGCCCATGGACTATTTTCATCCATAAATCCCAAAATAAAATGGACGAAATTTTTCGTGGACGTTCGTTAAGACCTTAGAAAAGGAACCAGTTCGTCATGAGGGAAAAATGGTAATTTTTAAAGTTCAAACGAGCCACAAGCAGGCAAAGACAAATTTTACCGATTTTCGTGTGCTATAGCCCATTTATTTTTTTGATCTTGAAATATCGAAATAAAATATCCGAAATTTTTCATGGACGTCTGTTAAAACCTTAGATATGGAACCAGTTCGACCCACGGGGTAAACTTGTGCATTTCAAAGTTAAGACGAGCCCCAAACCAGACAAAGATAGATTTTACCCATTTTCGTGTGCTATAGCCAATGAATTTTTGGTGATCCGAATATTCCGAAAACAAATGGCTGAAATTGTTTAGACATTCATTAAGACCTTAGAAATGGAACCAGTTCATCCCACGGGGAAAATGGTGCATATTCAAGTTCAAACGAGCTTCAAAGCAGGCAAAGGTAGATTTTACCGATTTTCGTGTGCTATAGCCTATGTATATTTTTATTCGGAAATCCCAAACCAAAATGGTCAAAAATTTTCATGGACGTCCCTTAAGACCTTAAAAATGAAACCAGTTCATCCCTTGGGGAAAATAGTGCATTTTCAAGTTCAAACGAGCCCCAAAACAGGCAAAGACAGATTTTACCGATTTTAGTGTGCTATAGCACATGGATTTTTTCGACACAGAAAAATCCAAAACAACATGGACGAAGTTTTTAATGGACACTCGTTAAGACCTTGGAAATGGAACCACTTGGTACCGCGGGGAAATATTGTACATTTTCAACTTCAAACGAGCACCAAAGAAGGCAAAGACAGATTTTACTGATTTTCATGTGTTATAACCCATTAAATTTTTTATCTGGTAATTCCATAATAAAATGGCTAAACGTTTTCTAGGACGTTCGTTAAGACCTTAAAAATGGAACCAGTTCATCCCGCTGAAAAAATGGTGCATTTTCAAGTTCAAACGAGTCTCAAAGCAAGCAAATGATGATTTTAACGATTTTATGTGCTATAACCCATTAATTTTTTTTGATCCAGTAATTGCAAAACAAAATGGACAAAATTTTTCATGGACGTCCGTTTAGACCTTAGAAATAGAACTAGTTTGTCTCGCGGGGAAAAATGGTATATTTTCAAGTTCTAACGAGCCCAAAGTAGGGAAAGGTAGATTTAATCGATTTTCGTATGTTATAGTCAATTAATTTTTTTATCAAAAAACTAAAAATATTATGGCCAAAATTTTTCATGGAAGTCCGTTTATACCTTAGAAATGGAACCAGTTCATACCGCGTAGAAAAATTGTGCATTTTTAAGTTTTAACGAGCCCCAAAGCAGGCAAAGGTTTCGTGTGCTATAGGCCACAAATTCTTTTATTCAGAAATCTCAAAACAAAATGGCCAAATTTTTTTCATAGATGTCCGTAAAGACCTTATGAATAGAACCAGTTCATCCCGCGGGTAAAAATGGTGCATTTTCATGTTCAAACGAGACCCAAAGTAAGCAAAGGTAGATTTTATCAATTTTCTTGTGTTATAGACCATGACTTTTTTTTGTTTGAAAATCCCAAAATAAAATGACCGAAAGTTTTTCATGGACGTCCGTAAGACATTAGAAATAGAAACAATTCATCCCGCGGAGAAATTGGTGCATTTTCAAGTTCAAACGAGCTGCAAAGCAGGAAAAGATAAATTTATCGATTTTCATGTGCTATAGCCCATGGACTATTTTCATCCATAAATCCCAAAATAAAATGGACGAAATTTTTCATCAACGTTCGTTAAGACCTTAGAAAAGGAACCAGTTCGTCACGAGGGAAAAAATGGTACATTTTAAAGTTCAAACGAGCTCCAAGCAGGCAAAGACAGATTTTATCGATTTTCGTGTGGTATAGCTCATTTATTTTTTTATCTTGAAATCTCGAAACAAAATGACCAAAATTTTCATGGACATCTGTTAAAACCTTAGATATGGAACCAGTTCGTCCCACGAGGAAAACTTGTGCATTTTAAAGTTAAGACGAGCCCCAAAGTAGACAAAGGCAGATTTTACCAATTTTTGTGTGCTATAGCCAATGAATTTTTGGTGATCCAAAAATTCCAAAAACGAATGGCTGAAATTGTTCATAGACGTCCATTAAGACCTTAGAAATGGAACCAGTTCATCCATCATAGAAAATGGTGCATATTCAAGTTCAAACGAGATTCAAAGCAGGCAAAGGTAGATTTTACCGATTTTCGTGTGCTATAGCCCATGTATTGTTTATCCGGAAATCCCAAACCAAAATGGTCGAAAATTTTCATGGACGTCCCTTAAGACCTTAAAAATAATACCAGTTCATCTCTTGGGGATAATAGTGCATTTTCAAGTTTAAACGAGCCCCAAAACAGGCAAAGACAGATTTTACCGATTTTAGTGTGCTATAGCACATAGATTTTTTGACACGGAAAAATCCGAAACAAAATGGACGAAATTTTTCATGGAGCCTTCTTTAGCAAACACAGAGTCTGCTTCATTCATTCATACGTACTTCATTTCATTCATTCATAAGCTAGTGTAAATACCAGCTATACCTAGGATGTAGTTTAAGACTATCATCGGGTTTGCTGTGCAATGATCAAGAATAACCTACTGTTATTACTTGAGTCTAGCTCACCTCTTGATTATCCTATCCTAACACCTTTGGTATCGTTCATTTCATTATGTGTATCATTTGAGGCTGGCATCATTCATTCATAGGGAACTTTAACTTTAACCGACATAGATCATGTGAGCATCATGAAATCCAGTGTCTCCCCCACACCAAAAAGAGGTGGAATCATCAGCCAAAGTGACCCAAAACATGCTAGCGTACATGGGAATTGAACCCTGCCAGATCCCTATATTGGCAGTATAGGTTCGAAGACTAGGAGATATAAGGAGACTCATATCCGGCATGCCGGACAGTCTCATCTCATGAGAGTTACGTGAATCTCTGCCCTTCCCGAAAGAAGGCATCACCGCTCATAGCTAGTCTATCGGTGCTCAGTATAAAGTTCCATTTCATTCAACTCATACGTCATGGAAGTTTGGCTTCTAGTATGAGGACATCATAGCTCAATAGATGATTTCTCATCTCATCATTAGTATTAAGTATACATTATTCTCAATACTTTCATTAGAGTGTTCATAGAGACTGGTCTCTTCATTAACTTTACACTCTCATAGGTGAGTACGTTTTGGTAACATTTACTTAGGCTCATTTGAGATTTCTCTCATCTTTTACATTAGCCTCTTATCATGTTGTCACCACATTCATAAACATTAGCATATTTGCTCTTCATAATTACTCACCCCTTTTTACGTGAATGTTCATTTCATCATATGTCAATGCACTTGGCCATTTGTATGTTTCACACTCTTACTTAACCCTTCTAGGGTTTCATCATTTCATTACATGATATTCATTTCATCGTATGCCAATACACTTGGCCATTTAGTGTGTTTTACACTCGTACTTAACCCTTCTAGGTTTACATCATTTCACTACATACATCTTAGGTTCACTTATTTTTAAATGTATGTTAGACTTATGGGTCTATACATACAAGCCATGAGGCTTCATTCATAGTTCGTTTAAGTGATTCATATTGGGTGATCCGGATCCCGACGTCAAAAGTGCCAAACTTTTTTGTGGACGTCCGTCAAGACCTTGGCTATGCATCCGGTTGGACCTCACGGCCACTCCAACCCATTTTCAAGGTCAAAATAGCCCCGAAGCGCGCATACCCCCATTTCGATGATTTTTCGTGTGCTATAGCACACCATTTTTTGGGTAATCGGATCCCGACGTCAAAAGTGCCAAATTTTTTTGTGGACGTCCATCTAGACCTTGGATATGCATCCGGTTGTCCCTAACGGCCATTCCGACCCATTTTCAAGGTCAAAATAGCCCCGAAGCGCTCATAACCCCATTTCGACAATTTTTCGTGTGCTATAGCATACCATTTTTTGGGTGATCCGATCCCGACGTCAAAAGTGCCAAACATTTTTGTGGACGTCCGTCAAGACCTTTGCTATGCATCCGGTTGGACCTCACGGCCATTCCGACCCATTTTCAAGGTCAAAATAGCCCCGAAGCGCATACCCCCATTTTGACGATTTTTCGTGTGATATAGCACACCATTTTTTGGGTGATCCGGATCTCGAAGTAAAAAGTGTCAAATTGTTTTATGGAAGTCCGTCAAGACCTTGGCTATGCATCCGGTTGGCCCTCACGGCCATTCTGACCCATTTTCAAGGTCAAAATAGCCACGAAGCGCGCATACCCCCATTTCGATGATTTTTCGTGTGCTATAGCACACCATTTTTTGGGTGATCGGATCCCGACGTCAAAAGTGCCAAATTGTTTTGTGGCTGTCCGTCAAGACCTTGGCTATGCATTCGGTTGTCCCTAACGGCCATTCTGACCCATTTTCAAGGTCAAAATAGCCCCGAAGTGCGCATAACCCCATTTCGATAATTTTTCGTGTGCTATAGCATACCATTTTTTGGGTGATCCGGATCCCGACATCAAAAGTGCCAAAATTTTTTGTGGACGTCCGTCAAGACCTTGGCTATGCATCCGGTTGGCCCTCACGGCCATTCTGACCCATTTTAAAGGTCAAAATAGCCCCGAAGCGCACATACCTCCATTTCGACGATTTTTCGTGTGCTATAGCACACCGTTCTTTGGGTGATCCGGATCCCGACGTCAAAAGTGCCAACTTTTTTTGTGGAAGTCTGTCAAGACCTTGGATATGAATCCAGTTGGCCCTCACGGCCATTTCGACCCATTTTCAAGGTCAAAATAGCCCCGAAGCGCGCATACCCCCATTTCGACGATTTTTCATGTGCTATAGCTCACTATTTTTTGGGTGATCCGGATCCCGACGTCAAAAGTGCGAATATTTTTTGTCGACTCCCTCACGGCCATTTTGACCCATTTTAAAGGTCAAAATAGCCCCGAAGCGCGCATACCCCCATTTCGACGATTTTTCATGTGCTATAGCACACTATTTTTTTGGTGATCCGGATCCCGACGTCAAAAGTGCCAAAAATTTTTGTGGACGTCCGTCAAGACCTTAGATATGCATCCGGTTGGACCTCACGGCCATTTTGACCCATTTTCAAGGTCAAAATAGCCCCGAAGCGCGCATACCCCCATTTTGACGATTTTTCGTGTGCTATAGCACATCATTTTTAGGTGATCTGGATCCCGACGTCAAAAGTTCCAAATATTTTTGTGGACATCCGTCAAGACCTTGGCTATGTATCCGGTTGGCCCTCACGGCCATTCCGACCCATTTTCAAGGTCAAAATAGCCCTGAAGCGCGCACACCATTTTTTGGGTGATCCGGATCTCGACGTCAAAAGTGCCAAAAAATTTTGTGGACGTCCGTCAAGACCTTGGCTATGCATCCGGTTGGCCCTCACGGCCATTCCGACCCATATTCAAGGTCAAAATAGCCTCGAAGCGCGCATATCCCCATTTCGACGATTTTTCGACCATTTTTTGGTTGACCCGGATCCCGACGTCAAAAGTGCCAAAAGTTTTTGTGGACGTCCGTCAAGACCTTGGCTATGCATCCGGTTGGCCCTCACGGCTATTTCGACCCATTTTCAAGGTCAAAATAGCCCAAAGCGCGCATACCCCTATTTCGACGATTTTTCATGTGCTATAGCACACCATTTTTTGGGTGATCCGGATCCCGACGTTTAAAGTGCCAAAAATTTTTGTGGACGTCTGTCAAGACGTTGGATATGCATCCGGTTGGCCCTCACGGCCATTCCGACCCATTTTCAAGGTCAAAATAGCCCCGAAGCGCGCATACCCCCATTTTGACGATTTTTCGTGTGCATAGCACACCATCTTTTGGGTGATCTGGATCCCGACGTCAAAAGTGCCAAACTTTTTTGTGGACGTCCATCAAGACCTTGGCTATGCATCTGGTTGGACCTCACGGCCATTCCGACCCATTTTCAAGGTCAAAATAGCCCCGAAGCGCATACCCCCATTTCAACGATTTTTTGTGTGCTATAGCACACCATTTTTTGGGTGATCCGGATCCCGACGTCAAAAGTGCTAAAACTTTTTGAGGACGTCCGTGAAGACCTTGGCTATGCATCCGGTTGGTCCTCACGGCCATTTCGACCCATTTTCAGGATCAAAATATCCCCGAAGCGCACATACCCCCATTTCAACAATTTTTCGTGTGCTATAGCATACCATTTTTTGGGTGATTCGGATCCCGATGTCAAAAGTGCCAAAAGTTTTGGTAGACGTCCGTCAAGACCTTGGCTATGCATCCTGTTGGCCCTCACAGCGATTCTGACCCATTTTCAAGGTCAAAATAGCCCCGAAGCGCGCATACCCCTATTTCGACGATTTTTCGTGTGCTAAAGCGCACCATTTTTTGGGTGATCCGGATCCCGACATCAAAAGTGCCAAAAAATTTTTTGGACGTCCATCAAGACCTTGGATATGCATCCGGTTGGCCCTCACGGCCATTCCAACCCATTTTCAAGGTCAAAATAGACCCGAAGCGCGCGTACCCCCATTCCGACGATTTTTCGTATGCTATAGCACACCATTTTTTGGGTGATTCGGATCCCGACGTCAAAAGTGCCAAATATTTTTTTGGACGTCTGTCAAGACCTTGGCTATGCATCCGGTTGGCCCTCACGGCCATTTCGACCCATTTTCAAGGTCAAAATAGCCCCGAAGTGCGCATACCCCCATTTCGACGATTTGTAATGTTCTATAGCACACCATGTTTTAGGTGATCCGGATCCCAACATCAAAAGTGCCAAACGTTTTTGTGGACGTCCGTCAAGACCTTGGCTATGCATCCGGTTGGACCTCACGGTCATTCCGACCCATTTCAAAGGTCAAAATAGCCCCGAAGCGCGCATACCCCTATTTCGACGATTTTTAATGTTCTATAGCACACCATGTTTTGGGTGATCCGGATCCCGATGTCAAAAGTGCCAAACTATTTTGTGGACGTCCGTCAAGACCTTGGATATGCATCTGGTTGGCCCTCACGGCTATTACGACCCATTTTCAAGGTCAAAATAGCCCCGAAGTGCGCATACCCCCATTTCGACAATTTTTCGTGTGCTATAGCACACCATTCTTTGGGTGATCCGGATCCCAACGTCAAAAGTGCCAAAAAAATTTTGGACGTCCGTCAAGACCTTGGCTATTCATCCGGTTGGCCCTCACGGCCTATCCGACCCATTTTCAAGGTCAAAATAGCCCCGAAGCGCGCATACCCCCATTTTAACGATTTTTCGTGTGCTATAGCACACCATTTTTTGGCTGATCCGAATCCCGATGTCAAAAGTGCCAAACGTTTTTGGGGACGTCCGTCAAGACCTTGGATATGCATCCGGTTGGCCCTCACGGCCATTCCGACCCATTTTAAAGGTCAAAATTGCCCCAAAGCGGGCAAACCCCAAATTCGACGATTTTTCATGTGCTATAGCACACCATTTTTTGGGTGATCCGGATCCCGACGTCAAAAGTGCCACAATATTTTGTGGAAGTCCGTCAAGACCTTGGCTATGCATCCGGTTTTCCCTCACGGCCATTCCGACCCATTTTCAAGGTCAAAATAGCCCCGAAGCGCGCATACCCCATTTCAACGATTTTTTGTGTGCTATAGCACACCATTTTTTGGGTGATCCGGATCCTGACGTCAAAAGTGCCAAAATTTTTTGAGGACGTCCGTTAAGACCTTGGCTATACATCCGGTTGGCCCTCACGGTCATTTGGACCCATTTTCAGGATCAAAATATCCCCGAAGCGCCATTTTTTGGGTGATCCGGATCCCGACGTCAAAAGTGCCAAAAGTTTTTGTGGATTTCCGTCAAGACCTTGGATATGCATCCGGTTGTCCCTCATGGCCATTTCAACCCATTTTCTAGGTCAAAATAGCCCCGAAGCGCGCATACACCCATTTCGATGATTTTTCGTGTGCTATAGCACACCATTTTTTGGGTGATCCGGATCCCGATGTCAGAAGTGCCAAAAAATTTTGTGGACGTCCTTCAAGACCTTGGCTATGCATCCTGTTGGCCCTCACGGCCATTCCGACCCATTTTCAAGGTCAAAATAGCCCCGAAGCGCGCATACCCCCATTTCGGCGATTTTTCATGTGCTATAGCACACCATTTTTTGGGTGATCGGAATCCCGATGTCAAAAGTGCCAAAACTTTTTGTGGACGTCCGTCAAGACCTTGGCAATGCATCTGGTTGGCCCTCACGACTATTCTGACCCATTTTCAAGGTCAAAATAGCCCCGAAGCGCGCATACCCCCATTTCAACGATTTTTCGTGTGCTATAGCACACAATTTTTTGGTGATCTTGATCCCGACGTCAAAAGTGCCAAAAAATTTTTTGGACGTCCGTCAAGACCTTGGCTATGCATCCGGTTGGCCCTCACGGCCAATCCGACCCATTTTCAAGGTCAAAATAGCCCCGAAGCGCGCATACCCCCATTTCGACGATATTTCGTGTGCTATAGCACACTATTTTTTGGGTGATCAGGAACCCGACGTCAAAAGTTCCACAAATTTTTGTGGACGTCCGTCAAGACGTTGGCTATGCATCCGGTTGGCCCTCACGGCCATTTCGACCCATTTTCTAGGTCAAAATAGCCCCGAAGCGTGCATACCCCCATTTCGACGATTTTTCGTGTGCTATAGCACACCATTTTTTTGGTGATCCGTATCCCGACGTCAAAAGTGCCACAAAATTTTGTGTACGTCCGTCAAGACCTTGGCTATGCATCCGGTTGGCCCTCACAGCCATTCTGACCCATTTTCAAGGTCAAAATAGCCCCGAAGCGTACATACCCCCATTTCAACGATTTTTCGTGTGCTATAACACACCATTTTTTGGGTGATCCGGATCCCGACTTCAAAAGTGCCAAACTCTTTTATGGACGTCCGTATACCTTGGCTATGAATCCGGTTGTCCCTCACGGCTATTCTGACCCATTTTCAAGGTCAAAATAGCCCCGAAGCGTGTATACCCCATTTTGACGATTTTTCGTGTGCTATAGCACACCATTTTTTGGGTGATCCGGAATTCGACTTCAAAAGTGCAAAAAAATTTTGTGGACGTCCATCAAGACCTTGGCTATGCATCCGGTTGGCCCTCACGGCCATTCCAACCCATTTTAAAGGTTAAAATAGCCCCGAAGCGCGCATACCCCCATTTCTATGATTTTTCGTGTGCTATAGCACACTATTTTTTGGGTGATCCGGATCCCTACGTCAAAAGTTCCAAATATTTTTGTGGATGTCCGTCAAGACCTTGGTTATGCATCCGGTTGGCCCTCACGGCCATTTCGACCCATTTTCAAGGTCAAAATAGCCTCGAAGCGCGCATAACCCCATTTCCACGATTTTTCGTGTGCTATAGCACACCATTTTTTGGGTGATCCGGATCTCGACGTCAAAAGTGCCAAACTTTTTTGTGGACGTCCGTCAAGACCTTGGCTATGCATCTGATTGTCCCTCACGGCCATTTCGACCCATTTTAAAGGTCAAAATAGCCCCGAAGCGCGCATACCCCCATTTCGACGATTTTTTATATGCTATAGCACACCATTTTTTGGGTGATCCGGATCCCGACGTCAAAATTGCCAAAAGTTTTTGTAGACGTCCGTGAAGACCTTATCTATGCATCCGGTTGACCCTCACGGCCATTCCTACCCATTTTCAAGGTTAAAACATCCCCAAAACGCGCATACCCCTATTTCGACGATTTTTCGTGTGCTATAGCATACCATTTTTTGGGTGATCTGGATCCCGACGTCAAAAGTGCCAAACAAATTTGTGGACGTCCGTCAATACCTTGACTATGAATCCGGTTGGCCCTCACGGCCATTCCGACCCATTTTCAAGGTCAAAATAGCCCCGAATCGCGCATACCACCATTTCGACGATTTTTCGTGTGCTATAGCACACCATTTTTGGGGTGATCCGGATCCCAACGTCAAAAGTGCCAAAATTTTTTGGGGACGTCTGTCAAGACCTTGGCTATGCATTCGGTTGGCCCTCACGTCCATTACGACCCATTTTAGAGGTCAAAATAGCCCCGAAGCGCGCATACCCCCATTTTGACGATTTTTCGTGTGCCATAGCACGCCATTTTTTGGGTGATCCGGATCCCGACGTCAAAAGTGCCAAACATTTTTGTGGACGTCCTTCAAGACCTTGGCTATGCATCCGGTTAGCCGTCACGGCCATTCCGACCCATTTTCAAGGTCAAAATAGCCCCGAAGCGCGCATACCCCCATTTCGACGATTTTTCGTGTGTTATAGCACACCATTTTTTGGGTGATCGGAATCCCGACGTCAAAAGTGCCAAATTTTTTTGTGGACGTCCGTCAAGACCTTGGCAATGCATCTGGTTGGCCGTCACGGCCGTTCTGACCCATTTTCAAGGTCAAAACAGCCCCGAAGCGTGCATACCCCCATTTCGACGATTTTTCGTGTGTTATAGCACACCATTTTTTGGGTGATCCGGATCCCGACGTCAAAAGTGCGAAATTTTTTTGTGGACGTCCGTCAAGATCTTGGCTATGCATCCGGTTGTCTCTCACGGCTATTCTGACCCATTTTCAAGGTTAAAATAACCCCGAAGCGCGCATGCCCCAATTTCGGCGATTTTTCATGTGCTATAGCACACCATTTTTTGGGTAATCCGGAATTCGACATCAAAAGTGCCAAAAAATTTTGTGGACGTCCGTCAAGACCTTGGCTATGCATCCGGTTGGCCCTCACGGGCATTCCGACCCATTTTCAAGGTCAAAACAGCCCCGAAGCGCGCATACCCCCATTTCGATGATTTTTCGTGTGCTATAGCACACCATTTTTTGGGTGATCCAGATCCCGATGTCAAAAGTGCCAAAAGATTTTGTGGACGTCCGTCAAGACCTTGGCTATGCATCTAGTTGGCCCTCACGGCCATTCTGACCCATTTTCAAGGTCAAAATAGCCCCGAAGCGCGCATACCCCCATTTCGACGATTTTTCGTATGCTATAGCACACCATTTATTGGGTGATCCGAATCTCGACGTAAAAAGTGCCAAACATTTTTGTGTACGCCCTTCAAGACCTTGGCTATGCATTCGGTTGGCCCTTACGGCCATTCTGACCCATTTTCAAGGTCAAAATAGCCCCGAAGCGCGCATACACCCATTTCGACGATTTTTCGTGTGCTATAGCACACCATTTTTTGGGTGATCCGAACCCCAATGTCAAAAGTGCCAAAGAATTTTGTGGACGTCCGTCAAAACCTTGTCTATGCATCCGGTTGGCCCTCACAGCCATTCCGACCCATTTTCAAGGTCAAAATAGCCCCGAAGCGCGCATACCCCCATTTCGGCGATTTTTCGTGTGTTATAGCACACCATTTTTTGGGTGATCGGAATCCCGATGTCAAAAGTGCCAAAACTTTTTGTGGACGTTCGTCAAGACCTTGGCAATGCATCTGGTTAGCCCTCACGGCTATTCTGACCCATTTTCAAGGTCAAAATAGCCCCGAAGCGCGCATACCCCCATTTCAACGATTTTTCGTGTGCTATAGCACACAATTTTTTGGTAATCTTGATCCCGACGTCAAAAGTGCCAAAAAATTTTTTGGACGTCCGTCAAGACCTTGGCTATGCATCCGGTTGTCCCTCACGGCCATTCCGACCCATTTTCAAGGTCAAAATAGCCCCGAAGCGCGCATACCCCCATTTCGACTATTTTTTCGTGTGCTATAGCACACCATTTTTTGGATAATCCGGATCCTGACGTCAAAAGTGCCTAAAGTTTTTGTGGACGTCCGTCAAGACCTTGGCTATGCATCCGGTTGGCCCTCACGGCCATTCCGACCCATTTTCTAGGTCAAAATAGCCCCGAAGCGCGCATACCCCCATTTCGACGATATTTCGTGTGCTACAGCACACTATTTTTTGGGTGATCAGGATCCCGACGTCAAAAGTTCCACAAATTTTTGTGGACGTCCGTCAAGACATTGGCTATGCATCCGGTTGGCCCTCACGGCCATTCCGACCCACTTTCAAGGTCAAAATAGCCACGAAGCGCGCATACCCCCCATTTCGATGATTTTTCGTGTGCTATGCACACCATTTTTTGGGTTTGATCCGGGATTCCCGATGTAAAGTGCCAAAGTTTTTGTGGACGTTTGCTTCAAGGGACTTCGCTATGCAATCCGGTTGGCCCTAACGGCATTCCGACCCCTTTACAAGGTCCAAAATTACCCCGAGTGGGGACATACCCCCATTTTGACAATTTTCGTGTGTTATAGCACACCATTTTTTGGGTGATCTGGATCCCGACGTTCAAAAATTGCCCACAGTTTCTTTTGTAGCCGTCCGTGACGACCTTCGCTCTGCCATCCGGTTGTACACTCACGGCCATTCTACCCATTTTTCAAGGTTAAAACCATCCCCGAATGCGCGCATTACCCCTATTTTGACGCGCATTTTTTAGTGTGCATTAGCACACCATTTTTTGGGTGATCCGGATCCCGACGTCAAAAGTGCCAAAATTTTTTGAGGACGTCCGTTAAGACCTTGGCTATGCATCCGGTTGGCCCTCACGGTCATTTCGGCCCAATTTTAGGATCAAAATATCCCCGAAGCGCACATACCCATATTTCAACAATTTTTTGTGTGCTATAGCACATCATTTTTTGGGTGATCCGGATCCCGACGTCAAAAGTGCCAAAAGTTTTTGTGGATTTCCGTCAAGACCTTGGATATGCATCTGGTTGTCCCTCATGGCCATTTCGACCCATTTTCTAGGTCAAAATAGCCCCGAAGCGTGCATACCCCCATTTCGACGATTTTTAGTGTGCTATAGCACACCATTTTTTGGTGATCCGTATCCCGACATCAAAAGTGCCACAAAATTTTGTGTACGTCCGTCAAGACCTTGGCTATGCATCCGGTTGGCCCTCACAGCCATTCTGACCCATTTTCAAGGTCAAAATAGCCCCGAAGCGTACATACCCCCATTTCGATGATTTTTCGTGTGCTATAACACACCATTTTTTGGGTGATCCGGATCCCGACGTCAAAAGTGCCAAACTTTTTTATGGACGTCCGTATACCTTGGCTATGAATCCGGTTGTCCCTCACGGCTATTCTGACCCATTTTCAAGGTGAAAATAGCCCCGTAGCGTGCATACCCCCATTTTGACGATTTTTCGTGTGCTATAGCACACCATTTTTTGGGTGATCCGGAATTCGACTTCAAAAGTGCCAAAAAATTTTGTGGACGTCCATCAAGACCTTGGATATGTATCCGGTTGGCCCTCACGGCCATTCCGACCCATTGTAAAGGTCAAAATAGCCCCGAAGCGCGCATACCCCCATTTCTATGATTTTTCGTGTGCTATAGCACACTATTTTTTGGGTGATCCGGATCCCTACGTCAAAAGTTCCAAATATTTTTGTGGATGTCCGTCAAGACCTTGGCTATGCATACGGTTGGCCCTCACGGCCATTTCGACCCATTTTCAAGGTCAAAATAGCCCCGAAGCGTGCATACCCCCATTTTGACGATTTTTCGTGTGCTATAGCACACCATTTTTTGGGTGATCCGGATCTCGACGTCAAAAGTGCCAAACTTTTTTGTGGACGTCCGTCAAGACCTTGGCTATGCATCCGATTGTCCCTCACGGCCATTTTGACCCATTTTAAAGGTCAAAATAGCCCCTAAGCGCGCATACCCCCATTTCTATGATTTTTTGTATGCTATAGCACACCATTTTTTGGGTGATCCGGATCCCGACGTCAAAATTGCCAAAAGTTTTTGTAGACATCCTTGAAGACTTTTGCTATGCATCCGGTTGACCCTCACGGCCATTCCTACCCATTTTCAAGGTTAAAACATCCCTGAAATGCGCATACCCCCATTTCGACGATTTTTCGTGTGCTATAGCATACCATTTTTTGGGTGATCTGGATCCCGACGTCAAAAGTGCCAAAAAAATTTGTGGACGGCCGTCAATACCTTGACTATGAATCCGGTTGGCTCTCACGGGAATTCCAACCCATTTTCAAGGTCAAAATAGCCCCGAAGCATAAATACCCCCATTTCGACAATTTTTCGTGTGCTAGAACACACCATTTTTTGGGTGATCCGGATCCCGACGTCAAAAGTGCCAAAATATTTTGTGGACGCCCGTCAAGAAATTGGCTATGCATCCGGTAGTCCCTCACGGCCATTCCGACCGATTTTCAAGGTCAAAATAGCCCCGAAGCGCATACCCCTATTTCGACGATTTTTTGTGTGCTAAAGCACACCATCTTTTGGGTGATCCGGATCTCGATGACAAAAGTGCCAAAATTTTTTGTGGACGTCCATAAAGACCTTAACTAGGCATCCGGTTGGCCCTCACGGCCATTCCGACCCATTTTCAAGGTCAAAATAGCCCCGAATCGCGCATACCACCATTTCGACGATTTTTCGTATGCTATAGCACACCATTTTTGGGGTGATCCGGATCCCGACATCAAAAGTGCCAAAATTTTTTGGGGATGTCTGTCAAGACCTTGGCTATGCATTCGGTTGGCCCTCACGGCCATTACGACCCATTTTAGAGGTCAAAATAGCCCCGAAGCGCGCATACCCCCATTTTGACAATTTTTCGTGTGCTATAGCACACCATTTTTTTGGTGATCCGGATCCCGATGTCAAAAGTGCAAAACATTTTTGTGGACGTCCGTCAAGACCTTGGCTATGCATCCGGTTAGCCCTCATGGCCATTCCGACCCATTTTCAAGGTCAAAATAGCCCCGAAGCGCGCATACCCCCATTTCGACGATTTTTCGTGTGCTATAGCACACCATTTTTTGGGTGATCGGAATCCCGACGTCAAAGGTGCCAAACTTTTTTGTGGACGTCCGTCAAGACCTTGGCAATGCATCTGGTTGGCCGTCACGGCCATTCTGACCCATTTTCAAGGTCAAAACAGCCCCGAAGCGTGCATACCCCCATTTTGACGATTTTTCGTGTGTTATAGCACACCATTTTTTAGGTGATCCGGATCCCGACGTCAAAAGTGCCAAAAATTTTTGTGGACGTCTGTCAAGATCTTGGCTATGCATCCGGTTGTGCCTCACGGCTATTCTGAACCATTTTCAAGGTTAAAATAACCCCGAAGCGCGCATGCCCCAATTTCGGCGATTTTTCATGTGCTATAGCACACCATTTTTAGGGTGATCCGGAATTCGATGTCAAAATTGCCAAAAAATTTTGTGGACGTCCGTCAAGACCTTGGCTATGCATCCGGTTGGCCCTCACGGGCATTCCGACCCACTTTCAAGGTCAAAGCAGCCCCGAAATGCGCATACCCCCATTTCGATGATTTTTCGTGTGCTATAGCACACCATTTTTTGGGTGATCAAGATCCCGATGTCAAAAGTGCCAAAAGATTTTGTGGACGTCCGTCAAGACCTTGGCTATGCATCCAGTTGGCCCTCACGGCCATTCTGACCCATTCTCAAGGTCAAAATAGCCCCGAAGCGCGCATCCCCCCATTTCGACGATTTTTCGTATGCTATAGCACACCATTTATTGGGTGATCCGAATCTCGACGTAAAAAGTGCCAAACATTTTTGTGTACGTCCTTCAAGACCTTGGCTATGCATTCGGTTGGCCCTTACGGCCATTCTGACCCATTTTCAAGGTCAAAATAGCCCCAAAGCGCGCATACACCCATTTCGACGATTTTTCGTGTGCTATAGCACACCATTTTTGGGTGATCCGGATCCCGATGTCAAAAGTGCAAAACAATTTTGTGGACGTCCGTCAAGACCTTGGCTATGCATCCGGTTGGCCCTCACGGCCATTCCGACCCATTTTCAAGGTCAAAATAGCCCTGAAGCGTGCATACCCCAATTTCGGCAATTTTTCGTGTGCTATAGCACACCATTTTTTGGGTGATCGGAATCCCGATGTCAAAAGTGCCAAAACTTTTTGTGGACGTCCGTCAAGACCTTGGCAATGCATCTGGTTGGCCCTCACGGCTATTCTGACCCATTTTCAAGGTTAAAATAGCCTCGAAGCGCGCATACCCCCATTTCAACGATTTTTCGTGTGCTATAGCACACAATTTTTTGGTGATCTTGATCCCGACGTCAAAAGTGCGAAAAAATATTTTGGACGTCCGTTAAGACCTTGGCTATGCATCCGGTTGTCCCTCACGGCCATTCCGACCCATTTTCAAGGTCAAAATAGCCCCGAAGCGCGCATACCCCCATTTCGACGATTTTTCGTGTGCTATAGCACACCATTTTTTTGATAATCCGGATCCTGACGTCAAAAGTGCCACAAAATTTTGTGTACGTCCGTCAAGACCTTGGCTATGCATCCGGTTGGCCCTCACAGCCATTCTAACCCATTTTCAAGGTCAAAATAGCCCCGAAGCGCGCATACCCCCATTTCGATGATTTTTCGTGTGCTATAGCACACCATATTTTGGGTGATCCGGAATTCGACGTCAAAAGTGCCAAAAAATTTTCTGGACGTCCTTCAAGACCTTGGCTATGCATCCGGTTGGCCCTCACGGGCATTCTGACCCATTTTCAAGGTCAAAACAGCCCCAAAGCGCGCATACCCCCATTTCGATGATTTTTCGTGTGCTATAGCACACCATATTTTGGGTGATCCAGATCCCGATGTCAAAAGTGCCAAAAGATTTTGTGGACGTCCGTCAAGACCTTGGCTATGCATTCGGTTGGCCCTCACGGCCATTCTGACCCATTTTCAAGGTCAAAATAGCCCCGAAGAGTGCATACCCCCATTTCGACGATTTTTCGTGTGCTATAGCACACCATTTATTGGGTGATCCGAATCTCGACGTCAAAAGTGCCAAACATTTTTGTGTACATCCTTCAAGACCTTGGATATGCATCCGGTTGGCCCTCACGGCCATTCCGACCCATTTTCAAGGTCAAAATAGCCCCGAAGCGCGCATACCCCCATTTCGACGATTTTTCGTGTTCTATAGCACACCATTTTTTGGGTGATCCGGATCCTGATGTCAAAAATGCCAAAAAATTTTGTGGACGTCCGTCAAGACCTTGGCTATGCATCCGGATGGCCTTCACTGCCATTCCAACCCATTTTCAAGGTCAAAATAGCCCCGAAGCGCGCATACCCCCATTTCGGCGATTTTTCGTGTGCTATAGCACACCATTTTTTGGGTGATCGGAATCCCGATGTCAAAAGTGCCAAAACTTTTTGTGGACGTCCGTCAAGACCTTGGCAATGCATCTGGTTGGCCCTCACGGCTATTCTGACCCATTTTCAAGGTCAAAATAGCCCCAAAGCGCGCATACCCCCATTTCAACGATTTTTCATGTGCTATAGCACACAAATTTTTGGTGATCTTGATCCCGACGTCAAAAGTGCCAAACAATTTTTTGGACGTCCGTCAAGACCTTGGCTATGCATCCGGTTGTCCCTCACGGCCATTCCGACCCATTTTCAAGGTCAAAATAGCCCCGAACTGCGCATACCCCCATTTCGACGATTTTTCATGTGCTGTAGCACACCATTTTTTGGGTGATCCGGATCCTGACGTCAAAAGTGCCAAACTTTTTTGTGGACGTCCGTCAAGACCTTGGATATGCATCAGGTTGGCCCTCACGGCCATTCCGACCCATTTTCAAGGTAAAAATAGCCCCGAAGCGCGCATACCCCCATTTCGACGATATTTCGTGTGCTATAGCACACCATTTTTTGGGTGATCAGGATTCCGACGTCAAAAGTTCCACAAATTTTTGTGGACGTCCGTCAAGACGTTGGCTATGCATCCTGTTGGCCCTCACAGCCATTCCGACCCACTTTCAAGGTCAAAATAGCCCCGAAGCGCGCATACCCCCATTTCGACGATTTTTCGTGTGCTATGCACACCATTTTTTGGGTGATCTGGATCCCGACGTCAAAAGTGCCAAAAGTTTTTGTGGACGTCCCTCAAGACTTTCGCTATGCATCCGGTTGGCCCTCACGGCCATTCCGACCCATTTTCAAGGTCAAAATACCCCCGAAGTGGACATACCCCCATTTTGAGAATTTTTCGTGTGCTATAGCACACCATTTTTTGGGTGATCCAGATCCCGACGTCAAAAGTGCCAAACAATTTTGTGGACGTCTGTCAAGACCTTGGATATGCATCCGGTTGGCCCTCACGGACATTCCGACCCATTTTTAAGGTCAAAATAGCCCCGAATCGCGCATACCCCATTTCGACAATTTTTCGTGTGCTATAGCACACCATTTTTTGGGTGATCGGAATCCCGACGTCAAAAGTGCCAAAAAGTTTTGTGGACGTCCGTCATGACCTTGGCAATGCATCTGGTTGGCCCTCACGGCCATTCTGACCCATTTTCAAGGTCAAAACAGCCCCGAAGCGCGCATACCCCCATTTCGATGATTTTTCGTGTGCTATAGCACACCATATTTTGGGTGATCCGGATCCCGACGTCAAAAGTGCCAAAATTTTTTGTGGACGTCCGTCAAGACCTTGGCTATGTATTCGGTTGGCCCTCACAGCTATTCCGACCCCTTTTCAAGGTCAAAATTGTCCCAAAGCGCGCATACCCCCATTTCGATGATTTTTCGTGTGCTACAGCACATTATTTTTTGGGTGATCCGGATCCCGACGTCAAAAGTGCCAAATATTTTTGTGGACGTCCATCAAGACCTTGGCTATGCATCCGGTTGGACCTCACGGCCATTCCGACCCATTTTCAAGGTCAAAACATCCCCGAAGCGTGCATACCCGCATTTCGATATTTTCGTGTGCTACAGCACACCATTTTTTGGGTGATCCGGATTCCGACGTCAAAAGTGCCAAAATTTTTTGTAGACGTCCGTCAAGACGTTGGCTATGCATCTGATTGGCCCTGACGGCCATTCTGACCAATTTTCAAGGTCAAAATAGCCCCGAAGTGCAAACCCCCATTTCGACGATTTTTCGTGTGCTATAGCACACCATTTTTTGGGTGATCCGGATCCCGACGTCAAAAGTGCCAAAAATTTTTGTGGACGTCCGTCTAGACCTTGTCTATGCATCCGGTTGTCCCTCACGGCTATTCTGACCCATTTTCAAGGTTAAAATAACCCCGAAGAGCGCATGCCCCCATTTCGACAATTTTTCGTGTGCTATAGCACACCATTTTTTGGGTGATCTGGAATTCGACGTCAAAAGTGCCAAAAAATTTTGTGGACGTCCTTCAAGACCTTGGCTATGCATCCGGTTGGCCCTCACGGGCATTCCTACCCATTTTCAAGGTCAAAACAGCCCCGAAGCGCGCATACCCCCATTTCGACGATTTTTCGTGTGCTATAGCACACCATTTTTTGGGTGATCTGGAATTCGACGTCAAAAGTGCCAAAAAATTTTGTGGACGTCCTTCAAGACCTTGGCTATGCATCCGGTTGGCCCTCACGGGTATTCCTACCCATTTTCAAGGTCAAAACAGCCCCGAAGCGCGCATACCCCCATTTCGATGATTTTTCGTGTGCTATAGCACACCATATTTTGGGTGATCCAGATCCCGATGTCAAAAGTGCCAAAAGATTTTGTGGACGTCCGTCAAGACCTTGGCTATGCATCCGGTTGTCCCTCACGGCCATTCCGACCCATTTTCAAGGTCAAAATAGCCCCGAAGCGCGCATACCCCCATTTCGACGATTTTTCGTGTGCTATAGCACACCATTTTTTGGGTGATCCGTATCCAGACGTCAAAAGTGCCAAAAATTTTTGTGGACGTCCGTCAAGACCTTGGATATGCATCCGGTTGGCCCTAACGGCCATTCTGACCCATTTTCAAGGTCAAAATAGCCCCGAAGCGCGCATACCCCCATTTCAATAATTTTTCGTGTGCTATAGCACACCATTTTTTGGGTGATCCGGATCCCTTCGTCAAAAGCCAAATTTTTTTGTAGACGTCCATCAAGACCTTGGATATGCATCCGGTTGGCCTTCACGGCCATTCCGACCCATTTTCAAGGTCAAAATAGCCCCGAAGCACGCATACCCCCATTTCGATGATTTTTCGTGTGCTATAGCACACCATATTTTGGGTGATCCGGATCCCGACGTCAAAAGTGCCAAATTTTTTGTGGACGTCCGTCAATACCCTGGCTATGTATCCAGTTGGCCCTCACGGCCATTCCAACCCCTTTTCAAGGTCAAAATTGCCCCGAAGCGCGCATACCCCCATTTCGATGATTTTTCGTGTGCTACAGCACACCATTTTTTGGGTGATCCGGATCCCGATGTCAAAAGTGCCAAATATTTTTGTGGACGTCCGTCAAGACCTTGGCTATGCATCCGGTTGGATCTCACGGCCATTCCGACCCATTTTCAAGGTCAAAACATCCCCGAAGCGTGCATACCCCATTTCGACGATTTTTCGTGTGCTATAGCACACCATTTTTTGGGTGAGCGGAATCCAGTCCGACGTCCAAAAGTGCCAAAAATTTTTTGTGGACGTCCGTCAAGAACCTGGGCAAGCATCGGTTGGCCCTTCACGGCCATTCTGACCCATTTTCAAGTCAAAAAAACATCCCCGAAGCGTGCCTACCCCCATTTCGCGACGATTTTTCCGTGTGCTAGAGCACAAACATTTTTTGGGTGCATCACCGGATCCCCCGTCAAAAGTGCCATATTTCTGTGGACTCTCCGTCAAGACCTTGGCATAATGCATCCGGTTGTCCCGCACGGCTAATTCTGACCCCCCATGTTCAAGGTTAAAGAACCCCTAAGCGCATGGCCCCCCATTTCGAACGATTTTTCATGGTGCTATAGCACACCATTTTGTGGGTGATCCGAATTTCGATGTCAAAAGTGCAAAAAGATTTTGTGGACGTCCGTGAAGACCTTGGCTATGCATTCGGTTGGCCCTCACGGCCATTCTGACCCATTTTCAAGGTCAAAATAGCCCCGAAGAGTGCATACCCCCATTTCGACGATTTTTCGTGTGCTATAGCACACCATTTATTGGGTGATCCGAATCTCGACGTCAAAAGTGCCAAACATTTTTTTGTACATCCTTCAAGACCTTGGCTATGCATCCGGTTGGCCCTCACGGCCATTCCGACCCATTTTCAAGGTCAAAATAGCCCCGAAGCGCGCATACCCCCATTTCGACGATTTTTCGTGTGCTATAGCACACCATTTTTTGGGTGATCCAGATCCCGATGTCAAAAGTGCAAAAAGATTTTGTGGACGTCCGTGAAGACCTTGGCTATGCATTCGGTTGGCCCTCACGGCCATTCTGACCCATTTTCAAGGTCAAAATAGCCCCGAAGAGTGCATACCCCCATTTCGACGATTTTTCGTGTGCTATAGCACACCATTTATTGGGTGATCCGAATCTCGACGTCAAAAGTGCCAAACATTTTTTTGTACATCCTTCAAGACCTTGGCTATGCATCCGGTTGGCCCTCACGGCCATTCCGACCCATTTTCAAGGTCAAAATAGCCCCGAAGCGCGCATACCCCCATTTCGACGATTT